>OY757017.1:45550704-46176370 GCA_963580285.1 Lucinisca nassula
CCGCACCTTCCTATAGCATTTATTAGCTGAGATATTGAGAAAAACATCATTTTTTTCTTCTGCTGGAAGACCGAGAAAAAATTTTGTCTCCGAATTTTCGGATTTTTTCTCTCTATACTTAGTAGCTATAAAAATGATGAAGAACGCCGTTTACCGCACCTTCCTATCGCATGTATTATCTGAGATATTGAGAAAAACATCATTTTTTTCTTCTGCTGGGAAGATACAGAAAATTTTTTGTCTCCGAATTTCGGATTTTTTCTCTCTATACTAAGTCGCTATAAAAATGATGAAGAACGCCGTTTAACCGCGCCTTCCTATCGCATCTATTAGCTGAGATATTGAGAAAAACATCATTTTTTTCTTCTGCTGGGAAGACCTAGAAAAATTTTTGTCTCCGAATTTCGGATTTTTTCTCTTAATACTTAGTCGCTATAACAATGATGAAGAACGCCGTTTACCGCGCCTTCCAATCGAATTTATTAGCTGAGATATTGAGAAAACATCTTTTTTTCTTCTGCTGGGAAGACCGAGAAAACTTTTTGTCTCCGAATTTCGGATTTTTTCTCTCTATGCTTAGTCGCTATAAAAATGATGAAGAACGCCGTTTACCGCGCCTTCCTATCGCATTTATTAGCTGAGATATTAAGAAAAACATCATTTTTTCTTCTGCATGGAAGACCGAGAAAAATTTTTGTCTCCGAATTTCGGATTTTTTCTCTCTATACTTAGTCGCAATAAAAATGATGAAGAACGCCGTTTACCGCACCTTCCTATCGCATCTATTAGCTGAGATATTGAGAAAAACATCATTTTTTTCTTCTGCCTGGAAGACCGAGAAAAACCTTTTGTCTCCGAATTCGGATTTTTTTCTCTCTATACTTAGTCGCTATAAAAATGATGAAGAACGCCGTTTACCGCGCCTTCCTATTGCATTTATTAGCTTAGATATTGAGAAAAACATCATTTTTTCTTCTGCTGGAAGATAGAGAAAAATTTTTGTTTCGAATTTCGGTTTTTTCTCTCTATACTTAGTCGCTATAAAAATGATGAAGAACGCCGTTTACCGCGCCTTCCTATCGCATTTATTAGCTGAGATATATAAAAAAACATCAATTTTTTCTTCTGCTGGGAAGATAGAGAAAAATTTTTGTTTCCGAATTTCGGATTTTTTTCTCTCTAACTAAGTCGCTATAAAAATGATGAAGAACGCCGTTTACCGCACCTTCCTATCGCATTTATTAGCTGAGATATTGAGAAAAACATCATTTTTTTCTTCTGCTGGGAAAACGAGAAAAAGTTTTGTCTCCGAATTTCGGATTTTTCTCTCTCTACTTAGTCGCTATAAAAATGATGAAGAACGCCGTTTACCGCACCTTCCTATCGCATCTGTTAGCTGAGATATTGAGAAAAACATCATTTTTTTCTTCTGCTGGAAGACTAGAAAAATTTTTGTCTCCGAATTTCGGATTTTTCTCTTTATACTAAGTCGCTATAACAATGATGAAGAACGCCGTTTACGCGCCTTCCAATCGAATTTATTAGCTGAGATATTGAGAAAAACATCATTTTTTTCTTCTGCTGGGAAGACCGAGAAAACTTTTTGTCTCCGAATTTCGGATTTTTTCTCTCTATGCTTAGTCGCTATAAAAATGATGAAGAACGCCGTTTACCGCGCCTTCCTATCGCATTTATTAGCTGAGATATTAAGAAAAACATCATTTTTTTCTTCTGCTGGGAAGACCGAGAAAAATTTTGTCTCCGAATTTCGGATTTTTTCTCTCTATACTTAGTCGCAATAAAAATGATGAAGAACGCCGTTTACCGCACCTTCCTATAGCATCTATTAGCTGAGATATTGAGAAAATACATCCATTTTTTTCTTCTGCTGGAAGACCGAGATAAACTTTGTCTCCGAATTTCGGATTTTTTCTCTCTATACTTAGTCGCTATAAAAATGATGAAGAACGCCGTTACCGCGCCTTCCTATTGCATTTATTAGCTGAGATATTGAGAAAAACATCATTTTTTCTTCTGCTGGGAAGATAGAGAAAAATTTTTGTTTCCGAATTTCGGATTTTTTCACTCTATACTTAGTCGCTATAAAAATGATGAAGAACGCCCGTTTACTGCGCCTTCCTATCGCATTTATTAGCTGAGATATATAAAAAAACATCAATTTTTTCTTCTGCTGGGAAGATAGAGAAAAATTTTTTGTTTCGAATTTCGGATTTTTTCTCTCTATACTAAGTCGCTATAAAAATGATGAAAAACGCCGTTTACCGCACCTTCCTATCGCATTTATTAGCTGAGATATTGAGAAAAACATCATTTTTTCTCTAGCTGGAAAACCGAGAAAAAGTTTTGTCTCCGAATTTCGGATTTTTCTCTCTCTACTTAGTCGCTATAAAATGATGAAGAACGCCGTTTATCGCACCTTCCTATCGCATCTATTAGCTGAGATATTGAGAAAACATCATTTTTTTCTTCTGCTGGGAAGATAGAGAAAAATTTTTGTCTCCGAATTTCGGATTTTTTCTCTCTATACTTGGTCGCTATAAAAATGATGAAGAACGCCGTTTACCGCGCCTTCCTATCGCATTTGTTAGCTGCGATATTGAGAAAAACATCATTTTTTTTCTTCTGCTGGGAAGATAGAGAAAAATTTTTGTCTCCGAAATTTCGGATTTTTTCTCTCTATACTAAGTCGCTATGAAAATGATGAAGAACGCCGTTTACCGCACCTTCCTATCGCATCTATTAGCTGAGATATTGAGAAAAACATCATTTTTTTCTTCTGCTGGGAAGATAGAGAAAAATTTTTGTATCCGAATTTCGGATTTTTTCTCTCTATACTAAGTTGCTATAAAAATGATGAAGACTGCCGTTTACCGCGCCTTCCTATCGCATTTATTAGCTGAGATATTGAGAAAAACGTCATTTTTTTCTTCTGCTGGAAGACCGAGAAAAATTTTTGTCTCCGAATTTCGATTTGTTCTCTCTATACTTAGTCGCTATAAAAATGATAAAGAGCGCCGTTTAACGCGCCTTCCTATCGCATCTATTAGATGAGATATTGAGAAAAACATCATTTTTTTCTTCTGCTGGGAAGATAGAGAAAAAATTTTGTCTCCGAATTTCGGATTTTTTTCTCTCTATACTTAGTCGCTATAAAAATGATGAAGAACGCCGTTTACCGCACCTTCCTATCGCATCTATTAGCTGAGATATTGAGAAAAAACCATCATTTTTTTCTTCTGCTGGGAAGACCTAGAAAAAATTTTTGTCTCCGAATTTCGGATTTTTTCTCTTTATACTTAGTCGCTATAACAATGATGAAGAACGCCGTTTACCCGCACCTTCCTATCGCCTCTATTAGCTGAGATATCTGAGAAAAACATCATTTTTTCTTCTGCTGGGAAGGATAGAGAAAATTTTTTGTCTACCGAATTTCGGATTTTTTCTCTTTATACTTAGTCGCTATAACAATGATGAAGAACGCCGTTTACCGCGCCTTCAATCGCATTTATTAGCTGAGATATTGAGAAAACATCATTTTTTTCTTCTGCTGGGAAGATAGAGAAAAATTTTTGTCTCCGAATTTCGGATTTTTTCTCTTTATACTTAGTCGCTATAACAATGAAGAAGAACGCCGTTTACCGCGCCTTCCAATCGCATTTATTAGCTGAGATCATTGAGAAAAACATCATTTTTTTCCTTCTGCTGGGAAGACCGAGAAAAATTTTTGTCTCCGAATTTCGGATTTTTTTTCTCTATGCTTAGTCGCTATAAAAATGATGAAGAACGCCGTTTACCGCGCCTTCCTATCGCATTTATTAGCTGAATCATTAAGAAAAACATCATTTTTTCTTCTGCTGGAAGACCGAGAAAAATTTTTGTCTCCGAATTTCGGATTTTTTCTCTCTATACTTAGTCGCAATAAAAATGATGAAGAACACCGTTTACCGCACCTTCCTATCGCATCTATTAGCTGAGATATTGAGAAAAACATCCTTTTTTTCTTCTGCTTGGAAGACCGAGAAAAACTTTTGTCTCCGAATTTCGGATTTTTCTCTCTATACTTAGTCGCTATAAAAATGATGAAGAACGTCGTTTACCGCGCCTTCCTATTGCATTTATTAGCTGAGATATTGAGAAAAACATCATTTTTTTCTTTTGCTGGGAAGACTGAGAAAAATTGTGGCCTCCGAATTTTTTCTCTCTATACTTAGTCGCTATAAAAATGATGAAGAACGTCGTTTACCGCACCTTCCTATTGCATCTATTAGCTGAGATATTGAGAAAAACATCATTTTTTTCTTCTGCTGGGAAGATAGAGAAAAATTTTTGTCTCCGAATTTCGGATTTTTTCTCTCTATACTTGGTCGCTATAAAAATGATGAAGAACGCCGTTTACCGCGCCTTCCTATCGCATTTGTTAGCTGAGATATTGAGAAAAACATCATTTTTTTATTCTGCTGGGAAGATAGAGAAAAATTTTTGTCTCCGAATTTCGGATTTTTTCTCTCTATACTAAGTCGCTATAAAAATGATGAAGAACGCCGTTTACCGCACCTTCCTATCGCATCTATAAGCTGAGATATTGAGAAAAACATCATTTTTTTCTTCTGCTGGGAAGATAGAGAAAAATTTTTGTCTCCGAATTTCGGATTTTTTCTCTCTATACTAAGTTGCTATAAAAATGATGAAGACTGCCGTTTACCGCGCCTTCCTATCGCATTTATTAGCTGAGATATTGAGAAAAACGTCATTTTTTTCTTCTGCTGGGAAGACCGAGAAAACTTTTTGTCTCCGAATTTCGGATTTGTTCTCTCTATACTTAGTCGCTATAAAAATGATAAAGAACGCCGTTTACCGCGCCTTCCTATCGCATCTATTAGATGAGATATTGAGAAAAACATCATTTTTTTCTTCTGCTGGGAAGACCGAGAAAAAATTTTTGTCTCAGAATTTCGGATTTTTTCTCTCTATACTTAGTCGCAATAAAAATGATGAAGAACGCCGTTTACCGCATTTTTTTCTTCTGCTGGGAAGACCGAGAAAACTTTTTGTCTCCGAATTTCGGATTTTTTTTCTCTATGCTTAGTCGCTATAAAAATGATGAAGAACGCCGTTTACCGCGCCTTCCTATCGCATTTATTAGCTGAGATATTAAGAAAAACATCATTTTTTTCTTCTGCTGGGAAGACCGAGAAAACTTTTTGTCTCCGAATTTCGGATTTTTTTTCTCTATGCTTAGTCGCTATAAAAATGATGAAGAACGCCGTTTACCGCGCCTTCCTATCGCATTTATTAGCTGAGATATTAAGAAAAACATCATTTTTTTCTTCTGCTGGGAAGACCGAGAAAAACTTGTCTCCGAATTTCGGATTTTTTCTCTCTATACTAAGTCGCTATAAAAATGATGAAGAACGCCGTTTACCGCGCCTTCCTATTGCATTTATTAGCTGAGATATTGAGAAAAACATCATTTTTTTCTTCTGCTGGGAAGACCGAGAAAAATTTTTGTCTCCGAATTTCGGATTTTTTCTCTCTATACTTAGTCGCTATAAAAATGATGAAGAACGCCGTTTACCGCACCTTCCTATCGCATGTATTATCTGAGATATTGATATTATCTGAGATATTGAGAAAAACATCATTTTTTTCTTCTGCTGGGAAGATACAGAAAATTTTTTGTCTCCGAATTTCGGATTTTTTCTCTCTATACTAAGTCGCTATAAAAATGATGAAGAACGCCGTTTACCGCGCCTTCCTATCGCATCTATTAGCTGAGATATTGAGAAAAACATCATTTTTTTCTTCTGCTGGGAAGACCTAGAAAAATTTTTGTCTCCGAATTTCGGATTTTTTCTCTTTATACTTAGTCGCTATAACAATGATGAAGAACGCCGTTTACCGCGCCTTCCAATCGAATTTATTAGCTGAGATATTGAGAAAAACATCATTTTTTTCTTCTGCTGGGAAGACCGAGAAAACTTTTTGTCTCCGAATTTCGGATTTTTTCTCTCTATGCTTAGTCGCTATAAAAATGATGAAGAACGCCGTTTACCGCGCCTTCCTATCGCATTTATTAGCTGAGATATTAAGAAAAACATCATTTTTTTCTTCTGCTGGGAAGACCGAGAAAAATTTTTGTCTCCGAATTTCGGATTTTTTCTCTCTATACTTAGTCGCAATAAAAATGATGAAGAACGCCGTTTACCGCACCTTCCTATCGCATCTATTAGCTGAGATATTGAGAAAAACATCATTTTTTTCTTCTGCCTGGAAGACCGAGAAAAACTTTTGTCTCCGAATTTCGGATTTTTTCTCTCTATACTTAGTCGCTATAAAAATGATGAAGAACGCCGTTTACCGCGCCTTCCTATTGCATTTATTAGCTGAGATATTGAGAAAAACATCATTTTTTCTTCTGCTGGGAAGATAGAGAAAAATTTTTGTTTCCGAATTTCGGTTTTTTTCTCTCTATACTTAGTCGCTATAAAAATGATGAAGAACGCCGTTTACCGCGCCTTCCTATCGCATTTATTAGCTGAGATATATAAAAAAACATCAATTTTTTCTTCTGCTGGGAAGATAGAGAAAAATTTTTGTTTCCGAATTTCGGATTTTTTCTCTCTATACTAAGTCGCTATAAAAATGATGAAGAACGCCGTTTACCGCACCTTCCTATCGCATTTATTAGCTGAGATATTGAGAAAAACATCATTTTTTTCTTCTCCTGGGAAAACCGAGAAAAAGTTTTGTCTCCGAATTTCGGATTTTTCTCTCTCTACTTAGTCGCTATAAAAATGATGAAGAACGCCGTTTACCGCACCTTCCTATCGCATCTATTAGCTGAGATATTGAGAAAAACATCATTTTTTTCTTCTGCTGGGAAGACCTAGAAAAATTTTTGTCTCCGAATTTCGGATTTTTTCTCTTTATACTTAGTCGCTATAACAATGATGAAGAACGCCGTTTACCGCGCCTTCCAATCGCATTTATTAGCTGAGATATTGAGAAAAACATCATTTTTTTCTTCTGCTGGGAAGACCGAGAAAACTTTTTGTCTCCGAATTTCGGATTTTTTCTCTCTGTGCTTAGTCGCTAAAAAATGATGAAGAACGCCGTTTACCGCGCCTTCCTATCGCATTTATTATCTGAGATATTAAGAAAAACATCATTTTTTTCTTCTGCTGGGAAGACCGAGAAAAACTTGTCTCCGAATTTCGGATTTTTTCTCTCTATACTTAGTCGCTATAAAAATGATGAAGAACGCCGTTTACCGCGCCTTCCTATTGCATTTATTAGCTGAGATATTGAGAAAAACATAATTTTTTTCTTCTGCTGGGAAGACCGAGAAAAAGTTTTGTCTCCGAATTTCGGATTTTTTCTCTCTATACTTAGTAGCTATAAAAATGATGAAGAACGCCGTTTACCGCACCTTCCTATCGCATGTATTATCTGAGATATTGAGAAAAACATCATTTTTTTTTTTTCTGCTGGGAAGATACAGAAAATTTTTTGTCTCCGAATTTCGGATTTTTTCTCTCTATACTAAGTCGCTATAAAAATGATGAAGAACGCCGTTTACCGCGCCTTCCTATCGCATCTATTAGCTGAGATATTGAGAAAAACATCATTTTTTTCTTCTGCTGGGAAGACCTAGAAAAATTTTTGTCTCCGAATTTCGGATTTTTTCTCTTAATACTTAGTCGCTATAACAATGATGAAGAACGCCGTTTACCGCGCCTTCCAATCGAATTTATTAGCTGAGATATTGAGAAAAACATCATTTTTTTCTTCTGCTGGGAAGACCGAGAAAACTTTTTGTCTCCGAATTTCGGATTTTTTCTCTCTATGCTTAGTCGCTATAAAAATGATGAAGAACGCCGTTTACCGCGCCTTCCTATCGCATTTATTAGCTGAGATATTAAGAAAAACATCATTTTTTTCTTCTGCTGGGAAGACCGAGAAAAATTTTTGTCTCCGAATTTCGGATTTTTTCTCTCTATACTTAGTCGCAATAAAAATGATGAAGAACGCCGTTTACCGCACCTTCCTATCGCATCTATTAGCTGAGATATTGAGAAAAACATCATTTTTTTCTTCTGCCTGGAAGACCGAGAAAAACTTTTGTCTCCGAATTTCGGATTTTTTCTCTCTATACTTAGTCGCTGTAAAAATGATGAAGAACGCCGTTTACCGCGCCTTCCTATTGCATTTATTAGCTTAGATATTGAGAAAAACATCATTTTTTCTTCTGCTGGGAAGATAGAGAAAAATTTTTGTTTCCGAATTTCGGTTTTTTTCTCTCTATACTTAGTCGCTATAAAAATGATGAAGAACGCCGTTTACCGCGCCTTCCTATCGCATTTATTAGCTGAGATATATAAAAAAACATCAATTTTTTCTTCTGCTGGGAAGATAGAGAAAAATTTTTGTTTCCGAATTTCGGATTTTTTCTCTCTATACTAAGTCGCTATAAAAATGATGAAGAACGCCGTTTACCGCACCTTCCTATCGCATTTATTAGCTGAGATATTGAGAAAAACATCATTTTTTTCTTCTGCTGGGAAAACCGAGAAAAAGTTTTGTCTCCGAATTTCGGATTTTTCTCTCTCTACTTAGTCGCTATAAAAATGATGAAGAACGCCGTTTACCGCACCTTCCTATCGCATCTGTTAGCTGAGATATTGAGAAAAACATCATTTTTTTCTTCTGCTGGGAAGACCTAGAAAAATTTTTGTCTCCGAATTTCGGATTTTTTCTCTTTATACTTAGTCGCTATAACAATGATGAAGAACGCCGTTTACCGCGCCTTCCAATCGAATTTATTAGCTGAGATATTGAGAAAAACATCATTTTTTTCTTCTGCTGGGAAGACCGAGAAAACTTTTTGTCTCCGAATTTCGGATTTTTTCTCTCTATGCTTAGTCGCTATAAAAATGATGAAGAACGCCGTTTACCGCGCCTTCCTATCGCATTTATTAGCTGAGATATTAAGAAAAACATCATTTTTTTCTTCTGCTGGGAAGACCGAGAAAAATTTTTGTCTCCGAATTTCGGATTTTTTCTCTCTATACTTAGTCGCAATAAAAATGATGAAGAACGCCGTTTACCGCACCTTCCTATAGCATTTATTAGCTGAGATATTGAGAAAAACATCATTTTTTTCTTCTGCTGGGAAGACCGAGAAAAAATTTTGTCTCCGAATTTCGGATTTTTTCTCTCTATACTTAGTAGCTATAAAAATGATGAAGAACGCCGTTTACCGCACCTTCCTATCGCATGTATTATCTGAGATATTGAGAAAAACATCATTTTTTTCTTCTGCTGGGAAGATACAGAAAATTTTTTGTCTCCGAATTTCGGATTTTTTCTCTCTATACTAAGTCGCTATAAAAATGATGAAGAACGCCGTTTACGCGCCTTCCTATCGCATCTATTAGCTGAGATATTGAGAAAAACATCATTTTTTTCTTCTGCTGGGAAGACCTAGAAAAATTTTTGTCTCCGAATTTCGGATTTTTTCTCTTAATACTTAGTCGCTATAACAATGATGAAGAACGCCGTTTACCGCGCCTTCCAATCGAATTTATTAGCTGAGATATTGAGAAAAACATCATTTTTTTCTTCTGCTGGGAAGACCGAGAAAACTTTTTGTCTCCGAATTTCGGATTTTTTCTCTCTATGCTTAGTCGCTATAAAAATGATGAAGAACGCCGTTTACCGCGCCTTCCTATCGCATTTATTAGCTGAGATATTAAGAAAAACATCATTTTTTTCTTCTGCATGGAAGACCGAGAAAAATTTTTGTCTCCGAATTTCGGATTTTTTCTCTCTATACTTAGTCGCAATAAAAATGATGAAGAACGCCGTTTACCGCACCTTCCTATCGCATCTATTAGCTGAGATATTGAGAAAAACATCATTTTTTTCTTCTGCCTGGAAGACCGAGAAAAACTTTTGTCTCCGAATTTCGGATTTTTTCTCTCTATACTTAGTCGCTATAAAAATGATGAAGAACGCCGTTTACCGCGCCTTCCTATTGCATTTATTAGCTTAGATATTGAGAAAAACATCATTTTTTCTTCTGCTGGGAAGATAGAGAAAAATTTTTGTTTCCGAATTTCGGTTTTTTTCTCTCTATACTTAGTCGCTATAAAAATGATGAAGAACGCCGTTTACCGCGCCTTCCTATCGCATTTATTAGCTGAGATATATAAAAAAACATCAATTTTTTCTTCTGCTGGGAAGATAGAGAAAAATTTTTGTTTCCGAATTTCGGATTTTTTCTCTCTATACTAAGTCGCTATAAAAATGATGAAGAACGCCGTTTACCGCACCTTCCTATCGCATTTATTAGCTGAGATATTGAGAAAAACATCATTTTTTTCTTCTGCTGGGAAAACCGAGAAAAAGTTTTGTCTCCGAATTTCGGATTTTTCTCTCTCTACTTAGTCGCTATAAAAATGATGAAGAACGCCGTTTACCGCACCTTCCTATCGCATCTGTTAGCTGAGATATTGAGAAAAACATCATTTTTTTCTTCTGCTTGGAAGACCTAGAAAAATTTTTGTCTCCGAATTTCGGATTTTTTCTCTTTATACTAAGTCGCTATAACAATGATGAAGAACGCCGTTTACCGCGCCTTCCAATCGAATTTATTAGCTGAGATATTGAGAAAAACATCATTTTTTTCTTCTGCTGGGAAGACCGAGAAAACTTTTTGTCTCCGAATTTCGGATTTTTTCTCTCTATGCTTAGTCGCTATAAAAATGATGAAGAACGCCGTTTACCGCGCCTTCCTATCGCATTTATTAGCTGAGATATTAAGAAAAACATCATTTTTTTCTTCTGCTGGGAAGACCGAGAAAAATTTTTGTCTCCGAATTTCGGATTTTTTCTCTCTATACTTAGTCGCAATAAAAATGATGAAGAACGCCGTTTACCGCACCTTCCTATAGCATCTATTAGCTGAGATATTGAGAAAAACATCCTTTTTTTCTTCTGCCTGGAAGACCGAGATAAACTTTTGTCTCCGAATTTCGGATTTTTTCTCTCTATACTTAGTCGCTATAAAAATGATGAAGAACGCCGTTTACCGCGCCTTCCTATTGCATTTATTAGCTGAGATATTGAGAAAAACATCATTTTTTCTTCTGCTGGGAAGATAGAGAAAAATTTTTGTTTCCGAATTTCGGATTTTTTCACTCTATACTTAGTCGCTATAAAAATGATGAAGAACGCCGTTTACTGCGCCTTCCTATCGCATTTATTAGCTGAGATATATAAAAAAACATCAATTTTTTCTTCTGCTGGGAAGATAGAGAAAAATTTTTGTTTCCGAATTTCGGATTTTTTCTCTCTATACTAAGTCGCTATAAAAATGATGAAAAACGCCGTTTACCGCGCCTTCCTATCGCATTTATTAGCTGAGATATTGAGAAAAACATCATTTTTTTCTTCTGCTGGGAAAACCGAGAAAAAGTTTTGTCTCCGAATTTCGGATTTTTCTCTCTCTACTTAGTCGCTATAAAATGATGAAGAACGCCGTTTATCGCACCTTCCTATCGCATCTATTAGCTGAGATATTGAGAAAAACATCATTTTTTTCTTCTGCTGGGAAGATAGAGAAAAATTTTTGTCTCCGAATTTCGGATTTTTTCTCTCTATACTTGGTCGCTATAAAAATGATGAAGAACGCCGTTTACCGCGCCTTCCTATCGCATTTGTTAGCTGCGATATTGAGAAAAACATCATTTTTTTCTTCTGCTGGGAAGATAGAGAAAAATTTTTGTCTCCGAATTTCGGATTTTTTCTCTCTATACTAAGTCGCTATGAAAATGATGAAGAACGCCGTTTACCGCACCTTCCTATCGCATCTATTAGCTGAGATATTGAGAAAAACATCATTTTTTTCTTCTGCTGGGAAGATAGAGAAAAATTTTTGTATCCGAATTTCGGATTTTTTCTCTCTATACTAAGTTGCTATAAAAATGATGAAGACTGCCGTTTACCGCGCCTTCCTATCGCATTTATTAGCTGAGATATTGAGAAAAACGTCATTTTTTTCTTCTGCTGGGAAGACCGAGAAAAATTTTTGTCTCCGAATTTCGGATTTGTTCTCTCTATACTTAGTCGCTATAAAAATGATAAAGAGCGCCGTTTAACGCGCCTTCCTATCGCATCTATTAGATGAGATATTGAGAAAAACATCATTTTTTTCTTCTGCTGGGAAGATAGAGAAAAAATTTTGTCTCCGAATTTCGGATTTTTTTCTCTCTATACTTAGTCGCTATAAAAATGATGAAGAACGCCGTTTACCGCACCTTCCTATCGCATCTATTAGCTGAGATATTGAGAAAAAACATCATTTTTTTCTTCTGCTGGGAAGACCTAGAAAAATTTTTGTCTCCGAATTTCGGATTTTTTCTCTTTATACTTAGTCGCTATAACAATGATGAAGAACGCCGTTTACCGCACCTTCCTATCGCATCTATTAGCTGAGATATTGAGAAAAACATCATTTTTTTCTTCTGCTGGGAAGATAGAGAAAATTTTTTGTCTCCGAATTTCGGATTTTTTCTCTTTATACTTAGTCGCTATAACAATGATGAAGAACGCCGTTTACCGCGCCTTCCAATCGCATTTATTAGCTGAGATATTGAGAAAAACATCATTTTTTTCTTCTGCTGGGAAGATAGAGAAAAATTTTTGTCTCCGAATTTCGGATTTTTTCTCTTTATACTTAGTCGCTATAACAATGAAGAAGAACGCCGTTTACCGCGCCTTCCAATCGCATTTATTAGCTGAGATATTGAGAAAAACATCATTTTTTTCTTCTGCTGGGAAGACCGAGAAAAATTTTTGTCTCCGAATTTCGGATTTTTTTTCTCTATGCTTAGTCGCTATAAAAATGATGAAGAACGCCGTTTACCGCGCCTTCCTATCGCATTTATTAGCTGAGATATTAAGAAAAACATCATTTTTTTCTTCTGCTGGGAAGACCGAGAAAAATTTTTGTCTCCGAATTTCGGATTTTTTCTCTCTATACTTAGTCGCAATAAAAATGATGAAGAACACCGTTTACCGCACCTTCCTATCGCATCTATTAGCTGAGATATTGAGAAAAACATCCTTTTTTTCTTCTGCTTGGAAGACCGAGAAAAACTTTTGTCTCCGAATTTCGGATTTTTTCTCTCTATACTTAGTCGCTATAAAAATGATGAAGAACGTCGTTTACCGCGCCTTCCTATTGCATTTATTAGCTGAGATATTGAGAAAAACATCATTTTTTTCTTTTGCTGGGAAGACTGAGAAAAATTGTGGCCTCCGAATTTTTTCTCTCTATACTTAGTCGCTATAAAAATGATGAAGAACGTCGTTTACCGCACCTTCCTATTGCATCTATTAGCTGAGATATTGAGAAAAACATCATTTTTTTCTTCTGCTGGGAAGATAGAGAAAAATTTTTGTCTCCGAATTTCGGATTTTTTCTCTCTATACTTGGTCGCTATAAAAATGATGAAGAACGCCGTTTACCGCGCCTTCCTATCGCATTTGTTAGCTGAGATATTGAGAAAAACATCATTTTTTTATTCTGCTGGGAAGATAGAGAAAAATTTTTGTCTCCGAATTTCGGATTTTTTCTCTCTATACTAAGTCGCTATAAAAATGATGAAGAACGCCGTTTACCGCACCTTCCTATCGCATCTATAAGCTGAGATATTGAGAAAAACATCATTTTTTTCTTCTGCTGGGAAGATAGAGAAAAATTTTTGTCTCCGAATTTCGGATTTTTTCTCTCTATACTAAGTTGCTATAAAAATGATGAAGACTGCCGTTTACCGCGCCTTCCTATCGCATTTATTAGCTGAGATATTGAGAAAAACGTCATTTTTTTCTTCTGCTGGGAAGACCGAGAAAACTTTTTGTCTCCGAATTTCGGATTTGTTCTCTCTATACTTAGTCGCTATAAAAATGATAAAGAACGCCGTTTACCGCGCCTTCCTATCGCATCTATTAGATGAGATATTGAGAAAAACATCATTTTTTTCTTCTGCTGGGAAGACCGAGAAAAAATTTTTGTCTCAGAATTTCGGATTTTTTCTCTCTATACTTAGTCGCAATAAAAATGATGAAGAACGCCGTTTACCGCATTTTTTTCTTCTGCTGGGAAGACCGAGAAAACTTTTTGTCTCCGAATTTCGGATTTTTTTTCTCTATGCTTAGTCGCTATAAAAATGATGAAGAACGCCGTTTACCGCGCCTTCCTATCGCATTTATTAGCTGAGATATTAAGAAAAACATCATTTTTTTCTTCTGCTGGGAAGACCGAGAAAAATTTTTGTCTCCGAATTTCGGATTTTTTCTCTCTATACTTAGTCGCAATAAAAATGATGAAGAACGCCGTTTACCGCACCTTCCTATCGCATCTATTAGCTGAGATATTGAGGAAAACATCCTTTTTTTCTTCTGCTTGGAAGACCGAGAAAAACTTTTGTCTCCGAATTTCGGATTTTTTCTCTCTATACTTAGTCGCTATAAAAATGATGAAGAACGTCGTTTACCGCGCCTTCCTATTGCATTTATTAGCTGAGATATTGAGAAAAACATCATTTTTTTCTTTTGCTGGGAAGACTGAGAAAAATTGTGGCCTGCGAATTTCGGATTTTTTCTCTCTATACTTAGTCGCTATAAAAATGATGAAGAACGCCGTTTACCGCACCTTCCTATTGCATGTATTATCTGAGATATTGAGAAAAACATCATTTTTTTCTTCTGCTGGGAAGATACAGAAAATTTTTTGTCTCCGAATTTCGGATTTTTTCTCTCTATACTAAGTCGCTATAAAAATGATGAAGACTGCCGTTTACCGCGCCTTCCTATCGCATTTATTAGTTGAGATATTGAGAAAAACATCATTTTTTTCTTCTGCTGGGAAGACCGAGAAAACTTTTTGTCTCCGAATTTCGGATTTTTTCTCTTTATACTTAGTCGCTATAAAAATGATGAAGAACGCCGTTTACCGCGCCTTCCTATCGCATTTGTTAGCTGAGATATTCAGAAAAACATCATTTTTTTTCTTCTGCTGGGAAGATAGAGAAAAAATTTTGTCTCCGAATTTCGGATTTTTTCTCTCTATACTAAGTCGCTATAAAAATGATGAAGACTGCCGTTTACCGCGCCTTCCTATCGCATTTATTAGCTGAGATATTAAGAAAAACATCATTTTTTTCTTCTGCTGGGAAGATAGAGAAAAATTTTTGTCTCCGAATTTCGGATTTTTTCTCTTTATACTTAGTCGCTATAACAATGATGAAGAACGCCGTTTACCGCGCCTTCCAATCGCATTTATTAGCTGAGATATTGAGAAAAACATCATTTTTTTCTTTTGCTGGGAAGACCGAGAAAACTTTTTGTCTCCGAATTTCGGATTTTTTCTCTCTATGCTTAGTCGTTATAAAAATAATGAAGAACGCCGTTTACCGCGCCTTGCTATCGCATTTATTAGCTGAGATATTAAGAAAAACATCATTTTTTTCTTCTGCTGGGAAGACCGAGAAAAATTTTTGTCTTTGAATTTCGGATTTTTTCTCTCTATACTTAGTCGCTATAAAAATGATGAAGAACGCCGTTTACAGCGCCTTCCTATCGCATTTATTAGCTGAGATATTGAGAAAAACATCCTTTTTTTCTTCTGCTGGGAAGACCGAGAAAAACTTTTGTCTCCGAATTTCCGATTTTTTTCTCTCTATACTTAGTCGCTATAAAAATGATGAAGAACGCCGTTTACCGCGCCTTCCTATTGCATTTATTAGCTGAGATATTGAGAAAAACATCATTTTTTTTCTTCTGCTGGGAAGATAGAGAAAAATTTTTGTCTCCGAATTTCGGATTTTTTCTCTCTATACTTAGTCGCTATAAAAATGATGAAGAACGCCGTTTACCGCGCCTTCCTATCGCATCTATTAGCTGAGATATTGAGAAAAACATCATTTTTTTCTTCTGCTGGGAAGACCGAGAAAACTTTTTGTCTCCGAATTTCGGATTTTTTCTCTTTATACTTAGTCGCTATAAAAATGATGAAGAACGCCGTTTACCGTGCCTTCCTATTGCATTTATTAGCTGAGATATTGAGAAAAACATCATTTTTTGCTTCTGCTGGGAAGATAGAGAAAAATGTTTGTCTCCGAATGTTGGATTTTTTCTCTCTATACTTAGTCGCTATAAAAATGATGAAGAACGCCGTTTACCGCGCCTTCCTATCGCATCTATTAGCTGAGATATTGAGAAAACATCATTTTTTTCTTCTGCTGGGAAGATAGAGAAAAATTTTTGTTTCCGAATTTCGGATTTTTTCTCTCTATGCTAAGTCGCTATAAAAATGATGAAGACTGCCGTTTACCGCGCCTTCCTATCGCATTTATTAGCTGAGATATTAAGAAAAACATCATTTTTTTCTTCTGCTGGGAAGATAGAGAAAAAATTTTGTCTCCGAATTTCGGATTTTTTCTCTCTATACTAAGTCGCTATAAAAATGATGAAGACTGCCGTTTACCGCGCCTTCCTATCGCATTTATTAGCTGAGATATTAAGAAAAACATCATTTTTTTCTTCTGCTGGGAAGATAGAGAAAAATTTTTGTCTCCGAATTTCGGATTTTTTCTCTTTATACTTAGTCGCTATAACAATGATGAAGAACGCCGTTTACCGCGCCTTCCAATCGCATTTATTAGCTGAGATATTGAGAAAAACATCATTTTTTTCTTTTGCTGGGAAGACCGAGAAAACTTTTTGTCTCCGAATTTCGGATTTTTTCTCTCTATGCTTAGTCGCTATAAAAATAATGAAGAACGCCGTTTACCGCGCCTTGCTATCGCATTTATTAGCTGAGATATTAAGAAAAACATCATTTTTTTCTTCTGCTGGGAAGACCGAGAAAAATTTTTGTCTTTGAATTTCGGATTTTTTCTCTCTATACTTAGTCGCTATAAAAATGATGAAGAACGCCGTTTACAGCGCCTTCCTATCGCATTTATTAGCTGAGATATTGAGAAAAACATCCTTTTTTTCTTCTGCTGGGAAGACCGAGAAAAACTTTTGTCTCCGAATTTCCGATTTTTTTCTCTCTATACTTAGTCGCTATAAAAATGATGAAGAACGCCGTTTACCGCGCCTTCCTATTGCATTTATTAGCTGAGATATTGAGAAAAAACATCATTTTTTTTCTTCTGCTGGGAAGATAGAGAAAAATTTTTGTCTCCGAATTTCGGATTTTTTCTCTCTATACTTAGTCGCTATAAAAATGATGAAGAACGCCGTTTACCGCGCCTTCCTATCGCATCTATTAGCTGAGATATTGAGAAAAACATCATTTTTTTCTTCTGCTGGGAAGACCGAGAAAACTTTTTGTCTCCGAATTTCGGATTTTTTCTCTTTATACTTAGTCGCTATAAAAATGATGAAGAACGCCGTTTACCGCGCCTTCCTATTGCATTTATTAGCTGAGATATTGAGAAAAACATCATTTTTTGCTTCTGCTGGGAAGATAGAGAAAAATGTTTGTCTCCGAATGTTGGATTTTTTCTCTCTATACTTAGTCGCTATAAAAATGATGAAGAACGCCGTTTACCGCGCCTTCCTATCGCATCTATTAGCTGAGATATTGAGAAAACATCATTTTTTTCTTCTGCTGGGAAGATAGAGAAAAATTTTTGTTTCCGAATTTCGGATTTTTTCTCTCTATACTAAGTCGCTATAAAAATGATGAAGACTGCCGTTTACCGCGCCTTCCTATCGCATTTATTAGCTGAGATATTGAGAAAAACATCATTTTTTTCTTCTGCTGGGAAGACCGAGAAAAATTTTTGTCTCCGAATTTCGGATTTTTCCCTCTATACTTAGTCGCTATAAAAATGATGAAGAACGCCGTTTACCGCGCCTTCCTATCGCATTTATTAGCTGAGATATTGAGAAAAACATCCTTTTTTTCTTCTGTTGGGAAAGACCCAGAAAAACTTTTGTCTCCGAATTTCGGATTTTTTCTCTCTTTACTTAGTCGCTATAAAAATGATGAAGAACGCCGTTTACCGCGCCGTCCTATTGCATTTATTAGCTGAGATATTGAGAAAAACATCATTTTTTTCTTCTGCTGGGAAGATAGAGAAAAAATTTTGTCTCCGAATTTCGGATTTTTGCTCTCTATACTTAGTCGCTATAAAAATGATGAAGAACGCCGTTTACCGCGCCTTCCTATCGCATTTGTTAGCTGAGATATTGAGAAAAACATCATTTTTTTCTTCTGCTGGGAA
This sequence comes from Lucinisca nassula, assembly GCA_963580285.1. NCBI lineage: Eukaryota > Metazoa > Mollusca > Bivalvia > Lucinida > Lucinidae > Lucinisca > Lucinisca nassula. The sequence goes on from OY757017.1 coordinate 45,569,031, forward strand.
GACCTAGAAAAAATTTTTGTCTCCGAATTTCGGATTTTTTCTCTTTATACTTAGTCGCTATAACAATGATGAAGAACACCGTTTACCGCACCTTCCTATCGCATCTATTAGCTGAGATATTGAGAAAAACATCATTTTTTTCTTCTGCTGGGAAGATAGAGAAAAATTTTTGTCTCCGAATTTCGGATTTTTTCTCTCTATACTAAGTTGCTATAAAAATGATGAAGACTGCCGTTTACCGCGCCTTCCTATCGCATTTATTAGCTGAGATATTGAGAAAAACGTCATTTTTTCTTCTGCTGGGAAGACCGAGAAAAATTTTGTCTCCGAATTTCGGATTTTTTCTCTCTATACTTAGTCGCTATAAAAATGATAAAGAACGCCGTTTACCGCGCCTTCCTATCGCATTTATTAGCTGAGATATTGAGAAAAACGTCATTTTTTTCTTCTGCTGGGAAGACCGAGAAAAATTTTGTCTCCGAATTTCGGATTTTTTCTCTCTATACTTAGTCGCTATAAAAATGATAAAGAACGCCGTTTACGGCGCCTTCCTATCGCATTTATTAGCTGAGATATTGAGAAAAACATCATTTTTTTCTTCTGCTGGGAAGATAGAGAAAAATTTTTGTCTCCGAATTTCGGATTTTTCTCTCTTTACTTAGTCGCTATAAAAATGATGAAGAACGCCGTTTACCGCGCCTTCCAATTTGAATTTATTAGCTGGGATATTGAGAAAAACATCATTTTTTTCTTCTGCTGGGAAGATAGAAAAAAATTTTTGTCTCCGAATTTCGGATTTTTTCTCTCTATACTTAGTCGCTATAAAAATGATGAAGAACGCCGTTTACCGCGCCTTCCTATCGCATTTATTAGCTGAGATATTAAGAAAAACATCAATTTTTTCTTCTGCTGGGAAGATAGAGAAAAATTTTTGTCTCCGAAGTTCGGATTTTTTCTCTCTATACTAAGTCGCTATAAAAATGATGAAGAACGCCGTTTACCGCACCTTCCTATCGCATCTATTAGCTGAGATATTGAGAAAAACATCATTTTTTTCTTCTGCTGGGAAAACCGAGAAAAAGTTTTGTCTCCGAATTTCGGATTTTTCTCTCTATACTTAGTCGCTATAAAAATGATGAAGAACGCAGTTTACCGCACCTTCGTATCGCATCTATTAGCTGAGATATTGAGAAAAACATCATTTTTTTCTTCTGCTGGGAAGACCGAGAAAAATTTTTGTCTCCGAATTTCGGATTTTTTCTCTCTATGCTTAGTCGCTAAAAAATGATGAAGAACGCCGTTTACCGCGCCTTCCTATCGCATTTATTAGCTGAGATATTAAGAAAAACATCATTTTTTTCTTCTGCTGGGAAGACCGAGAAAAATTTTTGTCTCCGAATTTCGGATTTTTTCTCTCTGTACTTAGTCGCTATAAAAATGATAAAGAACGCCGTTTACCGCGCCTTCCTATCGCATTTATTAGCTGAGATATTGAGAAAAACATCATTTTTTTTCTTCTGCTGGGAAGATAGAGAAAAATTTTTGTCTCCGAATTTCGGATTTTTTCTCTCTATACTTAGTCGCTATAAAAATGATGAAGAACGCCGTTTATGAATTCTTCCTGGATGGGCAGAGCCATTTCCAGTTTGAGGGGAATCTAACAGTAATAATAATTTCCATCTTTTGTAGCACATAGTCATACATCGTAGACTCTCTCAAATACTGCACTTAGCAACTATCGACCTGGGTAAGGAAACGTAAAAAAGAGAAGCAAAATGTGCTAGGAGTGAGTGAGTGTTTCAGTTTTACGTCCCACCAACAGTTAAGGTCATACGGAGACGGGACCTCGGTTTAAAGACTCATCCGAAAGTCTGGAGAAGCCCGGGATCGATCCTGCGATCCCTGGTTTACAAGGCGAGTAGCGTAACCACTACACCTAGGAGGCTTCTAAAATGTGCTAGGAGCAGTCTGATCAAGATCATCACTGTTAGAGGTACAGTCTGATCAGAGTCCACACTGTTTGACAGGATGCAAAACCTGCAACAAGATGCAGCAGACGACACAAACAGATAACATTTTCAGATAGATGTTTTCAAAGCATAATAGGGTTTATTTGTTTGTTTGATTTGAGGTTTAACGTCCCCGTCAACATTGTAAAAGGTCATTTTGGAGACGTTGCCTCGAATTTTGTGGGACTTTTACCCGACATTGAGATGAAATGACATCTCAAGCCCTGTCGCCCAATGAAACCAATAGGGTTTATAAGCAATGACAGTCCGACACTCACACCGCTTTGCCTGGGCAGGCTTAGATCCTCTAAGCGGATAACCAGTACTCGTGTGCGGGTCGGTTTCAGCTCTGCGTGGAAGCATCATGCAGCCCATATATTTCTTCAAGCCCCGATGGGCGGGCGCCGTGGCATCTTAGGGCTTCATCTCTTAACTCTCTTCGTATATAGCTTCCAATTTTTAGCTCACCTGTCACGTAGTGTTGGGTATGATAATGATATCTCAAGTAAGTTTGACTTTTAGAGTCTGGGCTCAAGGTCAAGGTCACTGTGGCTATTTTAGAGAGAGAAAAAAACTAGCACCTATACTATTTATTGCAGAACGATTTAGCAATTTCACTGACCCACAAACTGCACTTGATCTGTCGTTTTTAATGACAGATTCTATCTGTCATCTCTAGCTATCCTGCGTGTTGTAAAGTTGTTCCGGCTTTCTTACGACTTTCTTCCGGCTTTGACCGCAAGAGAAATATGAGTCCGCACAAAAATGTAGTGCGTTTAGGCGCAGTTATCAAAATTGTACATCTTATAATCGCAATACAAACTTTTGAAGCAGACGACTTGTCGATTTTATCTTACCTTTCAGAGAATATATTCAGCACTTCATGTGAATCAGCTGCATCATGCGAGACTGTATACCTAGATCAATACGGCATCTGCTTAGACGTCTGCTCAGGTTTTACACTGTTTTCTAACAATGCTGTCAATATTTAATCCTTAAAGACCAGCCGGTCAGCTGCAGACAAGAATATTAATGGTTTTTCCGACATTCGAGGTCAAGTCTAGGTCAGTTACAACTAGGTGTATATCAGAGTTTGCGAGAAAGGCTGTCCCTTTCAACCCTGGAATATGGTACAGATACCTATGCAAACAGTGTAGGTCCTGTGATATAATTCTAGGTGCCATATTTAGCAGAATGGACGAGCCCAACTTCAGTGATGGAAGAGTACACTCCAGAAACTCAAGGCAGTGAATAAATCAAAGAACTGACAACACTCATGCCGATTGTCTCTAAATGCAGGCTGGTCATGAACGAGGATTTGGACTGATCCGTTTAAACTTAACGGAAGTTAAGTAACTGATGCAAAAATATGTAGAACAAGATCAGCACCGTGTTCTGAGGCGTCTGATCTTAGTCTACATTGTTTGCCAGATCGAACATTTTTTCAAGTGCAGATTTTACAGATAACACTTACATGTAACCAAGACTGACAAACGACCCGGCTATGTTCGGGTTGATTGTTTGGCATTCGACCCGAAGTTACTAATAAAAAAGCGATTCAGAGCTAACGTCTACGTGACTATCACTGACTTCTCAGAATATAGCCGCAGTGAGATCAGGGTATTCCATAAGACTGAAGAGGGTCATCTTGGAATCATAGGGTGAGCTTGGCAAACAATGTAGACCAAGTTCGGACGCTGCAGAACGCGCTTCTTATCAAAATCTTCATAATTTGTTTGGAATTTCAGAGTTAAATTAAACAGTTTTATCTCAGCCCAGGACTTTTAGCCCGACCTACATCCCACCAACACTTTCGGTGCTTTGATTTTGAAACCAAACGATTGCATGATTACAACACGCTTAGGCACCATGTCCTTAAGCTAAAAAGGATAAATCAATCAACCGTGACGTATGGTTACCAGTCCGGCCACGATCCTATGTTTTGTATTGTTTGATTTGAGGTTTAACGTCCCCGTCAACACTGTATAGGTCATTTTGGAGACGTTGCTTCATATTTTGTGGGACTTTTACCCGACACTGAGATGAAATGACATCTCAAGCCCTGCCGCCCAATCAAGACCAATAGGGTTTATATGCATGGACGGTCCGACTCGCACCTCTTTGCCTGGGCAGGCTTAGATCCTCTTAGCAGATTACCAGTACTCGTGTGCGGGTCGGTTTCAGCTCTGCGTGGAAGCATCATGCGGGGGGCCAACGATCCTGTGTACCACCTTCACACCAGCACTGATAGAAACCACATGTTCAGGATCAAACTTTTGATGTGTGATGTAAGGTCGTGCCTAGAATAGAAGAAATTGTATTTTGTTCTCAAAAAGCATCAAGTGAGAACGTATTGCAACATTTTTCATTAAACCCTGGACAGTTAGAGGGAGTGAGTGAGTGTTTGAGTTTTACGTACCACCAACAGCTAAGGTCATACGGAGACGATACCACGGTTTAAAGACACATCCGAAAGTCTAGAGAAGTCTGGGATCGATCCTGCGATCCCTGGTTTACAAGGCGAGTAGCATAACCACTACACCACGGAGGCTTCTAATGGACAGTTAGAAGCTGGTCGGAAAGCGGATGGCGTTGACTCAGATTTTGGGTGCCACATGTGTGATCTATTTGTCTGTTGGAGCGACATCTTACTATCAACAGAAGACGCTAGTGGACGTCGGCGTAGCGGAAGACCGACGTCAGTACGTCAAGATCGATTCATCCGACAGACGCATATGCGAAGCAGATTTCCGCCGGCATCTGCTACACTGTACCTGCAGATAAACAAAGGGTTTCAACTACCGACTAATAAGCACTGGCACTGTTCGTCGCACTTATGCGATGCACTTTTGAGAGCTAGACGTCCCTGTCGTGACCAACATTAAGACGTCGACACAGTACGGAACACTTACGCTGGTGCATGAAATACGTACATGTATATTGGCGTATAAACGACTCGCGTGATATGCGTTTCAGTGACACATCGCACTTCAGCGTGAATCACGCCGATTGTCGTTTCGGGATGTTTCGACACATAGGTGTAAGGTATGCCGAGGCGACGCGTGCGTAATAGAGCATGACATACCTTGGATCTTTTTATCGCCCACCAGATCAGATTGACCCAGAATATCTTGAGGCTTTTAATTCATCTTTGTCTAGGATAATGTCAAATGCAAATGCCCATATTTTGGTTGGCGGAGACTTTAATTGTGGTGACATTGAATGGAGCAGCATGCAGGTGCCCCATGGGGTGCCTAAAAGGCAGACACAGCAACAACTTTTGGACATAATTAAAGAACACTGCCTGGCCCAAGTTGTTAACATACCCACCCGACAAGAAAAGACCCTTGATTTATTGTTTACAAATTCTCCATCCCCAGTAAGCCGAGTTAAGGGGATGCCCCCGATTGGCAAAGCTGATCATGACATAGTCCTTGTTGAGTATGACATAAAAGCTAAACGAATCAGACAAGTCCCGCGTAAAGTTTTTCTCTACAAACGTGCGGATATGGATGGTCTGCGAGACCATATGGCGCGATTTAAGGATTCGTTCCTTTCCTCTGACCTCTCACACATGTCAGTTAATGACTTGTGGGTCAGTTTTAAGTCCGAATTAACCACGGCAATGGAAAGGTTTATACCAACGAAAATGACCAAAACAAAATGTAGGGCACCATGGATCGATAAACCGATCAAGCATCTCATCAGAAGACGGAATAGAATGTATTTTCGTGCTCGCAAGTCTAGCAGCCCTGACGTTAAGACAAACGGTCCAGAGCACATGTGCAAAAGGTTATAAGAGATGCATATTGGAAGCATGTTTCCAGCATCTTTACCTTTGAAGATGACAATATAGATCCCGATAGTCCCCAAAAGAATGGTAAAGTTAAAAAGTTTTGGTCATTCGTAAAGTCCCTGGAAAAGGATGCGTTTGGGATCACTTCGCTAAGGGAAAATGGAGTTCTAAAAACAGATGCGCGCGATAAGGCTAATATTTGCAATAAACAGTTTCAATCAGCATTTACGCGTGAAACTGATGGTGAGCTACCATCTAAAGGTGCAAGTCCGTTCCCTCTATGGGGGACATAACAGTTGACCCCAATGGGGTCGCTAAACTGTTAGGTAAGCTCAAGATACATAAGGCATCTGGGCCCGATGACCTGAATGCCAGGGTACTTAAGGAATGTAGTGCTGAAATATCTCCTGTGTTGGCCTTTATCTTCAATCAATCACTTGCCCAGGGCACTGTACCAAATGACTGGCGACAAGCAAATGTAACCCCGGTCTATAAAAAAGGGGAAAAATATGATGCAGCAAATTATAGACCAGTGTCGCTAATATGCATCTGTTGCAAAACCCTGGAGCATATATTAGTAAGCAACATCAACAAGCATTTAGCATTTGAGAGCATTCTTGCTGACTGTCAACATGGTTTCCGGAGTCAAAGGTCTTGCGAAACGCAGCTTGTTCAATTTTACCATGACATTGTGAGCAATCTGGATGGGGCCATAAACCGTGGCCACAAACAGACTGACTTGATCATCATGGACTTTGCTAAGGCCTTTGACAAGGTACCTCACAGAAGGCTATTACATAAACTGGAGTACTATGGGATAAGAGGATCCACGCATAGGTGGATTAGCTCATGGCTCTCTGGGCGCTCACAACAAGTTGTACTTGATGGCCAAGCGTCTGATCCAGTCCCTGTTTTATCTGGAGCCCCCCAAGGTTCGGTCCTTGGACCGGTCCTTTTCTTGGTTTTCATTAATGATCTCCCCGATAATATCAGGTCATCGGTCCGTTTGTTTGCTGATGATTGTGTCCTGTATAGGAACATATATTCTCCTTCTGACTGTCTTATTTTACAAGATGACCTGGATCAACTTGCACAGTGGGAGGCCGATTGGCAAATGAAGTTCAATGTTGCCAAATGTCACTCAATGAGAGTGTCACGACACCCTCCGGACAAGCAAATTAAGTTTGACTATACTCTTCACCAGCAAGTTTTGGAGCATGTTCAATCCGCCAAATATCTTGGTATCACCATCACTGACGATCTTGATTGGGGTCAACATATCTCAGAGATTACATCTAAAGCAACTAGGACTTTGGGATTAGACGTCTGCTCAGGTTTTACACTGTTTTCTAACAGTGCTGTCAATATTTAATCCTTAAAGACCAGCCGGTCAGCTGCAGACCAGAATATTAATGGTTTTTCCGACATTCGAGGTCAAGTCTAGGTCAGTTACAACTAGGTGTATATCAGAGTTTGCGAGAAAGGCTGTCCCTTTCAACCCTGGAATATGGTACAGATACCTATGCAAACAGTGTAGGTCCTGTGATATAATTCTAGGTGCCATATTTAGCAGAATGGACGAGCCCAACTTCAGTGATGGAAGAGTACACTCCAGAAACTCAAGGCAATGAATAAATCAAAGAACTGACAACACTCATGCCGATTGTCTCTAAATGCAGGCTGGTCATGAACGAGGATTTGGACTGATCCGTTTAAACTTAACGGAAGTTAAGTAACTGATGCAAAAATATGTAGAACAAGATCAGCACCGTGTTCTGAGGCGTTTGATCTTAGTCTACATTGTTTGCCAGATCGAACATTTTTTCAAGTGCAGATTTTACAGATAACACTTACATGTAACCAAGACTGACAAACGACCCGGCTATGTTCGGGTTGATTGTTTGGCATTCGACCCGAAGTTAGTAATAAAAAAGCGATTCAGAGCTAACGTCTACGTGACTATCACTGACTTCTCAGAATATAGCCGCAGTGAGATCAGGGTATTCCATAAGACTGAAGAGGGTCATCTTGGAATCATAGGGTGAGCTTGGCAAACAATGTAGACCAAGTTCGGACGCTGCAGAACGCGCTTCTTACCAAAATCTTCATAATTTGTTTGGAATTTCAGAGTTAAATTAAACAGTTTTATCTCAGCCCAGGACTTTTAGCCCGACCTACATCCCACCAACACTTTCGGTGCTTTGATTTTGAAACCAAACGATTGCATGATTACAACACGCTTAGGCACCATGTCCTTAAGCTAAAAAGGATAAATCAATCAACCGTGACGTATGGTTACCAGTCCGGCCACGATCCTATGTTTTGTATTGTTTGATTTGAGGTTTAACGTCCCCGTCAACACTGTATAGGTCATTTTGGAGACGTTGCTTCATATTTTGTGGGACTTTTACCCGACACTGAGATGAAATGACATCTCAAGCCCTGCCGCCCAATCAAGACCAATAGGGTTTATATGCATGGACGGTCCGACTCGCACCTCTTTGCCTGGGCAGGCTTAGATCCTCTTAGCAGATTACCAGTACTCGTGTGCGGGTCGGTTTCAGCTCTGCGTGGAAGCATCATGCGGGGGGCCAACGATCCTGTGTACCACCTTCACACCAGCACTGATAGAAACCACATGTTCAGGATCAAACTTTTGATGTGTGATGTAAGGTCGTGCCTAGAATAGAAGAAATTGTATTTTGTTCTCAAAAAGCATCAAGTGAGAACGTATTGCAACATTTTTCATTAAACCCTGGACAGTTAGAGGGAGTGAGTGAGTGTTTGAGTTTTACGTACCACCAACAGCTAAGGTCATACGGAGACGATACCACGGTTTAAAGACACATCCGAAAGTCTAGAGAAGTCTGGGATCGATCCTGCGATCCCTGGTTTACAAGGCGAGTAGCATAACCACTACACCACGGAGGCTTCTAATGGACAGTTAGAAGCTGGTCGGAAAGCGGATGGCGTTGACTCAGATTTTGGGTGCCACATGTGTGATCTATTTGTCTGTTGGAGCGACATCTTACTATCAACAGAAGACGCTAGTGGACGTCGGCGTAGCGGAAGACCGACGTCAGTACGTCAAGATCGATTCATCCGACAGACGCATATGCGAAGCAGATTTCCGCCGGCATCTGCTACACTGTACCTGCAGATAAACAAAGGGTTTCAACTACCGACTAATAAGCACTGGCACTGTTCGTCGCACTTATGCGATGCACTTTTGAGAGCTAGACGTCCCTGTCGTGACCAACATTAAGACGTCGACACAGTACGGAACACTTACGCTGGTGCATGAAATACGTACATGTATATTGGCGTATAAACGACTCGCGTGATATGCGTTTCAGTGACACATCGCACTTCAGCGTGAATCACGCCGATTGTCGTTTCGGGATGTTTCGACACATAGGTGTAAGGTATGCCGAGGCGACGCGTGCGTAATAGAGCATGACATACCTTGGATCTTTTTATCGCCCACCAGATCAGATTGACCCAGAATATCTTGAGGCTTTTAATTCATCTTTGTCTAGGATAATGTCAAATGCAAATGCCCATATTTTGGTTGGCGGAGACTTTAATTGTGGTGACATTGAATGGAGCAGCATGCAGGTGCCCCATGGGGTGCCTAAAAGGCAGACACAGCAACAACTTTTGGACATAATTAAAGAACACTGCCTGGCCCAAGTTGTTAACATACCCACCCGACAAGAAAAGACCCTTGATTTATTGTTTACAAATTCTCCATCCCCAGTAAGCCGAGTTAAGGGGATGCCCCCGATTGGCAAAGCTGATCATGACATAGTCCTTGTTGAGTATGACATAAAAGCTAAACGAATCAGACAAGTCCCGCGTAAAGTTTTTCTCTACAAACGTGCGGATATGGATGGTCTGCGAGACCATATGGCGCGATTTAAGGATTCGTTCCTTTCCTCTGACCTCTCACACATGTCAGTTAATGACTTGTGGGTCAGTTTTAAGTCCGAATTAACCACGGCAATGGAAAGGTTTATACCAACGAAAATGACCAAAACAAAATGTAGGGCACCATGGATCGATAAACCGATCAAGCATCTCATCAGAAGACGGAATAGAATGTATTTTCGTGCTCGCAAGTCTAGCAGCCCTGACGTTAAGACAAACGGTCCAGAGCACATGTGCAAAAGGTTATAAGAGATGCATATTGGAAGCATGTTTCCAGCATCTTTACCTTTGAAGATGACAATATAGATCCCGATAGTCCCCAAAAGAATGGTAAAGTTAAAAAGTTTTGGTCATTCGTAAAGTCCCTGGAAAAGGATGCGTTTGGGATCACTTCGCTAAGGGAAAATGGAGTTCTAAAAACAGATGCGCGCGATAAGGCTAATATTTGCAATAAACAGTTTCAATCAGCATTTACGCGTGAAACTGATGGTGAGCTACCATCTAAAGGTGCAAGTCCGTTCCCCTCTATGGGGGACATAACAGTTGACCCCAATGGGGTCGCTAAACTGTTAGGTAAGCTCAAGATACATAAGGCATCTGGGCCCGATGACCTGAATGCCAGGGTACTTAAGGAATGTAGTGCTGAAATATCTCCTGTGTTGGCCTTTATCTTCAATCAATCACTTGCCCAGGGCACTGTACCAGATGACTGGCGACAAGCAAATGTAACCCCGGTCTATAAAAAAGGGGAAAAATATGATGCAGCAAATTATAGACCAGTGTCGCTAATATGCATCTGTTGCAAAACCCTGGAGCATATATTAGTAAGCAACATCAACAAGCATTTAGCATTTGAGAGCATTCTTGCTGACTGTCAACATGGTTTCCGGAGTCAAAGGTCTTGCGAAACGCAGCTTGTTCAATTTTACCATGACATTGTGAGCAATCTGGATGGGGCCATAAACCGTGGCCACAAACAGACTGACTTGATCATCATGGACTTTGCTAAGGCCTTTGACAAGGTACCTCACAGAAGGCTATTACATAAACTGGAGTACTATGGGATAAGAGGATCCACGCATAGGTGGATTAGCTCATGGCTCTCTGGGCGCTCACAACAAGTTGTACTTGATGGCCAAGCGTCTGATCCAGTCCCTGTTTTATCTGGAGCCCCCCAAGGTTCGGTCCTTGGACCGGTCCTTTTCTTGGTTTTCATTAATGATCTCCCCGATAATATCAGGTCATCGGTCCGTTTGTTTGCTGATGATTGTGTCCTGTATAGGAACATATATTCTCCTTCTGACTGTCTTATTTTACAAGATGACCTGGATCAACTTGCACAGTGGGAGGCCGATTGGCAAATGAAGTTCAATGTTGCCAAATGTCACTCAATGAGAGTGTCACGACACCCTCCGGACAAGCAAATTAAGTTTGACTATACTCTTCACCAGCAAGTTTTGGAGCATGTTCAATCCGCCAAATATCTTGGTATCACCATCACTGACGATCTTGATTGGGGTCAACATATCTCAGAGATTACATCTAAAGCAACTAGGACTTTGGGATTAGACGTCTGCTCAGGTTTTACACTGTTTTCTAACAGTGCTGTCAATATTTAATCCTTAAAGACCAGCCGGTCAGCTGCAGACCAGAATATTAATGGTTTTTCCGACATTCGAGGTCAAGTCTAGGTCAGTTACAACTAGGTGTATATCAGAGTTTGCGAGAAAGGCTGTCCCTTTCAACCCTGGAATATGGTACAGATACCTATGCAAACAGTGTAGGTCCTGTGATATAATTCTAGGTGCCATATTTAGCAGAATGGACGAGCCCAACTTCAGTGATGGAAGAGTACACTCCAGAAACTCAAGGCAGTGAATAAATCAAAGAACTGACAACACTCATGCCGATTGTCTCTAAATGCAGGCTGGTCATGAACGAGGATTTGGACTGATCCGTTTAAACTTAACGGAAGTTAAGTAACTGATGCAAAAATATGTAGAACAAGATCAGCACCGTGTTCTGAGGCGTTTGATCTTAGTCTACATTGTTTGCCAGATCGAACATTTTTTCAAGTGCAGATTTTACAGATAACACTTACATGTAACCAAGACTGACAAACGACCCGGCTATGTTCGGGTTGATTGTTTGGCATTCGACCCGAAGTTACTAATAAAAAAGCGATTCAGAGCTAACGTCTACGTGACTATCACTGACTTCTCAGAATATAGCCGCAGTGAGATCAGGGTATTCCATAAGACTGAAGAGGGTCATCTTGGAATCATAGGGTGAGCTTGGCAAACAATGTAGACCAAGTTCGGACGCTGCAGAACGCGCTTCTTATCAAAATCTTCATAATTTGTTTGGAATTTCAGAGTTAAATTAAACAGTTTTATCTCAGCCCAGGACTTTTAGCCCGACCTACATCCCACCAACACTTTCGGTGCTTTGATTTTGAAACCAAACGATTGCATGATTACAACACGCTTAGGCACCATGTCCTTAAGCTAAAAAGGATAAATCAATCAACCGTGACGTATGGTTACCAGTCCGGCCACGATCCTATGTTTTGTATTGTTTGATTTGAGGTTTAACGTCCCCGTCAACACTGTATATGTCATTTTGGAGACGTTGCTTCATATTTTGTGGGACTTTTACCCGACACTGAGATGAAATGACATCTCAAGCCCTGCCGCCCAATCAAGACCAATAGGGTTTATATGCATGGACGGTCCGACTCGCACCTCTTTGCCTGGGCAGGCTTAGATCCTCTTAGCAGATTACCAGTACTCGTGTGCGGGTCGGTTTCAGCTCTGCGTGGAAGCATCATGCGGGGGGCCAACGATCCTGTGTACCACCTTCACACCAGCACTGATAGAAACCACATGTTCAGGATCAAACTTTTGATGTGTGATGTAAGGTCGTGCCTAGAATAGAAGAAATTGTATTTTGTTCTCAAAAAGCATCAAGTGAGAACGTATTGCAACATTTTTCATTAAACCCTGGACAGTTAGAGGGAGTGAGTGAGTGTTTGAGTTTTACGTACCACCAACAGCTAAGGTCATACGGAGACGATACCACGGTTTAAAGACACATCCGAAAGTCTAGAGAAGTCTGGGATCGATCCTGCGATCCCTGGTTTACAAGGCGAGTAGCATAACCACTACACCACGGAGGCTTCTAATGGACAGTTAGAAGCTGGTCGGAAAGCGGATGGCGTTGACTCAGATTTTGGGTGCCACATGTGTGATCTATTTGTCTGTTGGAGCGACATCTTACTATCAACAGAAGACGCTAGTGGACGTCGGCGTAGCGGAAGACCGACGTCAGTACGTCAAGATCGATTCATCCGACAGACGCATATGCGAAGCAGATTTCCGCCGGCATCTGCTACACTGTACCTGCAGATAAACAAAGGGTTTCAACTACCGACTAATAAGCACTGGCACTGTTCGTCGCACTTATGCGATGCACTTTTGAGAGCTAGACGTCCCTGTCGTGACCAACATTAAGACGTCGACACAGTACGGAACACTTACGCTGGTGCATGAAATACGTACATGTATATTGGCGTATAAACGACTCGCGTGATATGCGTTTCAGTGACACATCGCACTTCAGCGTGAATCACGCCGATTGTCGTTTCGGGATGTTTCGACACATAGGTGTAAGGTATGCCGAGGCGACGCGTGCGTAATAGAGCATGACATACCTTGGATCTTTTTATCGCCCACCAGATCAGATTGACCCAGAATATCTTGAGGCTTTTAATTCATCTTTGTCTAGGATAATGTCAAATGCAAATGCCCATATTTTGGTTGGCGGAGACTTTAATTGTGGTGACATTGAATGGAGCAGCATGCAGGTGCCCCATGGGGTGCCTAAAAGGCAGACACAGCAACAACTTTTGGACATAATTAAAGAACACTGCCTGGCCCAAGTTGTTAACATACCCACCCGACAAGAAAAGACCCTTGATTTATTGTTTACAAATTCTCCATCCCCAGTAAGCCGAGTTAAGGGGATGCCCCCGATTGGCAAAGCTGATCATGACATAGTCCTTGTTGAGTATGACATAAAAGCTAAACGAATCAGACAAGTCCCGCGTAAAGTTTTTCTCTACAAACGTGCGGATATGGATGGTCTGCGAGACCATATGGCGCGATTTAAGGATTCGTTCCTTTCCTCTGACCTCTCACACATGTCAGTTAATGACTTGTGGGTCAGTTTTAAGTCCGAATTAACCACGGCAATGGAAAGGTTTATACCAACGAAAATGACCAAAACAAAATGTAGGGCACCATGGATCGATAAACCGATCAAGCATCTCATCAGAAGACGGAATAGAATGTATTTTCGTGCTCGCAAGTCTAGCAGCCCTGACGTTAAGACAAACGGTCCAGAGCACATGTGCAAAAGGTTATAAGAGATGCATATTGGAAGCATGTTTCCAGCATCTTTACCTTTGAAGATGACAATATAGATCCCGATAGTCCCCAAAAGAATGGTAAAGTTAAAAAGTTTTGGTCATTCGTAAAGTCCCTGGAAAAGGATGCGTTTGGGATCACTTCGCTAAGGGAAAATGGAGTTCTAAAAACAGATGCGCGCGATAAGGCTAATATTTGCAATAAACAGTTTCAATCAGCATTTACGCGTGAAACTGATGGTGAGCTACCATCTAAAGGTGCAAGTCCGTTCCCCTCTATGGGGGACATAACAGTTGACCCCAATGGGGTCGCTAAACTGTTAGGTAAGCTCAAGATACATAAGGCATCTGGGCCCGATGACCTGAATGCCAGGGTACTTAAGGAATGTAGTGCTGAAATATCTCCTGTGTTGGCCTTTATCTTCAATCAATCACTTGCCCAGGGCACTGTACCAGATGACTGGCGACAAGCAAATGTAACCCCGGTCTATAAAAAAGGGGAAAAATATGATGCAGCAAATTATAGACCAGTGTCGCTAATATGCATCTGTTGCAAAACCCTGGAGCATATATTAGTAAGCAACATCAACAAGCATTTAGCATTTGAGAGCATTCTTGCTGACTGTCAACATGGTTTCCGGAGTCAAAGGTCTTGCGAAACGCAGCTTGTTCAATTTTACCATGACATTGTGAGCAATCTGGATGGGGCCATAAACCGTGGCCACAAACAGACTGACTTGATCATCATGGACTTTGCTAAGGCCTTTGACAAGGTACCTCACAGAAGGCTATTACATAAACTGGAGTACTATGGGATAAGAGGATCCACGCATAGGTGGATTAGCTCATGGCTCTCTGGGCGCTCACAACAAGTTGTACTTGATGGCCAAGCGTCTGATCCAGTCCCTGTTTTATCTGGAGCCCCCCAAGGTTCGGTCCTTGGACCGGTCCTTTTCTTGGTTTTCATTAATGATCTCCCCGATAATATCAGGTCATCGGTCCGTTTGTTTGCTGATGATTGTGTCCTGTATAGGAACATATATTCTCCTTCTGACTGTCTTATTTTACAAGATGACCTGGATCAACTTGCACAGTGGGAGGCCGATTGGCAAATGAAGTTCAATGTTGCCAAATGTCACTCAATGAGAGTGTCACGACACCCTCCGGACAAGCAAATTAAGTTTGACTATACTCTTCACCAGCAAGTTTTGGAGCATGTTCAATCCGCCAAATATCTTGGTATCACCATCACTGACGATCTTGATTGGGGTCAACATATCTCAGAGATTACATCTAAAGCAACTAGGACTTTGGGATTAGACGTCTGCTCAGGTTTTACACTGTTTTCTAACAGTGCTGTCAATATTTAATCCTTAAAGACCAGCCGGTCAGCTGCAGACCAGAATATTAATGGTTTTTCCGACATTCGAGGTCAAGTCTAGGTCAGTTACAACTAGGTGTATATCAGAGTTTGCGAGAAAGGCTGTCCCTTTCAACCCTGGAATATGGTACAGATACCTATGCAAACAGTGTAGGTCCTGTGATATAATTCTAGGTGCCATATTTAGCAGAATGGACGAGCCCAACTTCAGTGATGGAAGAGTACACTCCAGAAACTCAAGGCAGTGAATAAATCAAAGAACTGACAACACTCATGCCGATTGTCTCTAAATGCAGGCTGGTCATGAACGAGGATTTGGACTGATCCGTTTAAACTTAACGGAAGTTAAGTAACTGATGCAAAAATATGTAGAACAAGATCAGCACCGTGTTCTGAGGCGTTTGATCTTAGTCTACATTGTTTGCCAGATCGAACATTTTTTCAAGTGCAGATTTTACAGATAACACTTACATGTAACCAAGACTGACAAACGACCCGGCTATGTTCGGGTTGATTGTTTGGCATTCGACCCGAAGTTACTAATAAAAAAGCGATTCAGAGCTAACGTCTACGTGACTATCACTGACTTCTCAGAATATAGCCGCAGTGAGATCAGGGTATTCCATAAGACTGAAGAGGGTCATCTTGGAATCATAGGGTGAGCTTGGCAAACAATGTAGACCAAGTTCGGACGCTGCAGAACGCGCTTCTTATCAAAATCTTCATAATTTGTTTGGAATTTCAGAGTTAAATTAAACAGTTTTATCTCAGCCCAGGACTTTTAGCCCGACCTACATCCCACCAACACTTTCGGTGCTTTGATTTTGAAACCAAACGATTGCATGATTACAACACGCTTAGGCACCATGTCCTTAAGCTAAAAAGGATAAATCAATCAACCGTGACGTATGGTTACCAGTCCGGCCACGATCCTATGTTTTGTATTGTTTGATTTGAGGTTTAACGTCCCCGTCAACACTGTATAGGTCATTTTGGAGACGTTGCTTCATATTTTGTGGGACTTTTACCCGACACTGAGATGAAATGACATCTCAAGCCCTGCCGCCCAATCAAGACCAATAGGGTTTATATGCATGGACGGTCCGACTCGCACCTCTTTGCCTGGGCAGGCTTAGATCCTCTTAGCAGATTACCAGTACTCGTGTGCGGGTCGGTTTCAGCTCTGCGTGGAAGCATCATGCGGGGGGCCAACGATCCTGTGTACCACCTTCACACCAGCACTGATAGAAACCACATGTTCAGGATCAAACTTTTGATGTGTGATGTAAGGTCGTGCCTAGAATAGAAGAAATTGTATTTTGTTCTCAAAAAGCATCAAGTGAGAACGTATTGCAACATTTTTCATTAAACCCTGGACAGTTAGAGGGAGTGAGTGAGTGTTTGAGTTTTACGTACCACCAACAGCTAAGGTCATACGGAGACGATACCACGGTTTAAAGACACATCCGAAAGTCTAGAGAAGTCTGGGATCGATCCTGCGATCCCTGGTTTACAAGGCGAGTAGCATAACCACTACACCACGGAGGCTTCTAATGGACAGTTAGAAGCTGGTCGGAAAGCGGATGGCGTTGACTCAGATTTTGGGTGCCACATGTGTGATCTATTTGTCTGTTGGAGCGACATCTTACTATCAACAGAAGACGCTAGTGGACGTCGGCGTAGCGGAAGACCGACGTCAGTACGTCAAGATCGATTCATCCGACAGACGCATATGCGAAGCAGATTTCCGCCGGCATCTGCTACACTGTACCTGCAGATAAACAAAGGGTTTCAACTACCGACTAATAAGCACTGGCACTGTTCGTCGCACTTATGCGATGCACTTTTGAGAGCTAGACGTCCCTGTCGTGACCAACATTAAGACGTCGACACAGTACGGAACACTTACGCTGGTGCATGAAATACGTACATGTATATTGGCGTATAAACGACTCGCGTGATATGCGTTTCAGTGACACATCGCACTTCAGCGTGAATCACGCCGATTGTCGTTTCGGGATGTTTCGACACATAGGTGTAAGGTATGCCGAGGCGACGCGTGCGTAATAGAGCATGACATACCTTGGATCTTTTTATCGCCCACCAGATCAGATTGACCCAGAATATCTTGAGGCTTTTAATTCATCTTTGTCTAGGATAATGTCAAATGCAAATGCCCATATTTTGGTTGGCGGAGACTTTAATTGTGGTGACATTGAATGGAGCAGCATGCAGGTGCCCCATGGGGTGCCTAAAAGGCAGACACAGCAACAACTTTTGGACATAATTAAAGAACACTGCCTGGCCCAAGTTGTTAACATACCCACCCGACAAGAAAAGACCCTTGATTTATTGTTTACAAATTCTCCATCCCCAGTAAGCCGAGTTAAGGGGATGCCCCCGATTGGCAAAGCTGATCATGACATAGTCCTTGTTGAGTATGACATAAAAGCTAAACGAATCAGACAAGTCCCGCGTAAAGTTTTTCTCTACAAACGTGCGGATATGGATGGTCTGCGAGACCATATGGCGCGATTTAAGGATTCGTTCCTTTCCTCTGACCTCTCACACATGTCAGTTAATGACTTGTGGGTCAGTTTTAAGTCCGAATTAACCACGGCAATGGAAAGGTTTATACCAACGAAAATGACCAAAACAAAATGTAGGGCACCATGGATCGATAAACCGATCAAGCATCTCATCAGAAGACGGAATAGAATGTATTTTCGTGCTCGCAAGTCTAGCAGCCCTGACGTTAAGACAAACGGTCCAGAGCACATGTGCAAAAGGTTATAAGAGATGCATATTGGAAGCATGTTTCCAGCATCTTTACCTTTGAAGATGACAATATAGATCCCGATAGTCCCCAAAAGAATGGTAAAGTTAAAAAGTTTTGGTCATTCGTAAAGTCCCTGGAAAAGGATGCGTTTGGGATCACTTCGCTAAGGGAAAATGGAGTTCTAAAAACAGATGCGCGCGATAAGGCTAATATTTGCAATAAACAGTTTCAATCAGCATTTACGCGTGAAACTGATGGTGAGCTACCATCTAAAGGTGCAAGTCCGTTCCCTCTATGGGGGACATAACAGTTGACCCCAATGGGGTCGCTAAACTGTTAGGTAAGCTCAAGATACATAAGGCATCTGGGCCCGATGACCTGAATGCCAGGGTACTTAAGGAATGTAGTGCTGAAATATCTCCTGTGTTGGCCTTTATCTTCAATCAATCACTTGCCCAGGGCACTGTACCAGATGACTGGCGACAAGCAAATGTAACCCCGGTCTATAAAAAAGGGGAAAAATATGATGCAGCAAATTATAGACCAGTGTCGCTAATATGCATCTGTTGCAAAACCCTGGAGCATATATTAGTAAGCAACATCAACAAGCATTTAGCATTTGAGAGCATTCTTGCTGACTGTCAACATGGTTTCCGGAGTCAAAGGTCTTGCGAAACGCAGCTTGTTCAATTTTACCATGACATTGTGAGCAATCTGGATGGGGCCATAAACCGTGGCCACAAACAGACTGACTTGATCATCATGGACTTTGCTAAGGCCTTTGACAAGGTACCTCACAGAAGGCTATTACATAAACTGGAGTACTATGGGATAAGAGGATCCACGCATAGGTGGATTAGCTCATGGCTCTCTGGGCGCTCACAACAAGCTGTACTTGATGGCCAAGCGTCTGATCCAGTCCCTGTTTTATCTGGAGCCCCCCAAGGTTCGGTCCTTGGACCGGTCCTTTTCTTGGTTTTCATTAATGATCTCCCCGATAATATCAGGTCATCGGTCCGTTTGTTTGCTGATGATTGTGTCCTGTATAGGAACATATATTCTCCTTCTGACTGTCTTATTTTACAAGATGACCTGGATCAACTTGCACAGTGGGAGGCCGATTGGCAAATGAAGTTCAATGTTGCCAAATGTCACTCAATGAGAGTGTCACGACACCCTCCGGACAAGCAAATTAAGTTTGACTATACTCTTCACCAGCAAGTTTTGGAGCATGTTCAATCCGCCAAATATCTTGGTATCACCATCACTGACGATCTTGATTGGGGTCAACATATCTCAGAGATTACATCTAAAGCAACTAGGACTTTGGGATTCCTTAGACGGAACTTGGCTTTTGCACCTAGGCAGACAAAGGATGTTGCATATAAAACATTGGTTCGCCCTCAACTCGAATATGCTTCACCCATTTGGCATCCCTATGTTAAAACTCAGACTAAGCAGGTGGAGAAGGTGTAGAGGACAGCTGCTCGATGGACCTGTAGGCGATGGCGAAATAGAAGTAGCGTCGGTGACATGCTTAATGAGCTAGAGTGGCCGTCCCTGGAGGCCCGTCGTGAGCAGTCCTCTTTAACCTTCTTCTACAAGATACACTCTGATTCAGTGTCTATTGATAAAGATAGGTACTTGACCCCTGTAACACTGTCGACCCAAACAAGGGCATCAAAAGTAAACGACTCACAATATCGTAGATACCAGTCCTATAGTGATGCCCTGAAGAACTCGTTCTTTCCTAGAACTATTCCCCAATGGAATAGTCTTCCCTCCTCTGCGGTGAATGCCAAGTCCGCAGAAGAGTTCAAAGCCCGCACAGTGTAAGATTGGGACTCAGAGGTATGCGTTTTAGGATACCTCTGTTATGCAGATTGTCATGTGTAAATAGTTTTAAGGACGCATCCAGTGCCTCTCTTTTTTTTTTTTCTTTTTTTTTTTTCAGCTAAATTCTAAATTTAGCCACCCAATCAACTGAGGTAATGGCCAGATATGACCGACTCAGTATAAGAAGATAGATAGATAGATAGATAGATAGATAGATAGATAGATAGATAGATAGATAGATAGATAGATAGATAGATAGATAGATAGATAGGATGGAATAAGCGAAATGGTATGTCGAGCTGTTGTAGCTAGCGACATTAAGAACATTCAAGATCATGGCTGAGACGTTAACTGAACAGCGAGACGTTACATCAGTCAAGTGCGTCGGCCTCTCGTGGTTCCATTTATTTGTTTACGCTCAGAATCCGGGATATCTAATCCAGCAGGATTACGCGCGGGTTTATAGTGCTGTTCTTACTCGAAAATGTCTTCACGCCAATGGAATTCATTTACTGGACTGACCAGCCTTTCTCCTCCGATCTCTTTGTGAAAAATAGAGTATCTTTTGGGGGGAGATATCCACAACCGACCAGACAAAAATGTTACTAATTGCCAGTAGTATTGTTAAAACTTGAATTTTAATGTTTGGTTTTGAAAACGTAAATAGTTTCTTTCCAAAATTTGAAACATCGAATGGCATTTCATGATACCACCGGTGTATAGACATCTGCAAACATATCATACAATGGAATTTGCAGACCTACTTTTCTAAATTTTAAGATTTTTTAGAAAGGTTGTCTGTAAGTTTTCACAGTGTTTTGATTTTCTCATAGAATCTGTCATTTCAGTGCCTTTGGCGCTTTGATTTGTCACGTAGGCAAGTTATTTTTGGATGGAAAGTTGGAGCGTAACTATAGCCTATGAACGTTGATTTCGCATTCCCTCTTTGTGGGTCATAAGCGTCGATCGGTTGATGATCAACGGCTCCGAATGAATATCAGTTTTTGTTTTGTTTGATTTAAGGTTTATCGCCCCCCGCTGCTTCCAATTTTATGGGATTTTTACTCGACATTGGGATGAAATGACATCTCAAGCCCTGCCGCCCAATGAAACCAATAGGGTTTATAAGCATGGACGGTCCGACTCGCACTGCTTAGTCTTGGGCTAAGATCCTCTAAGCGGTTCACCAGTACTCGTGTGCGGTCGGTTTCAGCTCTGCGTGGAAGCAGCATGCAGCCCATCTATTTCTTCAAGCCCCAATCGGCGGGGGCAAGATTATCAGATTTTGAATTGAGGTTTAACGTCCTCGTCAGAACTTTTTAGGTCATTTTGGAGACGTTGCTTCTAATTGTGTTGGACTTTTACCCGACATTGAGATGAAATATCAAAGGGAGGGCGGTAGCTCAGTAGTACACCTGGCTGGAATGTGCGCGATGGCGTATGGCAGTGTACAGAGAAAGAAAAGAAAAAGAAATGACATCTCAAGCCGTGCGACCATTGAAAACCGACTGGGTTAATATGCATGGACGTTCCGACTCGTATTACTTTGCCTGGAAGGGCTTCGACGTCCTAAGCGGTTTACCAGTACCCATGTGCGGTCAGTTTGAGGTCTGTGTGAAAGCACCATGCAACCAAGTCAATTTCTCCTATCCCCGATGAGCGGGGTCCGAACGAACATGCATGCGTTCGTATGTGTGTGTGTGTGTGTGTTTTATTTGAGTTTTTACGTCACCGTCCACGCCCATCGGGGCTTGAAGAAATAGATAGGCTCGCAGAGCTGAAACAGACCGTCCATGAGTACTGGTAAACCGCTTAGAGGATCTAAGCCTGCCCAGGCAAAGTGGTATGATTCGGACCATCCATGCTTATAAACCCGATTGGATTCATTGGGCGATAAGGTTTGAGATGTCATTTCATCTCAATGTTGGAAAAAAGTCCCACACGGCCCCCGCTCACTGGGGCTTGAAGAAATAGATAAAAGCGGTGCGAGTCGGCCCGTCCATGCTAATAAACCCTATTGGTTTCATTGG
This sequence comes from Lucinisca nassula, assembly GCA_963580285.1. Lineage (NCBI taxonomy): Eukaryota > Metazoa > Mollusca > Bivalvia > Lucinida > Lucinidae > Lucinisca > Lucinisca nassula. The sequence goes on from OY757017.1 coordinate 45,591,218, forward strand.
CGGCAGGGCTTGAGATGTCATTTCATCCCAAGGTCGGGTAAAAGTCCCACAAAATTGGAAGCGACGTCTCCAAAATTACCTTTACAGTGTTGATAGGGACGTTACACCTCAAATCAAACAAAAAAACAAAAGTCCCACAAAGTTGGTAGAAATGTCTCCAATGCATGACCTGTACAGTGTTGAAGGGGACGTTAAACCTCAAACCAAACAAACAAAACCTCCCTGTCAACATTCTATCTGTCATTTTTGAGACGTTGCTTCCACTTGTGTGGAACTGAGATGAAATGACATACAAAGCCCTGCCGCTCAATGAACCAATGGGGTTTATATGCATGGACGGTTCCGACGCACATCAATTTTCCTGGGAAGGCTTAGATCCTCTAAGCGGTTTACCAGTACCCATGTGCGGTCAGCCCGATCTATTTCTTCAAGCCCCGATGGGCGGGGGCGGTGTGTGCGTGCGTGTGTGCGCACGCACACGTGTGAGTATGGGAGAGAGAGAGAGAGACAGACAGAGAGAGGTTTGTGGGACTTTTGGCTACTCGATCATGAGTGTAACTTTACCGAATTCAGTGCGACAGATATGCATTCGTATGTGTTGCTAGACCCAAAAACAATATGAAAAGAAAAATAGATGGGAAGCCTAAGTGAGAAAGTGTGAGCTAAAATATCTATATGAACCAAATCCCGCTAAAATGCATGCCGCATTTTTAACCATTTTCTCTTGGATATTTTTGTTCTGCCTTTACGGAACTTTAAAAATCATTTCACATACATGTATCGGGGCGATCCTTACTCAGGGTCGGGCGAAGGAGAAAAAACACATGACCTACAGTTGCAGAACTTGGCGTTTCACATGTGATCCGAGTGGGGCTCGAATCACAGTGGTTAGTGACCTAAAGATTAAGAGTCAGCGCCCTTACCCATCAAGCCAGGAAGGCCCGGTTAATCATTTGGGCATAGTCTGCTATCCAGCACAATTTGAAGATGTAACTCTGTTTACCGCAGTCATAATAGCATACTGAAGATTTTCTTTACAATTTGTTTAACTACAAGTCGAAGTTCGCTAACACAATTCCACAGGGTTAAATGAGGGCGCAAGAACAGGCGTGAACACGTATTCAGTGCCTGCTTGCCCCAACACTACAACCCTACACTGTTCGGCTCGGAAAATGCCCACAAAATTGGAAGCCACGTCTCAAAAATGACCTACACAGTGCTGAAGGAGACATTAAACCTCAAAACAAACACAGTTGCCTATCCAGGTCCTCTGGATTAAAACACATATTTCCCTTATTGTCAAATGAATTGAAGGCCTCGTGAAAAATAAATAAAAAAAAAAGGTATCTGTGTTTGTTGTCCCCGCCCACAATATTTGCCCATCGGGCTTAATGAAATAAATGGGCGGCATGATGCGTCCAGGCAGAGCTGAAACCAAGACCGCATACTGTTCAGACAAAGTGATGCGAGTTGGACCAGCCATGCAAGTACACCCTCCTTGTTTCATTGGTCTTGAGATGTCAAACCATCTCAATGTCGGATAAAAGTCGCACAAAATTGGAAGCAACGTCTCCAAAATGACTTACACAGTGTTGAAGGGGACGTTAAACCTCAAAACAAACAAAACAAACGGTGTATATAGCTGTTGTCTATTATAACCAGGTCCTCTGGATTTAAACACATATTTCCATTATTGTCAAATGAATGCAAGGCCTCGTGAAAAAAACAAACAAACCCAAAACGTATCTGTATTGGCGCTTAATGAGAAATGTGGTCTGCATGATGCTTCCACGCAAAGCTGAAACCGACCGATTACTGGCCAGGCAAAGTGATGCGAGTTGGGCCGTCCATGCATGTACACCCTCTTTGTTCCATTCGGCGGCAGGTCTTGAGATGTCATTCCATTTCAATGTCGGGTAAAATCGCACAACATTGGAAGCAAAATCTCAGAATGACCTACATAGTGTTGACGGGGACGTTTAACCTCAAATCAATCAATATTTGCGTATGAAATACCGTATACTCTAATAAGCAAATTGAGTTTTCTGCCCGCGGAGAAATATAAAGGCTAATTCCCCCTTTCGCGAATGTACATATTCTTGGTGACAACAAGCGACAGTCCGCCCCGCCCAGTGGGGCTTGGAGAAAAAATGGGCTGCATGATGCTGCCACGCAGAGCTGCAACTGGCAATACATGAGTGCTGGTAAACCGCTTAGAAGGACTAAGCCTGCCCAGGCAATGTGTGTGTGAATTCGGGTTTAACATCGCTTTCAACAATTTTTCAGTCATATCACGACGGTGTCTGGTTGCGACAGTGAGCTCTATGCTCACTTTTATAGAGTTGCCTCACTGAAGTATCATGTCCCAGATACATTACACGATACCACACCCAGTCACATTATCATGACACTGGGTCGACCAGTCCTAGCTCTACTCCGTAAATCTGAGTGCCAAGCGAGGAGCAGCTAGTACCATTCTTAACGACTTTGGTATGTCGCGGCCCCCGATCGAACCCGTGACCTCCCGTTTCCCGGAGCGGACATTCTACCAACTGAGCATTGGGGCCGCTCGCCTGCCCAGGCAAAGTTTTGTGAGTCAGACCGTCCAATGCATGTAAGCCTTTGGTATCATTGGGCGACAGGGCTTGAGTAGTCGTCATTTCATCTCAGCGTCGGGTAAAGGTCTCACATAATTCGACGCAACTTCCTCAAAATGACATAGTGTTGACAGGGACGTTAAACCTCAAATCAATCAATCAGTTGAAATCCAATTTCGTCAAAATAAGGGCTGATGTTATGGAGAACGTCAATGAAAACTTGCGTGAAACGAAACGGACTATAGGTGACGCTCTTGCACAAAACTACTTCTGATTGGTTATTATGCTTGACCAGTATGACGTAGTTATAATTTTTAAACAGCCTGTGATTACGCGAGCCCAATAGCACACTGGTAAATACATACGTACAGGCTGCGTAGCGGTCGCATAGGCTTCGTATTTTGGACGCATAGGCTTCGATGAAAAATGGCGGATGACAGTTCGTCAATGCAGGTAAGAAACAGTTTTTCCGTTAATCTAAATGTTGTATAGCGTTGCCCAATACTGGCATCTGCCTTACGGACCACTTTATTAATGTGCGGCTTTGTCTGTTGCAAGAAAAAGTTTGAAAAACGGAATATAGAAAAATAGACCCCAAAAGAAATTTGGCAGTCAACACAGATTCACCTGTAGTTTCACTTTGGCTCGGTCTCCCTATGTAACTACACGTTTTTGGCTGGTGTTCTGGCCGATAAATTGTGAATAATGATAATTAAATCGAAAAGCTAATATGCAACTTTCGTCACATCTTTTGCGAAAAGGAAAAATCTTGATATTTCGATACAACGAACGTAGCTTCGTTACCTATTACAACGCAGAGGCTGCGAACTAAATTTGAAAGCCCTGAATTATTTAGAATAATAGCGAATGATATTGAATTAATGTCGAGAAATCAGTCAACCAGCGTTAGCTGGTGATGCTAAAGACATCCTGTATCATTTATACCGAACATTTTCATTCTCAGCTATGCAAATACAACATTATGATTCGAATGCCAAAATCTGTCACGTTACAATTATTTACACCACCGTTCATAAACTTGGTAAGTCTTCGTCAAATTTGTTAAGTATTAAGCAAATGATATTTGCACTGTATGGATTTCTGTCGTGTTTTATTACAACGCACGTGGCTTCGGAATTTACGACGCCCGGGTTACAGAGATGGGAAGACGCATTACGAAAACACGCCAATTAAAATACCACTAAAAAGATAAAAACATTCAGATAAAACATCCTGACATTTTTTATATTTCTGCTCGAAACATAGTATATGGGTACTTGTTACAATCGCCCGGACCAGGCAGTCCTAACGCGTATCCACAATCTGTGTTTCTGAGAAGAAATAAGGAAATAAGTAATGCAGAAAATCTGTCAAGTTACAATTATGTACACTACCGTTCATAAACTAGGTAAGTCTGTCTTCGTCAAATCTGTTAAAGGAGACAGGAAAGCGATAATCTGATACAATAAATAGGTAAACATCAATAAACCCTTTCTTCCACTGAATACTGCAGGTTTCTAAATGGTCTGATAAGGATTTTATCACTGTGTAATCTCCAGCCATTTACTCTGTTACTGAACTGACCTTGAAAATTCCAATTAACCACAGATATGCCCTGACGTCATCCATGAAAAATCTAGTAGCTTGGTGTGTACTGAATAGGCAGATGTAGCAATGTTGAAGTTTAAAACAAGCTTAAAATTGAGCAAAATAAGGAAGAACTGGCCACACTTTGAGGGGACTTCAATTTAGATATTCAGCCTTATGTGTTTGAGTCCACTGAAGCTTGTGATCAGGAATTTAGTGAGGGAAGCAGCAGCTCTGAAGATAGCTATCTTACATGTCAATCACAACAACTGTCGTCTGCTTAGTCATCTGCTGATTTCTTTAAATGTCACCTGGGCCAATCTAAGACTGCTCCTCTCCAGGAGCAGTCTGATCTTGGTCCACATTGTTTGCCTATAATCGAAAATATTATTTAAAAAAAAATTTTAAGAAGATGCAGCAGACAATATAAACAGGGGCCATTTTACAATTCAGGTTTTCTTACGGTTGATTCGTCCGGTTTTCCACGCATGCCCACTCATAACACATTTAAAATAGAGGTGGCAGTCTTCATTTTTGATTGGGTGTTTATGGATTTGCCTAAATTTGGTCCTTGCCGTATGCGTGGTATAGGAAAATGAAACAGCAACCAAAATAGCCAAAGCTAGCCATTGGCTTCAGATGAATTCGGCCTAGGTTGGTATCCCTAACGAACGGTTGTATGTCAATTCATTATTGGTAGAGAATTCTCTCATGTCACAGCGCATGACATGGCGGAACATTTTTGTTTGTGTTGAGGTTAACGTCCCCGACAACATCATTCAGGTCATTTTTGAAACATTGTTTCCGAATTTATGGGACTTTTACCCGACACTGAGACGAAATGATATCTCAAACCCTACCGGATTTAAAGCAGACTTGCAATTGCTAAATATGAATGACCCGTTTACTTTTTGAAAAGGCAAATACTAGTTTTTGGGTCGATTATCCATCAATCGACACAAATTAAAAAATTGCAAGTAGCTTTAAAGGTCTTAAGTCCACGTGACTATCACTGATTTGTCGGAAATTCAGGGAACTTGTATATAGAAAACAGCAGCGTTTATTTTAATCGAGGAGAGGTCAGCGTGTTGCGTAATACGGTAATCCATAGACCATGGATTGGGCTTTTCAAACAGTGTATATCCATATCAAATGCCGCAGAACGGGGCGTCTAATCCGAGTCTACACTGTTTGCTCACATTACATGAATTGAAGGGCCAAACGCAGCGTCTTATCAGGGACTGCACTTTTTGCTTTAAATAGTTATTTAAGGGTTAAAGGAAGCTGTTTAAATCCATAAGTATGCATCCAGCCGGCAGACTTTCTTAAAAAAAGTAAATCTTTAGGCCGTAGCCGTCACAGTTTTTGAAAGGGCCGTAAACCAAAAACATTTTTTTCTACCCTATTATCTTATTATATCGAAGAATGATTTCACGAAATGGGTTACTGAAATCATTGCAAGCAAGTATTTTTCTGAACTTATATTCTAAGTCACTATGAAATTCAGATTCTGATAGGCTATGTTGCAGAAGACAACCTGGTTAGCAAAAACTTATGATGCAAGGGCAGAGACTGAAAATAGATGTGCAATAAAGAAAAGTCTTTTTTTTTCTTCTTTGATCCTACAAAGGCTAGAATTAGCTAGTATGTTTACTGTTTATTGAGCAAATGCTTCTCTTATCGGAAACGAAGACTCGGATCAGACAGTGCAGGTGCGATTAATGAATCTTTGCTGAAATTTTGTAGGAGCTGCAGGTATTCGATTCAAGTATTTAAACAGAAGCCGGAGAATCATGAAAACATGCCTATATAATTCTGACCCCTTAAATCCAACTTTTATATAGTAAAACTAAGCTTTAAAAGGATATACATTGTTTTCCTTATTTCTTCTCAGAAACACAGATTGTGGATACGCGATAAAACCGTCTGGTTCGGGCGATTGTTACAAGTTCCCACACACTATGTCTTGATCAGAAATATTAAAACTATCAGAATGTTTTATCTGGAAGTGTTTTATCTTTTTAGTGGTATTTCAATAGGCGTATTTTCTCGTAATGTGTCTTCCCATCTCTGTAACCTGCGAAGCCACGTGCTTTGCAAAAAAAAACACGACAGAAATTCATGCAGTGCAAATATTATTTGGCTTAATACTTAAAAGATTTGACGAGGACTTGTCAAGTTTAGGAATGGTGGTGTAAATAATTGTAAATTGGCAGATTTTGTGCATTCGAATCAAAATGTTGTACATGTATTTGCATAGCTGAGACAGAAAATGTTTTCGGTATAAATGGTACGGAATGTCTTTAGCATCACCAACTAACGCTGATTGACTGATTCCTCGACATTAATTTAATATCATTCGTTATTATTCTACATAATACAGGGCTTTCAAATTTAGTTCGCAGCCTCTGCGTTGTAATAGGTAACGAAGCTACGCGCGTTGTATCGAAATATCAAGATTTTAATTTTTCGCAAACGAAATGACGAAAGTTGCATATTAGCTTTTCGATTTAATTATCGTTATTCACAATTTATCGGCCAGAACACCAGCCAAAAACGTGTAGTTACATAGGGAGACCGGACCAAAGTGAAATACAGGTGAATCTGTGTTGACTGCCAAATTTCTTTAGGGGTCTATTTTTCTATATTCCGTTTTTCAAGCTTTTTCTTGCAACAGACGAAGCCGCACATTAATAAAGTGGTCCGTAAGGCAGATGTCAGTATCGGGCAATGCAATACAACAGTAAGATTAACGTAAAAACAGTTTCTTACCTGCATTGACGAACTGTCATCCGCCATTTTTCATCGAAGCCTATGCGTCCAAAATACGAAGCCTATGCGACCGCTACGCAGCCTGTACGTATGTATTGACCAGTGTGAATAGATTGACAGCTGTACGGCTGTTTTTGCAATCGATAATATTTATTCATGGATTTTGATGTAACTTCACACAAATGTTTGGTTTGATAATATGAAACAAGTTCGACTTTCAGGGTTCTGAGCTTAAGTCAAGGTCTCTGTGGCTATTTTTAGAAAAACTTTTTATGGCCCTAGCTACCACCTAGCAAAATCAATGGACTTAACTTCACACAAATGTTATGTATGATAATATTCTTCAGCAAGATCAACATTCAGGGTCCTGGACTGAAAGACAAGGTCACTGTAGCTAGGCTTGAGGATCGATTTTGCTCATTTTTATAGCGACTAAGTATAGAGAGAAAAAATCCGAAATTCGGAGACAAAAATTTTTCTCGGTCTTCCCAGCAGAAGAAAATAATGATGTTTTTCTCAATATCTCAGCTAATAAATGCGATAGGAAGGCGCGGTAAACGGCGTTCTTCATCATTTTTATAGCGACTAAGTATAGAGAGAAAAAATCCGAAATTCGGAGACAAAAATTTTTGTCTATCTTCCCAGCAGAAGAAAAAAATAATGTTTTTCTCAATATCTCAGCTAATAAATGCGATAGGAAGGGGCGGTAAACGGCGTTCTTCATAATTTTTTATAGCCACTATGTATAGAGAGAAAAAATCCGAAATTCGGAGACAAAAAATTTTCTCGAATTTCCCAGCAGAAGAAAAAAATAATGTTTTTCTCAATATCTCAGCTAATAAATGTGATAGGAAGGCGCGGTAAACGGCGTTCTTCATCATTTTTATAGCGACTAAGTATAGAGAGAAAAAATCCGAAATTCGGAAACAAAAATGTTTCTTAATCTTCCCAGCAGAAGAAAAAAAATGATGTTTTTCTCAATATCTCAGCTAATAAATGCGATAGGAAGGCGCGGTAAACGGCAGTCTTCATCATTTTTATAGCAACTAAGTATAGAGAGAAAAAATCCGAAATTCGGAGACAAAAATTTTTCTCTATCTTCCCAGCGAAAGAAAAAAATGATGTTTTTCTCAATATCTCAGCTAATAGATGCGATAGGAAGGTGCGGTAAACGGCGTTCTTCATCATTTTTATAGCGACTAAGTATAGAGAGAAAAAATCCGAAATTCGGAGACAAGAATTTTTCTCTATCTTCCCAGCAGAAGAAAAAAATAATGTTTTTTTTTCTCAATATCTCAGCTAATAAATGCGATAGGAAGGGGCGGTAAACGGCGTTGTTCATCATTTTTATAACGACTAAGTATAGAGAGAAAAAATCCGAAATTCGGAAACAAAAATTTTTCTCGAATTTCCCAGCAGAAGAAAAAAAATAATGTTTTTCTCAATATCTCAGCTAATAAATGTGATAGGAAGGCGCGGTAAACGGCGTTCTTCATCATTTTTATAGCGACTAAGTATAGAGAGAAAAAATCCGAAATTCGGAAACAAAAATGTTTCATATCTTCCCAGCAGAAGAAAAAAATGATGTTTTTCTCAATATCTCAGCTAATAAATGCGATAGGAAGGCGCGGTAAACGGCAATCTTCATCATTTTTATAGCAACTAAGTATAGAGAGAAAAAATCCGAAATTCGGAGACAAAAAGTTTTCTCGATCTTCCCAGCGAAAGAAAAAATGATGTTTTTCTCAATATCTCAGCTAATAGATGCGATAGGAAGGTGCGGTAAACGGCGTTCTTCATCATTTTTATAGCGACTAAGTATAGAGAGAAAAAATCCGAAATTCGGAGACAAAAATTTATCTCTCTATCCAGCAGAAGAAAAAAATAATGTTTTTCTCAATATCTCAGCTAATAAATGCGATAGGAAGGCGCGGTAAACGGCAGTCTTCATCATTTTTATAGCAACTAAGTATAGAGAGAAAAAATCCGAAATTCGGAGACAAAAATTTTTCTTAATCTTCCCAGCAGAAGAAAAAAATGATGTTTTTCTCAATATCTCAGCTAATAAATGCGATAGGAAGGCGCGGTAAACGGCAATCTTCATCATTTTTATAGCAACTAAGTATAGAGAGAAAAAATCCGAAATTCGGAGACAAAAAGTTTTCTCGATCTTCCCAGCGAAAGAAAAAAATGATGTTTTTCTCAATATCTCAGCTAATAGATGCGATAGGAAGGTGCGGTAAACGGCGTTCTTCATCATTTTTATAGCGACTAAGTATAGAGAGAAAAAATCCGAAATTCGGAGACAAAAATTTTTCTCGATCTTCCCAGCAGAAGAAAAAAATAATGTTTTTCTCAATATCTCAGCTAATAAATGCGATAGGAAGGCGCGGTAAACGGCAGTCTTCATCATTTTTATAGCAACTAAGTATAGAGAGAAAAAATCCGAAATTCGGAGACAAAAATTTTTCTCTATCTTCCCAGCGAAAGAAAAAAATAATGTTTTTCTCAATATCTCAGCTAATAAATGCGATAGGAAGGGGCGGTAAAGGGCGTTCTTCATCATTTTTATAGCGACTAAGTATAGAGAGAAAAAATCCGAAATTCGGAGACAAAAATTTTTCTCTATCTTCCCAGCAGAAGAAAAAATAATGTTTTCTTTTCTCAATATCTCAGCTAATAAATGCGATAGGAAGGGGCGGTAAACGGCGTTGTTCATCATTTTTATAACGACTAAGTATAGAGAGAAAAAATCCGAAATTCGGAGACAAAAATTTTTCTCGAATTTCCCAGCAGAAGAAAAAAATAATGCTTTGCTCAATATCTCAGCTAATAAATGCGATAGGAAGGCGCGGTAAACGGCGTTCTTCATCATTTTTATAGCGACTAAGTAAAGAGAGAAAAAATCCGAAATTCGGAGACAAAAATTTTTCTCTATCTTCCCAGGAGAAGAAAAAAAATGATATTTTTCTCAATATCTCAGCTAATAAATGCGATAGGAAGGCGCGGTAAACGGCAGTCTTCATCATTTTTATAGCGACTAAGTATAGAGAGAAAAAATCCGAAATTTGGAGACAAAAATTTTTCTCTATCTTCCCAGCAGAAGAAAAAAAAATGATGTTTTTCTCAATATCTCAGCTAATAGATGCGATAAGAAGGCGCGGTAAACGGCGTTCTTCATCATTTTTATAGCGACTAAGTATAGAGAGAAAAAATCCGAAATTCGGAGACAAACATTTTTCTCGAATTTCCCAGCAGAAAAAAAATGTGTTTTGCTAATAAATGCGATAGGAAGGCGCGGTAAACGGCGTTCCTCATCATTTTATAGCGACTAAGTATAGGGAGAAAAAATCCGAAATTCGGAGACAAAAAGTTTTCTCGATCTTCCCAGCAGAAGAAAAAAATGATGTTTTTCTCAATATCTCAGCTAATAAATGCGATAGGAAGGCGCGGTAAACGGCGTTCTTCATCATTTTTATAGCGACTAAGTATAGAGAGAAAAAATCCGAAATTCGGAGACAAAAAATTTTCTCGATCTTCCCAGCAGAAGAAAAAAATGATATTTTTCTCAATATCTCAGCTAATAAATGCGATAGGAAGGTGCGGTAAACGGCGTTCTTCATCCTTTTTATAGCGACTTAGTATAGAGAGAAAAAAAAAAACGAAATTCGGAGACAAAACTTTTCCTAACCTTCCCAGCAGAAGAAAAAAAATGATGTTTTTCTCAATATCTCAGCTAATAAATGCGATAGGAAGGCGCGGTAAACGGCAGTCTTCATCATTTTTATAGCGACTAAGTATAGAGAGAAAAAATCCGAAATTCGGAGACAAAAATTTTTCTCGATCTTCCCAGCAGAAGAAAAAAAATGATGTTTTTCTAAATATCTCAGCTAAATGATGCGATAGGAAGGTGCGGTAAACGGCGTCCTTCATCATTTTTATAGCGACTAAGTATAGAGAGAAAAAATCCGAAATTCGGAGACAAAAATTTTTCTCTATCTTCCCAGCGGAAGAAAAAAATGATGTTTTTCTAAATTTCGCAGCTAAAAGATGCGATAGGAAGGTGCGGTAAACGGCGTTCTTCATCATTTTTATAGCGACTAATTATAGAGAGAAAAAATCCGAAATTCGGAGACAAAAAGTTTTCTCGATCTTCCCAGCAGAAGAAAAAAATGATGTTTTTTCTCAATTTCTCAGGAGCTAATAAATGCGATAGGAAGGCGCGGTAAACGGCGTTCTTCATCAATTTTATAGCGACCAAGTATAGAGAGAAAAAAATCCGAAATTCGGAGACAAAAAATTTTACTCGGTCTTCCAAGCAGAAGAAAAAAATGATGTTTTTCTTAATATCTCAGCTAATAAATGAGATAGGAAGGCGCGGTAAACGGCGTTCTTCATCATTTTTATAGCGACTAAGTATAGAGAGAAAAAAATCCGAAATTCGGAGACAAAAATTTTTCTCGGTCTTCCCAGCAGAAGAAAAAAATGATGTTTTTCTCAATATCTCAGCTAATAAATGCGATAGGAAGGGGCGGTAAACGGCGTTCTTCATAATTTTTATAGCCACTAAGTATAGAGAGAAAAAATCCGAAATTCGGAGACAAAAAATTTTCTCGAATTTCCCAGCAGAATAAAAAAATAATGTTTTTCTCAATATCTCAGCTAATAAATGTGAAATGAAGGCGCGGTAAACGGCGTTCTTCATCATTTTTATAGCGACTAAGTATAGAGAGAAAACATCCGAAATTCGGAGACAAAAATGTTTCTTTATCTTCCCAGCAGAAGAAAAAAAATGATGTTTTTCTCAATATCTCAGCTAATAAATGCGATAGGAAGGCGCGGTAAACGGCAGTCTTCATCATTTTTCTAGCAACTAAGTATAGAGAGAAAAATCCGAAATTCGGAGACAAAATTTTTTCTCGAATTTCCCAGCAGAAGAAAAAAATAATGTTTTGCTCAATATCTCAGCTAATAAATGCGATAGGAAGGCGCGGTAAACGGCGTTCCTCATCATTTTATAGCGACTAAGTATAGAGAGAAAAAATTCGAAATTCGGAGACAAAAATTTTTCTCTATCTTCCCAGCAGAAGAAAAAAATGATGTTTTTCTCATTATCTCAGCTAATAAATGCGATAGGAGGGCGCGGTAAACGGCGTTCTTCATCATTTTTATAGCGACTAAGTATAGAGAGAAAAAATCCGAAATTCGGAGACAAACATTTTTCTCGATCTTCCCAGCAGAAAAAAAATGATGTTTTTCTCAATATCTCAGCTAATAAATGCGATAGGAAGGTGCGGTAAACGACGTTCTTCATCATTTTTATAGCGACTAAGTATAGAGAGAAAAAAAAACGAAATTCGGAGACAAAAATTTTTCTCTGTCTTCCCAGCAGAAGAAATTAATGATGTTTTTCTCAATATCTCAGCTAATAAATGCGATAGGAAGGCGCGGTAAACGACAGTCTTCATCATTTTTATAGCGACTAAGTATAGAGAGAAAAAATCCGAAATTCGGAGACAAAAATTTTTCTCTATCTTCACAGCAGAAGAAAAAGATGATGTTTTTCTAAATATCTCAGCTAAAAGATGCGATAGGAAGGTGTGGTAAACGGCGTTCTTCATCATTTTTATAGCGACTAAGTATAGAGAGAAAAAATCCGAAATTCGGAGACAAATTTTTTCTCTATCTTCCCAGCAGAAGAAAAAAATGATGTTTTTCTCAATATCTCAGCTAATAAATGCGATAGGAAGGCGCGGTAAACGACAGTCTTCATCATTTTTATAGCGACTAAGTATAGAGAGAAAAAATCCGAAATTCGGAGACAAAAAGTTTTCTCGATCTTCCCAGCAGAAGAAAAAAATGATGTTTTTCTCAATATCTCAGCTAATAAATGCGATAGGAAGGCGCGGTAAACGGCGTTCTTCATCAGTTTTATAGCGACTAAGTATAGAGAGAAAAAATCCGAAATTCGGAGACAAAAATTTTTCTCGATCTTCCCAGCAGAAGAAAAAAATGATATTTTTCTCAATATCTCAGCTAATAAATGCGATAGGAAGGTGCGGTAAACGGCGTTCTTCATCATTTTTATAGCGACTTAGTATAGAGAGAGAAAAAAAACGAAACTCGGAGACAAAACTTTTCCTAACCTTCCCAGCAGAAGAAAAAAATGATGTTTTTCTCAATATCTCAGCTAATAAATGCGATAGGAAGGCGCGGTAAACGGCAGTCTTCATCATTTTTATAGCGACTAAGTATAGAGAGAAAAAATCCGAAATTCGGAGACAAAAATTTTTCTCGATCTTCCCAGCAGAAGAAAAAAATGATGTTTTTCTAAATATCTCAGCTAAAAGATGCGATAGGAAGGTGCGGTAAACGGCGTCCTTCATCATTTTTATAGCGACTAAGTATAGAGAGAAAAAATCCGAAATTCGGAGACAAAAATTTTTCTCTATCTTCCCAGCGGAAGAAAAAAATGATGTTTTTCTAAATTTCGCAGCTAAAAGATGCGATAGGAAGGTGCGGTAAACGGCGTTCTTCATCATTTTTATAGCGACTAAGTATAGAGAGAAAAAATCCGAAATTCGGAGACAAAAAGTTTTCTCGATCTTCCCAGCAGAAGAAAAAAATGATGTTTTTTCTCAATTTCTCAGCAGCTAATAAATGCGATAGGAAGGCGCAGTAAACGGCGTTCTTCATCAATTTTATAGCGACCAAGTATAGAGAGAAAAAAATCCGAAATTCGGAGACAAAAAATTTTACTCGGTCTTCCCAGCAGAAGAAAAAAATGATGTTTTTCTTAATATCTCAGCTAATAAATGAGATAGGAAGGCGCGGTAAACGGCGTTCTTCATCATTTTTATAGCGACTAAGTATAGAGAGAAAAAATCCGAAATTCGGAAACAAAAATGTTTCTTAATCTTCCCAGCAGAAGAAAAAAATGATGTTTTTCTCAATATCTCAGCTAATAAATGCGATAGGAAGGCGGGGTAAACGGCAATCTTCATCATTTTTATAGCAACTAAGTATAGAGAGAAAAAATCCGAAATTCGGAGACAAAAAGTTTTCTCGATCTTCCCAGCGAAAGAAAAAAATGATGTTTTTCTCAATATCTCAGCTAATAGATGCGATAGGAAGGTGTGGTAAACGGCGTTCTTCATCATTTTTATAGCGACTAAGTATAGAGAGAAAAAATCCGAAATTCGGAGACAAAAATTTATCTCTCTATCCAGCAGAAGAAAAAAATAATGTTTTTCTCAATATCTCAGCTAATAAATGCGATAGGAAGGCGCGGTAAACGGCAGTCTTCATCATTTTTATAGCAACTAAGTATAGAGAGAAAAAATCCGAAATTCGGAGACAAAAATTTTTCTTAATCTTCCCAGCAGAAGAAAAAAATGATGTTTTTCTCAATATCTCAGCTAATAAATGCGATAGGAAGGCGCGGTAAACGGCAATCTTCATCATTTTTATAGCAACTAAGTATAGAGAGAAAAAATCCGAAATTCGGAGACAAAAAGTTTTCTCGATCTTCCCAGCGAAAGAATAAAATGATGTTTTTCTCAATATCTCAGCTAATAGATGCGATAGGAAGGTGCGGTAAACGGCGTTCTTCATCATTTTTATAGCGAGTAAGTATAGAGAGAAAAAATCCGAAATTCGGAGACAAATATTTATCTCTCTATCCAGCAGAAGAAAAAAATAATGTTTTTCTCAATATCTCAGCTAATAAATGCGATAGGAAGGCGCGGTAAACGGCAGTCTTCATCATTTTTATAGCAACTAAGTATAGAGAGAAAAAATCCGAAATTCGGAGACAAAAATTTTTCTCTATCTTCCCAGCGAAAGAAAAAAATAATGTTTTTCTCAATATCTCAGCTAATAAATGCGATAGGAAGGGGCGGTAAACGGCGTTCTTCATCATTTTTATAGCGACTAAGTATAGAGAGAAAAAATCCGAAATTCGGAGACAAAAATTTTTCTCTATCTTCCCAGCAGAAGAAAAAATAATGTTTTCTTTTCTCAATATCTCAGCTAATAAATGCGATAGGAAGGGGCGGTAAACGGCGTTGTTCATCATTTTTATAACGACTAAGTATAGAGAGAAAAAATCCGAAATTCGGAGACAAAAATTTTTCTCGAATTTCCCAGCAGAAGAAAAAAATAATGCTTTGCTCAATATCTCAGCTAATAAATGCGATATGAAGGCGCGGTAAACGGCGTTCTTCATCATTTTTATAGCGACTAAGTATAGAGAGAAAAAATCCGAAATTCGGAGACAAAAATTTTTCTCTATCTTCCCAGGAGAAGAAAAAAAATTATATTTTTCTCAATATCTCAGCTAATAAATGCGATAGGAAGGCGCGGTAAACGGCAGTCTTCATCATTTTTATAGCGACTAAGTATAGAGAGAAAAAATCCGAAATTTGGAGACAAAAATTTTTCTCTATCTTCCCAGCAGAAGAAAAAAAATGATGTTTTTCTCAATATCTCAGCTAATAGATGCGATAGGAAGGCGCGGTAAACGGAGTTCTTCATCATTTTTATAGCGACTAAGTATAGAGAGAAAAAATCCGAAATTCGGAGACAAACATTTTTCTCGAATTTCCCAGCAGAAGAAAAGTGTTTTGCTAATAAATGCGATAGGAAGGCGCGGTAAACGGCGTTCCTCATCATTTTATAGCGACTAAGTATAGAGAGAAAAAATCCGAAATTCGGAGACAAAAAGTTTTCTCGATCTTCCCAGCAGAAGAAAAAAAATGATGTTTTTCTCAATATCTCAGCTAATAAATGCGATAGGAAGGCGCGGTAAACGGCGTTCTTCATCATTTTTATAGCGACTAAGTATAGAGAGAAAAATCCGAAATTCGGAGACAAAAAATTTTCTCGATCTTCCCAGCAGAAGAAAAAAATGATATTTTTCTCAATATCTCAGCTAATAAATGCGATAGGAAGGTGCGGTAAACGGCGTTCTTCATCCTTTTTATAGCGACTTAGTATAGAGAGAAAAAAAAAACGAAATTCGGAGACAAAACTTTTCCTAACCTTCCCAGCAGAAGAAAAAAAATGATGTTTTTCTCAATATCTCAGCTAATAAATGCGATAGGAAGGCGCGGTAAACGGCAGTCTTCATCATTTTTATAGCGACTAAGTATAGAGAGAAAAAATCCGAAATTCGGAGACAAAAATTTTTCTCGATCTTCCCAGCAGAAGAAAAAAATGATGTTTTTCTAAATATCTCAGCTAAATGATGCGATAGGAAGGTGCGGTAAACGGCGTCCTTCATCATTTTTATAGCGACTAAGTATAGAGAGAAAAAATCCGAAATTCGGAGACAAAAATTTTTCTCTATCTTCCCAGCGGAAGAAAAAAATGATGTTTTTCTAAATTTCGCAGCTAAAAGATGCGATAGGAAGGTGCGGTAAACGGCGTTCTTCATCATTTTTATAGCGACTAATTATAGAGTGAAAAAATCCGAAATTCGGAGACAAAAAGTTTTCTCGATCTTCCCAGCAGAAGAAAAAAATGATGTTTTTTCTCAATTTCTCAGAAGCTAATAAATGCGATAGGAAGGCGCGGTAAACGGCGTTCTTCATCAATTTTATAGCGACCAAGTATAGAGAGAAAAAAATCCGAAATTCGGAGACAAAAAATTTTACTCGGTCTTCCAAGCAGAAGAAAAAAATGATGTTTTTCTTAATATCTCAGCTAATAAATGAGATAGGAAGGCGCGGTAAACGGCGTTCTTCATCATTTTTATAGCGACTAAGTATAGAGAGAAAAAAATCCGAAATTCGGAGACAAAAATTTTTCTCGGTCTTCCCAGCAGAAGAAAAAAATGATGTTTTTCTCAATATCTCAGCTAATAAATGCGATAGGAAGGGGCGGTAAACGGCGTTCTTCATAATTTTTATAGCCACTAAGTATAGAGAGAAAAAATCCGAAATTCGGAGACAAAAAATTTTCTCGAATTTCCCAGCAGAATAAAAAAATAATGTTTTTCTCAATATCTCAGCTAATAAATGTGAAATGAAGGCGCGGTAAACGGCGTTCTTCATCATTTTTATAGCGACTAAGTATAGAGAGAAAACATCCGAAATTCGGAGACAAAAATGTTTCTTTATCTTCCCAGCAGAAGAAAAAAAATGATGTTTTTCTCAATATCTCAGCTAATAAATGCGATAGGAAGGCGCGGTAAACGGCAGTCTTCATCATTTTTCTAGCAACTAAGTATAGAGAGAAAAATCCGAAATTCGGAGACAAAATTTTTTCTCGAATTTCCCAGCAGAAGAAAAAAATAATGTTTTGCTCAATATCTCAGCTAATAAATGCGATAGGAAGGCGCGGTAAACGGCGTTCCTCATCATTTTATAGCGACTAAGTATAGAGAGAAAAAATTCGAAATTCGGAGACAAAAATTTTTCTCTATCTTCCCAGCAGAAGAAAAAAATGATGTTTTTCTCAATATCTCAGCTAATAAATGCGATAGGAGGGCGCGGTAAACGGCGTTCTTCATCATTTTTATAGCGACTAAGTATAGAGAGAAAAAATCCGAAATTCGGAGACAAACATTTTTCTCGATCTTCCCAGCAGAAAAAAAAATGATGTTTTTCTCAATATCTCAGCTAATAAATGCGATAGGAAGGTGCGGTAAACGGCGTTCTTCATTATTTTTATAGCGACTAAGTATAGAGAGAAAAAAAACCAAATTCGGAGACAAAATTTTTTCTCTGTCTTCCCAGCAGAAGAAATTAATGATGTTTTTCTCAATATCTCAGCTAATAAATGCGATAGGAAGGCGCGGTAAACGGCAGTCTTCATCATTTTTATAGCGACTAAGTATAGAGAGAAAAAATCCGAAATTCGGAGACAAAAATTTTTCTCTATCTTCACAGCAGAAGAAAAATATGATGTTTTTCTAAATATCTCAGCTAAAAGATGCGATAGGAAGGTGTGGTAAACGGCGTTCTTCATCAATTTTATAGCGACTAAGTATAGAGAGAAAAAATCCGAAATTCGGAGACAAATTTTTTCTCTATCTTCCCAGCAGAAGAAAAAAATGATGTTTTTCTCAATATCTCAGCTAATAAATGCGATAGGAAGGCGCGGTAAACGGCAGTCTTCATCATTTTTATAGCGACTAAGTATAGAGAGAAAAAATCCGAAATTCGGAGACAAAAAGTTTTCTCGATCTTCCCAGCAGAAGAAAAAAATGATGTTTTTCTCAATATCTCAGCTAATAAATGCGATAGGAAGGCGCGGTAAACGGCGTTCTTCATCAGTTTTATAGCGACTAAGTATAGAGAGAAAAAATCCGAAATTCGGAGACAAAAATTTTTCTCGATCTTCCCAGCAGAAGAAAAAAATGATATTTTTCTCAATATCTCAGCTAATAAATGCGATAGGAAGGTGCGGTAAACGGCGTTCTTCATCATTTTTATAGCGACTTAGTATAGAGAGAAAAAAAAACGAAACTCGGAGACAAAACTTTTCCTAACCTTCCCAGCAGAAGAAAAAAATGATGTTTTTCTCAATATCTCAGCTAATAAATGCGATAGGAAGGCGCGGTAAACGGCAGTCTGCATCATTTTTATAGCGACTAAGTATAGAGAGAAAAAATCCGAAATTCGGAGACAAAAATTTTTCTCGATCTTCCCAGCAGAAGAAAAAAATGATGTTTTTCTAAATATCTCAGCTAAAAGATGCGATAGGAAGGTGCGGTAAACGGCGTCCTTCATCATTTTTATAGCGACTAAGTATAGAGAGAAAAAATCCGAAATTCGGAGACAAAAATTTTTCTCTATCTTCCCAGCGGAAGAAAAAAATGATGTTTTTCTAAATTTCGCAGCTAAAAGATGCGATAGGAAGGTGCGGTAAACGGCGTTCTTCATCATTTTTATAGCGACTAAGTATAGAGAGAAAAAATCCGAAATTCGGAGACAAAAAGTTTTCTCGATCTTCCCAGCAGAAGAAAAAAATGATGTTTTTTCTCAATTTCTCAGCAGCTAATAAATGCGATAGGAAGGCGCAGTAAACGGCGTTCTTCATCAATTTTATAGCGACCAAGTATAGAGAGAAAAAAATCCGAAATTCGGAGACAAAAAATTTTACTCGGTCTTCCCAGCAGAAGAAAAAAATGATGTTTTTCTTAATATCTCAGCTAATAAATGAGATAGGAAGGCGCGGTAAACGGCGTTCTTCATCATTTTTATAGCGACTAAGTATAGAGAGAAAAAATCCGAAATTCGGAGACAAAATTTTTCTCTATCTTCCCAGCAGAAGAAAAAAATAATGTTTTTCTCAATATCTCAGCTAACAAATGCGATAGGAAGGCGCGGTAAACGGCGTTCTTCATCATTTTATAGCGACTAAGTATAGAGAGAAAAACTCCGAAATTCGGAGACAAAAATTTTTCTCGGTCTTCCCAGCAGAAGAAAAAAAATGATGTTTTTCTCAATATCTCAGCTAATAAATGCGATAGGAAGGGGCGGTAAACGGCGTTCTTCATAATTTTTATAGCCACTAAGTATAGAGAGAAAAAATCCGAAATTCGGAGACAAAAAATTTTCTCGAATTTCCCAGCAGAAGAAAAAAATAATGTTTTTCTCAATATCTCAGCTAATAAATGTGAAATGAAGGCGCGGTAAACGGCGTTCTTCATCATTTTTATAGCGACTAAGTATAGAGAGAAAACATCCGAAATTCGGAGACAAAAATGTTTCTTTATCTTCCCAGCAGAAGAAAAAAATGATGTTTTTCTCAATATCTCAGCTAATAAATGCGATAGGAAGGCGCGGTAAACGGTAGTCTTCATCAGTTTTATAGCGACTAAGTATAGAGAGAAAAAAACCGCAATTCGGAGACAAAATTTTTTCTCGAATTTCCCAGCAGAAGAAAAAAATAATGTTTTGCTCAATATCTCAGCTAATAAATGCGATAGGAAGGCGCGGTAAACGGCGTTCCTCATCATTTTATAGCGACTAAGTATAGAGAGAAAAAATTCGAAATTCGGAGACAAAAATTTTTCTCTATCTTCCCAGCAGAAGAAAAAAATGATGTTTTTCTCAATATCTCAGCTAATAAATGCGATAGGAGGGCGCGGTAAACGGCGTTCTTCATCATTTTTATACACACTAAGTATAGAGAGAAAAAATCCGAAATTCGGAGACAAACATTTTTCTCGATCTTCCCAGCAGAAGAAAAAAATGATGTTTTTCTCAATATCTCAGCTAATAAATGCGATAGGAAGGTGCGGTAAACGGCGTTCTTCATCATTTTTATAGCGACTAAGTATAGAGAGAAAAAAAAACGAAATTCGGAGACAAAAATTTTTCTCTGTCTTCCCAGCAGAAGAAAAAAATGATGTTTTTTCTCAATATCTCAGCAGCTAATAAATGCGATAGGAAGGCGCGGTAAACGGCGTTCTTCATCATTTTTATAGCGACCAAGTATAGAGAGAAAAAAATCCGAAATTCGGAGACAAAAATTTTTCTCGGTCTTCCCAGCAGAAGAAAAAAATGATGTTTTTCTTAATATCTCAGCTAATAAATGCGATAGGAAGGCGCGGTAAACGGCGTTCTTCATCATTTTTATAGCGACTAAGTATAGAGGAAAAAATCCGAAATTCGGAGACAAAAATTTTTCTCGGTCTTCCCAGCAGAAGAAAAAAATGATGTTTTTCTCAATATCTCAGCTAATAAATGCGATAGGAAGGCGCCGTAAACGGCGTTCTTCATCATTTTTATAGCAACTAAGTATAGAGAGAAAAAATCTGAAATTCTGAGACAAAAATTTTTCTCTATCTTCCCAGCAGAAGAAAAAAATGATGTTTTTCTCAATATCTCAGCTAATAGATGCGATAGGAAGGTGCGGTAAACGGCGTTCTTCATCATTTTTATAGCGACTAAGTATAGAGAGAAAAAATCCGAAATTCGGAGACAAAAATTTTTCTCGGTCTTCCCAGCAGAAGAAAAAAATGTTTTTCTCAATATCTCAGCTAATAAATGCGATAGGAAGGCGCGGTAAACGGCGTTCTTCATCATTTTTATAGCGACTAAGTATAGAGGGAAAAAATCCGAAATTCGGAGACAAAAATTTTTCTCGGTCTTCCCAGCAGAAGAAAAAATGATGATTTTCTCAATATCTCAGCTAATAAATGCGATAGGAAGGCGCGGTAAACGGCGTTCTTCATCATTTTTATAGCGACTAATTATAGAGAGAAAAAATCTGAAATTCTGAGACAAAAATTAAAAAAAAAAAATGATGTTTTTCTCAATATCTCAGCTAATAGATGCGATAGGAAGGTGCGGTAAACGGCGTTCTTCATCATTTTTAAAGCGACTAAGTATAGAGAGAAAAAAAATCTGAAATTCGGAGACAAAAATTTTTCTCTATCTTCCCAGCAGAAGAAAAAAATGATGTTTTTCTCAATATCTCAGCTAATAGATGCGATAGGAAGGTGCGGTAAACGGCGTTCTTCATCATTTTTATAGCGAATAAGTATAGAGAGAAAAAATCCGAAATTCGGAGACAAAAACTTTTCTCGGTCTTCCCAGCAGAAGAAAAAAAAATGATGTTTTTCTCAATATCTCAGCTAATAAATGCGATAGGAAGGCGCGGTAAACGGCGTGCTTCATCCTTTTTATAGCGACTAAGTATAGAGAGAAAAAGAAATACGTACATGTATATTGGCGTATAAACGACTCGCGTGATATGCGTTTCAGTGACACATCGCACTTCAGCGTGAATCACGCCGATTGTCGTTTCGGGATGTTTCGACACATAGGTGTAAGGTATGCCGAGGCGACGCGTGCGTAATAGAGCATGACATACCTTGGATCTTTTTATCGCCCACCAGATCAGATTGACCCAGAATATCTTGAGGCTTTTAATTCATCTTTGTCTAGGATAATGTCAAATGCAAATGCCCATATTTTGGTTGGCGGAGACTTTAATTGTGGTGACATTGAATGGAGCAGCATGCAGGTGCCCCATGGGGTGCCTAAAAGGCAGACACAGCAACAACTTTTGGACATAATTAAAGAACACTGCCTGGCCCAAGTTGTTAACATACCCACCCGACAAGAAAAGACCCTTGATTTATTGTTTACAAATTCTCCATCCCCAGTAAGCCGAGTTAAGGGGATGCCCCCGATTGGCAAAGCTGACCATGACATAGTCCTTGTTGAGTATGACATAAAAGCTAAACGAATCAGACAAGTCCCGCGTAAAGTTTTTCTCTACAAACGTGCGGATATGGATGGTCTGCGAGACCATATGGCGCGATTTAAGGATTCGTTCCTTTCCTCTGACCTCTCACACATGTCAGTTAATGACTTGTGGGTCAGTTTTAAGTCCGAATTAACCACGGCAATGGAAAGGTTTATACCAACGAAAATGACCAAAACAAAATGTAGGGCACCATGGATCGATAAACCGATCAAGCATCTCATCAGAAGACGGAATAGAATGTATTTTCGTGCTCGCAAGTCTAGCAGCCCTGACGTTAAGACAAACGGTCCAGAGCACATGTGCAAAAGGTTATAAGAGATGCATATTGGAAGCATGTTTCCAGCATCTTTACCTTTGAAGATGACAATATAGATCCCGATAGTCCCCAAAAGAATGGTAAAGTTAAAAAGTTTTGGTCATTCGTAAAGTCCCTGGAAAAGGATGCGTTTGGGATCACTTCGCTAAGGGAAAATGGAGTTCTAAAAACAGATGCGCGCGATAAGGCTAATATTTGCAATAAACAGTTTCAATCAGCATTTACGCGTGAAACTGATGGTGAGCTACCATCTAAAGGTGCAAGTCCGTTCCCCTCTATGGGGGACATAACAGTTGACCCCAATGGGGTCGCTAAACTGTTAGGTAAGCTCAAGATACATAAGGCATCTGGGCCCGATGACCTGAATGCCAGGGTACTTAAGGAATGTAGTGCTGAAATATCTCCTGTGTTGGCCTTTATCTTCAATCAATCACTTGCCCAGGGCACTGTACCAGATGACTGGCGACAAGCAAATGTAACCCCGGTCTATAAAAAAGGGGAAAAATATGATGCAGCAAATTATAGACCAGTGTCGCTAATATGCATCTGTTGCAAAACCCTGGAGCATATATTAGTAAGCAACATCAACAAGCATTTAGCATTTGAGAGCATTCTTGCTGACTGTCAACATGGTTTCCGGAGTCAAAGGTCTTGCGAAACGCAGCTTGTTCAATTTTACCATGACATTGTGAGCAATCTGGATGGGGCCATAAACCGTGGCCACAAACAGACTGACTTGATCATCATGGACTTTGCTAAGGCCTTTGACAAGGTACCTCACAGAAGGCTATTACATAAACTGGAGTACTATGGGATAAGAGGATCCACGCATAGGTGGATTAGCTCATGGCTCTCTGGGCGCTCACAACAAGTTGTACTTGATGGCCAAGCGTCTGATCCAGTCCCTGTTTTATCTGGAGCCCCCCAAGGTTCGGTCCTTGGACCGGTCCTTTTCTTGGTTTTCATTAATGATCTCCCCGATAATATCAGGTCATCGGTCCGTTTGTTTGCTGATGATTGTGTCCTGTATAGGAACATATATTCTCCTTCTGACTGTCTTATTTTACAAGATGACCTGGATCAACTTGCACAGTGGGAGGCCGATTGGCAAATGAAGTTCAATGTTGCCAAATGTCACTCAATGAGAGTGTCACGACACCCTCCGGACAAGCAAATTAAGTTTGACTATACTCTTCACCAGCAAGTTTTGGAGCATGTTCAATCCGCCAAATATCTTGGTATCACCATCACTGACGATCTTGATTGGGGTCAACATATCTCAGAGATTACATCTAAAGCAACTAGGACTTTGGGATTCCTTAGACGGAACTTGGCTTTTGCACCTAGGCAGACAAAGGATGTTGCATATAAAACATTGGTTCGCCCTCAACTCGAATATGCTTCACCCATTTGGCATCCCTATGTTAAAACTCAGACTAAGCAGGTGGAGAAGGTGTAGAGGACAGCTGCTCGATGGACCTGTAGGCGATGGCGAAATAGAAGTAGCGTCGGTGACATGCTTAATGAGCTAGAGTGGCCGTCCCTGGAGGCCCGTCGTGAGCAGTCCTCTTTAACCTTCTTCTACAAGATACACTCTGATTCAGTGTCTATTGATAAAGATAGGTACTTGATCCCTGTAACACTGTCGACCCAAACAAGGGCATCAAAAGTAAACGACTCACAATATCGTAGATACCAGTCCTATAGTGATGCCCTGAAGAACTCGTTCTTTCCTAGAACTATTCCCCAATGGAATAGTCTTCCCTCCTCTGCGGTGAATGCCAAGTCGCAGAAGAGTTCAAAGCCCGCACAGTGTAAGATTGGGACTCAGAGGTATGCGTTTTAGGATACCTCTGTTATGCAGATTGTCATGTGTAAATAGTTTTAAGGACGCATCCAGTGCCTCTCTTTTTTTTTTTTCTTTTTTTTTTTTCAGCTAAATTCTAAATTTAGCCACCCAATCAACTGAGGTAATGGCCAGATATGACCGACTCAGTATAAGAAGATAGATAGATAGATAGATAGATAGATAGATAGATAGATAGATAGATAGATAGATAGATAGATAGATAGATAGGATGGAATAAGCGAAATGGTATGTCGAGCTGTTGTAGCTAGCGACATTAAGAACATTCAAGATCATGGCTGAGACGTTAACTGAACAGCGAGACGTTACATCAGTCAAGTGCGTCGGCCTCTCGTGGTTCCATTTATTTGTTTACGCTCAGAATCCGGGATATCTAATCCAGCAGGATTACGCGCGGGTTTATAGTGCTGTTCTTACTCGAAAATGTCTTCACGCCAATGGAATTCATTTACTGGACTGACCAGCCTTTCTCCTCCGATCTCTTTGTGAAAAATAGAGTATCTTTTGGGGGGAGATATCCACAACCGACCAGACAAAAATGTTACTAATTGCCAGTAGTATTGTTAAAACTTGAATTTTAATGTTTGGTTTTGAAAACGTAAATAGTTTCTTTCCAAAATTTGAAACATCGAATGGCATTTCATGATACCACCGGTGTATAGACATCTGCAAACATATCATACAATGGAATTTGCAGACCTACTTTTCTAAATTTTAAGATTTTTTAGAAAGGTTGTCTGTAAGTTTTCACAGTGTTTTGATTTTCTCATAGAATCTGTCATTTCAGTGCCTTTGGCGCTTTGATTTGTCACGTCGGCAAGTTATTTTTGGATGGAAAGTTGGAGCGTAACTATAGCCTATGAACGTTGATTTCGCATTCCCTCTTTGTGGGTCATAAGCGTCGATCGGTTGATGATCAACGGCTCCGAATGAATATCAGTTTTTGTTTTGTTTGATTTAAGGTTTATCGCCCCCCGCTGCTTCCAATTTTATGGGATTTTTACTCGACATTGGGATGAAATGACATCTCAAGCCCTGCCGCCCAATGAAACCAATAGGGTTTATAAGCATGGACGGTCCGACTCGCACTGCTTAGTCTTGGGCTAAGATCCTCTAAGCGGTTCACCAGTACTCGTGTGCGGTCGGTTTCAGCTCTGCGTGGAAGCAGCATGCAGCCCATCTATTTCTTCAAGCCCCAATCGGCGGGGGCAAGATTATCAGATTTTGAATTGAGGTTTAACGTCCTCGTCAGAACTTTTTAGGTCATTTTGGAGACGTTGCTTCTAATTGTGTTGGACTTTTACCCGACATTGAGATGAAATATCAAAGGGAGGGCGGTAGCTCAGTAGTACACCTGGCTAGAATGTGCGCGATGGCGTATGGCAGTGTACAGAGAAAGAAAAGAAAAAGAAATGACATCTCAAGCCGTGCGACCATTGAAAACCGACTGGGTTAATATGCATGGACGTTCCGACTCGTATTACTTTGCCTGGAAGGGCTTCGACGTCCTAAGCGGTTTACCAGTACCCATGTGCGGTCAGTTTGAGGTCTGTGTGAAAGCACCATGCAACCAAGTCAATTTCTCCTATCCCCGATGAGCGGGGTCCGAACGAACATGCATGCGTTCGTATGTGTGTGTGTGTGTGTGTGTTTTATTTGAGTTTTTACGTCACCGTCCACGCCCATCGGGGCTTGAAGAAATAGATAGGCTCGCAGAGCTGAAACAGACCGTCCATGAGTACTGGTAAACCGCTTAGAGGATCTAAGCCTGCCCAGGCAAAGTGGTATGATTCGGACCATCCATGCTTATAAACCCGATTGGATTCATTGGGCGATAAGGTTTGAGATGTCATTTCATCTCAATGTTGGAAAAAAGTCCCACACGGCCCCCGCTCACTGGGGCTTGAAGAAATAGATAAAAGCGGTGCGAGTCGGCCCGTCCATGCTAATAAACCCTATTGGTTTCATTGGCGGCAGGGCTTGAGATGTCATTTCATCCCAAGGTCGGGTAAAAGTCCCACAAAATTGGAAGCGACGTCTCCAAAATTACCTTTACAGTGTTGATAGGGACGTTACACCTCAAATCAAACAAAAAAACAAAAGTCCCACAAAGTTGGTAGAAATGTCTCCAATGCATGACCTGTACAGTGTTGAAGGGGACGTTAAACCTCAAACCAAACAAACAAAACCTCCCTGTCAACATTCTATCGGTCATTTTGGAGACGTTGCTTCCACTTGTGTGGAACTGAGATGAAATGACATACAAAGCCCTGCCGCTCAATGAACCAATGGGGTTTATATGCATGGACGGTTCCGACGCACATCAATTTTCCTGGGAAGGCTTAGATCCTCTAAGCGGTTTACCAGTACCCATGTGCGGTCAGCCCGATCTATTTCTTCAAGCCCCGATGGGCGGGGGCGGTGTGTGCGTGCGTGTGTGCGCACGCACACGTGTGAGTATGGGAGAGAGAGAGAGAGAGACAGACAGAGAGAGGTTTGTGGGACTTTTGGCTACTCGATCATGAGTGTAACTTTACCGAATTCAGTGCGACAGATATGCATTCGTATGTGTTGCTAGACCCAAAAACAATATGAAAAGAAAAATAGATGGGAAGCCTAAGTGAGAAAGTGTGAGCTAAAATATCTATATGAACCAAATCCCGCTAAAATGCATGCCGCATTTTTAACCATTTTCTCTTGGATATTTTTGTTCTGCCTTTACGGAACTTTAAAAATCATTTCACATACATGTATCGGGGCGATCCTTACTCAGGGTCGGGCGAAGGAGAAAAAACACATGACCTACAGTTGCAGAACTTGGCGTTTCACATGTGATCCGAGTGGGGCTCGAATCACAGTGGTTAGTGACCTAAAGATTAAGAGTCAGCGCCCTTACCCATCAAGCCAGGAAGGCCCGGTTAATCACTTGGGCATAGTGTCAATGTTTATATCTGCTATCCAGCACAATTTGAAGATGTAACTCTGTTTACCGCAGTCATAATAGCATACTGAAGATTTTCTTTACAATTTGTTTAACTACAAGTCGAAGATCGCTAACACAATTCCACAGGGTTAAATGAGGGCGCAAGAACAGGCGTGAACACGTATTCAGTGCCTGCTTGCCCCAACACTACAACCCTACACTGTTCGGCTCGGAAAATGCCCACAAAATTGGAAGCCACGTCTCAAAAATGACCTACACAGTGCTGAAGGAGACATTAAACCTCAAAACAAACACAGTTGCCTATCCAGGTCCTCTGGATTAAAACACATATTTCCCTTATTGTCAAATGAATTGAAGGCCTCGTGAAAAATAAATAAAAAAAAAGGTATCTGTGTTTGTTGTCCCCGCCCACAATATTTGCCCATCGGGCTTAATGAAATAAATGGGCGGCATGATGCGTCCAGGCAGAGCTGAAACCAAGACCGCATACTGTTCAGACAAAGTGATGCGAGTTGGACCAGCCATGCAAGTACACCCTCCTTGTTTCATTGGTCTTGAGATGTCAAACCATCTCAATGTCGGATAAAAGTCGCACAAAATTGGAAGCAACGTCTCCAAAATGACTTACACAGTGTTGAAGGGGACGTTAAACCTCAAAACAAACAAAACAAACGGTGTATATAGCTGTTGTCTATTATAACCAGGTCCTCTGGATTTAAACACA
Organism: Lucinisca nassula; assembly: GCA_963580285.1. NCBI lineage: Eukaryota > Metazoa > Mollusca > Bivalvia > Lucinida > Lucinidae > Lucinisca > Lucinisca nassula. The sequence goes on from OY757017.1 coordinate 45,619,253, forward strand.
TATTTCCATTATTGTCAAATGAATGCAAGGCCTCGTGAAAAAAACAAACAAACCCAAAACGTATCTGTATTGGCGCTTAATGAGAAATGTGGTCTGCATGATGCTTCCACGCAAAGCTGAAACCGACCGATTACTGGCCAGGCAAAGTGATGCGAGTTGGGCCGTCCATGCATGTACACCCTCTTTGTTCCATTCGGCGGCAGGTCTTGAGATGTCATTCCATTTCAATGTCGGGTAAAATCGCACAACATTGGAAGCAAAATCTCAGAATGACCTACATAGTGTTGACGGGGACGTTTAACCTCAAATCAATCAATATTTGCGTATGAAATACCGTATACTCTAATAAGCAAATTGAGTTTTCTGCCCGCGGAGAAATATAAAGGCTAATTCCCCCTTTCGCGAATGTACATATTCTTGGTGACAACAAGCGACAGTCCGCCCCGCCCAGTGGGGCTTGGAGAAAAAATGGGCTGCATGATGCTGCCACGCAGAGCTGCAACTGGCAATACATGAGTGCTGGTAAACCGCTTAGAAGGACTAAGCCTGCCCAGGCAATGTGTGTGTGAATTCGGGTTTAACATCGCTTTCAACAATTTTTCAGTCATATCACGACGGTGTCTGGTTGCGACAGTGAGCTCTATGCTCACTTTTATAGAGTTGCCTCACTGAAGTATCATGTCCCAGATACATTACACGATACCACACCCAGTCACATTATCATGACACTGGGTCGACCAGTCCTAGCTCTACTCCGTAAATCTGAGTGCCAAGCGAGGAGCAGCTAGTACCATTCTTAACGACTTTGGTATGTCGCGGCCCCCGATCGAACCCGTGACCTCCCGTTTCCCGGAGCGGACATTCTACCAACTGAGCAATGGGGCCGCTCGCCTGCCCAGGCAAAGTTTTGTGAGTCAGACCGTCCAATGCATGTAAGCCTTTGGTATCATTGGGCGACAGGGCTTGAGTAGTCGTCATTTCATCTCAGCGTCGGGTGAAGGTCTCACATAATTCGACGCAACTTCCTCAAAATGACATAGTGTTGACAGGGACGTTAAACCTCAAATCAATCAATCAGTTGAAATCCAATTTCGTCAAAATAAGGGCTGATGTTATGGAGAACGTCAATGAAAACTTGCGTGAAACGAAACGGACTATAGGTGACGCTCTTGCACAAAACTACTTCTGATTGGTTATTATGCTTGACCAGTATGACGTGGTTATAATTTTTAAACAGCCTGTGATTACGCGAGCCCAATAGCACACTGGTAAATACATACGTACAGGCTGCGTTGCGGTCGCATAGGCTTCGTATTTTGGACGCATAGGCTTCGATGAAAAATGGCGGATGACAGTTCGTCAATGCAGGTAAGAAACAGTTTTTCCGTTAATCTAAATGTTGTATAGCGTTGCCCAATACTGGCATCTGCCTTACGGACCACTTTATTAATGTGCGGCTTTGTCTGTTGCAAGAAAAAGTTTGAAAAACGGAATATAGAAAAATAGACCCCAAAAGAAATTTGGCAGTCAACACAGATTCACCTGTAGTTTCACTTTGGCTCGGTCTCCCTATGTAACTACACGTTTTTGGCTGGTGTTCTGGCCGATAAATTGTGAATAATGATAATTAAATCGAAAAGCTTATATGCAACTTTCGTCACATCTTTTGCGAAAAGGAAAAATCTTGATATTTCGATACAACGAACGTAGCTTCGTTACCTATTACAACGCAGAGGCTGCGAACTAAATTTGAAAGCCCTGAATTATTTAGAATAATAGCGAATGATATTGAATTAATGTCGAGAAATCAGTCAACCAGCGTTAGCTGGTGATGCTAAAGACATCCTGTATCATTTATACCGAACATTTTCATTCTCAGCTATGCAAATACAACATTATGATTCGAATGCCAAAATCTGTCACGTTACAATTATTTACACTACCGTTCATAAACTTGGTAAGTCTTCGTCAAATTTGTTAAGTATTAAGCAAATGATATTTGCACTGTATGGATTTCTGTCGTGTTTTATTACAACGCACGTGGCTTCGGAATTTACGACGCCCGGGTTACAGAGATGGGAAGACGCATTACGAAAACACGCCAATTAAAATACCACTAAAAAGATAAAAACATTCAGATAAAACATCCTGACATTTTTTATATTTCTGCTCGAAACATAGTATATGGGTACTTGTTACAATCGCCCGGACCAGGCAGTCCTAACGCGTATCCACAATCTGTGTTTCTGAGAAGAAATAAGGAAATAAGTAATGCAGAAAATCTGTCAAGTTACAATTATGTACACTACCGTTCATAAACTAGGTAAGTCTGTCTTCGTCAAATCTGTTAAAGGAGACAGGAAAGCGATAATCTGATACAATAAATAGGTAAACATCAATAAACCCTTTCTTCCACTGAATACTGCAGGTTTCTAAATGGTCTGATAAGGATTTTATCACTGTGTAATCTCCAGCCATTTACTCTGTTACTGAACTGACCTTGAAAATTCCAATTAACCACAGATATGCCCTGACGTCATCCATGAAAAATCTAGTAGCTTGGTGTGTACTGAATAGGCAGATGTAGCAATGTTGAAGTTTAAAACAAGCTTAAAATTGAGCAAAATAAGCAAGAACTGGCCACACTTTGAGGGGACTACAATTTAGATATTCAGCCTTATGTGTTTGAGTCCACTGAAGCTTGTGATCAGGAATTTAGTGAGGGAAGCAGCAGCTCTGAAGATAGCTATCTTACATGTCAATCACAACAACTGTCGTCTGCTTAGTCATCTGCTGATTTCTTTAAATGTCACCTGGGCCAATCTAAGACTGCTCCTCTCCAGGAGCAGTCTGATCTTGGTCCACATTGTTTGCCTATAATCGAAAATATTATTTAAAAAAAAATTTTAAGAAGATGCAGCAGACAATATAAACAGGGGCCATTTTACAATTCAGGTTTTCTTACGGTTGATTCGTCCGGTTTTCCACGCATGCCCACTCATAACACTCTTAAAATAGAGGTGGCAGTCTTCATTTTTGATTGGGTGTTTATGGATTTGCCTAAATTTGGTCCTTGCCGTATGCGTGGTATAGGAAAATGAAACAGCAACCAAAATAGCCAAAGCTAGCCATTGGCTTCAGATGAATTCGGCCTAGGTTGGTATCCCTAACGAACGGTTGTATGTCAATTCATTATTGGTAGAGAATTCTCTCATGTCACAGCGCATGACATGGCGGAACATTTTTGTTTGTGTTGAGGTTAACGTCCCCGACAACATCATTCAGGTCATTTTTGAAACATTGTTTCCGAATTTATGGGACTTTTACCCGACACTGAGACGAAATGATATCTCAAACCCTACCGGATTTAAAGCAGACTTGCAATTGCTAAATATGAATGACCCGTTTACTTTTTGAAAAGGCAAATACTAGTTTTTGGGTCGATTATCCATCAATCGACACAAATTAAAAAATTGCAAGTAGCTTTAAAGGTCTTAAGTCCACGTGACTATCACTGATTTGTCGGAAATTCAGGGAACTTGTATATAGAAAACAGCAGCGTTTATTTTAATCGAGGAGAGGTCAGCGTGTTGCGTAATACGGTAATCCATAGACCATGGATTGGGCTTTTCAAACAGTGTATATCCATATCAAATGCCGCAGAACGGGGCGTCTAATCCGAGTCTACACTGTTTGCTCACATTACATGAATTGAAGGGCCAAACGCAGCGTCTTATCAGGGACTGCACTTTTTGCTTTAAATAGTTATTTAAGGGTTAAAGGAAGCTGTTTAAATCCATAAGTATTCATCCAGCCGGCAGACTTTCTTAAAAAAAGTAAATCTTTAGGCCGTAGCCGTCACAGTTTTTGAAAGGGCCGTAAACCAAAAACATTTTTTCTACCCTATTATCTTATTATATCGAAGAATGATTTCACGAAATGGGTTACTGAAATCATTGCAAGCAAGTATTTTTCTGAACTTATATTCTAAGTCACTATGAAATTCAGATTCTGATAAGCTATGTTGCAGAAGACAACCTGGTTAGCAAAAACTTATGATGCAAGGGCAGAGACTGAAAATAGATGTGCAATAAAGAAAAGTCTTTTTTTTTTCTTCTTTGATCCTACAAAGGCTAGAATTAGCTAGTATGTTTACTGTTTATTGAGCAAATGCTTCTCTTATCGGAAACGAAGACTCGGATCAGACAGTGCAGGTGCGATTAATGAATCTTTGCTGAAATTTTGTAGGAGCTGCAGGTATTCGATTCAAGTATTTAAACAGAAGCCGGAGAATCATGAAAACATGCCTATATAATTCTGACCCCTTAAATCCAACTTTTATATAGTAAAACTAAGCTTTAAAAGGATATACATTGTTTTCCTTATTTCTTCTCAGAAACACAGATTGTGGATACGCGATAAAACCGCCTGGTCCGGGCGATTGTTACAAGTTCCCACACACTATGTCTTGATCAGAAATATTAAAACTATCAGAATGTTTTATCTGGAAGTGTTTTATCTTTTTAGTGGTATTTCAATAGGCGTATTTTCTCGTAATGTGTCTTCCCATCTCTGTAACCTGCGAAGCCACGTGCTTTGCAAAAAAACACGACAGAAATTCATGCAGTGCAAATATTATTTGGCTTAATACTTAAAAGATTTGACGAGGACTTGTCAAGTTTAGGAATGGTGGTGTAAATAATTGTAAATTGGCAGATTTTGTGCATTCGAATCAAAATGTTGTACATGTATTTGCATAGCTGAGACAGAAAATGTTTTCGGTATAAATGGTACGGAATGTCTTTAGCATCACCAACTAACGCTGATTGACTGATTCCTCGACATTAATTTAATATCATTCGTTATTATTCTACATAATACAGGGCTTTCAAATTTAGTTCGCAGCCTCTGCGTTGTAATAGGTAACGAAGCTACGCGCGTTGTATCGAAATATCAAGATTTTAATTTTTCGCAAACGAAATGACGAAAGTTGCATATTAGCTTTTCGATTTAATTATCGTTATTCACAATTTATCGGCCAGAACACCAGCCAAAAACGTGTAGTTACATAGGGAGACCGGACCAAAGTGAAATACAGGTGAATCTGTGTTGACTGCCAAATTTCTTTAGGGGTCTATTTTTCTATATTCCGTTTTTCAAGCTTTTTCTTGCAACAGACGAAGCCGCACATTAATAAAGTGGTCCGTAAGGCAGATGTCAGTATCGGGCAATGCAATACAACAGTAAGATTAACGTAAAAACAGTTTCTTACCTGCATTGACGAACTGTCATCCGCCATTTTTCATCGAAGCCTATGCGTCCAAAATACGAAGCCTATGCGACCGCTACGCAGCCTGTACGTATGTATTGACCCGTGTGAATAGATTGACAGCTGTACGGCTGTTTTTGCAATCGATAATATTTATTCATGGATTTTGATGTAACTTCACACAAATGTTTGGTTTGATAATATGAAACAAGTTCGACTTTCAGGGTTCTGAGCTTAAGTCAAGGTCTCTGTGGCTATTTTTAGAAAAACTTTTTATGGCCCTAGCTACCACCTAGCAAAATCAATGGACTTAACTTCACACAAATGTTATGTATGATAATATTCTTCAGCAAGATCAACATTCAGGGTCCTGGACTGAAAGACAAGGTCACTGTAGCTAGGCTTGAGGATCGATTTTGCTCATTTTTATAGCGACTAAGTATAGAGAGAAAAAATCCGAAATTCGGAGACAAAAATTTTTCTCGGTCTTCCCAGCAGAAGAAAATAATGATGTTTTTCTCAATATCTCAGCTAATAAATGCGATAGGAAGGCGCGGTAAACGGCGTTCTTCATCATTTTTATAGCGACTAAGTATAGAGAGAAAAAATCCGAAATTCGGAGACAAAATTTTTTGTCTATCTTCCCAGCAGAAGAAAAAAATAATGTTTTTCTCAATATCTCAGCTAATAAATGCGATAGGAAGGGGCGGTAAACGGCGTTCTTCATAATTTTTTATAGCCACTATGTATAGAGAGAAAAAATCCGAAATTCGGAGACAAAAATTTTTCTCGAATTTCCCAGCAGAAGAAAAAAATAATGTTTTTCTCAATATCTCAGCTAATAAATGTGATAGGAAGGCGCGGTAAACGGCGTTCTTCATCATTTTTATAGCGACTAAGTATAGAGAGAAAAAATCCGAAATTCGGAAACAAAAATGTTTCTTAATCTTCCCAGCAGAAGAAAAAAAATGATGTTTTTCGCAATATCTCAGCTAATAAATGCGATATGAAGGCGCGGTAAACGGCGTTCTTCATCATTTTGATAGCGACTAAGTATAGAGAGAAAAAATCCGAAATTCGGAGACAAAAATTTTTCTCGGTCTTCCCAGCAGAAGAAAAAAATGATGTTTTTCTCAATATCTCAGCTAATAAAAGCGATAGGAAGGCGCGGTAAACGGCGTTCTTCATCATTTTTATAGCGACTAAGTATATAGGGAAAAAATCCGAAATTCGGAGACAAAAATTTTACTCGGTCTTCCCAGCAGAAGAAAAAAATGATGTTTTTCTCAATATCTCAGCTAATAAATGCGATAGGAAGGCGCGGTAAACGGCGTTCTTCATAATTTTTATAGCGACTAAGTATAGAGAGAAAAAATCTGAAATTCTGAGACAAAAAGTTTTCTCTATCTTCCAAGCAGAAGAAAAAAATGATGTTTTTCTCAATATCTCAGCTAATAGATGCGATAGGAAGGCGCGGTAAACGGCGTTCTTCATCATTTTTATAGCGACTAAGTATAGAGGGAAAAAATCCGAAATTCGGAGACAAAAATTTTTCTCGGTCTTCCCAGCAGAAGAAAAAATGATGTTTTTCTCAATATCTCAGCTAATAAATGCGATAGGAAGGCGCGGTAAACGGCGTTCTTCATCATTTTTATAGCGACTAATTATAGAGAGAAAAAATCTGAAATTCTGAGACAAAAATTTTTCTCTATCTTCCCAGCAGAAGAAAAAAATGATGTTTTTCTCAATATCTCAGCTAATAGATGCGATAGGAAGGTGCGGTAAACGGCGTTCTTCATCATTTTTGTAGCGACTAAGTATAGAGAGAAAAAATTCGAAATTCGGAGATAAAAATTTTTCTCGGTCTTCCCAGCAGAAGAAAAAAAATGATGTTTTTCTCAATATCTCAGCTAATAAATGCGATAGGAAGGCGCGGTAAACGGCGTTCTTCATCATTTTTATAGCGACTAAGTATAGAGGGAAAAAATCCGAAATTCGGAGACAAAAATTTTTCTCGGTCTTCCCAGCAGAAGAAAAAAAATGATGTTTTTCTCAATATCTCAGCTAATAAATGCGATAGGAAGGCGCGGTAAACGGCGTTCTTCATCCTTTTTATAGCGACTAAGTATAGAGAGAAAAAATCCGAAATTCGGAGACAAAAATTTTTCTCTATCTTCCCAGCAGAAGAAAAAAATGATGTTTTTCGCAATATCTCAGCTAATAAATGCGATATGAAGGCGCGGTAAACGGCGTTCTTCATCATTTTGATAGCGACTAAGTATAGAGAGAAAAAATCCGAAATTCGGAGACAAAAATTTTTCTCGGTCTTCCCAGCAGAAGAAAAAAATGATGTTTTTCTCAATATCTCAGCTAATAAATGCGATAGGAAGGCGCGGTAAACGGCGTTCTTCAACATTTTTATAGCGACTAAGTATAGAGGGAAAAAATCCGAAATTCGGAGACAAAAATTTTTCTCGGGCTTCCCAGCAGAAGAAAAAAATGATGTTTTTCTCAATATCTCAGCTAATAAATGCGATAGGAAGGCGCGGTAAACGGCGTTCTTCATCATTTTTATAGCGACTAAGTATAGAGAGAAAAAATCTGAAATTCTGAGACAAAAAGTTTTCTCTTTCTTCCAAGCAGAAGAAAAAAATGATGTTTTTCTCAATATCTCAGCTAATAGATGCGATAGGAAGGCGCGGTAATCGGCGTTCTTCATCATTTTTATAGCGACTTAGAATAGAGGGAAAAAATCCGAAATTCGGAGACAAAAATTTTTCTCGGTCTTCCCAGCAGAAGAAAAAATGATGTTTTTCTCAATATCTCAGCTAATAAATGCGATAGGAAGGCGCCGTAAACGGCGTTCTTCATCATTTTTATAGCGACTAAGTATAGAGAGAAAAAATCTGAAATTCTGAGACAAAAATTTTTCTCTATCTTCCCAGCAGAAGAAAAAAATGATGTTTTTCTCAATATCTCAGCTAATAGATGCGATAGGAAGGTGCGGTAAACGGCGTTCTTCATCATTTTTATAGCGACTAAGTATAGAGGGAAAATATCCGAAATTCGGAGACAAAATTTTTTCTCGGTCTTCCCCACAGAAGAAAAAAAAATGATGTTTTTCTCAATATCTCAGCTAATAAATGCGATAGGAAGGCGCGGTAAACGGCGTTCTTCATCCTTTTTATAGCGACTAAGTATAGAGAGAAAAAATCCGAAATTCGGAGACAAAAATTTTTCTCTATCTTCCCAGCAGAAGAAAAAAATGATGTTTTATGCACTATCTCAGCTAATAAATGCGATAGGAAGGCGCGGTAAACGGCGTTCTTCATCCTTTTTATAGCGACTAAGTATAGAGAGAAAAAATCTGAAATTCTGAGACAAAAATTTTTCTCTATCTTCCCAGCAGAAGAAAAAAATGATGTTTTTCTCAATATCTCAGCTAATAGATGCGATAGGAAGGTGCGGTAAACGGCGTTCTTCATCATTTTTATAGCGACTTAGTATAGAGGGAAAAAATCCGAAATTCGGAGACAAAAATTTTTCTCGGTCTTCCCAGCAGAAGAAAAAATGATGTTTTTCTCAATATCTCAGCTAATAAATGCGATTGGAAGGCGCGGTAAACGGCGTTCTTCATCATTTTGATAGCGACTAAGTATAGAGAGAAAAAATCCGAAATTCGGAGACAAAAATTTTTCTCGGTCTTCCCAGCAGAAGAAAAAAATGATGTTTTTCTCAATATTTCAGCTAATAAATGCGATAGGAAGGCGCGGTAAACGGCGTTCTTCATCATTTTTATAGCGACTAAGTATAGAGAGAAAAAATCCGAAATTCGGAGACAAAAATTTTTCTCTATCTTCCCAGCAGAAGAAAAAAATGATGTTTTATGCACTATCTCAGCTAATAAATGCGATAGGAAGGCGCGGTAAACGGCGTTCTTCATCATCTTGATAGCGACTAAGTATAGAGAGAAAAATCCAAAATTCGGAGACAAAAATTTTTCTCGGTCTTCCCAGCAGAAGAAAAAAATGTTTTTCTCAATATCTCAGCTAATAAATGCGATAGGAAGGCGCGGTAAACGGCGTTCTTCATCATTTTATAGCGACTAAGTATAGAGGAAAAAATCCGAAATTCGGAGACAAAATTTTTTCTCTATCTTCCCAGCAGAAGAAAAAAATGATGTTTTTCTCAATATCTCAGCTAATAGATGCGATAGGAAGGTGCGGTAAACGGCGTTCTTCATCATTTTTATAGCGACTTAGTATAGAGGGAAAAAATCCGAAATTCGGAGACAAAAATTTTTCTCGGTCTTCCCAGCAGAAGAAAAAATGATGTTTTTCTCAATATTTCAGCTAATAAATGCGATAGGAAGGCGCGGTAAACGGCGTTCTTCATCATTTTTATAGCGACTAAGTATAGAGGAAAAAATCCGAAATTCGGAGACAAAAATTTTTCTCGGTCTTCCCAGCAGAAGAAAAAAATGATGTTTTTCTCAATATCTCAGCTAATAAATGCGATAGGAAGGCGCCGTAAACGGCGTTCTTCATCATTTTTATAGCGACTAAGTATAGAGAGAAAAAATCTGAAATTCGGAGACAAAAATTTTTCTCTATCTTCCCAGCAGAAGAAAAAAATGATGTTTTTCTCAATATCTCAGCTAATAGATGCGATAGGAAGGTGCGGTAAACGGTGTTCTTCATCATTTTTATAGCGACTAAGTATAGAGAGAAAAATCCAAATTCGGAGACAAAAATTTTCTCGGTCTTCCCAGCAGAAGAAAAAAATGATGTTTTTTCTCAATATTTCAGCTAATAAATGCGATAGGAAGGCGCGGTAAACGGCGTTCTTCATCATTTTTATAGCGACTAAGTATAGAGAGAAAAAATCCGAAATTCGGAGACAAAAATTTTTCTCGGTCTTCCCAGCAGAAGAAAAAAATGATGTTTTTCTCAATATCTCAGCTAATAGATGCGATAGGAAGGTGCGGTAAACGGCGTTCTTCATCATTTTTATAGCGAATAAGTATAGAGAGAAAAAATCCGAAATTCGGAGACAAAAATTTTTCTCGGTCTTCCCAGCAGAAGAAAAAATGATGTTTTTCTCAATATTTCAGCTAATAAATGAAATAGGAAGGCGCGGTAAACGGCGTTCTTCATCATTTTTATAGCGACTAAGTATAGAGAGAAAAAATCCGAAATTCGGAGACAAAAATTTTTCTCGGTCTTCCCAGCAGAAGAAAAAAATGATGTTTTTCTCAATATCTCAGCTAATAAATGCGATAGGAAGGCGCGGTAAACGGCGTTCTTCATCATTTTTATAGCGACTAAGTATAGAGGAAAAAATCCGAAATTCGGAGACAAAAATTTTTCTCGGTCTTCCCAGCAGAAGAAAAAAATGATGTTTTTCTCAATATCTCAGCTAATAAATGCGATAGGAAGGCGCCGTAAACGGCGTTCTTCATCATTTTTATAGCGACTAAGTATAGAGAGAAAAAATCTGAAATTCTGAGACAAAAATTTTTCTCTACCTTCCCAGCAGAAGAAAAAAATGATGTTTTTCTCAATATCTCAGCTAATAGATGCGATAGGAAGGTGCGGTAAACGGCGTTCTTCATCATTTTTATAGCGACTAAGTATAGAGATAAAAAAATCCGAAATTCGGAGACAAAAATTTTTCTCGGTCTTCCCAGCAGAAGAAAAAATGATGTTTTTCTCAATATCTCAGCTAATAAATGCGATAGGAAGGCGCGGTAAACGGCGTTCTTCATCATTTTGATAGCGACTAAGTATAGAGAGAAAAATCCAAATTCGGAGACAAAAATTTTTCTCGGTCTTCCCAGCAGAAGAAAAAAATGATGTTTTTCTCAATATTTCAGCTAATAAATGCGATAGGAAGGCGCGGTAAACGGCGTTCTTCATCATTTTTATAGCGACTAAGTATAGAGAGAAAAAATCCGAAATTCGGAGACAAAAATTTTTCTCGGTCTTCCCAGCAGAAGAAAAAAAATGATGTTTTTCTCAATATCTCAGCTAATAAATGCGATAGGAAGGCGCGGTAAACGGCGTTCTTCATCATTTTTATAGCGACTTATTATAGAGAGAAAAAATCTGAAATTCTGAGACAAAAAGTTTTCTCTATCTTCCCAGCAGAGGAAAAAAATGATGTTTTTCTCAATATCTCAGCTAATAGATGCGATAGGAAGGTGCGGTAAACGGCGTTCTTCATCATTTTTATAGCGACTAAGTATAGAGAGAAAAAATCTGAAATTCGGAGACAAAAATTTTTCTCTATCTTCCCAGCAGAAGAAAAAAATGATGTTTTTCTCAATATCTCAGCTAATAGATGCGATAGGAAGGTGCGGTAAACGGTGTTCTTCATCATTTTTATAGCGACTAAGTATAGAGAGAAAAATCCAAATTCGGAGACAAAAATTTTCTCGGTCTTCCCAGCAGAAGAAAAAAATGATGTTTTTCTCAATATTTCAGCTAATAAATGCGATAGGAAGGCGCGGTAAACGGCGTTCTTCATCATTTTTATAGCGACTAAGTATAGAGAGAAAAAATCCGAAATTCGGAGACAAAAATTTTTCTCGGTCTTCCCAGCAGAAGAAAAAAATGATGTTTTTCTCAATATCTCAGCTAATAGATGCGATAGGAAGGTGCGGTAAACGGCGTTCTTCATCATTTTTATAGCGAATAAGTATAGAGAGAAAAAATCCGAAATTCGGAGACAAAAATTTTTCTCGGTCTTCCCAGCAGAAGAAAAAAAATGATGTTTTTCTCAATATCTCAGATAATAAATGCGATAGGAAGGCGCGGTAAACGGCGTTCTTCATCCTTTTTATAGCGACTAAGTATAGAGAGAAAAAATCCGAAATTCGGAGACAAAAATTTTTCTCTATCTTCCCAGCAGAAGAAAAAAATGATGTTTTTCGCAATATCTCAGCTAATAAATGCGATATGAAGGCGCGGTAAACGGCGTTCTTCATCATTTTGATAGCGACTAAGTATAGAGAGAAAAATCCGAAATTCGGAGACAAAAATTTTTCTCGGTCTTCCCAGCAGAAGAAAAAAATGATGTTTTTCTCAATATCTCAGCTAATAGATGCGATAGGAAGGTGCGGTAAACGGCGTTCTTCATCATTTTTATAGCGACTAAGTATAGAGAGAAAAAATCTGAAATTCTGAGACAAAAGTTTTCTCTATCTTCCAAGCAGAAGAAAAAAATGATGTTTTTCTCAATATCTCAGCTAATAGATGCGATAGGAAGGCGCGGTAAACGGCGTTCTTCATCATTTTTATAGCGACTAAGTATAGAGGGAAAAAATCCGAAATTCGGAGACAAAAATTTTTCTCGGTCTTCCCAGCAGAAGAAAAAATGATGTTTTTCTCAATATCTCAGCTAATAAATGCGATAGGAAGGTGCGGTAAACGGCGTTCTTCATCATTTTTATAGCGACTAAGTATAGAGGGAAAAAATCCGAAATTCGGAGACAAAAATTTTTCTCGGTCTTCCCAGCAGAAGAAAAAAAATGATGTTTTTCTCAATATCTCAGCTAATAAATGCGATAGGAAGGCGCGGTAAACGGCGTTCTTCATCATTTTTATAGCGACTTATTATAGAGAGAAAAAATCTGAAATTCTGAGACAAAAAGTTTTCTCTATCTTCCCAGCAGAGGAAAAAAATGATGTTTTTCTCAATATCTCAGCTAATAGATGCGATAGGAAGGTGCGGTAAACGGCGTTCTTCATCATTTTTATAGCGACTAAGTATAGAGAGAAAAAATCTGAAATTCGGAGACAAAAATTTTTCTCTTTCTTCCCAGCAGAAGAAAAAAATGATGTTTTTCTCAATATCTCAGCTATTAGATGCGATAGGAAGGTGCGGTAAACGGCGTTCTTCATCATTTTTATAGCGAATAAGTATAGAGAGAAAAATCCGAAATTCGGAGACAAAAATTTTTCTCGGTCTTCCCAGCAGAAGAAAAAAAATGATGTTTTTCTCAATATCTCAGATAATAAATGCGATAGGAAGGCGCGGTAAACGGCGTTCTTCATCCTTTTTATAGCGACTAAGTATAGAGAGAAAAAATCCGAAATTCGGAGACAAAAATTTTTCTCTATCTTCCCAGCAGAAGAAAAAAATGATGTTTTTCGCACTATCTCAGCTAATAAATGCGATAGGAAGGCGCGGTAAACGGCGTTCTTCATCATCTTGATAGCGACTAAGTATAGAGAGAAAAATCCGAAATTCGGAGACAAAAATTTTTCTCGGTCTTCCCAGCAGAAGAAAAAAATGATGTTTTTCTCAATATCTCAGCTAATAAATGCGATAGGAAGGCGCCGTAAACGGCGTTCTTCATCATTTTTATAGCAACTAAGTATAGAGAGAAAAAATCTGAAATTCTGAGACAAAAATTTTTCTCTATCTTCCCAGCAGAAGAAAAAAATGATGTTTTTCTCAATATCTCAGCTAATAGATGCGATGGGAAGGTGCGGTAAACGGCGTTCTTCATCATTTTTATAGCGACTAAGTATAGAGGGAAAAAATCCGAAATTCGGATACAAAAAATTTTCTTGGTCTTCCCAGCAGAAGAAAAAATGATGTTTTTCTCAATATCTCAGCTAATAAATGCGATAGGAAGGCGCGGTAAACGGCGTTCTTCATCATTTTGATAGCGACTAAGTATAGAGAGAAAAATCCAAATTCGGAGACAAAATATTTTCTCGGTCTTCCCAGCAGAAGAAAAAAATGATGTTTTTCTCAATATTTCAGCTAATAAATGCGATAGGAAGGCGCGGTAAACGGCGTTCTTCATCATTTTTATAGCGACTAAGTATAGAGGAAAAAAATCCGAAATTCGGAGACAAAAATTTTTCTCGGTCTTCCCAGCAGAAGAAAAAAATGATGTTTTTCTCAATATCTCAGCTAATAAATGCGATAGGAAGGCGCCGTAAACGGCGTTCTTCATCATTTTTATAGCGACTAAGTATAGAGAGAAAAAATCTGAAATTCGGAGACAAAAATTTTTCTCTATCTTCCCAGCAGAAGAAAAAAATGATGTTTTTCTCAATATCTCAGCTAATAGATGCGATAGGAAGGTGCGGTAAACGGTGTTCTTCATCATTTTTATAGCGACTAAGTATAGAGAGAAAAATCCAAATTCGGAGACAAAAATTTTCTCGGTCTTCCCAGCAGAAGAAAAAAATGATGTTTTTCTCAATATTTCAGCTAATAAATGCGATAGGAAGGCGCGGTAAACGGCGTTCTTCATCATTTTTATAGCGACTAAGTATAGAGAGAAAAAATCCGAAATTCGGAGACAAAAATTTTTCTCGGTCTTCCCAGCAGAAGAAAAAAATGATGTTTTTCTCAATATCTCAGCTAATAGATGCGATAGGAAGGTGCGGTAAACGGCGTTCTTCATCATTTTTATAGCGAATAAGTATAGAGAGAAAAAATCCGAAATTCGGAGACAAAAATTTTTCTCGGTCTTCCCAGCAGAAGAAAAAAAATGATGTTTTTCTCAATATCTCAGATAATAAATGCGATAGGAAGGCGCGGTAAACGGCGTTCTTCATCCTTTTTATAGCGACTAAGTATAGAGAGAAAAAATCCGAAATTCGGAGACAAAAATTTTTCTCTATCTTCCCAGCAGAAGAAAAAAATGATGTTTTTCGCAATATCTCAGCTAATAAATGCGATATGAAGGCGCGGTAAACGGCGTTCTTCATCATTTTGATAGCGACTAAGTATAGAGAGAAAAATCCGAAATTCGGAGACAAAAATTTTTCTCGGTCTTCCAAGCAGAAGAAAAAAATGATGTTTTTCTCAATATCTCAGCTAATAGATGCGATAGGAAGGTGCGGTAAACGGCGTTCTTCATCATTTTTATAGCGACTAAGTATAGAGGGAAAAAATCCGAAATTCGGAGACAAAAATTTTTCTCGGTCTTCCCAGCAGAAGAAAAAAATGATGTTTTTCTCAATATCTCAGCTAATAAATGCGATAGGAAGGCGCGGTAAACGGCGTTCTTCATCATTTTTATAGCGACTAAGTATAGAGAGAAAAAATCTGAAATTCTGAGACAAAAAAGTTTTCTCTATCTTCCAAGCAGAAGAAAAAAATGATGTTTTTCTCAATATCTCAGCTTATAAATGCGATAGGAAGGCGCGGTAAACGGCGTTCTTCATCATTTTTATAGCGACTAAGTATAGAGGGAAAAACCCAGCAGAAGAAAAAAATGATGTTTTTCTCAATATCTCAGCTAATAGATGCGATAGGAAGGTGCGGTAAACGGCGTTCTTCATCATTTTTATAGCGACTAAGTATAGAGGGAAAAAATCCGAAATTCGGATACAAAAATTTTTCTTGGTCTTCCCAGCAGAAGAAAAAATGATGTTTTTCTCAATATCTCAGCTAATAAATGCGATAGGAAGGCGCGGTAAACGGCGTTCTTCATCATTTTGATAGCGACTAAGTATAGAGAGAAAAATCTAAATTCGGAGACAAAAATTTTTCTCGGTCTTCCCAGCAGAAGAAAAAAATGATGTTTTTCTCAATATTTCAGCTAATAAATGCGATAGGAAGGCGCGGTAAACGGCGTTCTTCATCATTTTTATAGCGACTAAGTATAGAGAGAAAAAATCCGAAATTCGGAGACAAAAATTTTTCTCGGTCTTCCCAGCAGAAGAAAAAATGATGTTTTTCTCAATATTTCAGCTAATAAATGAAATAGGAAGGCGCGGTAAACGGCGTTCTTCATCATTTTTATAGCGACTAAGTATAGAGAGAAAAAATCCGAAATTCGGAGACAAAAATTTTTCTCGGTCTTCCCAGCAGAAGAAAAAAATGATGTTTTTCTCAATATCTCAGCTAATAAATGCGATAGGAAGGCGCGGTAAACGGCGTTCTTCATCATTTTTATAGCGACTAAGTATAGAGGAAAAAATCCGAAATTCGGAGACAAAAATTTTTCTCGGTCTTCCCAGCAGAAGAAAAAAATGATGTTTTTCTCAATATCTCAGCTAATAAATGCGATAGGAAGGCGCCGTAAACGGCGTTCTTCATCATTTTTATAGCGACTAAGTATAGAGAGAAAAAATCTGAAATTCTGAGACAAAAATTTTTCTCTACCTTCCCAGCAGAAGAAAAAAATGATGTTTTTCTCAATATCTCAGCTGATAGATGCGATAGGAAGGTGCGGTAAACGGCGTTCTTCATCATTTTTATAGCGACTAAGTATAGAGATAAAAAAATCCGAAATTCGGAGACAAAAATTTTTCTCGGTCTTCCCAGCAGAAGAAAAAATGATGTTTTTCTCAATATCTCAGCTAATAAATGCGATAGGAAGGCGCGGTAAACGGCGTTCTTCATCATTTTGATAGCGACTAAGTATAGAGAGAAAAATCCAAATTCGGAGACAAAAATTTTTCTCGGTCTTCCCAGCAGAAGAAAAAAATGATGTTTTTCTCAATATTTCAGCTAATAAATGCGATAGGAAGGCGCGGTAAACGGCGTTCTTCATCATTTTTATAGCGACTAAGTATAGAGAGAAAAAATCCGAAATTCGGAGACAAAAATTTTTCTCGGTCTTCCCAGCAGAAGAAAAAAAAATGATGTTTTTCTCAATATCTCAGCTAATAAATGCGATAGGAAGGCGCGGTAAACGGCGTTCTTCATCATTTTTATAGCGACTTATTATAGAGAGAAAAAATCTGAAATTCTGAGACAAAAAGTTTTCTCTATCTTCCCAGCAGAGGAAAAAAATGATGTTTTTCTCAATATCTCAGCTAATAGATGCGATAGGAAGGTGCGGTAAACGGCGTTCTTCATCATTTTTATAGCGACTAAGTATAGAGAGAAAAAATCTGAAATTCGGAGACAAAAATTTTTCTCTATCTTCCCAGCAGAAGAAAAAAATGATGTTTTTCTCAATATCTCAGCTAATAGATGCGATAGGAAGGTGCGGTAAACGGTGTTCTTCATCATTTTTATAGCGACTAAGTATAGAGAGAAAAATCCAAATTCGGAGACAAAAATTTTCTCGGTCTTCCCAGCAGAAGAAAAAAATGATGTTTTTCTCAATATTTCAGCTAATAAATGCGATAGGAAGGCGCGGTAAACGGCGTTCTTCATCATTTTTATAGCGACTAAGTATAGAGAGAAAAAATCCGAAATTCGGAGACAAAAATTTTTCTCGGTCTTCCCAGCAGAAGAAAAAAATGATGTTTTTCTCAATATCTCAGCTAATAGATGCGATAGGAAGGTGCGGTAAACGGCGTTCTTCATCATTTTTATAGCGAATAAGTATAGAGAGAAAAAATCCGAAATTCGGAGACAAAAATTTTTCTCGGTCTTCCCAGCAGAAGAAAAAAAATGATGTTTTTCTCAATATCTCAGATAATAAATGCGATAGGAAGGCGCGGTAAACGGCGTTCTTCATCCTTTTTATAGCGACTAAGTATAGAGAGAAAAAATCCGAAATTCGGAGACAAAAATTTTTCTCTATCTTCCCAGCAGAAGAAAAAAATGATGTTTTTCGCAATATCTCAGCTAATAAATGCGATATGAAGGCGCGGTAAACGGCGTTCTTCATCATTTTGATAGCGACTAAGTATAGAGAGAAAAATCCGAAATTCGGAGACAAAAATTTTTCTCGGTCTTCCCAGCAGAAGAAAAAAATGATGTTTTTCTCAATATCTCAGCTAATAGATGCGATAGGAAGGTGCGGTAAACGGCGTTCTTCATCATTTTTATAGCGACTAAGTATAGAGAGAAAAAATCTGAAATTCTGAGACAAAAGTTTTCTCTATCTTCCAAGCAGAAGAAAAAAATGATGTTTTTCTCAATATCTCAGCTAATAGATGCGATAGGAAGGCGCGGTAAACGGCGTTCTTCATCATTTTTATAGCGACTAAGTATAGAGGGAAAAAATCCGAAATTCGGAGACAAAAATTTTTCTCGGTCTTCCCAGCAGAAGAAAAAATGATGTTTTTCTCAATATCTCAGCTAATAAATGCGATAGGAAGGTGCGGTAAACGGCGTTCTTCATCATTTTTATAGCGACTAAGTATAGAGGGAAAAAATCCGAAATTCGGAGACAAAAATTTTTCTCGGTCTTCCCAGCAGAAGAAAAAAAATGATGTTTTTCTCAATATCTCAGCTAATAAATGCGATAGGAAGGCGCGGTAAACGGCGTTCTTCATCCTTTTTATAGCCACTAAGTATAGAGAGAAAAAATCCGAAAATCGGAGACAAAAATTTTTCTCTATCTTCCCAGCAGAAGAAAAAAATGATGTTTTTCGCACTATCTCAGCTAATAAATGCGATAGGAAGGCGCGGTAAACGGCGTTCTTCATCATCTTGATAGCGACTAAGTATAGAGAGAAAAATCCGAAATTCGGAGACAAAAATTTTTCTCGGTCTTCCCAGCAGAAGAAAAAAATGATGTTTTTCTCAATATCTCAGCTAATAAATGCGATAGGAAGGCGCGGTAAACGGCGTTCTTTATCATTTTTATAGCGACTAAGTATAGAGGAAAAAATCCGAAATTCGGAGACAAAAATTTTTCTCGGTCTTCCCAGCAGAAGAAATAAATGATGTTTTTCTCAATATCTCAGCTAATAGATGCGATAGGAAGGTGCGGTAAACGGCGTTCTTCATCATTTTTATAGCGACTAAGTATAGAGGGAAAAAATCCGAAATTCGGATACAAAAATTTTTCTTGGTCTTCCCAGCAGAAGAAAAAATGATGTTTTTCTCAATATCTCAGCTAATAAATGCGATAGGAAGGCGCGGTAAACGGCGTTCTTCATCATTTTGATAGCGACTAAGTATAGAGAGAAAAATCTAAATTCGGAGACAAAAATTTTTCTCGGTCTTCCCAGCAGAAGAAAAAAATGATGTTTTTCTCAATATTTCAGCTAATAAATGCGATAGGAAGGCGCGGTAAACGGCGTTCTTCATCATTTTTATAGCGACTAAGTATAGAGAGAAAAAATTCGAAATTCGGAGACAAAAATTTTTCTCGGTCTTCCCAGCAGAAGAAAAAAATGATGTTTTTCTCAATATTTCAGCTAATAAATGAAATAGGAAGGCGCGGTAAACGGCGTTCTTCATCATTTTTATAGCGACTAAGTATAGAGAGAAAAAATCCGAAATTCGGAGACAAAAATTTTTCTCGGTCTTCCCAGCAGAAGAAAAAAATGATGTTTTTCTCAATATCTCAGCTAATAAATGCGATAGGAAGGCGCGGTAAACGGCGTTCTTCATCATTTTTATAGCGACTAAGTATAGAGGAAAAAATCCGAAATTCGGAGACAAAAATTTTTCTCGGTCTTCCCAGCAGAAGAAAAAAATGATGTTTTTCTCAATATCTCAGCTAATAGATGCGATAGGAAGGTGCGGTAAACGGCGTTCTTCATCATTTTTATAGCGACTAAGTATAGAGGGAAAAAATCCGAAATTCGGAGACAAAAATTTTTCTCGGTCTTCCCAGCAGAAGAAAAAAATGATGTTTTTCTCAATATCTCAGCTAATAAATGCGATAGGAAGGCGCGGTAAACGGCGTTCTTCATCATTTTTATAGCGACTAAGTATAGAGAGAAAAAATCTGAAATTCTGAGACAAAAAAGTTTTCTCTATCTTCCAAGCAGAAGAAAAAAATGATGTTTTTCTCAATATCTCAGCTTATAAATGCGATAGGAAGGCGCGGTAAACGGCGTTCTTCATCATTTTTATAGCGACTAAGTATAGAGGGAAAAACCCAGCAGAAGAAAAAAATGATGTTTTTCTCAATATCTCAGCTAATAGATGCGATAGGAAGGTGCGGTAAACGGCGTTCTTCATCATTTTTATAGCGACTAAGTATAGAGGGAAAAAATCCGAAATTCGGATACAAAAATTTTTCTTGGTCTTCCCAGCAGAAGAAAAAATGATGTTTTTCTCAATATCTCAGCTAATAAATGCGATAGGAAGGCGCGGTAAACGGCGTTCTTCATCATTTTGATAGCGACTAAGTATAGAGAGAAAAATCTAAATTCGGAGACAAAAATTTTTCTCGGTCTTCCCAGCAGAAGAAAAAAATGATGTTTTTCTCAATATTTCAGCTAATAAATGCGATAGGAAGGCGCGGTAAACGGCGTTCTTCATCATTTTTATAGCGACTAAGTATAGAGAGAAAAAATCCGAAATTCGGAGACAAAAATTTTTCTCGGTCTTCCCAGCAGAAGAAAAAATGATGTTTTTCTCAATATTTCAGCTAATAAATGAAATAGGAAGGCGCGGTAAACGGCGTTCTTCATCATTTTTATAGCGACTAAGTATAGAGAGAAAAAATCCGAAATTCGGAGACAAAAATTTTTCTCGGTCTTCCCAGCAGAAGAAAAAAATGATGTTTTTCTCAATATCTCAGCTAATAAATGCGATAGGAAGGCGCGGTAAACGGCGTTCTTCATCATTTTTATAGCGACTAAGTATAGAGGAAAAAATCCGAAATTCGGAGACAAAAATTTTTCTCGGTCTTCCCAGCAGAAGAAAAAAATGATGTTTTTCTCAATATCTCAGCTAATAAATGCGATAGGAAGGCGCCGTAAATGGCGTTCTTCATCATTTTTATAGCGACTAAGTATAGAGAGAAAAATCTGAAATTCTGAGACAAAAATTTTTCTCTACCTTCCCAGCAGAAGAAAAAAATGATGTTTTTCTCAATATCTCAGCTAATAGATGCGATAGGAAGGTGCGGTAAACGGCGTTCTTCATCATTTTTATAGCGACTAAGTATAGAGATAAAAAAATCCGAAATTCGGAGACAAAAATTTTTCTCGGTCTTCCCAGCAGAAGAAAAAATGATGTTTTTCTCAATATCTCAGCTAATAAATGCGATAGGAAGGCGCGGTAAACGGCGTTCTTCATCATTTTGATAGCGACTAAGTATAGAGAGAAAAATCCAAATTCGGAGACAAAAATTTTTCTCGGTCTTCCCAGCAGAAGAAAAAAATGATGTTTTTCTCAATATTTCAGCTAATAAATGCGATAGGAAGGCGCGGTAAACGGCGTTCTTCATCATTTTTATAGCGACTAAGTATAGAGAGAAAAAATCCGAAATTCGGAGACAAAAATTTTTCTCGGTCTTCCCAGCAGAAGAAAAAAAATGATGTTTTTCTCAATATCTCAGCTAATAAATGCGATAGGAAGGCGCGGTAAACGGCGTTCTTCATCATTTTTATAGCGACTTATTATAGAGAGAAAAAATCTGAAATTCTGAGACAAAAAGTTTTCTCTATCTTCCCAGCAGAGGAAAAAAATGATGTTTTTCTCAATATCTCAGCTAATAGATGCGATAGGAAGGTGCGGTAAACGGCGTTCTTCATCATTTTTATAGCGACTAAGTATAGAGAGAAAAAATCTGAAATTCGGAGACAAAAATTTTTCTCTTTCTTCCCAGCAGAAGAAAAAAATGATGTTTTTCTCAATATCTCAGCTATTAGATGCGATAGGAAGGTGCGGTAAACGGCGTTCTTCATCATTTTTATAGCGAATAAGTATAGAGAGAAAAAATCCGAAATTCGGAGACAAAAATTTTTCTCGGTCTTCCCAGCAGAAGAAAAAAAATGATGTTTTTCTCAATATCTCAGATAATAAATGCGATAGGAAGGCGCGGTAAACGGCGTTCTTCATCCTTTTTATAGCGACTAAGTATAGAGAGAAAAAATCCGAAATTCGGAGACAAAAATTTTTCTCTATCTTCCCAGCAGAAGAAAAAAATGATGTTTTTCGCACTATCTCAGCTAATAAATGCGATAGGAAGGCGCGGTAAACGGCGTTCTTCATCATCTTGATAGCGACTAAGTATAGAGAGAAAAATCCGAAATTCGGAGACAAAAATTTTTCTCGGTCTTCCCAGCAGAAGAAAAAAATGATGTTTTTCTCAATATCTCAGCTAATAAATGCGATAGGAAGGCGCCGTAAACGGCGTTCTTCATCATTTTTATAGCAACTAAGTATAGAGAGAAAAAATCTGAAATTCTGAGACAAAATTTTTTCTCTATCTTCCCAGCAGAAGAAAAAAATGATGTTTTTCTCAATATCTCAGCTAATAGATGCGATAGGAAGGTGCGGTAAACGGCGTTCTTCATCATTTTTATAGCGACTAAGTATAGAGGGAAAAAATCCGAAATTCGGATACAAAAAATTTTCTTGGTCTTCCCAGCAGAAGAAAAAATGATGTTTTTCTCAATATCTCAGCTAATAAATGCGATAGGAAGGCGCGGTAAACGGCGTTCTTCATCATTTTGATAGCGACTAAGTATAGAGAGAAAAATCCAAATTCGGAGACAAAAAGTTTTCTCGGTCTTCCCAGCAGAAGAAAAAAATGATGTTTTTCTCAATATTTCAGCTAATAAATGCGATAGGAAGGCGCGGTAAACGGCGTTCTTCATCATTTTTATAGCGACTAAGTATAGAGGAAAAAATCCGAAATTCGGAGACAAAAATTTTTCTCGGTCTTCCCAACAGAAGAAAAAAATGATGTTTTTCTCAATATCTCAGCTAATAAATGCGATAGGAAGGCGCCGTAAACGGCGTTCTTCATCATTTTTATAGCGACTAAGTATAGAGAGAAAAAATCTGAAATTCTGAGACAAAAATTTTTCTCTATCTTCCCAGCAGAAGAAAAAAATGATGTTTTTCTCAATATCTCAGCTAATAGATGCGATAGGAAGGTGCGGTAAACGGTGTTCTACATCATTTTTATAGCGACTAAGTATAGAGAGAAAAATCCAAATTCGGAGACAAAAATTTTTCTCGGTCTTTCCAGCAGAAGAAAAAAATGATGTTTTTCTCAATATTTCAGCTAATAAATGCGATAGGAAGGCGCGGTAAACGGCGTTCTTCATCATTTTTATAGCGACTAAGTATAGAGAGAAAAAATCCGAAATTCGGAGACAAAATTTTTTCTCGGTCTTCCCAGCAGAAGAAAAAAAATGATGTTTTTCTCAATATCTCAGCTAATAGATGCGATAGGAAGGTGCGGTAAACGGCGTTCTTCATCATTTTTATAGCGAATAAGTATAGAGAGAAAAAATCCGAAATTCGGAGACAAAAATTTTTCTCGGTCTTCCCAGCAGAAGAAAAAAAATGATGTTTTTCTCAATATCTCAGATAATAAATGCGATAGGAAGGCGCGGTAAACGGCGTTCTTCATCCTTTTTATAGCGACTAAGTATAGAGAGAAAAAATCCGAAATTCGGAGACAAAAATTTTTCTCTATCTTCCCAGAAGAAGAAAAAAATGATGTTTTTCTCAATATCTCAGCTAATAAATGCGATAGGAAGGCGCGGTAAACGGCGTTCTTCATCATCTTGATAGCGACTAAGTATAGAGAGAAAAAATCCGAAATTCGGAGACAAAATTTTTTCTCGGTCTTCCCAGCAGAAGAAAAAAAATGATGTTTTTCTCAATATCTCAGCTAATAGATGCGATAGGAAGGTGCGGTAAACGGCGTTCTTCATCATTTTTATAGCGAATAAGTATAGAGAGAAAAAATCCGAAATTCGGAGACAAAAATTTTTCTCGGTCTTCCCAGCAGAAGAAAAAAAATGATGTTTTTCTCAATATCTCAGATAATAAATGCGATAGGAAGGCGCGGTAAACGGCGTTCTTCATCCTTTTTATAGCGACTAAGTATAGAGAGAAAAAATCCGAAATTCGGAGACAAAAATTTTTCTCTATCTTCCCAGAAGAAGAAAAAAATGATGTTTTTCTCAATATCTCAGCTAATAAATGCGATAGGAAGGCGCGGTAAACGGCGTTCTTCATCATCTTGATAGCGACTAAGTATAGAGAGAAAAATCCGAAATTCGGAGACAAAAATTTTTCTCGGTCTTCCCAGCAGAAGAAAAAAATGATGTTTTTCTCAATATCTCAGCTAATAAATGCGATAGGAAGGCGCCGTAAACGGCGTTCTTCATCATTTTTATAGCAACTAAGTATAGAGAGAAAAAATCTGAAATTCTGAGACAAAAATTTTTCTCTATCTTCCCAGCAGAAGAAAAAAATGATGTTTTTCTCAATATCTCAGCTAATAGATGCGATAGGAAGGTGCGGTAAACGGCGTTCTTCATCATTTTTATAGCGACTAAGTATAGAGGGAAAAAATCCGAAATTCGGATACAAAAAATTTTCTTGGTCTTCCCAGCAGAAGAAAAAATGATGTTTTTCTCAATATCTCAGCTAATAAATGCGATAGGAAGGCGCGGTAAACGGCGTTCTTCATCATTTTGATAGCGACTAAGTATAGAGAGAAAAATCCAAATTCGGAGACAAAAAGTTTTCTCGGTCTTCCCAGCAGAAGAAAAAAATGATGTTTTTCTCAATATTTCAGCTAATAAATGCGATAGGAAGGCGCGGTAAACGGCGTTCTTCATCATTTTTATAGCGACTAAGTATAGAGGAAAAAATCCGAAATTCGGAGACAAAAATTTTTCTCGGTCTTCCCAACAGAAGAAAAAAATGATGTTTTTCTCAATATCTCAGCTAATAAATGCGATAGGAAGGCGCCGTAAACGGCGTTCTTCATCATTTTTATAGCGACTAAGTATAGAGAGAAAAAATCTGAAATTCTGAGACAAAAATTTTTCTCTATCTTCCCAGCAGAAGAAAAAAATGATGTTTTTCTCAATATCTCAGCTAATAGATGCGATAGGAAGGTGCGGTAAACGGTGTTCTTCATCATTTTTATAGCGACTAAGTATAGAGAGAAAAATCCAAATTCGGAGACAAAAATTTTTCTCGGTCTTCCCAGCAGAAGAAAAAAATGATGTTTTTCTCAATATTTCAGCTAATAAATGCGATAGGAAGGCGCGGTAAACGGCGTTCTTCATCATTTTTATAGCGACTAAGTATAGAGAGAAAAAATCCGAAATTCGGAGACAAAAATTTTTCTCGGTCTTCCCAGCAGAAGAAAAAAATGATGTTTTTCTCAATATCTCAGCTAATAGATGCGATAGGAAGGTGCGGTAAACGGCGTTCTTCATCATTTTTATAGCGAATAAGTATAGAGAGAAAAAATCCGAAATTCGGAGACAAAAATTTTTCTCGGTCTTCCCAGCAGAAGAAAAAAAATGATGTTTTTCTCAATATCTCAGATAATAAATGCGATAGGAAGGCGCGGTAAACGGCGTTCTTCATCCTTTTTATAGCGACTAAGTATAGAGAGAAAAAATCCGAAATTCGTAGACAAAAATTTTTCTCTATCTTCCCAGCAGAAGAAAAAAATGATGTTTTTCGCAATATCTCAGCTAATAAATGCGATATGAAGGCGCGGTAAACGGCGTTCTTCATCATTTTGATAGCGACTAAGTATAGAGAGAAAAATCCGAAATTCGGAGACAAAAATTTTTCTCGGTCTTCCCAGCAGAAGAAAAAAATGATGTTCTTCTCAATATCTCAGCTAATAGATGCGATAGGAAGGTGCGGTAAACGGCGTTCTTCATCATTTTTATAGCGACTAAGTAAAGAGGGAAAAAATCCGAAATTCGGAGACAAAAAATTTTCTCGGTCTTCCCAGCAGAAGAAAAAAATGATGTTTTTCTCAATATCTCAGCTAATAAATGCGATAGGAAGGCGCGGTAAACGGCGTTCTTCATCATTTTTATAGCGACTAAGTATAGAGAGAAAAAATCTGAAATTCTGAGACAAAAAAGTTTTCTCTATCTTCCAAGCAGAAGAAAAAAATGATGTTTTTCTCAATATCTCAGCTAATAAATGCGATATGAAGGCGCGGTAAACGGCGTTCTTCATCATTTTTATAGCGACTAAGTATAGAGGGAAAAATCCGAAATTCGGAGACAAAAATTTTTCTCGGTCTTCCCAGCAGAAGAAAAAATGATGTTTTTCTCAATATCTCAGCTAATAAATGCGATAGGAAGGCGCGGTAAACGGCGTTCTTCATCATTTTTATAGCGACTAATTATAGAGAGAAAAAATCTGAAATTCTGAGACAAAAATTTTTCTCTATCTTCCCAGCAGAAGAAAAAAATGATGTTTTTCTCAATATCTCAGCTAATAGATGCGATAGGAAGGTGCGGTAAACGGCGTTCTTCATCATTTTTATAGCGACTAAGTATAGAGAGAAAAAATCTGAAATTCGGAGACAAAAATTTTTCTCTATCTTCCCAGCAGAAGAAAAAAATGATGTTTTTCTCCATATCTCAGCTATTAGATGCGATAGGAAGGTGCGGTAAACGGCGTTCTTCATCATTTTTATAGCGAATAAGTATAGAGAGAAAAAATCCGAAATTCGGAGACAAAAATTTTTCTCTATCTTCCCAGCAGAAGAAAAAAATGATGTTTTTCTCAATATCTCAGCTAATTGATGCGATAGGAAGGCGCGGTAAACGGCGTTCTTCATCATTTTTATAGCGACTAAGTATAGAGGGAAAAATCCGAAATTGGGAGACAAAAATTTTTCTCGGTCTTCCCAGCAGAAGAAAAAATGATGTTTTTCTCAATATCTCAGCTAATAAATGCGATAGGAAGGCGCGGTAAACGGCGTTCTTCATCCTTTTTATAGCGACTAAGTATAGAGAGAAAAAATCCGAAATTCGGAGACAAAAATTTTTCTCTATCTTCCCAGCAGAAGAAAAAAATGATGTTTTTCGCACTATCTCAGCTAATAAATGCGATAGGAAGGCGCGGTAAACGGCGTTCTTCATCATCTTGATAGCGACTAAGTATAGAGAGAAAAATCCGAAATTCGGAGACAAAAATTTTTCTCGGTCTTCCCAGCAGAAGAAAAAAATGATGTTTTTCTCAATATCTCAGCTAATAAATGCGATAGGAAGGCGCCGTAAACGGCGTTCTTCATCATTTTTATAGCAACTAAGTATAGAGAGAAAAAATCTGAAATTCTGAGACAAAATTTTTTCTCTATCTTCCCAGCAGAAGAAAAAAATGATGTTTTTCTCAATATCTCAGCTAATAGATGCGATAGGAAGGTGCGGTAAACGGCGTTCTTCATCATTTTTATAGCGACTAAGTATAGAGGGAAAAAATCCGAAATTCGGATACAAAAAATTTTCTTGGTCTTCCCAGCAGAAGAAAAAATGATGTTTTTCTCAATATCTCAGCTAATAAATGCGATAGGAAGGCGCGGTAAACGGCGTTCTTCATCATTTTGATAGCGACTAAGTATAGAGAGAAAAATCCAAATTCGGAGACAAAAAGTTTTCTCGGTCTTCCCAGCAGAAGAAAAAAATGATGTTTTTCTCAATATTTCAGCTAATAAATGCGATAGGAAGGCGCGGTAAACGGCGTTCTTCATCATTTTTATAGCGACTAAGTATAGAGGAAAAAATCCGAAATTCGGAGACAAAAATTTTTCTCGGTCTTCCCAACAGAAGAAAAAAATGATGTTTTTCTCAATATCTCAGCTAATAAATGCGATAGGAAGGCGCCGTAAACGGCGTTCTTCATCATTTTTATAGCGACTAAGTATAGAGAGAAAAAATCTGAAATTCTGAGACAAAAATTTTTCTCTATCTTCCCAGCAGAAGAAAAAAATGATGTTTTTCTCAATATCTCAGCTAATAGATGCGATAGGAAGGTGCGGTAAACGGTGTTCTACATCATTTTTATAGCGACTAAGTATAGAGAGAAAAATCCAAATTCGGAGACAAAAATTTTTCTCGGTCTTTCCAGCAGAAGAAAAAAATGATGTTTTTCTCAATATTTCAGCTAATAAATGCGATAGGAAGGCGCGGTAAACGGCGTTCTTCATCATTTTTATAGCGACTAAGTATAGAGAGAAAAAATCCGAAATTCGGAGACAAAATTTTTTCTCGGTCTTCCCAGCAGAAGAAAAAAAATGATGTTTTTCTCAATATCTCAGCTAATAGATGCGATAGGAAGGTGCGGTAAACGGCGTTCTTCATCATTTTTATAGCGAATAAGTATAGAGAGAAAAAATCCGAAATTCGGAGACAAAAATTTTTCTCGGTCTTCCCAGCAGAAGAAAAAAAATGATGTTTTTCTCAATATCTCAGATAATAAATGCGATAGGAAGGCGCGGTAAACGGCGTTCTTCATCCTTTTTATAGCGACTAAGTATAGAGAGAAAAAATCCGAAATTCGGAGACAAAAATTTTTCTCTATCTTCCCAGAAGAAGAAAAAAATGATGTTTTTCTCAATATCTCAGCTAATAAATGCGATAGGAAGGCGCGGTAAACGGCGTTCTTCATCATCTTGATAGCGACTAAGTATAGAGAGAAAAAATCCGAAATTCGGAGACAAAATTTTTTCTCGGTCTTCCCAGCAGAAGAAAAAAAATGATGTTTTTCTCAATATCTCAGCTAATAGATGCGATAGGAAGGTGCGGTAAACGGCGTTCTTCATCATTTTTATAGCGAATAAGTATAGAGAGAAAAAATCCGAAATTCGGAGACAAAAATTTTTCTCGGTCTTCCCAGCAGAAGAAAAAAAATGATGTTTTTCTCAATATCTCAGATAATAAATGCGATAGGAAGGCGCGGTAAACGGCGTTCTTCATCCTTTTTATAGCGACTAAGTATAGAGAGAAAAAATCCGAAATTCGGAGACAAAAATTTTTCTCTATCTTCCCAGAAGAAGAAAAAAATGATGTTTTTCTCAATATCTCAGCTAATAAATGCGATAGGAAGGCGCGGTAAACGGCGTTCTTCATCATCTTGATAGCGACTAAGTATAGAGAGAAAAATCCGAAATTCGGAGACAAAAATTTTTCTCGGTCTTCCCAGCAGAAGAAAAAAATGATGTTTTTCTCAATATCTCAGCTAATAAATGCGATAGGAAGGCGCCGTAAACGGCGTTCTTCATCATTTTTATAGCAACTAAGTATAGAGAGAAAAAATCTGAAATTCTGAGACAAAAATTTTTCTCTATCTTCCCAGCAGAAGAAAAAAATGATGTTTTTCTCAATATCTCAGCTAATAGATGCGATAGGAAGGTGCGGTAAACGGCGTTCTTCATCATGTTTATAGCGACTAAGTATAGAGGGAAAAAATCCGAAATTCGGATACAAAAAATTTTCTTGGTCTTCCCAGCAGAAGAAAAAATGATGTTTTTCTCAATATCTCAGCTAATAAATGCGATAGGAAGGCGCGGTAAACGGCGTTCTTCATCATTTTGATAGCGACTAAGTATAGAGAGAAAAATCCAAATTCGGAGACAAAAAGTTTTCTCGGTCTTCCCAGCAGAAGAAAAAAATGATGTTTTTCTCAATATTTCAGCTAATAAATGCGATAGGAAGGCGCGGTAAACGGCGTTCTTCATCATTTTTATAGCGACTAAGTATAGAGGAAAAAATCCGAAATTCGGAGACAAAAATTTTTCTCGGTCTTCCCAACAGAAGAAAAAAATGATGTTTTTCTCAATATCTCAGCTAATAAATGCGATAGGAAGGCGCCGTAAACGGCGTTCTTCATCATTTTTATAGCGACTAAGTATAGAGAGAAAAAATCTGAAATTCTGAGACAAAAATTTTTCTCTATCTTCCCAGCAGAAGAAAAAAATGATGTTTTTCTCAATATCTCAGCTAATAGATGCGATAGGAAGGTGCGGTAAACGGTGTTCTTCATCATTTTTATAGCGACTAAGTATAGAGAGAAAAATCCAAATTCGGAGACAAAAATTTTTCTCGGTCTTCCCAGCAGAAGAAAAAAATGATGTTTTTCTCAATATTTCAGCTAATAAATGCGATAGGAAGGCGCGGTAAACGGCGTTCTTCATCATTTTTATAGCGACTAAGTATAGAGAGAAAAAATCCGAAATTCGGAGACAAAAATTTTTCTCGGTCTTCCCAGCAGAAGAAAAAAATGATGTTTTTCTCAATATCTCAGCTAATAGATGCGATAGGAAGGTGCGGTAAACGGCGTTCTTCATCATTTTTATAGCGAATAAGTATAGAGAGAAAAAATCCGAAATTCGGAGACAAAAATTTTTCTCGGTCTTCCCAGCAGAAGAAAAAAAATGATGTTTTTCTCAATATCTCAGATAATAAATGCGATAGGAAGGCGCGGTAAACGGCGTTCTTCATCCTTTTTATAGCGACTAAGTATAGAGAGAAAAAATCCGAAATTCGTAGACAAAAATTTTTCTCTATCTTCCCAGCAGAAGAAAAAAATGATGTTTTTCGCAATATCTCAGCTAATAAATGCGATATGAAGGCGCGGTAAACGGCGTTCTTCATCATTTTGATAGCGACTAAGTATAGAGAGAAAAATCCGAAATTCGGAGACAAAAATTTTTCTCGGTCTTCCCAGCAGAAGAAAAAAATGATGTTTTTCTCAATATCTCAGCTAATAGATGCGATAGGAAGGTGCGGTAAACGGCGTTCTTCATCATTTTTATAGCGACTAAGTAAAGAGGGAAAAAATCCGAAATTCGGAGACAAAAAATTTTCTCGGTCTTCCCAGCAGAAGAAAAAAATGATGTTTTTCTCAATATCTCAGCTAATAAATGCGATAGGAAGGCGCGGTAAACGGCGTTCTTCATCATTTTTATAGCGACTAAGTATAGAGAGAAAAAATCTGAAATTCTGAGACAAAAAAGTTTTCTCTATCTTCCAAGCAGAAGAAAAAAATGATGTTTTTCTCAATATCTCAGCTAATAAATGCGATAGGAAGGCGCGGTAAACGGCGTTCTTCATCATTTTTATAGCGACTAAGTATAGAGGGAAAAATCCGAAATTCGGAGACAAAAATTTTTCTCGGTCTTCCCAGCAGAAGAAAAAATGATGTTTTTCTCAATATCTCAGCTAATAAATGCGATAGGAAGGCGCGGTAAACGGCGTTCTTCATCATTTTTATAGCGACTAATTATAGAGAGAAAAAATCTGAAATTCTGAGACAAAAATTTTTCTCTATCTTCCCAGCAGAAGAAAAAAATGATGTTTTTCTCAATATCTCAGCTAATAGATGCGATAGGAAGGTGCGGTAAACGGCGTTCTTCATCATTTTTATAGCGACTAAGTATAGAGAGAAAAAATCTGAAATTCGGAGACAAAAATTTTTCTCTATCTTCCCAGCAGAAGAAAAAAATGATGTTTTTCTCCATATCTCAGCTATTAGATGCGATAGGAAGGTGCGGTAAACGGCGTTCTTCATCATTTTTATAGCGAATAAGTATAGAGAGAAAAAATCCGAAATTCGGAGACAAAAATTTTTCTCTATCTTCCCAGCAGAAGAAAAAAATGATGTTTTTCTCAATATCTCAGCTAATTGATGCGATAGGAAGGCGCGGTAAACGGCGTTCTTCATCATTTTTATAGCGACTAAGTATAGAGGGAAAAATCCGAAATTGGGAGACAAAAATTTTTCTCGGTCTTCCCAGCAGAAGAAAAAATGATGTTTTTCTCAATATCTCAGCTAATAAATGCGATAGGAAGGCGCGGTAAACGGCGTTCTTCATCATTTTTATAGCGACTAAGTATAGAGAGAAAAAATCTGAAATTCTGAGACAAAAGTTTTCTCTATCTTCCAAGCAGAAGAAAAAAATGATGTTTTTCTCAATATCTCAGCTAATAGATGCGATAGGAAGGCGCGGTAAACGGCGTTCTTCATCATTTTTATAGCGACTAAGTATAGAGGGAAAAAATCCGAAATTCGGAGACAAAAATTTTTCTCGGTCTTCCCAGCAGAAGAAAAAATGATGTTTTTCTCAATATCTCAGCTAATAAATGCGATAGGAAGGTGCGGTAAACGGCGTTCTTCATCCTTTTTATAGCGACTAAGTATAGAGAGAAAAAATCCGAAATTCGGAGACAAAAATTTTTCTCTATCTTCCCAGCAGAAGAAAAAAATGATGTTTTTCGCACTATCTCAGCTAATAAATGCGATAGGAAGGCGCGGTAAACGGCGTTCTTCATCATCTTGATAGCGACTAAGTATAGAGAGAAAAATCCGAAATTCGGAGACAAAAATTTTTCTCGGTCTTCCCAGCAGAAGAAAAAAATGATGTTTTTCTCAATATCTCAGCTAATAAATGCGATAGGAAGGCGCCGTAAACGGCGTTCTTCATCATTTTTATAGCAACTAAGTATAGAGAGAAAAAATCTGAAATTCTGAGACAAAAATTTTTCTCTATCTTCCCAGCAGAAGAAAAAAATGATGTTTTTCTCAATATCTCAGCTAATAGATGCGATAGGAAGGTGCGGTAAACGGCGTTCTTCATCATTTTTATAGCGACTAAGTATAGAGGGAAAAAATCCGAAATTCGGATACAAAAAATTTTCTTGGTCTTCCCAGCAGAAGAAAAAATGATGTTTTTCTCAATAT
Source organism: Lucinisca nassula (assembly GCA_963580285.1). Classification (NCBI taxonomy): domain Eukaryota; kingdom Metazoa; phylum Mollusca; class Bivalvia; order Lucinida; family Lucinidae; genus Lucinisca; species Lucinisca nassula. The sequence continues at coordinate 45,651,834 of OY757017.1, forward strand.
CTCAGGTAATAAATGCGATAGGAAGGCGCGGTAAACGGCGTTCTTCATCATTTTGATAGCGACTAAGTATAGAGAGAAAAATCCAAATTCGGAGACAAAAAGTTTTCTCGGTCTTCCCAGCAGAAGAAAAAAATGATGTTTTTCTCAATATTTCAGCTAATAAATGCGATAGGAAGGCGCGGTAAACGGCGTTCTTTATCATTTTTATAGCGACTAAGTATAGAGGAAAAAATCCGAAATTCGGAGACAAAAATTTTTCTCGGTCTTCCCAGCAGAAGAAAAAAATGATGTTTTTCTCAATATCTCAGCTAATAAATGCGATAGGAAGGCGCCGTAAACGGCGTTCTTCATCATTTTTATAGCGACTAAGTATAGAGAGAAAAAATCTGAAATTCTGAGACAAAATTTTTTCTCTATCTTCCCAGCAGAAGAAAAAAATGATGTTTTTCTCAATATCTCAGCTAATAGATGCGATAGGAAGGTGCGGTAAACGGTGTTCTTCATCATTTTTATAGCGACTAAGTATAGAGAGAAAAATCCAAATTCGGAGACAAAAATTTTTCTCGGTCTTCCCAGCAGAAGAAAAAAATGATGTTTTTCTCAATATTTCAGCTAATAAATGCGATAGGAAGGCGCGGTAAACGGCGTTCTTCATCATTTTTATAGCGACTAAGTATAGAGAGAAAAAATCCGAAATTCGGAGACAAAAATTTTTCTCGGTCTTCCCAGCAGAAGAAAAAAATGATGTTTTTCTCAATATCTCAGCTAATAGATGCGATAGGAAGGTGCGGTAAACGGCGTTCTTCATCATTTTTATAGCGAATAAGTATAGAGAGAAAAAATCCGAAATTCGGAGACAAAAATTTTTCTCGGTCTTCCCAGCAGAAGAAAAAAAATGATGTTTTTCTCAATATCTCAGATAATAAATGCGATAGGAAGGCGCGGTAAACGGCGTTCTTCATCCTTTTTATAGCGACTACGTATAGAGAGAAAAAATCCGAAATTCGGAGACAAAAATTTTTCTCTATCTTCCCAGCAGAAGAAAAAAATGATGTTTTTCGCAATATCTCAGCTAATAAATGCGATATGAAGGCGCGGTAAACGGCGTTCTTCATCATTTTGATAGCGACTAAGTATAGAGAGAAAAATCCGAAATTCGGAGACAAAAATTTTTCTCGGTCTTCCCAGCAGAAGAAAAAAATGATGTTTTTCTCAATATCTCAGCTAATAGATGCGATAGGAAGGTGCGGTAAACGGCGTTCTTCATCATTTTTATAGCGACTAAGTATAGAGGGAAAAAATCCGAAATTCGGAGACAAAAATTTTTCTCTATCTTCCCAGCAGAAGAAAAAAATGATGTTTTTCTCAATATCTCAGCTAATAGATGCGATAGGAAGGTGCGGTAAACGGCGTTCTTCATCATTTTTATAGCGACTAAGTATAGAGAGAAAAAATCTGAAATTCGGAGACAAAAATTTTTCTCTATCTTCCCAGCAGAAGAAAAAAATGATGTTTTTCTCAATATCTCAGCTATTAGATGCGATAGGAAGGTGCGGTAAACGGCGTTCTTCATCATTTTTATAGCGAATAAGTATAGAGAGAAAAAATCCGAAATTCGGAGACAAAAATTTTTCTCTATCTTCCCAGCAGAAGAAAAAAATGATGTTTTTCTCAATATCTCAGCTAATTGATGCGATGGGAAGGCGCGGTAAACGGCGTTCTTCATCATTTTTATAGCGACTAAGTATAGAGGGAAAAAATCCGAAATTGGGAGACAAAAATTTTTCTCGGTCTTCCCAGCAGAAGAAAAAATGATGTTTTTCTCAATATCTCAGCTAATAAATGCGATAGGAAGGCGCGGTAAACGGCGTTCTTCATCATTTTTATAGCGACTAAGTATAGAGAGAAAAAATCTGAAATTCTGAGACAAAAGATTTCTCTATCTTCCAAGCAGAAGAAAAAAATGATGTTTTTCTCAATATCTCAGCTAATAGATGCGATAGGAAGGCGCGGTAAACGGCGTTCTTCATCATTTTTATAGCGACTAAGTATAGAGGGAAAAAATCCGAAATTTGGAGACAAAAATTTTTCTCGGTCTTCCCAGCAGAAGAAAAAATGATGTTTTTCTCAATATCTCAGCTAATAAATGCGATAGGAAGGTGCGGTAAACGGCGTTCTTCATCATTTTTATAGCGACTAAGTATAGAGGGAAAAAATCCGAAATTCGGAGACAAAAATTTTTCTCGGTCTTCCCAGCAGAAGAAAAAAAATGATGTTTTTCTCAATATCTCAGCTAATAAATGCGATAGGAAGGCGCGGTAAACGGCGTTCTTCATCCTTTTTATAGCCACTAAGTATAGAGAGAAAAAATCCGAAATTCGGAGACAAAAATTTTTCTCTATCTTCCCAGCAGAAGAAAAAAATGATGTTTTTCGCACTATCTCAGCTAATAAATGCGATAGGAAGGCGCGGTAAACGGCGTTCTTCATCATCTTGATAGCGACTAAGTATAGAGAGAAAAATCCGAAATTCGGAGACAAAAATTTTTCTCGGTCTTCCCAGCAGAAGAAAAAAAATGATGTTTTTCTCAATATCTCAGCTAATAAATGCGATAGGAAGGCGCGGTAAACGGCGTTCTTTATCATTTTTATAGCGACTAAGTATAGAGGAAAAAATCCGAAATTCGGAGACAAAAATTTTTCTCGGTCTTCCCAGCAGAAGAAATAAATGATGTTTTTCTCAATATCTCAGCTAATAAATTCGATAGGAAGGCGCCGTAAACGGCGTTCTTCATCATTTTTATAGCGACTAATTATAGAGAGAAAAAATCTGAAATTCTGAGACAAAAATTTTTCTCTATCTTCCCAGCAGAAGAAAAAAATGATGTTTTTCTCAATATCTCAGCTAATAGATGCGATAGGAAGGTGCGGTAAACGGCGTTCTTCATCATTTTTATAGCGACTAAGTATAGAGGGAAAAAATCCGAAATTCGGATACAAAAATTTTTCTTGGTCTTCCCAGCAGAAGAAAAAATGATGTTTTTCTCAATATCTCAGCTAATAAATGCGATAGGAAGGCGCGGTAAACGGCGTTCTTCATCATTTTGATAGCGACTAAGTATAGAGAGAAAAATCTAAATTCGGAGACAAAAATTTTTCTCGGTCTTCCCAGCAGAAGAAAAAAATGATGTTTTTCTCAATATTTCAGCTAATAAATGCGATAGGAAGGCGCGGTAAACGGCGTTCTTCATCATTTTTATAGCGACTAAGTATAGAGAGAAAAAATCCGAAATTCGGAGACAAAAATTTTTCTCGGTCTTCCCAGCAGAAGAAAAAAATGATGTTTTTCTCAATATTTCAGCTAATAAATGAAATAGGAAGGCGCGGTAAACGGCGTTCTTCATCATTTTTATAGCGACTAAGTATAGAGAGAAAAAATCCGAAATTCGGAGACAAAAATTTTTCTCGGTCTTCCCAGCAGAAGAAAAAAATGATGTTTTTCTCAATATCTCAGCTAATAAATGCGATAGGAAGGCGCGGTAAACGGCGTTCTTCATCATTTTTATAGCGACTAAGTATAGAGGAAAAAATCCGAAATTCGGAGACAAAAATTTTTCTCGGTCTTCCCAGCAGAAGAAAAAAATGATGTTTTTCTCAATATCTCAGCTAATAAATGCGATAGGAAGGCGCCGTAAACGGCGTTCTTCATCATTTTTATAGCGACTAAGTATAGAGAGAAAAAATCTGAAATTCTGAGACAAAAATTTTTCTCTACCTTCCCAGCAGAAGAAAAAAATGATGTTTTTCTCAATATCTCAGCTAATAGATGCGATAGGAAGGTGCGGTAAACGGCGTTCTTCATCATTTTTATAGCGACTAAGTATAGAGGGAAAAAATCCGAAATTCGGAGACAAAAATTTTTCTCGGTCTTCCCAGCAGAAGAAAAAATGATGTTTTTCTCAATATCTCAGCTAATAAATGCGATAGGAAGGCGCGGTAAACGGCGTTCTTCATCATTTTGATAGCGACTAAGTATAGAGAGAAAAATCCAAATTCGGAGACAAAAAGTTTTCTCGGTCTTCCCAGCAGAAGAAAAAAATGATGTTTTTCTCAATATTTCAGCTAATAAATGCGATAGGAAGGCGCGGTAAACGGCGTTCTTCATCATTTTTATAGCGACTAAGTATAGAGAGAAAAAATCCGAAATTCGGAGACAAAAATTTTTCTCGGTCTTCCCAGCAGAAGAAAAAAAATGATGTTTTTCTCAATATCTCAGCTAATAAATGCGATAGGAAGGCGCGGTAAACGGCGTTCTTCATCATTTTTATAGCGACTTATTATAGAGAGAAAAAATCTGAAATTCTGAGACAAAAAGTTTTCTCTATCTTCCCAGCAGAGGAAAAAAATGATGTTTTTCTCAATATCTCAGCTAATAGATGCGATAGGAAGGTGCGGTAAACGGCGTTCTTCATCATTTTTATAGCGACTAAGTATAGAGAGAAAAAATCTGAAATTCGGAGACAAAAATTTTTCTCTTTCTTCCCAGCAGAAGAAAAAAATGATGTTTTTCTCAATATCTCAGCTATTAGATGCGATAGGAAGGTGCGGTAAACGGCGTTCTTCATCATTTTTATAGCGAATAAGTATAGAGAGAAAAAATCCGAAATTCGGAGACAAAAATTTTTCTCGGTCTTCCCAGCAGAAGAAAAAAAATGATGTTTTTCTCAATATCTCAGATAATAAATGCGATAGGAAGGCGCGGTAAACGGCGTTCTTCATCCTTTTTATAGCGACTAAGTATAGAGAGAAAAAATCCGAAATTCAGAGACAAAAATTTTTCTCTATCTTCCCAGCAGAAGAAAAAAATGATGTTTTTCGCAATATCTCAGCTAATAAATGCGATATGAAGGCGCGGTAAACGGCGTTCTTCATCATTTTTATAGCGACTAAGTATAGAGAGAAAAAATCTGAAATTCGGAGACAAAAATTTTTCTCTATCTTCCCAGCAGAAGAAAAAAATGATGTTTTTCTCAATATCTCAGCTATTAGATGCGATAGGAAGGTGCGGTAAACGACGTTCTTCATCATTTTTATAGCGAATAAGTATAGAGAGAAAAAATCCGAAATTCGGAGACAAAAATTTTTCTCTATCTTCCCAGCAGAAGAAAAAAATGATGTTTTTCTCAATATCTCAGCTAATTGATGCGATAGGAAGGCGCGGTAAACGGCGTTCTTCATCATTTTTATAGCGACTAAGTATAGAGGGAAAAAATCCGAAATTGGGAGACAAAAATTTTTCCGGTCTTCCCAGCAGAAGAAAAAATGATGTTTTTCTCAATATCTCAGCTAATAAATGCGATAGGAAGGCGCGGTAAACGGCGTTCTTCATCATTTTTATAGCGACTAAGTATAGAGAGAAAAAATCTGAAATTCTGAGACAAAAGTTTTCTCTATCTTCCAAGCAGAAGAAAAAAATGATGTTTTTCTCAATATCTCAGCTAATAGATGCGATAGGAAGGCGCGGTAAACGGCGTTCTTCATCATTTTTATAGCGACTAAGTATAGAGGGAAAAAATCCGAAATTCGGAGACAAAAATTTTTCTCGGTCTTCCCAGCAGAAGAAAAAATGATGTTTTTCTCAATATCTCAGCTAATAAATGCGATAGGAAGGTGCGGTAAACGGCGTTCTTCATCCTTTTTATAGCGACTAAGTATAGAGAGAAAAAATCCGAAATTCGGAGACAAAAATTTTTCTCTATCTTCCCAGCAGAAGAAAAAAATGATGTTTTTCGCACTATCTCAGCTAATAAATGCGATAGGAAGGCGCGGTAAACGGCGTTCTTCATCATCTTGATAGCGACTAAGTATAGAGAGAAAAATCCGAAATTCGGAGACAAAAATTTTTCTCGGTCTTCCCAGCAGAAGAAAAAAATGATGTTTTTCTCAATATCTCAGCTAATAAATGCGATAGGAAGGCGCCGTAAACGGCGTTCTTCATCATTTTTATAGCAACTAAGTATAGAGAGAAAAAATCTGAAATTCTGAGACAAAAATTTTTCTCTATCTTCCCAGCAGAAGAAAAAAATGATGTTTTTCTCAATATCTCAGCTAATAGATGCGATAGGAAGGTGCGGTAAACGGCGTTCTTCATCATTTTTATAGCGACTAAGTATAGAGGGAAAAAATCCGAAATTCGGATACAAAAAATTTTCTTGGTCTTCCCAGCAGAAGAAAAAATGATGTTTTTCTCAATATCTCAGCTAATAAATGCGATAGGAAGGCGCGGTAAACGGCGTTCTTCATCATTTTGATAGCGACTAAGTATAGAGAGAAAAATCCAAATTCGGAGACAAAAAGTTTTCTCGGTCTTCCCAGCAGAAGAAAAAAATGATGTTTTTCTCAATATTTCAGCTTATAAATGCGATAGGAAGGCGCGGTAAACGGCGTTCTTCATCATTTTTATAGCGACTAAGTATAGAGGAAAAAATCCGAAATTCGGAGACAAAAATTTTTCTCGGTCTTCCCAGTAGAAGAAAAAAATGATGTTTTTCTCAATATCTCAGCTAATAAATGCGATAGGAAGGCGCCGTAAACGGCGTTCTTCATCATTTTTATAGCGACTAAGTATAGAGAGAAAAAATCTGAAATTCTGAGACAAAAATTTTTCTCTACCTTCCCAGCAGAAGAAAAAAATGATGTTTTTCTCAATATCTCAGCTAATAGATGCGATAGGAAGGTGCGGTAAACGGCGTTCTTCATCATTTTTATAGCGACTAAGTATAGAGGGAAAAAATCCGAAATTCGGAGACAAAAATTTTTCTCGGTCTTCCCAGCAGAAGAAAAAATGATGTTTTTCTCAATATCTCAGCTAATAAATGCGATAGGAAGGCGCGGTAAACGGCGTTCTTCATCATTTTGATAGCGACTAAGTATAGAGAGAAAAATCCAAATTCGGAGACAAAAATTTTTCTCGGTCTTCCCAGCAGAAGAAAAAAATGATGTTTTTCTCAATATTTCAGCTAATAAATGCGATAGGAAGGCGCGGAAAACGGCGTTCTTCATCATTTTTATAGCGACTAAGTATAGAGAGAAAAAATCCGAAATTCGGAGACAAAAAATTTTCTCGGTCTTCCCAGCAGAAGAAAAAAAATGATGTTTTTCTCAATATCTCAGCTAATAAATGCGATAGGAAGGCGCGGTAAACGGCGTTCTTCATCATTTTTATAGCGACTTATTATAGAGAGAAAAAATCTGAAATTCTGAGACAAAAAGTTTTCTCTATCTTCCCAGCAGAGGAAAAAAATGATGTTTTTCTCAATATCTCAGCTAATAGATGCGATAGGAAGGTGCGGTAAACGGCGTTCTTCATCATTTTTATAGCGACTAAGTATAGAGAGAAAAAATCTGAAATTCGGAGACAAAAATTTTTCTCTTTCTTCCCAGCAGAAGAAAAAAATGATGTTTTTCTCAATATCTCAGCTATTAGATGCGATAGGAAGGTGCGGTAAACGGCGTTCTTCATCATTTTTATAGCGAATAAGTATAGAGAGAAAAAATCCGAAATTCGGAGACAAAAATTTTTCTCGGTCTTCCCAGCAGAAGAAAAAAAATGATGTTTTTCTCAATATCTCAGATAATAAATGCGATAGGAAGGCGCGGTAAACGGCGTTCTTCATCCTTTTTATAGCGACTAAGTATAGAGAGAAAAAATCCGAAATTCAGAGACAAAAATTTTTCTCTATCTTCCCAGCAGAAGAAAAAAATGATGTTTTTCGCAATATCTCAGCTAATAAATGCGATAGGAAGGCGCGGTAAACGGCGTTCTTCATCATTTTTATAGCGACTAAGTATAGAGAGAAAAAATCCGAAATTCGGAGACAAAAATTTTTCTCGGTCTTCCCAGCAGAAGAAAAAAATGATGTTTTTCTCAATATCTCAGCTAATAAATGCGATAGGAAGGCGCGGTAAACGGCGTTCTTCATCATTTTTATAGCGACTAAGTATAGAGGGAAAAAATCCGAAATTCGGAGACAAAAATTTTTCTCGGTCTTCCCAGCAGAAGAAAAAAATGATGTTTTTCTCAATATCTCAGCTAATAAATGCGATAGGAAGGCGCGGTAAACGGCGTTCTTCATCATTTTTATAGCGACTAAGTATAGAGAGAAAAAATCTGAAATTCTGAGACAAAAAAGTTTTCTCTATCTTCCAAGCAGAAGAAAAAAATGATGTTTTTCTCAATATCTCAGCTAATAAATGCGATAGGAAGGCGCGGTAAACGGCGTTCTTCATCATTTTTATAGCGACTAAGTATAGAGGGAAAAATCCGAAATTCGGAGACAAAAATTTTTCTCGGTCTTCCCAGCAGAAGAAAAAATGATGTTTTTCTCAATATCTCAGCTAATAGATGCGATAGGAAGGTGCGGTAAACGGCGTTCTTCATCATTTTTATAGCGACTAAGTATAGAGAGAAAAAATCTGAAATTCGGAGACAAAAATTTTTCTCTATCTTCCCAGCAGAAGAAAAAAATGATGTTTTTCTCAATATCTCAGCTATTAGATGCGATAGGAAGGTTCGGTAAACGGCGTTCTTCATCAATTTTATAGCGAATAAGTATAGAGAGAAAAAATCCGAAATTCGGAGACAAAAATTTTTCTCTATCTTCCCAGCAGAAGAAAAAAATGATGTTTTTCTCAATATCTCAGCTAATTGATGCGATAGGAAGGCGCGGTAAACGGCGTTCTTCATCATTTTTATAGCGACTAAGTATAGAGGGAAAAAATCCGAAATTGGGAGACAAAAATTTTTCTCGGTCTTCCCAGCAGAAGAAAAAAATGATGTTTTTCTCAATATCTCAGCTAATAAATGCGATAGGAAGGCGCGGTAAACGGCGTTCTTCATCATTTTTATAGCGACTAAGTATAGAGAGAAAAAATCTGAAATTCTGAGACAAAAGTTTTCTCTATCTTCCAAGCAGAAGAAAAAAATGATGTTTTTCTCAATATCTCAGCTAATAGATGCGATAGGAAGGCGCGGTAAACGGCGTTCTTCATCATTTTTATAGCGACTAAGTATAGAGGGAAAAAATCCGAAATTCGGAGACAAAAATTTTTCTCGGTCTTCCCAGCAGAAGAAAAAATGATGTTTTTCTCAATATCTCAGCTAATAAATGCGATAGGAAGGTGCGGTAAACGGCGTTCTTCATCATTTTTATAGCGACTAAGTATAGAGAGAAAAAATCTGAAATTCTGAGACAAAAATTTTTCTCTATCTTCCCAGTAGAAGAAAAAAATGATGCTTTTCTCAATATCTCAGCTAATAGATGCGATAGGAAGGTGCGGTAAACGGCGTTCTTCATCATTTTTATAGCGACTAAGTATAGAGGGAAAAAATCCGAAATTCGGAGACAAAAATTTTTCTCGGTCTTCCCAGCAGAAGAAAAAAAATGATGTTTTTCTCAATATCTCAGCTAATAAATGCGATAGGAAGGCGCGGTAAACGGCGTTCTTCATCCTTTTTATAGCCACTAAGTATAGAGAGAAAAAATCCGAAATTCGGAGACAAAAATTTTTCTCTATCTTCCCAGCAGAAGAAAAAAATGATGTTTTTCGCACTATCTCAGCTAATAAATGCGATAGGAAGGCGCGGTAAACGGCGTTCTTCATCATCTTGATAGCGACTAAGTATAGAGAGAAAAATCCGAAATTCGGAGACAAAAATTTTTCTCGGTCTTCCCAGCAGAAGAAAAAAATGATGTTTTTCTCAATATCTCAGCTAATAAATGCGATAGGAAGGCGCGGTAAACGGCGTTCTTCATCATTTTTATAGCGACTAAGTATAGAGAGAAAAAATCTGAAATTCTGAGACAAAAATTTTTCTCTATCTTCCCAGCAGAAGAAAAAAATGATGTTTTTCTCAATATCTCAGCTAATAGATGCGATAGGAAGGTGCGGTAAACGGTGTTCTTCATCATTTTTATAGCGACTAAGTATAGAGAGAAAAATCCAAATTCGGAGACAAAAATTTTTCTCGGTCTTCCCAGCAGAAGAAAAAAAATGATGTTTTTCTCAATATTTCAGCTAATAAATGCGATAGGAAGGCGCGGTAAACGGCGTTCTTCATCATTTTTATAGCGACTAAGTATAGAGAGAAAAAATCCGAAATTCGGAGACAAAAATTTTTCTCGGTCTTCCCAGCAGAAGAAAAAAATGATGTTTTTCTCAATATCTCAGCTAATAGATGCGATAGGAAGGTGCGGTAAACGGCGTTCTTCATCATTTTTATAGCGAATAAGTATAGAGAGAAAAAATCCGAAATTCGGAGACAAAAATTTTTCTCGGTCTTCCGAGCAGAAGAAAAAAAATGATGTTTTTCTCAATATCTCAGATAATAAATGCGATAGGAAGGCGCGGTAAACGGCGTTCTTCATCCTTTTTATAGCGACTAAGTATAGAGAGAAAAAATCCGAAATTCGGGGACAAAAATTTTTCTCTATCTTCCCAGCAGAAGAAAAAAAATGATGTTTTTCGCAATATCTCAGCTAATAAATGCGATATGAAGGCGCGGTAAACGGCGTTCTTCATCATTTTGATAGCGACTAAGTATAGAGAGAAAAATCCGAAATTCGGAGACAAAAATTTTTCTCGGTCTTCCCAGCAGAAGAAAAAAATGATGTTTTTCTCAATATCTCAGCTAATAGATGCGATAGGAAGGTGCGGTAAACGGCGTTCTTCATCATTTTTATAGCGACTAAGTATAGAGGGAAAAAATCCGAAATTCGGAGACAAAAATTTTTCTCGGTCTTCCCAGCAGAAGAAAAAAATGATGTTTTTCTCAATATCTCAGCTAATAAATGCGATAGGAAGGCGCGGTAAACGGCGTTCTTCATCATTTTGATAGCGACTAAGTATAGAGAGAAAAAATCTGAAATTCTGAGACAAAAAAGTTTTCTCTATCTTCCAAGCAGAAGAAAAAAATGATGTTTTTCTCAATATCTCAGCTAATAAATGCGATAGGAAGGCGCGGTAAACGGCGTTCTTCATCATTTTTATAGCGACTAAGTATAGAGGGAAAAATCCGAAATTCGGAGACAAAAATTTTTCTCGGTCTTCCCAGCAGAAGAAAAAATGATGTTTTTCTCAATATCTCAGCTAATAAATGCGATAGGAAGGCGCGGTAAACGGCGTTCTTCATCATTTTTATAGCGACTAATTATAGAGAGAAAAAATCTGAAATTCTGAGACAAAAATTTTTCTCTATCTTCCCAGCAGAAGAAAAAAATGATGTTTTTCTCAATATCTCAGCTAATAGATGCGATAGGAAGGTGCGGTAAACGGCGTTCTTCATCATTTTTATAGCGACTAAGTATAGAGAGAAAAAATCTGAAATTCGGAGACAAAAATTTTTCTCTATCTTCCCAGCAGAAGAAAAAAATGATGTTTTTCTCAATATCTCAGCTATTAGATGCGATAGGAAGGTGCGGTAAACGGCGTTCTTCATCATTTTTATAGCGAATAAGTATAGAGAGAAAAAATCCGAAATTCGGAGACAAAAATTTTTCTCTATCTTCCCAGCAGAAGAAAAAAATGATGTTTTTCTCAATATCTCAGCTAATTGATGCGATAGGAAGGCGCGGTAAACGGCGTTCTTCATCATTGTTATAGCGACTAAGTATAGAGGGAAAAAATCCGAAATTGGGAGACAAAAATTTTTCTCGGTCTTCCCAGCAGAAGAAAAAATGATGTTTTTCTCAATATCTCAGCTAATAAATGCGATAGGAAGGCGCGGTAAACGGCGTTCTTCAGATTTCCAGACACTTCGGCCCCACTACCACCTCGGCCCCTAGACAGGTCGGCCCAAAACCAAGTCGGCCCTAGACACCTCGGCCCTAGTCACCTCGGCCCTAGACACCTCGGCCCCACTGTCACCTCGGCCCCTAGACATCTCGGCCCCAAAGACACCTCGGCCCCACTTTTGATATTTGTTAGGGTATGAGCACTAATATCATGTTAAAATCGGCCCCGCCCATCGGGACTTCAAGAAACCGACAGCCTGTGGCATGAGTACTGGTAAACCGCTTAGAGGTTCTAAGCCTGGCCAGGAAAAGCGGTGCGAGTCGGCCCGTTCATACTTATAAACCCTATTGGTTTCATTGGGCTGCAGGGCTTGAGATGTCATTTCATCTCAATGCCGGGTAAAATTTCCGCAAAATTGGAGGCAACGTCTCCAAAATGACCGATACAGTGTTGATTGGAGCGTTAAACGTCAAATCTAACAAACAAAACATCATGTCAACAAACCCGTGTAATGAAGACCCCGCTAAACCCCAGTTTATATGGGGAAAACTGGGGCTCATAGGGGCATACATTATTTACATCACGAAGACACATCTTTATAATTTTGACCCCCCTTGAACCCCACTTTTATAAAGTAAAATTGGGGTTTACAGGGGTAAACCTTATTTTTCTTATTTGAGCAGAAATAAAAACATACCACAATTGTTTCTCTTATAATGTTCGTTTTTTCGGCGGTAAAGTTTACAATACATTTGTATGGGCATGTTTTCGTAATTCTTGTTTCTGCTCCAAGATACAGGTTGTGTGTTATATAATTTTGGTTTTACGGAATCTTCTATTAAATTGTTAGGAAACATGATCAAATTATTGTATTGCTATTTTTATTTCATTTAAAAATAACAAATAACCAATGAGACCTTTTTAACAAATATAACAACGCATACACGACATTTTCAGGTTAACTTGGACTACACCATGTACACTCTAAAGGACAGTTAATCCCCCGCCGCCTTCAACTGTGACGTTGACCTTGAGTCAGCATCACGAAAAGTGGGGTTTAGCGGGTTGTTCTAATTGTGAATATTTGGATTCGATAGTCAAGGAGCCTTTTACAAGAATATATAGGGCCATGAAGACTTTGCACTCAGTCCATATCCAGATCCATCTGATCTGGATCTTCACTGTCATTCAGTTTGCGAATTTTAAATGAATACGATATACATGTATCAAGTAATTTGAGGGTCTTATAGTCCGAAATGTGACTAATAAATAAATTAAATAAATAAATAAATAGATAAATTATACAGTATACTTGTTACTGTCCGTCTTTAAATATGAGCTAAAATAACAATCAAATAGGAATTTCTAAATGTGAAATTGACAACAATGGAAACATACTGAGTAATTCCTACAAACATACAAACGGTGAAGACTATGCACACAGTGCACATCCAGATCAACACTGTTTGCCACTAACATATACATATAGTACACATGTATCAAATAATTTGAGTGGCTGATAGTCAGAAATGTGACTAATAAATAAATAAATAAATAAATAAATAAATAAAGTGTACAATAAACTCGTTACTGTCTTTAATAAGCGCTAGAATGACAATCGAATGTGTGAAAATTGATAACAATGATCTGGTTATCATCAAGGATCTCTTTATTGGGGTAAAGGGATTAGTAACGCCTGGTTGTTTATTGAGCTTCACACTTTACTAATTTAAGTCAATAATTAATTGTTCTTGTAAAACTTTTTGCTTAATAGTGTACTAATCTGAAATTCATTAATCCTTACCCCGCTGAACACGATAATCCTTATCTTTGCAAACAGTGTAGATCCTGATCAGATTGCTTCTGCCATCTGAACCGGATCTGCACCGTTTTTCATGCAGTTTTTGAATTGCATGCATACATTATATTAATTAGTTTACTTTCGAGGATCATTCTAGTTCAGCGAACCTGAACACTGATAATTACCTAAATAAATAAATTGATTGTTTATATTGAAGTTTAACGACCCAGTCAACACAATTTTAGTTCATTTTCGAACCGGTCAGTTTACCTATCCACACTTAACCTAGGCAGGCTTATATGTAAGCGGTTAACCATTACAGTGCACATTTTTTTCGCCAAAAAGTGACAACTGCCCTTCTTGAATCAGCAGGAGGGAGAGAATGACCGAAGAAAAAAATTCATAATCAATCTCCACGAAAGAAAGTTGCTGACCCGGTAGGTATCGAACCCGCGTCCTCCAGGTCACCAGCCATACGCGCATCCGACTTAGCTACCGAGGCCGGATAAATAAATAAATAAATATATATATAAATATGTTAACAAATATAAGATTATCCCCAATCATCACAATGGTTGACGAAACCGAGGAATGATTTTTTTTTTTTTTTTTTTTGGTTTTACGGTACCATCCACCGATCCATCTAGATTTCCATCCAATTAGTAAGGATAACTTTTTGGAATTAATTCAAAAAGTATTTTAGCTGTGTGAATTATTTCGGATAATAAAAAAGCCTATAGATGATCAAAAGAGCAGAAAAGTAGAAAAAAGAGGCTGCTCTAAAGCATGCCGCAAGGCAATTAGAATTATACATTGAAATAAAAAGGGGAATTTTCAAATGTATCTTCCATTCTTCTTAAATTAACATATAGATTTTCTATTTAGTTACGTTATAATATATAATAAATATATATATTATAGGTTCAAATATTCGTGGCTCCCTATCAAAATAATCAAATCAGCAAATAAATAATAATAATAATAAAAAAACCTCATCGGGCATCCGGACCAATCTCTTATTTAAGTGGAAGCCCCGTGAAAAGCAAAGTGGGGCCGAAGTGTCTAGGTATATGGGGCCGACGTGTCTAGGGGCCGAGGTGTCCAGGGGCCGACCCGTCTAGGGTTTCAATTTTATGTGGGGCCGAGGTGGTTTTGGGGCCGAGGAGTCTAGGGGCCGAAGTGTCTAGGGGCCGAGGTGGTTTGGGGGCCGAAGTGTCCTGTTATCGTTCTTCATCATTTTTATAGCGACTAAGTATAGAGAGAAAAAATCTGAAATTCTGAGACAAAAGTTTTCTCTATCTTCCAAGCAGAAGAAAAAAAATGATGTTTTTCTCAATATCTCAGCTAATAGATGCGATAGGAAGGCGCGGTAAACGGCGTTCTTCATCATTTTTATAGCGACTAAGTATAGAGGGAAAAAATCCGAAATTCGGAGACAAAAATTTTTCTCGGTCTTCCCAGCAGAAGAAAAAATGATGTTTTTCTCAATATCTCAGCTAATAAATGCGATAGGAAGGTGCGGTAAACGGCGTTCTTCATCATTTTTATAGCGACTAAGTATAGAGGGAAAAAATCCGAAATTCGGAGACAAAAATTTTTCTCGGTCTTCCCAGCAGAAGGAAAAAAATGATGTTTTTCTCAATATCTCAGCTAATAAATGCGATAGGAAGGCGCGGTAAACGGCGTTCTTCATCCTTTTTATAGCCACTAAGTATAGAGAGAAAAAATCCGAAATTCGGAGACAAAAATTTTTCTCTATCTTCCCAGCAGAAGAAAAAAATGATGTTTTTCGCACTATCTCAGCTAATAAATGCGATAGGAAGGCGCGGTAAACGGCGTTCTTCATCATCTTGATAGCGACTAAGTATAGAGAGAAAAATCCGAAATTCGGAGACAAAAATTTTTCTCGGTCTTCCCAGCAGAAGAAAAAAATGATGTTTTTCTCAATATCTCAGCTAATAAATGCGATAGGAAGGCGCGGTAAACGGCGTTCTTTATCATTTTTATAGCGACTAAGTATAGAGGAAAAAATCCGAAATTCGGAGACAAAAATTTTTCTCGGTCTTCCCAGCAGAAGAAATAAATGATGTTTTTCTCAATATCTCAGCTAATAAATGCGATAGGAAGGCGCCGTAAACGGCGTTCTTCATCATTTTTATAGCGACTAATTATAGAGAGAAAAAATCTGAAATTCTGAGACAAAAATTTTTCTCTATCTTCCCAGCAGAAGAAAAAAAATGATGTTTTTCTCAATATCTCAGCTAATAGATGCGATAGGAAGGTGCGGTAAACGGCGTTCTTCATCATTTTTATAGCGACTAAGTACAGAGGGAAAAAATCCGAAATTCGGATACAAAAATTTTTCTTGGTCTTCCCAGCAGAAGAAAAAATGATGTTTTTCTCAATATCTCAGCTAATAAATGCGATAGGAAGGCGCGGTAAACGGCGTTCTTCATCATTTTGATAGCGACTAAGTATAGAGAGAAAAATCCAAATTCGGAGACAAAAATTTTTCTCGGTCTTCCCAGCAGAAGAAAAAAATGATGTTTTTCTCAATATTTCAGCTAATAAATGCGATAGGAAGGCGCGGTAAACGGCGTTCTTCATCATTTTTATAGCGACTAAGTATAGAGAGAAAAAATCCGAAATTCGGAGACAAAAAATTTTCTCGGTCTTCCCAGTAGAAGAAAAAAATGATGTTTTTCTCAATATCTCAGCTAATAAATGCGATAGGAAGGCGCGGTAAACGGCGTTCTTCATCATTTTTATAGCGACTAAGTATAGAGGGAAAAAATCCGAAATTCGGAGACAAAAATTTTTCTCGGTCTTCCCAGCAGAAGAAAAAAATGATGTTTTTCTCAATATCTCAGCTAATAAATGCGATAGGAAGGCGCGGTAAACGGCGTTCTTCATCATTTTTATAGCGACTAAGTATAGAGAGAAAAAATCTGAAATTCTGAGACAAAAAAGTTTTCTCTATCTTCCAAGCAGAAGAAAAAAATGATGTTTTTCTCAATATCTCAGCTAATAAATGCGATAGGAAGGCGCGGTAAACGGCGTTCTTCATCATTTTTATAGCGACTAAGTATAGAGGGAAAAATCCGAAATTCGGAGACAAAAATTTTTCTCGGTCTTCCCAGCAGAAGAAAAAATGATGTTTTTCTCAATATCTCAGCTAATAAATGCGATAGGAAGGCGCGGTAAACGGCGTTCTTCATCATTTTTATAGCGACTAATTATAGAGAGAAAAAATCTGAAATTCTGAGACAAAAATTTTTCTCTATCTTCCCAGCAGAAGAAAAAAATGATGTTTTTCTCAATATCTCAGCTAATAGATGCGATAGGAAGGTGCGGTAAACGGCGTTCTTCATCATTTTTATAGCGACTAAGTATAGAGAGAAAAAATCTGAAATTCGGAGACAAAAATTTTTCTCTATCTTCCCAGCAGAAGAAAAAAATGATGTTTTTCTCAATATCTCAGCTATTAGATGCGATAGGAAGGTTCGGTAAACGGCGTTCTTCATCAATTTTATAGCGAATAAGTATAGAGAGAAAAAATCCGAAATTCGGAGAAAAAAATTTTCTCTATCTTCCCAGCAGAAGAAAAAAATGATGTTTTTCTCAATATCTCAGCTAATTGATGCGATAGGAAGGCGCGGTAAACGGCGTTCTTCATCATTTTTATAGCGACTAAGTATAGAGGGAAAAAATCCGAAATTGGGAGACAAAAATTTTTCTCGGTCTTCCCAGCAGAAGAAAAAAATGATGTTTTTCTCAATATCTCAGCTAATAAATGCGATAGGAAGGCGCGGTAAACGGCGTTCTTCATCATTTTTATAGCGACTAAGTATAGAGAGAAAAAATCTGAAATTCTGAGACAAAAGTTTTCTCTATCTTCCAAGCAGAAGAAAAAAATGATGTTTTTCTCAATATCTCAGCTAATAGATGCGATAGGAAGGCGCGGTAAACGGCGTTCTTCATCATTTTTATAGCGACTAAGTATAGAGGGAAAAAATCCGAAATTCGGAGACAAAAATTTTTCTCGGTATTCCCAGCAGAAGAAAAAATGATGTTTTTCTCAATATCTCAGCTAATAAATGCGATAGGAAGGTGCGGTAAACGGCGTTCTTCATCATTTTTATAGCGACTAAGTATAGAGAGAAAAAATCTGAAATTCTGAGACAAAAATTTTTCTCTATCTTCCCAGTAGAAGAAAAAAATGATGCTTTTCTCAATATCTCAGCTAATAGATGCGATAGGAAGGTGCGGTAAACGGCGTTCTTCATCATTTTTATAGCGACTAAGTATAGAGGGAAAAAATCTGAAATTCGGAGACAAAAATTTTTCTCGGTCTTCCCAGCAGAAGAAAAAAAATGATGTTTTTCTCAATATCTCAGCTAATAAATGCGATAGGAAGGCGCGGTAAACGGCGTTCTTCATCCTTTTTATAGCCACTAAGTATAGAGAGAAAAAATCCGAAATTCGGAGACAAAAATTTTTCTCTATCTTCCCAGCAGAAGAAAAAAATGATGTTTTTCGCACTATCTCAGCTAATAAATGCGATAGGAAGGCGCGGTAAACGGCGTTCTTCATCATCTTGATAGCGACTAAGTATAGAGAGAAAAATCCGAAATTCGGAGACAAAAATTTTTCTCGGTCTTCCCAGCAGAAGAAAAAAATGATGTTTTTCTCAATATCTCAGCTAATAAATGCGATAGGAAGGCGCGGTAAACGGCGTTCTTTATCATTTTTATAGCGACTAAGTATAGAGGAAAAAATCCGAAATTCGGAGACAAAAATTTTTCTCGGTCTTCCCAGCAGAAGAAATAAGTGATGTTTTTCTCAATATCTCAGCTAATAAATGCGATAGGAAGGCGCCGTAAACGGCGTTCTTCATCATTTTTATAGCGACTAATTATAGAGAGAAAAAATCTGAAATTCTGAGACAAAAATTTTTCTCTATCTTCCCAGCAGAAGAAAAAAATGATGTTTTTCTCAATATCTCAGCTAATAGATGCGATAGGAAGGTGCGGTAAACGGCGTTCTTCATCATTTTTATAGCGACTAAGTATAGAGGGAAAAAATCCGAAATTCGGATACAAAAATTTTTCTTGGTCTTCCCAGCAGAAGAAAAAATGATGTTTTTCTCAATATCTCAGCTAATAAATGCGATAGGAAGGCGCGGTAAACGGCGTTCTTCATCATTTTGATAGCGACTAAGTATAGAGAGAAAAATCTAAATTCGGAGACAAAAATTTTTCTCGGTCTTCCCAGCAGAAGAAAAAAATGATGTTTTTCTCAATATTTCAGCTAATAAATGCGATAGGAAGGCGCGGTAAACGGCGTTCTTCATCATTTTTATAGCGACTAAGTATAGAGAGAAAAAATCCGAAATTCGGAGACAAAAATTTTTCTCGGTCTTCCCAGCAGAAGAAAAAAATGATGTTTTTCTCAATATTTCAGCTAATAAATGAAATAGGAAGGCGCGGTAAACGGCGTTCTTCATCATTTTTATAGCGACTAAGTATAGAGAGAAAAAATCCGAAATTCGGAGACAAAAATTTTTCTCGGTCTTCCCAGCAGAAGAAAAAAATGATGTTTTTCTCAATATCTCAGCTAATAAATGCGATAGGAAGGCGCGGTAAACGGCGTTCTTCATCATTTTTATAGCGACTAAGTATAGAGGAAAAAATCCGAAATTCGGAGACAAAAATTTTTCTCGGTCTTCCCAGCAGAAGAAAAAAATGATGTTTTTCTCAATATCTCAGCTAATAAATGCGATAGGAAGGCGCCGTAAACGGCGTTCTTCATCATTTTTATAGCGACTAAGTATAGAGAGAAAAAATCTGAAATTCTGAGACAAAAATTTTTCTCTACCTTCCCAGCAGAAGAAAAAAATGATGTTTTTCTCAATATCTCAGCTAATAGATGCGATAGGAAGGTGCGGTAAACGGCGTTCTTCATCATTTTTATAGCGACTAAGTATAGAGGGAAAAAATCCGAAATTCGGAGACAAAAATTTTTCTCGGTCTTCCCAGCAGAAGAAAAAATGATGTTTTTCTCAATATCTCAGCTAATAAATGCGATAGGAAGGCGCGGTAAACGGCGTTCTTCATCATTTTGATAGCGACTAAGTATAGAGAGAAAAATCCAAATTCGGAGACAAAAAGTTTTCTCGGTCTTCCCAGCAGAAGAAAAAAATGATGTTTTTCTCAATATTTCAGCTAATAAATGCGATAGGAAGGCGCGGTAAACGGCGTTCTTCATCATTTTTATAGCGACTAAGTATAGAGAGAAAAAATCCGAAATTCGGAGACAAAAATTTTTCTCGGTCTTCCCAGCAGAAGAAAAAAAATGATGTTTTTCTCAATATCTCAGCTAATAAATGCGATAGGAAGGCGCGGTAAACGGCGTTCTTCATCATTTTTATAGCGACTTATTATAGAGAGAAAAAATCTGAAATTCTGAGACAAAAAGTTTTCTCTATCTTCCCAGCAGAGGAAAAAAATGATGTTTTTCTCAATATCTCAGCTAATAGATGCGATAGGAAGGTGCGGTAAACGGCGTTCTTCATCATTTTTATAGCGACTAAGTATAGAGAGAAAAAATCTGAAATTCGGAGACAAAAATTTTTCTCTTTCTTCCCAGCAGAAGAAAAAAATGATGTTTTTCTCAATATCTCAGCTATTAGATGCGATAGGAAGGTGCGGTAAACGGCGTTCTTCATCATTTTTATAGCGAATAAGTATAGAGAGAAAAAATCCGAAATTCGGAGACAAAAATTTTTCTCGGTCTTCCCAGCAGAAGAAAAAAAATGATGTTTTTCTCAATATCTCAGATAATAAATGCGATAGGAAGGCGCGGTAAACGGCGTTCTTCATCCTTTTTATAGCGACTAAGTATAGAGAGAAAAAATCCGAAATTCAGAGACAAAAATTTTTCTCTATCTTCCCAGCAGAAGAAAAAAATGATGTTTTTCGCAATATCTCAGCTAATAAATGCGATATGAAGGCGCGGTAAACGGCGTTCTTCATCATTTTTATAGCGACTAAGTATAGAGAGAAAAAATCCGAAATTCGGAGACAAAAATTTTTCTCTATCTTCCCAGCAGAAGAAAAAAATGATGTTTTTCTCAATATCTCAGCTATTAGATGCGATAGGAAGGTGCGGTAAACGGCGTTCTTCATCATTTTTATAGCGAATAAGTATAGAGAGAAAAAATCCGAAATTCGGAGACAAAAATTTTTCTCTATCTTCCCAGCAGAAGAAAAAAATGATGTTTTTCTCAATATCTCAGCTAATTGATGCGATAGGAAGGCGCGGTAAACGGCGTTCTTCATCATTTTTATAGCGACTAAGTATAGAGGGAAAAAATCCGAAATTGGGAGACAAAAATTTTTCCGGTCTTCCCAGCAGAAGAAAAAATGATGTTTTTCTCAATATCTCAGCTAATAAATGCGATAGGAAGGCGCGGTAAACGGCGTTCTTCATCATTTTTATAGCGACTAAGTATAGAGAGAAAAATCTGAAATTCTGAGACAAAAGTTTTCTCTATCTTCCAAGCAGAAGAAAAAAATGATGTTTTTCTCAATATCTCAGCTAATAGATGCGATAGGAAGGCGCGGTAAACGGCGTTCTTCATCATTTTTATAGCGACTAAGTATAGAGGGAAAAAATCCGAAATTCGGAGACAAAAATTTTTCTCGGTCTTCCCAGCAGAAGAAAAAATGATGTTTTTCTCAATATCTCAGCTAATAAATGCGATAGGAAGGTGCGGTAAACGGCGTTCTTCATCCTTTTTATAGCGACTAAGTATAGAGAGAAAAAATCCGAAATTCGGAGACAAAAATTTTTCTCTATCTTCCCAGCAGAAGAAAAAAATGATGTTTTTCGCACTATCTCAGCTAATAAATGCGATAGGAAGGCGCGGTAAACGGCGTTCTTCATCATCTTGATAGCGACTAAGTATAGAGAGAAAAATCCGAAATTCGGAGACAAAAATTTTTCTCGGTCTTCCCAGCAGAAGAAAAAAATGATGTTTTTCTCAATATCTCAGCTAATAAATGCGATAGGAAGGCGCCGTAAACGGCGTTCTTCATCATTTTTATAGCAACTAAGTATAGAGAGAAAAAATCTGAAATTCTGAGACAAAAATTTTTCTCTATCTTCCCAGCAGAAGAAAAAAATGATGTTTTTCTCAATATCTCAGCTAATAGATGCGATAGGAAGGTGCGGTAAACGGCGTTCTTCATCATTTTTATAGCGACTAAGTATAGAGGGAAAAAATCCGAAATTCGGATACAAAAAATTTTCTTGGTCTTCCCAGCAGAAGAAAAAATGATGTTTTTCTCAATATCTCAGCTAATAAATGCGATAGGAAGGCGCGGTAAACGGCGTTCTTCATCATTTTGATAGCGACTAAGTATAGAGAGAAAAATCTAAATTCGGAGACAAAAATTTTTCTCGGTCTTCCCAGCAGAAGAAAAAAATGATGTTTTTCTCAATATTTCAGCTAATAAATGCGATAGGAAGGCGCGGTAAACGGCGTTCTTCATCATTTTTATAGCGACTAAGTATAGAGAGAAAAAATCCGAAATTCGGAGACAAAAATTTTTCTCGGTCTTCCCAGCAGAAGAAAAAAATGATGTTTTTCTCAATATTTCAGCTAATAAATGAAATAGGAAGGCGCGGTAAACGGCGTTCTTCATCATTTTTATAGCGACTAAGTATAGAGAGAAAAAATCCGAAATTCGGAGACAAAAATTTTTCTCGGTCTTCCCAGCAGAAGAAAAAAATGATGTTTTTCTCAATATCTCAGCTAATAAATGCGATAGGAAGGCGCGGTAAACGGCGTTCTTCATCATTTTTATAGCGACTAAGTATAGAGGAAAAAATCCGAAATTCGGAGACAAAAATTTTTCTCGGTCTTCCCAGCAGAAGAAAAAAATGATGTTTTTCTCAATATCTCAGCTAATAAATGCGATAGGAAGGCGCCGTAAACGGCGTTCTTCATCATTTTTATAGCGACTAAGTATAGAGAGAAAAAATCTGAAATTCTGAGACAAAAATTTTTCTCTACCTTCCCAGCAGAAGAAAAAAATGATGTTTTTCTCAATATCTCAGCTAATAGATGCGATAGGAAGGTGCGGTAAACGGCGTTCTTCATCATTTTTATAGCGACTAAGTATAGAGGGAAAAAATCCGAAATTCGGAGACAAAAATTTTTCTCGGTCTTCCCAGCAGAAGAAAAAATGATGTTTTTCTCAATATCTCAGCTAATAAATGCGATAGGAAGGCGCGGTAAACGGCGTTCTTCATCATTTTGATAGCGACTAAGTATAGAGAGAAAAATCCAAATTCGGAGACAAAAAGTTTTCTCGGTCTTCCCAGCAGAAGAAAAAAATGATGTTTTTCTCAATATTTCAGCTAATAAATGCGATAGGAAGGCGCGGTAAACGGCGTTCTTCATCATTTTTATAGCGACTAAGTATAGAGAGAAAAAATCCGAAATTCGGAGACAAAAATTTTTCTCGGTCTTCCCAGCAGAAGAAAAAAAATGATGTTTTTCTCAATATCTCAGCTAATAAATGCGATAGGAAGGCGCGGTAAACGGCGTTCTTCATCATTTTTATAGCGACTTATTATAGAGAGAAAAAATCTGAAATTCTGAGACAAAAAGTTTTCTCTATCTTCCCAGCAGAGGAAAAAAATGATGTTTTTCTCAATATCTCAGCTAATAGATGCGATAGGAAGGTGCGGTAAACGGCGTTCTTCATCATTTTTATAGCGACTAAGTATAGAGAGAAAAAATCTGAAATTCGGAGACAAAAATTTTTCTCTTTCTTCCCAGCAGAAGAAAAAAATGATGTTTTTCTCAATATCTCAGCTATTAGATGCGATAGGAAGGTGCGGTAAACGGCGTTCTTCATCATTTTTATAGCGAATAAGTATAGAGAGAAAAAATCCGAAATTCGGAGACAAAAATTTTTCTCGGTCTTCCCAGCAGAAGAAAAAAAATGATGTTTTTCTCAATATCTCAGATAATAAATGCGATAGGAAGGCGCGGTAAACGGCGTTCTTCATCCTTTTTATAGCGACTAAGTATAGAGAGAAAAAATCCGAAATTCAGAGACAAAAATTTTTCTCTATCTTCCCAGCAGAAGAAAAAAATGATGTTTTTCGCAATATCTCAGCTAATAAATGCGATATGAAGGCGCGGTAAACGGCGTTCTTCATCATTTTTATAGCGACTAAGTATAGAGAGAAAAAATCCGAAATTCGGAGACAAAAATTTTTCTCTATCTTCCCAGCAGAAGAAAAAAATGATGTTTTTCTCAATATCTCAGCTATTAGATGCGATAGGAAGGTGCGGTAAACGGCGTTCTTCATCATTTTTATAGCGAATAAGTATAGAGAGAAAAAATCCGAAATTCGGAGACAAAAATTTTTCTCTATCTTCCCAGCAGAAGAAAAAAATGATGTTTTTCTCAATATCTCAGCTAATTGATGCGATAGGAAGGCGCGGTAAACGGCGTTCTTCATCATTTTTATAGCGACTAAGTATAGAGGGAAAAAATCCGAAATTGGGAGACAAAAATTTTTCCGGTCTTCCCAGCAGAAGAAAAAATGATGTTTTTCTCAATATCTCAGCTAATAAATGCGATAGGAAGGCGCGGTAAACGGCGTTCTTCATCATTTTTATAGCGACTAAGTATAGAGAGAAAAATCTGAAATTCTGAGACAAAAGTTTTCTCTATCTTCCAAGCAGAAGAAAAAAATGATGTTTTTCTCAATATCTCAGCTAATAGATGCGATAGGAAGGCGCGGTAAACGGCGTTCTTCATCATTTTTATAGCGACTAAGTATAGAGGGAAAAAATCCGAAATTCGGAGACAAAAATTTTTCTCGGTCTTCCCAGCAGAAGAAAAAATGATGTTTTTCTCAATATCTCAGCTAATAAATGCGATAGGAAGGTGCGGTAAACGGCGTTCTTCATCCTTTTTATAGCGACTAAGTATAGAGAGAAAAAATCCGAAATTCGGAGACAAAAATTTTTCTCTATCTTCCCAGCAGAAGAAAAAAATGATGTTTTTCGCACTATCTCAGCTAATAAATGCGATAGGAAGGCGCGGTAAACGGCGTTCTTCATCATCTTGATAGCGACTAAGTATAGAGAGAAAAATCCGAAATTCGGAGACAAAAATTTTTCTCGGTCTTCCCAGCAGAAGAAAAAAATGATGTTTTTCTCAATATCTCAGCTAATAAATGCGATAGGAAGGCGCCGTAAACGGCGTTCTTCATCATTTTTATAGCAACTAAGTATAGAGAGAAAAAATCTGAAATTCTGAGACAAAAATTTTTCTCTATCTTCCCAGCAGAAGAAAAAAATGATGTTTTTCTCAATATCTCAGCTAATAGATGCGATAGGAAGGTGCGGTAAACGGCGTTCTTCATCATTTTTATAGCGACTAAGTATAGAGGGAAAAAATCCGAAATTCGGATACAAAAAATTTTCTTGGTCTTCCCAGCAGAAGAAAAAATGATGTTTTTCTCAATATCTCAGCTAATAAATGCGATAGGAAGGCGCGGTAAACGGCGTTCTTCATCATTTTGATAGCGACTAAGTATAGAGAGAAAAATCCAAATTCGGAGACAAAAAGTTTTCTCGGTCTTCCCAGCAGAAGAAAAAAATGATGTTTTTCTCAATATTTCAGCTTATAAATGCGATAGGAAGGCGCGGTAAACGGCGTTCTTCATCATTTTTATAGCGACTAAGTATAGAGGAAAAAATCCGAAATTCGGAGACAAAAATTTTTCTCGGTCTTCCCAGTAGAAGAAAAAAATGATGTTTTTCTCAATATCTCAGCTAATAAATGCGATAGGAAGGCGCCGTAAACGGCGTTCTTCATCATTTTTATAGCGACTAAGTATAGAGAGAAAAAATCTGAAATTCTGAGACAAAATTTTTTCTCTACCTTCCCAGCAGAAGAAAAAAATGATGTTTTTCTCAATATCTCAGCTAATAGATGCGATAGGAAGGTGCGGTAAACGGCGTTCTTCATCATTTTTATAGCGACTAAGTATAGAGGGAAAAAATCCGAAATTCGGAGACAAAAATTTTTCTCGGTCTTCCCAGCAGAAGAAAAAATGATGTTTTTCTCAATATCTCAGCTAATAAATGCGATAGGAAGGCGCGGTAAACGGCGTTCTTCATCATTTTGATAGCGACTAAGTATAGAGAGAAAAATCCAAATTCGGAGACAAAAATTTTTCTCGGTCTTCCCAGCAGAAGAAAAAAATGATGTTTTTCTCAATATTTCAGCTAATAAATGCGATAGGAAGGCGCGGAAAACGGCGTTCTTCATCATTTTTATAGCGACTAAGTATAGAGAGAAAAAATCCGAAATTCGGAGACAAAAAATTTTCTCGGTCTTCCCAGCAGAAGAAAAAAAATGATGTTTTTCTCAATATCTCAGCTAATAAATGCGATAGGAAGGCGCGGTAAACGGCGTTCTTCATCATTTTTATAGCGACTTATTATAGAGAGAAAAAATCTGAAATTCTGAGACAAAAAGTTTTCTCTATCTTCCCAGCAGAGGAAAAAAATGATGTTTTTCTCAATATCTCAGCTAATAGATGCGATAGGAAGGTGCGGTAAACGGCGTTCTTCATCATTTTTATAGCGACTAAGTATAGAGAGAAAAAATCTGAAATTCGGAGACAAAAATTTTTCTCTTTCTTCCCAGCAGAAGAAAAAAATGATGTTTTTCTCAATATCTCAGCTATTAGATGCGATAGGAAGGTGCGGTAAACGGCGTTCTTCATCATTTTTATAGCGAATAAGTATAGAGAGAAAAAATCCGAAATTCGGAGACAAAAATTTTTCTCGGTCTTCCCAGCAGAAGAAAAAAAATGATGTTTTTCTCAATATCTCAGATAATAAATGCGATAGGAAGGCGCGGTAAACGGCGTTCTTCATCCTTTTTATAGCGACTAAGTATAGAGAGAAAAAATCCGAAATTCAGAGACAAAAATTTTTCTCTATCTTCCCAGCAGAAGAAAAAAATGATGTTTTTCGCAATATCTCAGCTAATAAATGCGATAGGAAGGCGCGGTAAACGGCGTTCTTCATCATTTTTATAGCGACTAAGTATAGAGAGAAAAAATCCGAAATTCGGAGACAAAAATTTTTCTCGGTCTTCCCAGCAGAAGAAAAAAATGATGTTTTTCTCAATATCTCAGCTAATAAATGCGATAGGAAGGCGCGGTAAACGGCGTTCTTCATCATTTTTATAGCGACTAAGTATAGAGGGAAAAAATCCGAAATTCGGAGACAAAAATTTTTCTCGGTCTTCCCAGCAGAAGAAAAAAATGATGTTTTTCTCAATATCTCAGCTAATAAATGCGATAGGAAGGCGCGGTAAACGGCGTTCTTCATCATTTTTATAGCGACTAAGTATAGAGGGAAAAATCCGAAATTCGGAGACAAAAATTTTTCTCGGTCTTCCCAGCAGAAGAAAAAATGATGTTTTTCTCAATATCTCAGCTAATAGATGCGATAGGAAGGTGCGGTAAACGGCGTTCTTCATCATTTTTATAGCGACTAAGTATAGAGAGAAAAAATCTGAAATTCGGAGACAAAAATTTTTCTCTATCTTCCCAGCAGAAGAAAAAAATGATGTTTTTCTCAATATCTCAGCTATTAGATGCGATAGGAAGGTTCGGTAAACGGCGTTCTTCATCAATTTTATAGCGAATAAGTATAGAGAGAAAAAATCCGAAATTCGGAGACAAAAATTTTTCTCTATCTTCCCAGCAGAAGAAAAAAATGATGTTTTTCTCAATATCTCAGCTAATTGATGCGATAGGAAGGCGCGGTAAACGGCGTTCTTCATCATTTTTATAGCGACTAAGTATAGAGGGAAAAAATCCGAAATTGGGAGACAAAAATTTTTCTCGGTCTTCCCAGCAGAAGAAAAAAATGATGTTTTTCTCAATATCTCAGCTAATAAATGCGATAGGAAGGCGCGGTAAACGGCGTTCTTCATCATTTTTATAGCGACTAAGTATAGAGAGAAAAAATCTGAAATTCTGAGACAAAAGTTTTCTCTATCTTCCAAGCAGAAGAAAAAAATGATGTTTTTCTCAATATCTCAGCTAATAGATGCGATAGGAAGGCGCGGTAAACGGCGTTCTTCATCATTTTTATAGCGACTAAGTATAGAGGGAAAAAATCCGAAATTCGGAGACAAAAATTTTTCTCGGTCTTCCCAGCAGAAGAAAAAATGATGTTTTTCTCAATATCTCAGCTAATAAATGCGATAGGAAGGTGCGGTAAACGGCGTTCTTCATCATTTTTATAGCGACTAAGTATAGAGAGAAAAAATCTGAAATTCTGAGACAAAAATTTTTCTCTATCTTCCCAGTAGAAGAAAAAAATGATGCTTTTCTCAATATCTCAGCTAATAGATGCGATAGGAAGGTGCGGTAAACGGCGTTCTTCATCATTTTTATAGCGACTAAGTATAGAGGGAAAAAATCCGAAATTCGGAGACAAAAATTTTTCTCGGTCTTCCCAGCAGAAGAAAAAAAATGATGTTTTTCTCAATATCTCAGCTAATAAATGCGATAGGAAGGCGCGGTAAACGGCGTTCTTCATCCTTTTTATAGCCACTAAGTATAGAGAGAAAAAATCCGAAATTCGGAGACAAAAATTTTTCTCTATCTTCCCAGCAGAAGAAAAAAATGATGTTTTTCGCACTATCTCAGCTAATAAATGCGATAGGAAGGCGCGGTAAACGGCGTTCTTCATCATCTTGATAGCGACTAAGTATAGAGAGAAAAATCCGAAATTCGGAGACAAAAATTTTTCTCGGTCTTCCCAGCAGAAGAAAAAAATGATGTTTTTCTCAATATCTCAGCTAATAAATGCGATAGGAAGGCGCGGTAAACGGCGTTCTTCATCATTTTTATAGCGACTAAGTATAGAGAGAAAAAATCTGAAATTCTGAGACAAAAATTTTTCTCTATCTTCCCAGCAGAAGAAAAAAATGATGTTTTTCTCAATATCTCTGCTAATAGATGCGATAGGAAGGTGCGGTAAACGGTGTTCTTCATCATTTTTATAGCGACTAAGTATAGAGAGAAAAATCCAAATTCGGAGACAAAAATTTTTCTCGGTCTTCCCAGCAGAAGAAAAAAAATGATGTTTTTCTCAATATTTCAGCTAATAAATGCGATAGGAAGGCGCGGTAAACGGCGTTCTTCATCATTTTTATAGCGACTAAGTATAGAGAGAAAAAATCCGAAATTCGGAGACAAAAATTTTTCTCGGTCTTCCCAGCAGAAGAAAAAAATGATGTTTTTCTCAATATCTCAGCTAATAGATGCGATAGGAAGGTGCGGTAAACGGCGTTCTTCATCATTTTTATAGCGAATAAGTATAGAGAGAAAAAATCCGAAATTCGGAGACAAAAATTTTTCTCGGTCTTCCCAGCAGAAGAAAAAAAATGATGTTTTTCTCAATATCTAAGATAATAAATGCGATAGGAAGGCGCGGTAAACGGCGTTCTTCATCCTTTTTATAGCGACTAAGTATAGAGAGAAAAAATCCGAAATTCGGAGACAAAAATTTTTCTCTATCTTCCCAGCAGAAGAAAAAAATGATGTTTTTCGCAATATCTCAGCTAATAAATGCGATATGAAGGCGCGGTAAACGGCGTTCTTCATCATTTTGATAGCGACTAAGTATAGAGAGAAAAATCCGAAATTCGGAGACAAAAATTTTTCTCGGTCTTCCCAGCAGAAGAAAAAAATGATGTTTTTCTCAATATCTCAGCTAATAGATGCGATAGGAAGGTGCGGTAAACGGCGTTCTTCATCATTTTTATAGCGACTAAGTATAGAGGGAAAAAATCCGAAATTCGGAGACAAAAATTTTTCTCGGTCTTCCCAGCAGAAGAAAAAAATGATGTTTTTCTCAATATCTCAGCTAATAAATGCGATAGGAAGGCGCGGTAAACGGCGTTCTTCATCATTTTGATAGCGACTAAGTATAGAGAGAAAAAATCTGAAATTCTGAGACAAAAAAGTTTTCTCTATCTTCCAAGCAGAAGAAAAAAATGATGTTTTTCTCAATATCTCAGCTAATAAATGCGATAGGAAGGCGCGGTAAACGGCGTTCTTCATCATTTTTATAGCGACTAAGTATAGAGGGAAAAATCCGAAATTCGGAGACAAAAATTTTTCTCGGTCTTCCCAGCAGAAGAAAAAATGATGTTTTTCTCAATATCTCAGCTAATAAATGCGATAGGAAGGCGCGGTAAACGGCGTTCTTCATCATTTTTATAGCGACTAATTATAGAGAGAAAAAATCTGAAATTCTGAGACAAAAATTTTTCTCTATCTTCCCAGCAGAAGAAAAAAATGATGTTTTTCTCAATATCTCAGCTAATAGATGCGATAGGAAGGTGCGGTAAACGGCGTTCTTCATCATTTTTATAGCGACTAAGTATAGAGAGAAAAAATCTGAAATTCGGAGACAAAAATTTTTCTCTATCTTCCCAGCAGAAGAAAAAAATGATGTTTTTCTCAATATCTCAGCTATTAGATGCGATAGGAAGGTGCGGTAAACGGCGTTCTTCATCATTTTTATAGCGAATAAGTATAGAGAGAAAAAATCCGAAATTCGGAGACAAAAATTTTTCTCTATCTTCCCAGCAGAAGAAAAAAATGATGTTTTTCTCAATATCTCAGCTAATTGATGCGATAGGAAGGCGCGGTAAACGGCGTTCTTCATCATTTTTATAGCGACTAAGTATAGAGGGAAAAAATCCGAAATTGGGAGACAAAAATTTTTCTCGGTCTTCCCAGCAGAAGAAAAAATGATGTTTTTCTCAATATCTCAGCTAATAAATGCGATAGGAAGGCGCGGTAAACGGCGTTCTTCAGATTTCCAGACACTTCGGCCCCACTACCACCTCGGCCCCTAGACAGGTCGGCCCAAAACCAAGTCGGCCCTGGACACCTCGGCCCTAGTCACCTCGGCCCTAGACACCTCGGCCCCACTGTCACCTCGGCCCCTAGACATCTCGGCCCCAAAGACACCTCGGCCCCACTTTTGATATTTGTTAGGGTATGAGCACTAATATCATGTTAAAATCGGCCCCGCCCATCGGGACTTCAAGAAACCGACAGCCTGTGGCATGAGTACTGGTAAACCGCTTAGAGGTTCTAAGCCTGGCCAGGAAAAGCGGTGCGAGTCGGCCCGTTCATACTTATAAACCCTATTGGTTTCATTGGGCTGCAGGGCTTGAGATGTCATTTCATCTCAATGCCGGGTAAAATTTCCGCAAAATTGGAGGCAACGTCTCCAAAATGACCGATACAGTGTTGATTGGAGCGTTAAACGTCAAATCTAACAAACAAAACATCATGTCAACAAACCCGTGTAATGAAGACCCCGCTAAACCCCAGTTTATATGGGGAAAACTGGGGCTCATAGGGGCATACATTATTTACATCACGAAGACACATCTTTATAATTTTGACCCCCCTTGAACCCCACTTTTATAAAGTAAAATTGGGGTTTACAGGGGTAAACCTTATTTTTCTTATTTGAGCAGAAATAAAAACATACCACAATTGTTTCTCTTATAATGTTCGTTTTTTCGGCGGTAAAGTTTACAATACATTTGTATGGGCATGTTTTCGTAATTCTTGTTTCTGCTCCAAGATACAGGTTGTGTGTTATATAATTTTGGTTTTACGGAATCTTCTATTAAATTGTTAGGAAACATGATCAAATTATTGTATTGCTATTTTTATTTCATTTAAAAATAACAAATAACCAATGAGACCTTTTTAACAAATATAACAACGCATACACGACATTTTCAGGTTAACTTGGACTACACCATGTACACTCTAAAGGACAGTTAATCCCCCGCCGCCTTCAACTGTGACGTTGACCTTGAGTCAGCATCACGAAAAGTGGGGTTTAGCGGGTTGTTCTAATTGTGAATATTTGGATTCGATAGTCAAGGAGCCTTTTACAAGAATATATAGGGCCATGAAGACTTTGCACTCAGTCCATATCCAGATCCATCTGATCTGGATCTTCACTGTCATTCAGTTTGCGAATTTTAAATGAATACGATATACATGTATCAAGTAATTTGAGGGTCTTATAGTCCGAAATGTGACTAATAAATAAATTAAATAAATAAATAAATAGATAAATTATACAGTATACTTGTTACTGTCCGTCTTTAAATATGAGCTAAAATAACAATCAAATAGGAATTTCTAAATGTGAAATTGACAACAATGGAAACATACTGAGTAATTCCTACAAACATACAAACGGTGAAGACTATGCACACAGTGCACATCCAGATCAACACTGTTTGCCACTAACATATACATATAGTACACATGTATCAAATAATTTGAGTGGCTGATAGTCAGAAATGTGACTAATAAATAAATAAATAAATAAATAAATAAATAAAGTGTACAATAAACTCGTTACTGTCTTTAATAAGCGCTAGAATGACAATCGAATGTGTGAAAATTGATAACAATGATCTGGTTATCATCAAGGATCTCTTTATTGGGGTAAAGGGATTAGTAACGCCTGGTTGTTTATTGAGCTTCACACTTTACTAATTTAAGTCAATAATTAATTGTTCTTGTAAAACTTTTTGCTTAATAGTGTACTAAACTGAAATTCATTAATCCTTACCCCGCTGAACACGATAATCCTTATCTTTGCAAACAGTGTAGATCCTGATCAGATTGCTTCTGCCATCTGAACCGGATCTGCACCGTTTTTCATGCAGTTTTTGAATTGCATGCATACATTATATTAATTAGTTTACTTTCGAGGATCATTCTAGTTCAGCGAACCTGAACACTGATAATTACCTAAATAAATAAATTGATTGTTTATATTGAAGTTTAACGACCCAGTCAACACTATTTTAGTTCATTTTCGAACCGGTCAGTTTACCTATCCACACTTAACCTAGGCAGGCTTATATGTAAGCGGTTAACCATTACAGTGCACATTTTTTTCGCCAAAAAGTGACAACTGCCCTTCTTGAATCAGCAGGAGGGAGAGAATGACCGAAGAAAAAAATTCATAATCAATCTCCACGAAAGAAAGTTGCTGACCCGGTAGGTATCGAACCCGCGTCCTCCAGGTCACCAGCCATACGCGCATCCGACTTAGCTACCGAGGCCGGATAAATAAATAAATAAATATATATATAAATATGTTAACAAATATAAGATTATCCCCAATCATCACAATGGTTGACGAAACCGAGGAATGATTTTTTTTTTTTTTTTTTTGGTTTTACGGTACCATCCACCGATCCATCTAGATTTCCATCCAATTAGTAAGGATAACTTTTTGGAATTAATTCAAAAAGTATTTTAGCTGTGTGAATTATTTCGGATAATAAAAAAGCCTATAGATGATCAAAAGAGCAGAAAAGTAGAAAAAAGAGGCTGCTCTAAAGCATGCCGCAAGGCAATTAGAATTATACATTGAAATAAAAAGGGGAATTTTCAAATGTATCTTCCATTCTTCTTAAATTAACATATAGATTTTCTATTTAGTTACGTTATAATATATAATAAATATATATATTATAGGTTCAAATATTCGTGGCTCCCTATCAAAATAATCAAATCAGCAAATAAATAATAATAATAATAAAAAAACCTCATCGGGCATCCGGACCAATCTCTTATTTAAGTGGAAGCCCCGTGAAAAGCAAAGTGGGGCCGAAGTGTCTAGGTATATGGGGCCGACGTGTCTAGGGGCCGAGGTGTCCAGGGGCCGACCCGTCTAGGGTTTCAATTTTATGTGGGGCCGAGGTGGTTTTGGGGCCGAGGTGTCTAGGGGCCGAAGTGTCTAGGGGCCGAGGTGGTTTGGGGGCCGAAGTGTCCTGTTATCGTTCTTCATCATTTTTATAGCGACTAAGTATAGAGAGAAAAAATCTGAAATTCTGAGACAAAAGTTTTCTCTATCTTCCAAGCAGAAGAAAAAAATGATGTTTTTCTCAATATCTCAGCTAATAGATGCGATAGGAAGGCGCGGTAAACGGCGTTCTTCATCATTTTTATAGCGACTAAGTATAGAGGGAAAAAATCCGAAATTCGGAGACAAAAATTTTTCTCGGTCTTCCCAGCAGAAGAAAAAATGATGTTTTTCTCAATATCTCAGCTAATAAATGCGATAGGAAGGTGCGGTAAACGGCGTTCTTCATCATTTTTATAGCGACTAAGTATAGAGGGAAAAAATCCGAAATTCGGAGACAAAAATTTTTCTCGGTCTTCCCAGCAGAAGGAAAAAAATGATGTTTTTCTCAATATCTCAGCTAATAAATGCGATAGGAAGGCGCGGTAAACGGCGTTCTTCATCCTTTTTATAGCCACTAAGTATAGAGAGAAAAAATCCGAAATTCGGAGACAAAAATTTTTCTCTATCTTCCCAGCAGAAGAAAAAAATGATGTTTTTCGCACTATCTCAGCTAATAAATGCGATAGGAAGGCGCGGTAAACGGCGTTCTTCATCATCTTGATAGCGACTAAGTATAGAGAGAAAAATCCGAAATTCGGAGACAAAAATTTTTCTCGGTCTTCCCAGCAGAAGAAAAAAATGATGTTTTTCTCAATATCTCAGCTAATAAATGCGATAGGAAGGCGCGGTAAACGGCGTTCTTTATCATTTTTATAGCGACTAAGTATAGAGGAAAAAATCCGAAATTCGGAGACAAAAATTTTTCTCGGTCTTCCCAGCAGAAGAAATAAATGATGTTTTTCTCAATATCTCAGCTAATAAATGCGATAGGAAGGCGCCGTAAACGGCGTTCTTCATCATTTTTATAGCGACTAATTATAGAGAGAAAAAATCTGAAATTCTGAGACAAAAATTTTTCTCTATCTTCCCAGCAGAAGAAAAAAAATGATGTTTTTCTCAATATCTCAGCTAATAGATGCGATAGGAAGGTGCGGTAAACGGCGTTCTTCATCATTTTTATAGCGACTAAGTATAGAGGGAAAAAATCCGAAATTCGGATACAAAAATTTTTCTTGGTCTTCCCAGCAGAAGAAAAAATGATGTTTTTCTCAATATCTCAGCTAATAAATGCGATAGGAAGGCGCGGTAAACGGCGTTCTTCATCATTTTGATAGCGACTAAGTATAGAGAGAAAAATCCAAATTCGGAGACAAAAATTTTTCTCGGTCTTCCCAGCAGAAGAAAAAAATGATGTTTTTCTCAATATTTCAGCTAATAAATGCGATAGGAAGGCGCGGTAAACGGCGTTCTTCATCATTTTTATAGCGACTAAGTATAGAGAGAAAAAATCCGAAATTCGGAGACAAAAATTTTTCTCGGTCTTCCCAGCAGAAGAAAAAAAATGATGTTTTTCTCAATATCTCAGCTAATAAATGCGATAGGAAGGCGCGGTAAACGGCGTTCTTCATCATTTTTATAGCGACTTATTATAGAGAGAAAAAATCTGAAATTCTGAGACAAAAAGTTTTCTCTATCTTCCCAGCAGAGGAAAAAAATGATGTTTTTCTCAATATCTCAGCTAATAGATGCGATAGGAAGGTGCGGTAAACGGCGTTCTTCATCATTTTTATAGCGACTAAGTATAGAGAGAAAAAATCTGAAATTCGGAGACAAAAATTTTTCTCTTTCTTCCCAGCAGAAGAAAAAAATGATGTTTTTCTCAATATCTCAGCTATTAGATGCGATAGGAAGGTGCGGTAAACGGCGTTCTTCATCATTTTTATAGTGAATAAGTATAGAGAGAAAAAATCCGAAATTCGGAGACAAAAATTTTTCTCGGTCTTCCCAGCAGAAGAAAAAAAATGATGTTTTTCTCAATATCTCAGATAATAAATGCGATAGGAAGGCGCGGTAAACGGCGTTCTTCATCCTTTTTATAGCGACTAAGTATAGAGAGAAAAAATCCGAAATTCAGAGACAAAAATTTTTCTCTATCTTCCCAGCAGAAGAAAAAATGATGTTTTTCGCAATATCTCAGCTAATAAATGCGATAGGAAGGCGCGGTAAACGGCGTTCTTCATCATTTTTATAGCGACTAAGTATAGAGAGAAAAAATCCGAAATTCGGAGACATAAATTTTTCTCGGTCTTCCCAGTAGAAGAAAAAAATGATGTTTTTCTCAATATCTCAGCTAATAAATGCGATAGGAAGGCGCGGTAAACGGCGTTCTTCATCATTTTTATAGCGACTAAGTATAGAGGGAAAAAATCCGAAATTCGGAGACAAAAATTTTTCTCGGTCTTCCCAGCAGAAGAAAAAAATGATGTTTTTCTCAATATCTCAGCTAATAAATGCGATAGGAAGGCGCGGTAAACGGCGTTCTTCATCATTTTTATAGCGACTAAGCATAGAGAGAAAAAATCTGAAATTCTGAGACAAAAAAGTTTTCTCTATCTTCCAAGCAGAAGAAAAAAATGATGTTTTTCTCAATATCTCAGCTAATAAATGCGATAGGAAGGCGCGGTAAACGGCGTTCTTCATCATTTTTATAGCGACTAAGTATAGAGGGAAAAATCCGAAATTCGGAGACAAAAATTTTTCTCGGTCTTCCCAGCAGAAGAAAAAATGATGTTTTTCTCAATATCTCAGCTAATAAATGCGATAGGAAGGCGCGGTAAACGGCGTTCTTCATCATTTTTATAGCGACTAATTATAGAGAGAAAAAATCTGAAATTCTGAGACAAAAATTTTTCTCTATCTTCCCAGCAGAAGAAAAAAATGATGTTTTTCTCAATATCTCAGCTAATAGATGCGATAGGAAGGTGCGGTAAACGGCGTTCTTCATCATTTTTATAGCGACTAAGTATAGAGGGAAAAAATCTGAAATTCGGAGACAAAAATTTTTCTCTATCTTCCCAGCAGAAGAAAAAAATGATGTTTTTCTCAATATCTCAGCTATTAGATGCGATAGGAAGGTTCGGTAAACGGCGTTCTTCATCAATTTTATAGCGAATAAGTATAGAGAGAAAAAATCCGAAATTCGGAGAAAAAAATTTTTCTCTATCTTCCCAGCAGAAGAAAAAAACGATGTTTTTCTCAATATCTCAGCTAATTGATGCGATAGGAAGGCGCGGTAAACGGCGTTCTTCATCATTTTTATAGCGACTAAGTATAGAGGGAAAAAAATCCGAAATTGGGAGACAAAAATTTTTCTCGGTCTTCCCAGCAGAAGAAAAAAATGATGTTTTTCTCAATATCTCAGCTAATAAATGCGATAGGAAGGCGCGGTAAACGGCGTTCTTCATCATTTTTATAGCGACTAAGTATAGAGAGAAAAAATCTGAAATTCTGAGACAAAAGTTTTCTCTATCTTCCAAGCAGAAGAAAAAAATGATGTTTTTCTCAATATCTCAGCTAATAGATGCGATAGGAAGGCGCGGTAAACGGCGTTCTTCATCATTTTTATAGCGACTAAGTATAGAGGGAAAAAATCCGAAATTCGGAGACAAAAATTTTTCTCGGTCTTCCCAGCAGAAGAAAAAATGATGTTTTTCTCAATATCTCAGCTAATAAATGCGATAGGAAGGTGCGGTAAACGGCGTTCTTCATCATTTTTATAGCGACTAAGTATAGAGAGAAAAAATCTGAAATTCTGAGACAAAAATTTTTCTCTATCTTCCCAGTAGAAGAAAAAAATGATGCTTTTCTCAATATCTCAGCTAATAGATGCGATAGGAAGGTGCGGTAAACGGCGTTCTTCATCATTTTTATAGCGACTAAGTATAGAGGGAAAAAATCCGAAATTCGGAGACAAAAATTTTTCTCGGTCTTCCCAGCAGAAGAAAAAAAATGATGTTTTTCTCAATATCTCAGCTAATAAATGCGATAGGAAGGCGCGGTAAACGGCGTTCTTCATCCTTTTTATAGCCACTAAGTATAGAGAGAAAAAATCCGAAATTCGGAGACAAAAATTTTTCTCTATCTTCCCAGCAGAAGAAAAAAATGATGTTTTTCGCACTATCTCAGCTAATAAATGCGATAGGAAGGCGCGGTAAACGGCGTTCTTCATCATCTTGATAGCGACTAAGTATAGAGAGAAAAATCCGAAATTCGGAGACAAAAATTTTTCTCGGTCTTCCCAGCAGAAGAAAAAAATGATGTTTTTCTCAATATCTCAGCTAATAAATGCGATAGGAAGGCGCGGTAAACGGCGTTCTTCATCATTTTTATAGCGACTAAGTATAGAGGAAAAAATCCGAAATTCGGAGACAAAAATTTTTCTCGGTCTTCCCAGCAGAAGAAATAAGTGATGTTTTTCTCAATATCTCAGCTAATAAATGCGATAGGAAGGCGCCGTAAACGGCGTTCTTCATCATTTTTATAGCGACTAATTATAGAGAGAAAAAATCTGAAATTCTGAGACAAAAATTTTTCTCTATCTTCCCAGCAGAAGAAAAAAATGATGTTTTTCTCAATATCTCAGCTAATAGATGCGATAGGAAGGTGCGGTAAACGGCGTTCTTCATCATTTTTATAGCGACTAAGTATAGAGGGAAAAAATCCGAAATTCGGATATAAAAATTTTTCTTGGTCTTCCCAGCAGAAGAAAAAATGATGTTTTTCTCAATATCTCAGCTAATAAATGCGATAGGAAGGCGCGGTAAACGGCGTTCTTCATCATTTTGATAGCGACTAAGTATAGAGAGAAAAATCTAAATTCGGAGACAAAAATTTTTCTCGGTCTTCCCAGCAGAAGAAAAAAATGATGTTTTTCTCAATATTTCAGCTAATAAATGCGATAGGAAGGCGCGGTAAACGGCGTTCTTCATCATTTTTATAGCGACTAAGTATAGAGAGAAAAATTCCGAAATTCGGAGACAAAAATTTTTCTCGGTCTTCCCAGCAGAAGAAAAAAATGATGTTTTTCTCAATATTTCAGCTAATAAATGAAATAGGAAGGCGCGGTAAACGGCGTTCTTCATCATTTTTATAGCGACTAAGTATAGAGAGAAAAAATCCGAAATTCGGAGACAAAAATTTTTCTCGGTCTTCCCAGCAGAAGAAAAAAAAGATGTTTTTCTCAATATCTCAGCTAATAAATGCGATAGGAAGGCGCGGTAAACGGCGTTCTTCATCATTTTTATAGCGACTAAGTATAGAGGAAAAAATCCGAAATTCGGAGACAAAAATTTTTCTCGGTCTTCCCAGCAGAAGAAAAAAATGATGTTTTTCTCAATATCTCAGCTAATAAATGCGACAGGAAGGCGCCGTAAACGGCGTTCTTCATCATTTTTATAGCGACTAAGTATAGAGAGAAAAAATCTGAAATCCTGAGACAAAATTTTTTCTCTATCTTCACAGCAGAAGAAAAAAATGATGTTTTTCTCAATATTTCAGCTAATAAATGCGATAGGAAGGCGCGGTAAACGGCGTTCTTCATCATTTTTATAGCGACTAAGTATAGAGAGAAAAAATCCGAAATTCGGAGACAAAAATTTTTCTCGGTCTTCCCAGCAGAAGAAAAAAATGATGTTTTTCTCAATATCTCAGCTAATAAATGCGATAGGAAGGCGCGGTAAACGGCGTTCTTCATCATTTTTATAGCGACTAAGTATAGAGAGAAAAAATCCGAAATTCGGAGACAAAAATTTTTCTCGGTCTTCCCAGCAGAAGAAAAAAATGATGTTTTTCTCAATATCTCAGCTAATAAATGCGATAGGAAGGCGCGGTAAACGGCGTTCTTCATCATTTTTATAGCGACTAAGTATAGAGGGAAAAAATCCGAAATTCGGAGACAAAAATTTTTCTCGGTCTTCCCAGCAGAAGAAAAAATGATGTTTTTCTCAATATCTCAGCTAATAAATGCGATAGGAAGGCGCGGTAAACGGCGTTCTTCATCATTTTTATAGCGACTAATTATAGAGAGAAAAAATCTGAAATTCTGAGACAAAAATTTTTCTCTATCTTCCCAGCAGAAGAAAAAAATGATGTTTTTCTCAATATCTCAGCTAATAGATGCGATAGGAAGGTGCGGTAAACGGCGTTCTTCATCATTTTTATAGCGACTAAGTATAGAGAGAAAAAATCTGAAATTCGGAGACAAAAAGTTTTCTCTATCTTCCCAGCAGAAGAAAAAAATGATGTTTTTCTCAATATCTCAGCTATTAGATGCGATAGGAAGGTGCGGTAAACGGCGTTCTTCATCATTTTTATAGCGAATAAGTATAGAGAGAAAAAATCCGAAATTCGGAGACAAAAATTTTTCTCGGTCTTCCCAGCAGAAGAAAAAAAAATGATGTTTTTCTCAATATCTCAGATAATAAATGCGATAGGAAGGCGCGGTAAACGGCGTTCTTCATCCTTTTTATAGCGACTAAGTATAGAGAGAAAAAATCCGAAATTCGGAGACAAAAATTTTTCTCTATCTTCCCAGCAGAAGAAAAAAATGATGTTTTTCTCAATATCTCAGCTAATAAATGCGATATGAAGGCGCGGTAAACGGCGTTCTTCATCATTTTTATAGCGACTAAGTATAGAGAGAAAAAATCCGAAATTCGGAGACAAAAATTTTTCTCGGTCTTCCCAGCAGAAGAAAAAAATGATGTTTTTCTCAATATCTCAGCTAATAAATGCGATAGGAAGGCGCGGTAAACGGCGTTCTTCATCATTTTTATAGCGACTAAGTATAGAGGGAAAAAATCCGAAATTCGGAGACATAAATTTTTCTCCGTCTTCCCAGCAGAAGAAAAAAATGATGTTTTTCTCAATATCTCAGCTAATAAATGCGAAAGGAAGGCGCGGTAAACGGCGTTCTTTATCATTTTATAGCGACTAAGTATAGAGAGAAAAAATCTGAAATTCTGAGACAAAAAGTTTTCTCTATCTTCCAAGCAGAAGAAAAAAATGATGTTTTTCTCAATATCTCAGCTAATAGATGCGATAGGAAGGCGCGGTAAACGGCGTTCTTCACCATTTTTATAGCGACTAAGTATAGAGGGAAAAAATCCGAAATTCGGAGACAAACATTTTTCTCGGTCTTCCCAGCAGAAGAAAAAATGATGTTTTTCTCAATATCTCAGCTAATAAATGCGATAGGAAGGCGCCGTAAACGGCGTTCTTCATCATTTTTATAGCGACTAAGTATAGAGAGAAAATTCCAAATTCGGAGACAAAATTTTTCTCGGTCTTCCCAGCAGAAGAAAAAAATGATGTTTTTCTCAATATCTCAGCTAATAAATGCGATAGGAAGGCGCGGTAAACGGCGTTCTTCATCATTTTTTTAGCGACTAAGTATAGAGAGAAAAAATCCGAAATTCGGAGACAAAAATTTTTCTCGGTCTTCCCAGCAGAAGAAAAAAATGATGTTTTTCTCAATATCTCAGCTAATAAATGCGATAGGAAGGCGCAGTAAACGGCGTTCTTCATCATTTTTATAGCGACTAAGTATAGAGGGAAAAAATCCGAAATTCGGGGACAAAAATTTTTCTCGGTCTTCCCAGCAGAAGAAAAAATGATGTTTTTCTCAATATCTCAGCTAATAAATGGGATAGGAAGGCGCTGTAAACGGCGTTCTTCATCATTTTTATAGCGACTAATTATAGAGAGAAAAAATCTGAAATTCGGAGACAAAAATTTTTCTCGGTCTTCCCAGCAGAAGAAAAAATGATGTTTTTCTCAATATCTCAGCTAATAAATGCGATAGGAAGGTGCGGTAAACGGCGTTCTTCATCATTTTTATAGCGACTAAGTATAGAGAGAAAAAATCTGAAATTCGGAGACAAAAATTTTTCTCTATCTTCCCAGCAGAAGAAAAAAATGATGTTTTTCTCAATATCTCAGCTATTAGATGCGATAGGAAGGTGCGGTAAACGGCGTTCTTCATCATTTTTATAGCGAATAAGTATAGAGAGAAAAAATCCGAAATTCGGAGACAAAAATTTTTCTCGGTCTTCCCAGCAGAAGAAAAAAAATGATGTTTTTCTCAATATCTCAGATAATAAATGCGATATGAAGGCGCGGTAAACGGCGTTCTTCATCCTTTTTATAGCGACTAAGTATAGAGAGAAAAAATCCGAAATTCGGAGACAAAAATTTTTCTCTATCTTCCCAGCAGAAGAAAAAAATGATGTTTTTCGCAATATCTCAGCTAATAAATGCGATATGAAGGCGCGGTAAACGGCGTTCTTCATCATTTTGATAGCGACTAAGTATAGAGAGAAAAAATCCGAAATTCGGAGACAAAAATTTTTCTCGGTCTTCCCAGCAGAAGAAAAAAATGATGTTTTTCTCAATATCTCAGCTAATAAATGCGATAGGAAGGCGCGGTAAACGGCGTTCTTCATCATTTTTATAGCGACTAAGTATAGAGGGAAAAAATCCGAAATTCGGAGACAAAAATTTTTCTCGGTCTTCCCAGCAGAAGAAAAAATGATGTTTTTCTCAATATCTCAGCTAATAAATGCGATAGGAAGGCGCGGTAAACGGCGTTCTTCATCATTTTTATAGCGACTAAGTATAGAGAGAAAAAATCTGAAATTCTGAGACAAAAATTTTTCTCTATCTTCCCAGCAGAAGAAAAAAATGATGTTTTTCTCAATATCTCAGCTAATAAATGCGATAGGAAGGCGCGGTAAACGGCGTTCTTCATCATTTTTATAGCGACTAAGTATAGAGGGAAAAAATCCGAAATTCGGAGACAAAAATTTTTCTCGGTCTACCCAGCAGAAGAAAAAATGATGTTTTTCTCAATATCTCAGCTAATAAATGCGATAGGAAGGCGCGGTAAACGGCGTTCTTCATCATTTTGATAGCGACTAAGTATAGAGAGCAAAATCCAAATTCGGAGACAAAATTTTTCTCGGTCTTCCCAGCAGAAGAAAAAAATGATGTTTTTCTCAATATCTCAGCTAATAAATGCGATAGGAAGGCGCGGTAAACGGCGTTCTTCATCATTTTTATAGCGACTAAGTATAGAGAGAAAAAATCCGAAATTCGGAGACAAAAATTTTTCTCGGTCTTCCCAGCAGAAGAAAAAAATGATGTTTTTCTCAATATCTCAGCTAATAAATGCGATAGGAAGGCGCGGTAAACGGCGTTCTTCATCATTTTTATAGCGACTTAGTATAGAGGGAAAAAATCTGAAATTCGGAGACAAAAAGTTTTCTCGGTCTTCCCAGCAGAAGAAAAAATGATGTTTTTCTCAATATCTCAGCTAATAAATGCGATAGGAAGGCGCGGTAAACGGCGTTCTTCATCATTTTTATAGCGACTAAGTATAGAGAGAAAAAATCTGAAATTCTGAGACAAAAATTTTTCTCTATCTTCCCAGCAGAAGAAAAAAATGATGTTTTTCTCAATATCTCAGCTAATAGATGCGATAGGGAGGTGCGGTAAACGGCGTTCTTCATCATTTTAATAGCGACTAAGTACAGAGAGAAAAAATCTGAAATTCGGAGACAAAAATTTTTCTCTATCTTCCCAGCAGAAGAAAAAAATGATGTTTTTCTCAATATCTCAGCTAATAGATGCGATAGGAAGGTGCGGTAAACGGCGTTCTTCATCATTTTTATAGCGACTAAGTATAGAGGGAAAAAATCCGAAATTCGGAGACAAAAATTTTTCTCGGTCTACCCAGCAGAAGAAAAAATGATGTTTTTCTCAATATCTCAGCTAATAAATGCGATAGGAAGGCGCGGTAAACGGCGTTCTTCATCATTTTGATAGCGACTAAGTATAGAGAGCAAAATCCAAATTCGGAGACAAAATTTTTCTCGGTCTTCCCAGCAGAAGAAAAAAATGATGTTTTTCTCAATATCTCAGCTAATAAATGCGATAGGAAGGCGCGGTAAACGGCGTTCTTCATCATTTTTATAGCGACTAAGTATAGAGAGAAAAAATCCGAAATTCGGAGACAAAAATTTTTCTCGGTCTTCCCAGCAGAAGAAAAAATGATGTTTTTCTCAATATCTCAGCTAATAAATGCGATAGGAAGGCGCGGTAAACGGCGTTCTTCATCATTTTTATAGCGACTAAGTATAGAGGGAAAAAATCCGAAATTCGGAGACAAAAATTTTTCTCGGTCTTCCCAGCAGAAGAAAAAATGATGTTTTTCTCAATATCTCAGCTAATAAATGCGATAGGAAGGCGCGGTAAACGGCGTTCTTCATCATTTTTATAGCGACTAATTATAGAGAGAAAAAATCTGAAATTCTGAGACAAAAATTTTTCTCTATCTTCCCAGCAGAAGAAAAAAATGATGTTTTTCTCAATATCTCAGCTAATAAATGCGATAGGAAGGCGCGGTAAACGGCGTTCTTCATCATTTTTATAGCGACTAAGTATAGAGAGAAAAAATCTGAAATTCTGAGACAAAAATTTTTCTCTATCTTCCCAGCAGAAGAAAAAAATGATGTTTTTCTCAATATCTCAGCTAATAGATGCGATAGGAAGGTGCGGTAAACGGCGTTCTTCATCATTTTTATAGCGACTAAGTATAGAGGGAAAAAATCCGAAATTCGGAGACAAAAATTTTTCTCGGTCTACCCAGCAGAAGAAAAAATGATGTTTTTCTCAATATCTCAGCTAATAAATGCGATAGGAAGGCGCGGTAAACGGCGTTCTTCATCATTTTGATAGCGACTAAGTATAGAGAGCAAAATCCAAATTCGGAGACAAAATTTTTCTCGGTCTTCCCAGCAGAAGAAAAAAATGATGTTTTTCTCAATATCTCAGCTAATAAATGCGATAGGAAGGCGCGGTAAACGGCGTTCTTCATCATTTTTATAGCGACTAAGTACAGAGA
The DNA here is from genome assembly GCA_963580285.1 of Lucinisca nassula. Lineage (NCBI taxonomy): Eukaryota > Metazoa > Mollusca > Bivalvia > Lucinida > Lucinidae > Lucinisca > Lucinisca nassula. The sequence continues at coordinate 45,696,260 of OY757017.1, forward strand.
GAAAAAATCCGAAATTCGGAGACAAAAAATTTTCTCGGTCTTCCCAGCAGAAGAAAAAAATGATGTTTTTCTCAATATCTCAGCTAATAAATGCGATAGGAAGGCGCGGTAAACGGCGTTCTTCATCATTTTTATAGCGACTAAGTATAGAGGGAAAAAATCCGAAATTCGGAGACAAAAATTTTTCTCGGTCTTCCCAGCAGAAGAAAAAATGATGTTTTTCTCAATATCTCAGCTAATAAATGCGATAGGAAGGCGCGGTAAACGGCGTTCTTCATCATTTTTATAGCGACTAATTATAGAGAGAAAAAATCTGAAATTCTGAGACAAAAATTTTTCTCTATCTTCCCAGCAGAAGAAAAAAATGATGTTTTTCTCAATATCTCAGCTAATAGATGCGATAGGGAGGTGCGGTAAACGGCGTTCTTCATCATTTTAATAGCGACTAAGTACAGAGAGAAAAAATCTGAAATTCGGAGACAAAAATTTTTCTCTATCTTCCCAGCAGAAGAAAAAAATGATGTTTTTCTCAATATCTCAGCTATTAGATGCGATAGGAAGGTGCGGTAAACGGCGTTCTTCATCATTTTTATAGCGAATAAGTATAGAGAGAAAAAATCCGAAATTCGGAGACAAAAATTTTTCTCGGTCTTCCCAGCAGAAGAAAAAAAATGATGTTTTTCTCAATATCTCAGATAATAAATGCGATAGGAAGGCGCGGTAAACGGCGTTCTTCATCCTTTTTATAGCGACTAAGTATAGAGAGAAAAAATCCGAAATTCGGAGACAAAATTTTTTCTCGGTCTTCCCAGCAGAAGAAAAAAATGATGTTTTTCTCAATATCTCAGCTAATAAATGCGATAGGAAGGCGCGGTAAACGGCGTTCTTCATCATTTTTATAGCGACTAAGTATAGAGGGAAAAAATCCGAAATTCGGAGACAAAAATTTTTCTCGGTCTTCCCAGCAGAAGAAAAAAATGATGTTTTTCTCAATATCTCAGCTAATAAATGCGATAGGAAGGCGCGGTAAACGGCGTTCTTCATCATTTTTATAGCGACTAATTATAGAGAGAAAAAATCTGAAATTCTGAGACAAAAATTTAAAAAAAAATGAAGTTTTTCTCAATATCTCAGCTAATAGATGCGATAGGAAGGTGCGGTAAACGGCGTTCTTCATCATTTTTATAGCGACTAAGTATAGAGAGAAAAAAATCTGAAATTTGGAGACAAAAATTTTTCTCTATCTTCCCAGCAGAAGAAAAAAAAAATGATGTTTTTCTCAATATCTCAGCTAATAGATGCGATAGGAAGGTGCGGTAAACGGCGTTCTTCATCATTTTTATAGCGAATAAGTATAGAGAGAAAAAATCCGAAATTCGGAGACAAAAAATTTTCTCGGTCTTCCCAGCAGAAGAAAAAAAATGATGTTTTTTTCTCAATATCTCAGATAATAAATGCGATAGGAAGGCGCGGTAAACGGCGTTCTTCATCCTTTTTATAGCGACTAAGTATAGAGAGAAAAAATCCGAAATTCGGAGACAAAAATTTTTCTCTATCTTCCCAGCAGAAGAAAAAAATGATGTTTTTCGCAATATCTCAGCTAATAAATGCGATAGGAAGGCGCGGTAAACGGCGTTCTTCATCATTTTGATAGCGACTAAGTATAGAGAGAAAAAATCCGAAATTCGGAGACAAAAATTTTTCTCGGTCTTCCCAGCAGAAGAAAAAAATGATGTTTTTCTCAATATCTCAGCTAATAAATGCGATAGGAAGGCGCGGTAAACGGCGTTCTTCATCATTTTTATAGCGACTAAGTATAGAGGGAAAAATCCGAAATTCGAATATCTCAGCTAATAAATGCGATAGGAAGGCGCGGTTAACGGCAGTCTTCAAATTTTGTGAAAGGTTTGAAACTTTGCAGTATAAACATAAATGGAATTAGAGGGAAAATTCTTGAACTTTTAGCTTTACTCGATACATCTCAACCTCATATTGTTGCTATTCAGGAAACAAAGATTGACAGTTCAATTACTATATCTGAGCTTTTCCCTGAAACTTGTGAGTACTGTGTGTACAGAAAAGATAGGAACTCTCATGGCGGTGGGGTGATGTTGCTCATTCATAGAGACATCCCTCACATGCCTTTCATGGAACTTGAGAATGACACCGAATCGGTCTGGGTTAAGGTTTTTGCAAATAAAACTTCCCACTTCGTAGCAAGTTGGTATCGACCACCAACTGGTACAATCGAAAACTTCCAGTTGTTTAAAGACCAACTGGATTACATTAAATCGCAGCATAAGGGTAAAAAGCTCCCGGCTGTACATGTTCTGGGTGACCTCAACTTCAGAGACATTGCTTGGTCCGACAGGCTCAGCAAACAAGACACAATGCTGAGTCAGTCGGAAGGACAAATATTAATTGACATTATGAACGATCATGGCCTTGAACAAATTGTTAACTTCCCCACTCGTGATAAGAACACATTGGATCTGATCCTTACGACTTTGCCAGGACAATTTGAAGACATTCATTCCCCAGATAAACTAAGTGACCACGATGTTGTCTCCGGATATTTAAAAATTCACATCCCACCAATAAAGAAACCTCGGAGGAAGGTGTACTCATATCAGAAAGGTGACTATGAAACTATGAGGAAGGATGCACTCAGATTTGCAAAGGAGAATTACTTTAATGGTCATTCAGATGCTCGGTCTGTACAGGAGAATTTTGATTTGATAACTTCTTTCATTCATACTTCGGCCGAAAATCATATCCCCTCAAAAACTAGTAGGGCTGTATCTTCTATTCCCTGGATCACTCCAGAGATAAGAAGGAACATTCGCAGAAGGAATAAGATTCATGCAAAGGCAAAAAAGACGGGAAGTGGTAAACTCCGGACAAAATTTGAAAACTTGAGACGTGAAATCAAGACTCATATAAAAAATCAGCATGATTCGAATGTGAATAACTTGGTAGGTGATGTAAAGGCAAATCCCAGAGACTTCTACAGATATATTAATAGCCAGAAGAAAGACAGGCAAGGTATCCCGCCCCTAAATAAAAGAGGAGGGGACGGGGTTGCTGAATCAGACTCTGAAAGGGCAGAGGAACTAGTTGGTCAATTCAATGATGCATTTAATAAAACTGAGTTCACGGAGGTCCCATTAACTGGAAGATCGGCCCCATTCATGAATAATATTGTTGTGACAGCTGCAGGAGTGATCAAATTACTTCAAGGCTTAAACCCAAGTAAGGCCTTAGGACCTGATGAGCTTCATCCCAGAGTCCTGAAGGAACTAGCAAATGAGTTGGGTCCAGTTTTCGCACACTTGTTTCAACAGTCTCTTGATACGGGTGAAATCCCCAAAGAATGGCTCTTAGCAAACATTTGTCCACTCTTCAAAAAAGGAAATAGGGCTCTTGCCCGCAATTATCGCCCTGTGTCTCTGACTTGTGTTCTGTGTAAATTGCTGGAACATATAGTCTGCTCAAACATCATGGCCCACTTGGACGAACATAAACTTTTGTCAGACAGACAACATGCATTTAGGAAAAGGCACAGTTGTGAAACTCAGCTAAGCACAGTTATTAATGACTGGGCAAAAATCTTGGACAAAGGGGGACAGGTGGATACATTTATTCTGGACTTCGAGAAGGCTTTTGACACCCCTCCTCATGAACTACTTAAATCTAAGTTATTTGCTTATGGAATTGGGGGAAAGACCCTAAAATGGACAGATTCCTTTCTTTGCTACAGAAAACAGCGGGTTGTTGTTAATGGTGAATCTTCGGAGTGGGCTCCAGTTTTGTCTGGAGTCCCGCAAGGGACCGTTCTTGGTCCACTTTTGTTCTCCCTGTACATCAATGATATTTCCACTGACATTGACTAAGAAATAAGACTGTTCGCAGATGACTGTGTTTGTTACCGGGAAATTAGAGATACAGATGACTCATTGAAACTTCAGGCTGACATAGATAGATTAGGATGTTGGGCACGTAAATGGGGCATGAGATTTCAGCCAGTTAAATGCAATATTATGCAGATAACTAGGAAGAGATCTAATAAAGTTGAGGCTTCTTACACCTTAGAGGGAACGGTCCTCGAGAATGTGGACTCCATTAAATACCTTGGAGTGACAATCTCACACAACTTGAGATGGAATACTCATATTAGCAACATGTGTACTAAGGCAAATAGAACGCTTGGTTTCCTGAGGCGAAATCTTCATCAGTGCCCTCAGGATGTAAAAGAGGCAGCATATAAAGGTCTTGTTCGCCCAATCTTGGAATATGGTAGTTGTATCTGGGACCCCAGTGGAGTGGTCCTTAACGATGAAATTGAGAATGTTCAGAATAGAGCTGCTAGATTTGTAACAGGCAATTACTGCTTTGAAACTGGGAGCATGACTGGAATACTTGGAAAATTAAAATGGGAGTCTCTCAAGAAAAGGAGAAAAGACAGTAGGCTAATCTTTTTATACAAAGGTCTAAAGGGTGCTGCCAGCATTCCAACAGATGACCTTGTTCCCCCAGCTAGATACTGTAGAAATCACCATTCGTTGGCGTTTCAGACCCTTAGCGCAAGAACTGACATTTATAAAGAGTCGTTCTTCCCCAGAACCACTAGAGATTGGAATGCCCTTCCCGATTCGATTATTTCGACAGCTGAAGGTGCTGATGAATGTGTAGCTAAATTTACCTCTTTGGTTAGAGCTAGGGACTAACTTCCCACATCACAGGTCCTGGTGTATGAATGTCATTTGACGTGTCACCAGTAACAATTCTGATTCTGATTCTGATTCTTCATCATTTTTATAGCGACTTAGTATAGAGAGAAAAAATCCGAAATTCGGAGACAAAAATTTTTCTCTATCTTCTCAGCAGAAGAAATAAATGATGTTTTTCTCAATATCTCAGCTAATAGATGCGATAGGAAGGTGCGGTAAACGGCGTTCTTCATCATTTTTATAGCGACTAAGTATAGAGAGAAAAATCCGAAATTCGGAGAAAAAAATTTTTCTCGGTCTTCCCAGCAGAAGAAAAAAATGATGTTTTTCTCAATATCTCAGCTAATAGATGCGATAGGAAGGTACGGTAAACGGCGTTCTTCATCATTTTTATTGCGACTAAGTATAGAGATAAAAAAAATCCGAAATTCGGAGACAAAAGTTTTTCTCGGTCTTCCCAGCAGAAGAAAAAAATGATGTTTTTCTCAAGATCTCAGCTAATAGATGCGATAGGAAGGTGCGGTAAACGGCGTTCTTCATCATTTTTATAGCGACTAAGTATAGAGAGAAAAATTCCGAAATTCGGAGACAAAATTTTTTCTCGGTCTTCCCAGCAGAAGAAAAAAATGATGTTTTTCTCAATATCTCAGCTAATATCTGCGATAGGAAGGCGCGGTAAACGGCGTTCTTCATCATTTTTATAGCGACTAAGTATAGAGATAAAAAATCCGAAATTCGGAGACAAAAATTTTTCTCTATCTTCCCAGCAGAAGAAAAAATTGATGTTTTTCTCAATATCTCCGCTAATAAATGCGATAGGAAGGCGCGGTAAACGGCGTTCTTCATCCTTTTTATAGCGACTAAGTATAGAGAGAAAAAATCCGAAATTCGGAGACAAAAATTTTTCTCTATCTTCCCAGCAGAAGAAAAAAATGATGTTTTTCTCAATATCTCAGCTAATAAATGCGATAGGAAGGCGCGGTAAACGGCGTTCTTAATCATTTTTATAGCGACTAGGTATAGATAGAAAAAATCCGAAATTCGGAGACAAAAATTTTTCTCGGTCTTCCCAGCAGAAGAAAATAATGATGTTTTTCTCAATATCTCAGCCTAATAAATGCGATATGAAGGCGCGGTAAACGGCGTTCTTCATCATTTTTATAGCGACTTAGTATTAAAAGAAAAAGTCCGAAATTCGGAGACAAAAAATTTTCTCGGTCTTCCCAGCAGAAGAAAAAAATGATGTTTTTCTCAATATCTCAGCTAATAGATGCGATAGGAAGGTGCGGTAAACGGCGTTCTTCATCATTTTTATAGCGACTAAGTATAGAGAGAGAAATTCCGAAATTCGGAGACAAAATTTTTTCTCGGTCTTCCCAGCAGAAGAAAAAAATGATGTTTTTCTCAATATCTCAGCTAATATCTGCGATAGGAAGGCGCGGTAAACGGCGTTCTTCATCATTTTTATAGCGACTAAGTATAGAGAGAAAAATCCGAAATTCGGAGACAAAAAATTTTCTCGGTCTTCCCAGCAGAAGAAAAAAATGATGTTTTTCTCAATATCTCAGCTAATAGATGCGATAGGAAGGTACGGTAAACGGCGTTCTTCATCATTTTTATTGCGACTAAGTATAGAGATAAAAAAATCCGAAATTCGGAGACAAAAGTTTTTCTCGGTCTTCCCAGCAGAAGAAAAAAAATGATGTTTTTCGCAATATCTCAGCTAATAAATGCGATATGAAGGCGCGGTAAACGGCGTTCTTCATCATTTTTATAGCGACTAAGTATAGAGAGAAAAATTCCGAAATTCGGAGACAAAATTTTTTCTCGGTCTTCCCAGCAGAAGAAAAAAATGATGTTTTTCTCAATATCTCAGCTAATATCTGCGATAGGAAGGCGCGGTAAACGGCGTTCTTCATCATTTTTATAGCGACTAAGTATAGAGAGAAAAAATCCGAAATTCGGAGACAAAAATTTTTCTCTATCTTCCCAGCAGAAGAAAAAATTGATGTTTTTCTCAATATCTCCGCTAATAAATGCGATAGGAAGGCGCGGTAAACGGCGTTCATCATCATTTTTATAGCGACTAAGTATAGAGAGAAAAAATCCGAAATTCGGAGACAAAAATTTTTCTCTATCTTCCCAGCAGAAGAAAAAAATGATGTTTTTCTCAATATCTCAGCTAATAAATGCGATAGGAAGGCGCGGTAAACGGCGTTCTTCATCATTTTTATAGCGACTAGGTATAGATAGAAAAAATCCGAAATTCGGAGACAAAAATTTTTCTCGGTCTTCCCAGCAGAAGAAAATAATGATGTTTTTCTCAATATCTCAGCTAATAAATGCGATAGGAAGGCGCGGTAAACGGCGTTCTTCATCTTTTTTATAGCGACTTAGTATTAAGAGAAAAAGTCCGAAATTCGGAGACAAAAAATTTTCTCGGTCTTCCCAGCAGAAGAAAAAAATGATGTTTTTCTCAATATCTCAGCTAATAGATGCGATAGGAAGGTGCGGTAAACGGCGTTCTTCATCATTTTTATAGCGACTAAGTATAGAGAGAGAAAAACCGAAATTCGGAGACAAATATTTTTCTCGGTCTTCCCAGCAGAAGAAAAAAATGATGTTTTTCTCAATATCTCAGCTAATAAATGCGATAGGAAGGCGCGGTAAACGGCGTTCTTCATCATTTTTATAGCGACTAAGTATAGAGAGAAAAAATCCGAAATTCGGAGACAAAAATTTTTCTTGGTCTTCCCAGCAGAAGAAAAAAATGATGTTTTTCTCAATATCTCAGCTAATAAATGCGATAGGAAGGCGCGGTAAACGGCGTTCTTCATCATTTTTATAGCGACTAAGTATAGAGAGAAAAAATCCGAAATTCGGAGACAAAAATTTTTCTCGGTCTTCCCAGCAGAAGAAAAAAATGATGTTTTCTCAATATCTCAGCTAATAAATGCGATAGGAAGGCGCGGTTAACGGCAGTCTTCATCATTTTTATAGCGACTTAGTATAGAGAGAAAAAATCCGAAATTCGGAGACAAATATTTTTCTCTATCTTCCCAGCAGAAGAAAAAAATGATGTTTTTCTCAATATCTCAGCTAAAAGATGCTATAGGAAGGCGCGGTAAACGGCGTTCTTCATCATTTTTATAGCGACTAAGTATAGAGAGAAAAAATCCGAAATTCGGAGACAAAAAAACCGCATACATCATCTTTTGAAGAGACTTTGTATGTAGTCTTGTTTTTTCTTGTTGTTCTGTTGTTCTGCTAACTTGACCATTTCTTCTGTTGGTTTAGTTGTTTTGCTAATATGACCATTTTCTACTCGTTCTGCTCTAATGTTTATTTGTCCAGTTCGTTCGGCTCGTTCTGCTGTTCTGTTGTTCTGCTATCTTGACCAATCCGTTCTGCTCGTTCTGCTGTTCTGCTATCTTGACCAATCCGTTCTGCTCGTTCTGCTGTTCTGCTAACTTGACCATTTCGTTCTGCTCGTTCTGCTGTTCTGCTAACTTGACCATTTCGTTCTGCTCGTTCTGTTGTTCTGCTAACTTGACCTGGCTATAAAGACCAATGATTTACTGTAGTGCAACCGTAAACTGCAGACAATGATGATGCTTAAACCAATGCTTTGTCATGTACTTCCATACAGGCAAACTTACAAGTAATAAATTAATATGTCTTTCAGGTCTTAAACAACATCACACACTGACAAATAACTTACTAAGCACAAAAGACGGGTCCAATGTTTTGACACGTGACCTTGATTACTTGTCACTGCGCATGCGCAAAACTACTTTTCCCTTTGATAACGATCTTTCGTGGTTGGCAAAAAGTCGCTGGTTCCATATAGATGAGTTTAGGCTGATTAACTCTCTTGGTTACGCTGCGCATGCGCAGTCTTGTGTGGCAAAAATAAATCAACCGAGCCTGTGTGTGTGTATAGTAAACAAAAGAAAAATAAGATTTTTTAAGCATAGTGTTTGTCATTTTAGCCACAACATTCATAGACTTTTATACTGCAGTTCAGCGGCCCCTGCACATCGGACCTTGAAGAAACAGATGGGCTGCGTGATGCTTCCACACTGAGCTGAAACCGACCCGCACATTAGTACTGGTAAACCACTTAGAGGATCTAAAATAGAAGTGGAGGCAATGCCTGCCCAGGCAAAACGGTGCGAGTCGGACCGTCCATGCTTATAAACCCTATTACTTTCATTGGGCGGCAGGGCTTGAGATGTCATTTCATCTCAATGTTGGGTAAAAGTCCCACAAAAATGGAAACGTCTCCAAAATGACCTTTACATTGTTGACGGGGACGTTAATTAAAAATCAAAAATGAGTTCCTTTAAGAGCAATGAAAACATTCAAAAGAAAGAAGATGGGTCATACTATGTAGTTTCGGCTAATAAAGCCTCATTAGTGACCCTGTAATGATCCGGCAAAGAAAACCAGAGGAAACATACTGCAATTTTGCGAATTTCGAATAGGCAGTCGATTCAAAGACTGATATAAATCAAAATGGGGTCCAAATAATTAAAAACCTGTCTAGAATATGAGTCTAAACCAATAATTTATTTCGGATTTCTCAGAATATTCACGCTGATCTCAAAGGACCAAAAGTAAAATATAAACTGCACTATGGTTGATGTACGGGGAGACGTTTTACGGCCGCCACACGGCACAACACCAGCTGCAGTGAAGGCAAATAAAAATCAAAAATGAGTTCCTTTAAGAGCAATGAAAACATTCAAAAGAAAGAAGATGGGTCATACTACGTAGTTTCGGCTAATAAACCTCAAACCAAAGAAACAAAAACTGCAGTTCACAATCTTTTGAATCACAACAGTACTTAACAGATACAGTGTCCGAATGTCCGAATCCAGACTGGATAGCACTTCGAGGTCCGGGTCGATAATCATTAGGCAGGGGGGAATGTAAAAGGTCGAAGATGTGGCTCGGTATCGCAGTCGGTAGAGTTATTGTGCGGTATACGAGGGGCCCTGGGTTCGCAGAACTAAAACTGACCTGGTAAACCACTATAAACCACATGTTTATTATTTGGCGGCAAGGCTTGAGATGTTATTTAGTCTCAATGTGGGCATAGGAAGCAACGTCTCAAAAATGACCCAAATTGTGTTAACGGGGACGATGATTTGTTTGTTTGTTTTGAGATTTAACGTCCCCGTCAACACTGTATAGGTCATTTTGGAGACATTGCTACCAATTCTGTGGAACTTTTACCCGATAATGAGATAAAATGACATCTCAAGCCCTGTCGCCCAATGAAACCAATAGGTAAGCATGGAAGGGCCGACTTGCACCACTTTGCCCGGGCAGGCTTAGATCCTCTGAGCGGTTTACCAGTACTCGTGTGCGGGTCAGTTTCAGCTCTGCGTGGAAGCATCATGCAGCCCATAAATTTCTTCAAGCCTTGATGGGTGGAGGCAGAGATTCTGCAATTGTATATATTAAATAGAATTAAAATGATTTTAATCTAAAACTAAACTAAATATGGAATAAAACAATTTAATCTAAAACTACGTGGACTGTTCAAATATGAATGCAACTAAGCACATAAAAATGATTCCGTGAAAGATTTCGATGAAAAATTTATTTTGTCCCCTCAAAGTCCCTTTAACAGATATACAATCTCCCTTTAACAGATAAACAAACGTTCAGTCTTCTAATACAATCATTGAATGCATTTTGGTAGTCTTTTCGAGGTATACTATGAAGGCCCTGGAATATTGCAGAACCGAGGTGTTTGCGCTGTACCAATTTTCGACCAGAAAGGTATTTTTCAGCCGCGGGAACAAAAAAAAGTCACGCGGGGCAAGGTCAGGGGAATACGGGGGGGGGGGGGGTTCAACAACCTTTTCCTGCTTCAGGTAGTCTTGCACAATGAACGCCTTGTGCGATGACGCATTGTCATGTAGCAATCTGACATTGGCCAAACCAGTTGCGGGTCTTCGTTCTTTGAAATATTTCTTCAATTTTCGAAGAGCTTTATTCTTGTAAAACTTCGCATTTACAGATTTGCCTTTAGGCAAAGCAACCTGAATAGCAGGGCCCTGATTTGAAAAGAATATGGCATACATTACCTTGACGCTCATGTGCCGCTTTGCAATGCATGGTCTTTTGCAATACTTTGTTGCCCATATTTTGTTCTGAATCTTTCGTTTTGGCTCAAAAAAGTGAATCAATGTCTCGTCACCTGTGTCACCTGTGACGACATTAGCGAAAGACCGTGCATTGTAATTTTGAAACTTTTTAAGCAACTTCTTGGCGCACTGAACGCGTGTCTTTTTCTGCTCATCTGTCAACAGATGGGGAATCCATCTAGCACAGATCTTTCTCATTTTCAAATCCCGTTTCAGAATTGTATAAGCTGCTCCTAATGAGATGCCAACCATACTACATTAGCTATTTGCCTAGTGGTGTATCGTGCATCGGTAGCAACTATTTCTTTCCCTCTAGCAACCATCTTGGCAGCTGTTGCTCTTTTCGGCCGACGATCATGTGGTGCATCTTCTGTTCAGTTGAATTTCTTACACCAACGAAAAACTGTCGGAAAAGACATTTCATTATGCCCATAAGCCAAACATATTTCATCAAAAATGTTTTTGCACCGTATAGCAAGAATACAACGATTCTTAATATAGGACCGTATTTCAACGGCGTACCTTCTTCCAACCATATTTTGTATTAGTATACAAGAGTAGACAGTATTTATCGAACGATATACATGGCTAAAGAGGACGGATATTAACAGGTTTGGTATCAATGTATAGGTAAAATGTTTTTCTACGCTGTGCTATTTATTTCCAGGTGATTTTCGCATTAGTGCATGAGAAAACGTTCTACTTGCATTCATATTTGAACAGTCCTCGTAATAAAAATGTGATGTCCTTTCCCGAACATAAATCTATGATATTGTTATTTAAACGCTAGCCAGAAAAAGGTAGAACAGTCTTTATAATCATTTTTGTACCAAATGGAATCTTCCTCATTATATATAGGATGAGTCCATTTCAAAACTTAGGGGTGTCCAATTGTGTTTTCTTCAAAATTGATTAGAAATATGGCTGACCTTTTTGCGAACAGTGTTGGCCCTGATCTGGGCCTGCACTGTTTGCCATGGCATTACGATAACGCACCCGTGCGATATAGTGCATTTTTTCACTTCTCCAAAATGGCTACTTTTCTGATGAAAATCCGTGATATTTTTCTTACAAACACTGCAAACACAGGTTATGGGTGCTCGTTAGAACCGCCTCATTGAGGCGGTTCTAACGAGTAGCCAGAACCTATGTCTTGGAACAAAAATAAGAAAAATAATGTTTACTCCCGTAAACGCTACTTTTCTCTATATAAAGTGGGGTATAGGAGGGTCTTCATTTCACGGACGTGTTCACGTGATGGTACCCGTTTTGGGGTTTCTGGTACTAAATGGGTTAAGAACTGCTATAAATAATAAAGACGTTAGCATATATTTACTATCTTGATAATGAAGTACACCTAGATGTAAATGTTATTTTGTTCACTTCCTTATCAGAAAAAAAAACATGTTTGGTTTTTGGAAGACACTTTAAAATTGCAAAAAAATACCAGATTTTTTTAAAAAATAATAGGCACGTTCCTTTTTTAATTTCTATTGACATTGATGTTGTTCAATAAAACATTTAGCATGTCCAATCTCTTCTCTTGTCCATACAGAAATCTCAGACAGTAAATAAACGGCAAATCACAATGTCTCATCTGTGAAAAAAAACAAAAAAAAAAACAAAAAACTGCCAATCAAGAGGTCTCTTCCTGATGATCACTATCCGCCAATCACTGTCTGACCCAGACCTATGAACACCTACAATATATACAAATAAACATTAGGGTGAAGCCGATTACAAAAACACGACTATTCTAATTGTTTGTTTGTTTGTTTGATTTGAGGTTTAACGTCCCTGTCAACACTGTAAAGGTCATTTTGCAGACTTCGTTTCCAATTTTGTGAGACTTTTACCGGCATTGAGATGAAATGACATCTCAAGCCCTGTCGTCCAATGAAACCAATACGGTTTATAAGCATGGACAGTCATACTCGTCCCGCTTTGCCTGGGCAGGCTTAAATACTCCAAGCTGGTTTGTTTGAGGTTTAAGGCTCATGTAAACAGTATTTAGGTCATTTTTGAGATGTTGCTCCCAATTTTGTAGGACTTTACCCCAGAGATGAAATGACATAAAGCCCTGCTGCCCAGTAAAACCAACAAGGTTTATAAGCATGGCTGTCTGGCTAACACCACATTGCCTAGGCTAGCTTAGACCTATCGGGTTTACCAGTACTCTTCTGCAGTCAGTTTAAGCTCTGCATGGAAGCACCAAGAAGCCTAATCTTCCTCCAAGCCCTGGTCCACAGGGGTATTAAAAGGAATGTGAACTGACTAAAACAAAGAAGACACCTACAAGGTATCCCAAGATTATTGCAGCATCGATACTTCTTGTTTTGCCTTATATTAAGTGTGGATGTATCCACCGTTCATCTTTTAGTTCATGATTTTAGTAGAATGTTTGCTACAATCAACCTTTATACCAATAGAGACAAATCATAAGAATGACAGTTATTGTAAATTGATCTAATTCTAAGCTCAAGCAAGATTTTGGATTAAAGAAAACCTACCGACTACACTTCCTGTGCAGTTCAATACATCTTCATTCTTGCAAGGATAACAGCAGACTCCATTACAATCTGGAATGCTGACAAATCTACTCCAGCTACTAGATAACCATCACACCGCCTCTTGACAAACACATAATCCACATTACTATCACTTTGACCATTACCATGACCATCACATCTGTCCCGAGTTATCATATGCCACTCTCAAAGTAGGACTCTCAGTGCTGAATTAGAAAGTAAAAAAAAAAAATAAAAAAAAATACAATAAAAAAGTCCGTAGAGAAGATCTCTACTTGACATTTAGAGCCGGCCTGGGTAGCCCAGTCTGATGCGTGTCTGACTGGTGATCAAGAGGACCTGGGTTCGATACCTGCCTGGGTCTGCAACGTTCTTTGTGGAGATTGATCACGATATCTTTTCTACGGTCATTCTCTCCCTTCCACTGATTCAGTAAGTGCAGCTGTGAGCTGGCGACAGAATGTGCACTGAACTGGTTAACCGCAAACGTATAAGCCTGCCCAGGAAAAGTGTGGATAGATAAGCTGACCAGCGCAAAATGACCTAAATAGCGTTGACTGCAATACAAGTAAACTCCAATACAAACAAACAAAAGTTGACATTTCTTCTAGATTCTTTGTTTGGAGTGTCAAAGCCAAATCAACATTAGCTGTTATTAAGAGCCAGGCAACCAAGCAATTAGCAGCCAGTTGAAAACTTACATTACTGTGAACAGATTTCACTAGCTCTAAACATAGACCAATAACAAGTTCATTTAACAAACAAGACTTTGAGGGTGACTTATAGAACACTGAACATCACAACAGCCAGCCATTAAACTCCCTGTCCATCACTGTCAAAAAAGTAGTTTCTATTCCTATCACTATGTGTTTTACACTGCCAGAACTACCACTGGACAGTCGCACAATGATCAAGCTATCCCCAGTCTTTCACAGTCCATCCTTCTATCACATTACATCTACATATAATGACCAATGTCAAAGAACCAAACATACTGAGTGTAGCATGATCTAGACTTTGTGATGATAGCATAGTATTTTTTTATTTTCGTAACTGTCAAACTCACTTATCTAGACATCAAGCCTGTTGAAATGAAGGAGGAGTTTAATATCATGAAATAGGATGGAGGCTGGGGGGTTTTGTTTTCTCTGAAAAATGATTCTAGATTTAGTTTACTGTAGTAATTTTGTTTGTTTGATTTGAGGTTTAACGTCCCCGTCAACACTGTATAGGACATTTTTGAGACGTTGCTTCCAATTTCGTGAGACTTTTACCCGACATTGAGATTAAATGACATCTCAGTCCCTGTCGCCCAATGAAACCTATAGGGTTTATAAGCATGGAAAGGCTGACTCGCACCACTTTGCCTGGGCAGGCTTAGATCCTCTAAGCGGTTTACCAGTACTCTGTGCGGGTCGGTTTCAGCTCTGCGTGTAAGCATCATGCAGCCCATCTATTTCTTCAATACTGTAGTAATACCTCTTTTCTAAATCCCAACAACTTGGTTTTTCAACACTTCACCACCTAAAATACTTTGACTTGAGGTTTAACGTCCACATCAACACTGTAAAGATCAGTTTGGAGACATTGCTTCCAATTTTGTGGGACTTTTACCCGACATTGAGATGAAATGACATCTCAAGCCTCATGAAACCAATAGGGTTTATAAGGATGGACGGTCTGACACTCGCAACGCTTTGCCTGGGCAGGCTTGGATCCTATAAGCGGTTTACCAGTACTCTTGTGCGGGTCGGTTTCAGCTCTGCATGGAAGCATCATGCAGCCCATATATTGCTTCAAGCCCAGATGGGCGGATGATCCAACCCAAACTCCCGGGTAATCATGTCCTGGTTGATTTAAGACTCATGGTAAAACTAGGTAATGGTAATAAGGCAAAACGTTATATCACCAGAAAGGTCTTGTATAAGGGATGTACATGTGAATTTTAACAGCCCTATCACTTAATAAAGTTATGGCCAATTTTATAGTTATTTAAACAGTAGGTCAAATGTCAAGGACTAGGAAATTATGGTACCACTGGAAAGGTCTTTTGACAAGAAATGCACATAAAAGTTAGTCGAGTGATGACAATGTTTTTGCTAAAAATAGTCAAAAGAACTTTGACCATGATCACCTGAAAGTCTAAATTGCTTGACATACTGTATTTTCATACAGAATATTTGTTTAAAGTTATAATAACCCCTTTTGTTTAAAGTTATAAAAATCCCTAAAAGGCTGGAAAACCCTGGCAAACAGCATAGGCCCAGGTCAGACGTTGCAGAATGTGGCATCTGATCAGGGTCTACACTGTTTGCTAACAGCATTTTCTGTCAAATAAAATACCCCTCCTGACCAAGGTATTACAAAGTAAGGACAATTCTGAGCAAGTTTGATGATGATTGGACTAAACCTGTGGCCTCTAGAGTGTTAACAAGGTTTTTCTATGATTGAACACAATGAAATACTTTTTGACCCCACATGACCCATATTATAATTTGACCTAGATAATGTCAAGATGATCATTCTGAGCAAGTTTGATGATAATTAGACTAAAATTGCAATCTCTATAGTGTAAATAAGGTTTTTCTATGATTTGACCTACTTTTGACCCCAAATGACCCATATTCGAATTTGACCTAGATACTGTAGAGTTGATCATTCTGAGCAAGCATGATGATGATTTGACCAAAACTATGGCCTCTAGAGTGTTAACAAGCTATGGTTTGACCTACTGACCTGTTTTTGGAGGACATGACCCATATTCGAACTTGACCGAGATATTGTCAGGATGATCATTCTGAGCAAGTTTGAGGATGATTGGACCAAAACTGTGGACTCCAGAGTGCTAACAAGGTGTTTCTGAGGTTTGACCTACTGACCTACTTCTAGACCCGAAATGACCCATATTCGAACTTGCCCGAGATATTGTCAGGATGATCATTCTGAGCAAGTTTGAGGATGTCTGGACCACAACTGTGGCCTCTAGAGTGTTAACAAGGTTTTTCTATGATCTGACCTACTGACCTACTTTTTGACCTGAAATGTCCCATATTCAAACTTAAGTGAGATATTGTCAGGATGAACATTCTGACCAAGTTTGAGGAAGATTAGACCAAAACTGGGGCCTCTAGAGTGCTAACAAGGGTTTTCTGTGGTTTGACCTACTTTTTGACCCGACATGACCCATATTCGAATATGACCAAGATATTGTCAGGATGATCATTCTGAGCAAGTTTGAGGATGTCTGGACCACAACTGTGGCCTCTAGAGTGGTAACAAGGTTTTTCTATGAATTAACCTACTCACCTACTTTTTGAACTAACATGACCCATATTAGAACTTGACCGAGATATTGTCAGGATGATCATTCTGAGCAAGTTTGAGGATGATTGGACCAAAACTGGGGCCTCTAGAGTGCTAACAAGGGTTTTCTGTGGTTTGACCTACTGACCTACTTTTTGACCCGACATGACCCATATTCGAACATGACCAAGATATTATCAAGATAATCATCCTGAGCAAGTTTGAGGATGATTGGACCAAAAATGTGGCCTCTAGAGTGTTAACAAGGTTTTCCTTTGATTTGACCTGGTGACCAAGTTTTTGACCCACCATAACCCATATTCGAACTTGACCGACATATTGTCATGATAATCATTCTGACCAAGTTTGATGATGATTGGATCAAAACTGTGGCCTCTAGAGTGTTAACAAGAAAAGTTTACGCACGCACGACGAACGACGCACGCACGACGAACGACGCACGACGACGCCGGACATCTCACAGTCACAAAAGCTCACCATGACCTTCGGTCAGGTGAGCTAACTAGAGTATTGTTTTCTGTTCAGAATATGTCGTTTTGTTCCAGTTTATATTCAATCCGTATAAAATCTCGAAAAATGAAATATTTTGAAAGACGTTACATGCCTGCAAAATTAGTTTTCAAGAGTTTCTTTGGACTATTTTATGCAGCGAACGAATAGCGGAAGTGGAGTAACGCGGTCCAGTACCGGAAGTAGAAATGTAATGACATATAAACTTGTTTTTATAAATCAACTTTCAAAAACTAGATAGATGGTAAGGGCAGCTTCCAATTACATAATATCAAGACTCCGGCAAATGGAGTTAATTTTGTGTTTTTTGTTTTAGAGCCCATTCAAGGCTATTTCACTTACATTGAGCCAATTGTTAATCAGGTGAGCAGAAAACAAAATACCTGGAATTAAATTGCCTGAACTTCCATTGTAGAACTTGGCATCTCACATGTGATCCACTTCTTTTGATAAGAAATCCATATGTGAGTTATGCAAGTCCAATCACATACCAATTAAAAGTTATGGCCAATGTTATTTTTAAAGGTCAAACATCAAGGTCAAGGTCATATGTAAAACATATATGGTATCACTGGAAAGATCTTGTGACGAAGTATGCACACGTGAAATATAAAAGTTCTATCACTTAACAATTGACAAGAGGGCCATGATGGCCCTGGATCGCTCACCTGATCCACACTGTAGAAATGAAATGGTGGTAATACAGTAAGGTGCCTTGTCAGAAGGAAAATACAGGCCAAATATGAAGGCTCTATCCCAAATGGTTCAAAAGTTATGATAAAGTAGGTCAAAGGTCAACGTCACAGATCAAACTTTTTGTATGGATGTGAAGCCATTGTCACAAGGAATATACATGCCAAATATGAAGGCTCTATCTCAAATGGTTCCAAAGTTATGATTAAGTAGGTCACAAATCAAGGTCAAGGTCACAGCTCAAATTCTTTGCGTGAGTGGGAAGAACTTTTCACAAGGAACATACATGCCAAATGTGAATGCTCTACCTTAATGATTCGAAAGTTATGACAAAAACGATCAAAGGTCAAGGTAAAATATTTTGCATGGTTGAGAAGCCCTTGTCACAAGGACCCTACATGCCAAATATGAAGGCTCTATCTTAAATGGTTCAAAAGTTATGAGAAAGAAGGTCAAAGGTCAAGGTCACAGGTCAAAACTTTTGTGTGTGTGAAAGTCGTTGCCACAAGGAACATACATAACAAAGATGAAGGCTCTACCTCAAATGGTTCAAGAGTTATGATAAAGTAGGTCAGAATGTCATGTCAAGGTCAAGGTCACAAGTCATATTTGTATGACACAAGGAAACTACATGCCAAATACGAATGCTCTATCTCAAATGGTCAAAGTAGATCAAAGGTCAAGGTCATAAGACAATTTTTGTATTGGTGTGAAGACTTTTTCACAATGAACATACATACCAAATATGAAGGCTCCATCTCAAATGGTTCAAAAGTTATGATAAATTAGGTCAACTGTCAAGATAAAGGTCACATTTTATGCATGAATAGGAAACCCTTGTCGCAAGGAACCTACATGCCAAATATGAAGGCTGTATCTCAAATGCTTAAAAAGTTATGACAAAGTAGGTCAAAGGTCTAGGTGATGGGTCAAAATTTTTGAATGGATGGGAAAGCCTTGTCACAACGAACATACGTGCCAAATGTGAAGGCTATATCTCATATGGTTCAAAAGCTATAATAAAGTAGGTCACAGGATAAATAGTTTATATGAGTGGGAAGCCCTTGTCACAAGGACCATACATGCCAAATATGAAGGCTCTATCTCAAACGGTTAAAAAGTTATGACAAAATAACCTAGTGATCTACTTTTTTATTTAACATGACCCATATTTGAACTTAACTGAGATATTGTCCAGATGATCATTCTGAGCAAGTTTTATGATGATTGGACTAAAACTTTGGCCTCTTGGAGTGTTCACAATGTTTTTCTATGATTTGACCTGCTGACCTACTTTTTGAACCAACATGACTCATATTCAAACTTGATCCAGATTTGCCAAGATGATAATTCTGAGCAAATTGGAAGAAGATCGGACCAAAACTGGGGCCTCTAGTGTGTTCACAAGGTTTTTCTATGATATGACCTACTGACCTACTTATTGACCAGACATGACCCATATTCGAAA
Organism: Lucinisca nassula; assembly: GCA_963580285.1. Taxonomy (NCBI): domain Eukaryota; kingdom Metazoa; phylum Mollusca; class Bivalvia; order Lucinida; family Lucinidae; genus Lucinisca; species Lucinisca nassula. The sequence continues at coordinate 45,715,674 of OY757017.1, forward strand.
TTAACCGAGATATTGTCAAATGTTCATTCTGAGCAAGTTTGATTACGAACAGACCAAAACTGTTCACAACGTTTTTCTATGATTTGACCACCTGACCTCCTTTTTGACCCAACATTACCTGTATTCAAACTTGACCGAGATATTGCCAAGATGATCATTCTGAGCAAGTTTGATGATGATTAGGCGAAAACTGTGGTTTCTAGTGTATTCACAAGGTTTTCTAAGATTTGACATACTTTCTGACCCGACATGACCCATATTCTAACTTGTCCTAGATATTGTCAAGTTGATCATTCTCAGCAAGTTTGATGATAATTAAACTAAAATTGCAGTCTCTAGAGTGTAAACAATGTCTTTTTCTATGATTTGAGTGGGAATGATATGATTTTTCTACTTTTTGACCCCACATGACCCATATTGGAACTTGACCTAGATATTGCAGAGATGATCTGAGCAAGTTTGATGATGATTCGACCAAAACTGTGGCCTCTAGAGTGTTAACAAGGTTTTTCTACGGTTTGACCTACTGACCTACTTTTTGACCCCACATGACCCATATTCGGAACTTTACCAAGATATTGTCAGGATGATCATTCTGAGCAAGTTTGAGGATGATTGGACCAAATATGTGGCCTCCAGAGTGTTAACAAGGTTTTTCTATGATTTGTCCTACTGACCTACTTTTTGACGCGACATGACCCATATTTGAACTCAACCTAGATATTGTCAGGATGATCATTCTGAGCAAGTTTGAAGATTATTGGACCTAAACTGTGGCCTCCAGAATGTTAACAATGTTTTTCTATGGTTTGACCTACTGACCTACTTTTTGACCACATATGACCCATATTCAAACTTGACCGAGATAATGTCAGGATGATCATCCTGAGCAAGTTTGAGGATGATTGGACCAAAACTGTGGCCTCTAGAGTGTTAACAAGGTTTTCCTTTGATTTGACCTGGTGACCTACTTTTTTACCCGACATGACCCATATTCGAACATGACCGAGATATTGCTAGGATGATCATTCTAAACAAGTTTGAGGATGCTTGGACCAAATATGTGGCCTCTGGAGTGTTAACAAGTTTTTTCTATGATTTGCCCTACTGACCTACTTTTTGACCTGACATGACCCATATTTGAACTTGACCGAGAAAGTGTCAGGATGATTATTCTTGGCAAGCTTGAGGATGATTGGACCAAAACTGTGGCCTCTAGAGTGTTAACAAGGTTTTCCTTTGTTTTGACCTGGTGTCCTATTTTTTGATCCGACATGACCCATATTCTAACTTGACTGAGATATTGTCAGGATGATCATTCTGACCAAGTTTCATGATGATTGGACAGAAACTGTGGCCTCCAGAGTGTTAATAAGGTTTTTATATTATTTGCCCTACTGACCTACTTTTTGACCCGACATGACCCATATTTGAACTCGACCCAGATATTGTCAGGATGATCATTCTGAGCAAGTTTGAAGATTATTGGACCTAAACTGTGGCCTCCAGAATGTTAACAAAGTTTTTCTATGGTTTGACCTACTGACCTACTTTTTGACCACATATGACCCATATTCAAACTTGACCGAGATAATGTCAAGATGATCATCCTGAGCAAGTTTGAGGATGATTGGACCAAAACTGTGACCTCTAGAGTGTTAACAAGGTTTTCCTTTGATTTGACCTGGTGACCTACTTTTTTACCCGACATGACCCATATTCGAACATGACCGAGATATTGCCAGGATGATCATTCTAAACAAGTTTGAGGATGATTGGACCAAATATGTGGCCTCTAGAGTGTTAACAAGGTTTTTCTATGATTTGCCCTACTGACCTACTTTTTGACCCGACATGACCCATATTTTAACTCGACCGAGATAGTGTCAGGATGATTATTTTTGGGAAGCTTGAGGATGATTGGACCAAAACTGTGGCCTCTAGAGTGTTAACAAGGTTTTCCTTTGATTTGACCTGGTGTACTACTTTTTGACCCGACATGACCCATATTCAAACTTGACTGAGATATTGTCAGGATGATCATTCTGACCAAGTTTGATGATGATTGGACCCAAACTGTGGCCTCCAGAGTGTTAATAAGGTTTTTCTATTATTTGCCCTACTGACCTACTTTTTGACCCGACATGACCCATATTTGAACTCGACCCAGATATTGTCAGGATGATCATTCTGAGCAAGCTTGAGGATGATTGGCCCAAAACTGTGGCCTCTAGAGTGTAAACAATGTTTTTCTTTGATTTGATCTGGTGTCCTTCTTTTTGACCCGACATGACCCATATCCAAACTTGACCGAGATATTGTCAGGATGATAATTCTGACGAAGTTTGATGATGATTGGACCCAAACTGTGGCCTCCAGTGTGTTAACAAGGTTTTTCTATGGTTTGACCTACTGACCTACATTTTAACCCGACATGACCCATATTCGATATTGTCAGGATGATCATTCTGAGGAAGTTTGAGGATGATTGGACCAACACTGTGGCCTCTAGAGTGTTAACAAGGATTTCCTTGGATTTGACCTGGTGACCTACTTTTTAACCCTACATGACCCATATTCAAACTTTACCAAGATAGTGTCAGGATGATCATTCTGAACAAGTTTGAGGATGATTGGACCAAAACTGGGGCCTCTAGAATGTTAACAAGGTTTTCCTTCGATTTGACCTGGTGACCTACTTTTTGACCCGACATGACCCATATTCGAACTTCACCGAGATATTGTTAGGATGATCATTCTAACCAAGTTTGATGATGATTGGATCAAAACTGTGGCCACCAGAGTGTTAACAAGAAAAGTTTACGCACGCACTACGCACACAGCACGACGACGCCGGACACCTCACAATCATAAAAGCTCACCATGACCTTCGGTCAGGTGAGCTAAAAATAATGTCCAATGTTTAAGTTTTGAAAAAATCGGTCAAATCACTAGTAAGGTCTTGTGGCAGAAATGCAGAGGTGAAATGTAAAATCCCTATCACCAATCGTAAGTTATGGCCAAGTTTTTAAAAAGTAGGAGAAAGTAGAATTCCTGCCCACTCCAAATCTTGTGCAGTGGAATCCATAAGTTATCCTAGTGCAGTGGAATCACTAAGATAAGTCCTTAAAGAAAAATGTAACAGTAAGTTGATCATATAATGACCAATGGAAATCAAACAAGCCGTGCGTCCCACGATCAAGAATTCGTGATTTAAGAATCTTTTTTTTTTTCGATTTTGTAGCCTGTATCAAACTCTTACCCAGATTCCATGTCAAAATGTTTTGATTCTCCATCAGGAAGTGGATGGGGGACCACAGAAACGCTCTGTCTATATCCGCACTGCTCGCTCAGCATCTCCAGAATCCTCCAACAGACTTCAACGAAACCCTGGCCAAATATTCACTTCAGTGAAACCATGGCCAAAGTTGAAGGTCACACCTTTGAATCTTTGAGTTTTGTGTCCCCTCTATAGCTTGCAGCCCCGGAAGGATTATCAGTAAACTTTGGCCGAAGATACCCCACCAGTCTGAATCCCTGAATCCTGTGCCTGCTCCACACCTCGTAGGACTCACATTGGCCTAAATGAGTATGTGCAAAAGCCCTAACTCAACCACGCCAACCTAATGTGAAGCCACAACTGAAGGTCATCATTTCCTATACATTTTATTATCTCTTTAACCCCCGATTCCCACCAGCCCTGGTCAAACACCGCCACAGTGAGCTATGCAGAACGCATAACCACACCATCACAACACGAGTTGAGGGCCATAGCTGAAGACCATGAGTCCGAGCACCGAACCCCATATCCGCTCCATATCTATTTCATCCCCTGGAAGATTTTCATTCAACTCCGGCCAAACACTTGCCCCAGTGAGAAGATGTGCAGAAACTGCAACTCAGTCATGCAGACACAAGATCATGTTCACAACTTTGCCTCCCCTCCATATCTCCCTACCCAAACGAGGAGAAATAGATGGGCTGCATGATGCTTCCACGCAGAGCTGAAACCGACCGCACACGAGTACTGGTAAACCGCTTAGATGATCTAAGCCTGTCCAGGTAAAGTGGTGCAAGCCGGACCGTCCATGTTTTTAAACCGTATTGGTTTCATTGGGCGACAGGGTTTGAGATGTCATTTCATCTCAATGTCACGTAAAAACCCCACACAATTGGAAGCAACGTCTCCAAAATGACCTGTGCAGTGTTGACTGGGACGTTAAACCTCGAATCAAACAAACAAAACCAAGAAGGACCCTCATTCAACTTTGGTCAAATGAAGATCTGAATATGATGATATGCTGAACCCACAGCTCAACCATGCAGACTCCAGGTAAAGGTCACAAATGAAGGTCACAGGCCCCAGCCGTGAATTACCTGTCTGAATCACATCCCCCGCCCCCACCCCTGGAAAGATTCTCACCAAACCTAGGTTAAATGAGGGCCAAAAAAGATTATGAGCAGAACCTGCAACTCGAACATCCAGGGCCAAACTGCGTTGGGGGACATAGCTGTCCCTCAGCCTGCCCTGTTCAATTCTGTAACTGTGCCAAACACATTGTTTCAAAATCTGAAAAATATTTTTTGCACTAGTCATTAGGTATTTAGTCACTTTTCAATGGAAAACACAAAAATTAGCTATTGCATGAGTACACTCTAGCAGCACATCAATAGTATCAAAAGTAACTTGTAGCATGACTATCCTGCCCACTTTTTAAGAGAATTTATCTTTACCTATTTTAATCATTTAATAACTATTTATTTATTATTTACTAAGCTATTGATTTTTTACTTTGTAACTATTTTTATATTTATTTATTTAATTTTTTACTTATTTATTTTATATTTATTTATTAATTTATTCCTTATTTATTTATTCATTATTTAATGTTTATATTATTTATCTATTTACTTTAATGTAAAGAAGTCAACAAAACAAGTCATTCTACAAGTTCACAAAGTTACCAAAAATTGAACAAGAAAGCAATCCAAAGGACAGCCATATCGTCCTGCCGGAGCCTAACCCAGAATGCCAAAGCCACAGGTTCCACTCATCATCCCACCTAGGCCATAATTTGAGTTCATGAAAATCCCTCCATGGGCAAAAGTTAAATAGAGCTGACAGGAAACCCCAATGCCCAACAGTATGACCCTCAAATCCTCACCCAGAGCCTGCATGACTAAGCTACGGGTTCAGCATATCATACCATTCTGTCCAACACTAGACCAAAGCCCAATCAAAATCCTTCGAATGGCAAGGAGAGTATCAGATATAGCAGAGAAACAAATCTTGAGGCCCAAACTCCCAACCCCTAATTGTGACCACCTATAGTATTTCAGGTGGTCCAGTGTTGAAAAACCAAGTTGTTGGGATTTAGAACTTAAGCACAGCATCCATATGCCTAGAAGAGGTATTACTACAGTAAACTAAATCTAGAACCATTTTTCAGATAAAACAAAATCCCCAAGAGTCCATCTTGCTTTGGGACATTTCAAGACCGTTCTTATTTCAACAGACCTGCATGGCCAAGTGGATAAGAGCACTGACTCTTAATCATTAGGCCTCTCACTGTCTGGCTTGGATCACATGTGAGATGCCAAGTTCTGCAATAGAAGGTCAGGCAAATTAATTCCAGGTATTTTCCCCCCAACAGATTACAAATTGGCTCAATGTAAGTGAAATAACCTTCAATGGGCTGTGAAAAAAAAAAAAAAAAAAAAAAAAAAAAAAACACTTTTCTTCATTTGTCGGAATCTTGATAATAAAAATTTGAAGCTGCCCTTTTCATCCATCCAGTGTTTTGGTACTAACTTTAATGCAAATAAAATCACTGGTTTATGATAGTTATTCTGTTTTTGTCTCTAAAGCATGATTTGGCGCTGATCTTGCACGTCTGGGACTTGGATTTTCTTTAAATTACTTTGTGGACTTGTAGTATGACTGTCTCCTTTCAGCTTTAAAATCTTAAAAATTAAATAGGTAAATAAATATTAAAATAAAACAAAAAGAAAAGAACAAAAATCTTATGAATTAATAAATAACTAAACAATTGAAAAATTAAATCCGTAAGGAAATAGTTAAACTAATTTGTAATTTATTAAATAAATATATAAATAGATAAATAATAATGAATAAAAATAATGTAATCAAATAGAAAGTGGGATAGTCATGTTACAAGCCACTTACATCACATTTTAATTAACTTTATGAGGTTTGATTATCTATTGGTATAAACTGATATGCTGCTAGAATGAATTAATCCAGGAACATTGCCTAAAGGCTGGCTTAGTGGATTCTTTAAATTTCTGTGTGGATTTGTACCGAGAGACGTATGCATAAAACGATAAATCCAAAATAATCTGTTTGGCTCAGAACATTGATAGTTTCATCATGAAGTCTTAGATTATTGAGTTTGACAGTTACGAAATTAGAAAAAAAATATGCTTTCATCACAAAGTCTAGATCATGCCACATTTAGCCTGTTTGTTTTTTTGACATTGGTCATTATATGTAGATGTAATGTGATGGATGGCTGGACTGTGATAGACTGGGGATTGCTTGGTCATTATATCAGATTGTCCAGCGGTAGATCTAACAGTGTAATACACAGTGATAGGACTAGAAACTACATTTTACAGTGATGGGCAGGGTGTTTATCGGCAGCTGTTGTGATTTGTTCGTTGAACTGGCCACTAATTGCTTAGATGCCTAGCTCTAAATAACCTAGCTAATGTTGGTTGGCCTGTGAAAAGTCCAACAATTTACAGAAATGTCAAGCATCAATCTTAACAGATGTTTTTATTGTTTATATATATATATTTTTTCATTCTAGCGCAGCACAGCCAATCATAATGTGGCGTATGATGGTCATGGTAATGACCATAGTTATAGTCTTGTGGATTATGAGATGGTCATGTAGTAATGTGATGGTCAAATGTCGGTCATCTCTTAGCTGGAGTAGAGGTGTCAGCTTTTTGTAATGGAGTCTGATGTTATCCTAGCAAGAATTTAGTTGTGTTAAACTGCAAAGCATGTGTAGTTTGTAGGTATTCTATTAATCTCACATCTTGAGCTAAGAATTAGTTGCCATTGTCATTCTAATTATTTTTGCTGCATATCAAAGCTCAGTATAAAGAGGGTTGATTGAAGCAAGTATTCTACTAAAGTCAGGATTAACAAGATGAACTTTCTTTAATTTAAAATTAAGTAGATAATACAAACACACTGAATAGAAGGCGAGGCTAGTAATATTGATGAGAAGAAACTGATCACACATGAGTACTAGTAGACTGCTTAAAACTAAAGAATTTTATGGTGACTTAGTATATAGATTCAGAAAAATATATAACCGCAATATCTTTAGCGCCCAATTTCGTAAAATCATTCTTCGATATAAAAAGATTGGGTACAACATGGATATTATACGACAGACTTGCATGCATGGTAGTTAACCCAATCACGGTTGGCAACTTTGCTTCCCTCTTTAATTGCACGCCGGTGGGTCAGGCCTCAGATTCTATGACGGTTCCAACGTAAAGGCTTATTGAGAATTAGAGAGATCTAATTCAAGGTAATGTTGGTTGGTGCCTGATGCTCTGTCTCTGGTCGGGCCCATCGGAGTCTTAATGTTGGTTTTCTTTTGCTCCAGCATTTCAGTGGTTTCTTGCTGTCGAGTCCTCACCGTTGTCTCACCTATGTTGTTCTTTGATTATTTGTGTTCACGGAGATGTTGCACTGATGAGTTAGGAGGCCTTCATGCGGACTGAACAAATTATTTGTCTAAATCGCGACGGAAGTAAGGGCGAGGATTGTGGCGACGTAAAATCGATTTAAGCCCCCCCCCCCCCCCCCCCCAGTGGAAATATTTCACCTGACAGTTCCAAGGCGGTTCTTCTGTGACGATTTATTTATTTTGTTGTTTGTTACTTGCAATCTGTATCACTTGTGTCTTTTTATTTTGGATGGCCATATGGCCATTTTGTGGGAAAGTAACTGTCCTTATGGCCTTCCTTTGTTTAGGTTTCCATTATGGTCTGGTCGCTTAATGTTTGTGTTTCTTTCCCTTTGGTGTCTTTGATGGGTGGAGTAAGTTAATTGTATCGATTCCTGATCTTTGTTTTACTTCTACTTTGCGAATCAGACCGTCCAGTGCATTATAAGCCTTTTAATTTTATTGGGCGGCAGGGCTTAAAAGGTCGTCATGTCCCACCACTAAAAAGGAGGCGGTGTATGTTATATTGTCCGATATTTTTATACTTTTTGGAGTTGATGCTCTTTGAACATCGAACATAGCAGTATCTATCAGTTTCGTGTCTTGTTTGTTTGTATTGGAGTTTAACGGCCCAGTAAACACTTTTAGGTCATTTTTGAGGCGGTCAGTTTACCTATCCACACTGTTCCTGGGCAGGCCTATACGTAAGCGGTAAACCAGTACAGTGCACATTCTTTTGCCAGAAACTGGCAACTTCCCTTCTTGAATCAGCAACAGGGAGAGAATGACCATAGAAATGATTTCATGATCAATCTCCATGAAAGAATGTTGCCGACCCCGGCAGGTATCGAAACTTAGTCCTGATCATTAGTAAGACTCGCATCCGACTGAGCTACCGAGGCTGGCTATAAGTTTCGTGTCCCCTTCAGACATTTAGAGCATCATGAGATGACGTGCAGAACATCTGAACCATAACTTTTAGAGTATTTGCTCCTTGAACCCAACCCCGCCCATCAGGGATTGAGGAAAATAGATTGGGCTGCATGCTGCTTCCACGCAGAGCTGAAACCAACCGCACAGGAGTACGGGTAAACAGCTTAGGTTTTAAGCCTTCCCAGGTATAGTGTTGCAAATCTGACCGTCCATGCATATAAACATTATTTGTTTCATTGGGCGGCAGGGCTTTAGATGTCATTTCATCTGAATAATCGGTAAAAGTCCCATAAAATTGGAAGCAACATCTCCAAAATGGCTTATACATAGTTGACGGTGACGTTATACCTCAATTCAAACAAAAAATTTTCCCTTGAACAATATCCATCCATCCATGAAAATTTTTCTTCGGTCATTTCACACTGAGGATGCTTCAAGAATTGCAGTTGTCAGTTTCGGGCGGAAGTGTTCAGTGTACTACTTGGGAAAATTAATGATTTGGTAAACTGACCGGCTCAGTGCAAGTATATGTGTTGACTGGATGTTACACTCCAAACTAGCTTGAGCTTTGTGTGCCATAATAGGTTCCAAATAATTGTGACAAAGCCCGTTACCTCCTTGTAAATCTGGAGCATTGATTGTTTGGTTGCTATGGCAACTTGTTACCATAGACTGGTGATGGGGAAAATTGAAAAATGGCATTTTACTGCCAAGTCACCAGATATTTTGACCAAACATTAATAGAAATGTCTCTTAAGTAAACTTCTTTCAGCCATATGCCAACATGAGGGTCCCCGAGGTTGTGTCCGGGCCATGTTACAACCCTTACATTTCATAAGATCATCTATAAAGATAAAAGATAAAGAAGACCTATTTAACGTTGCATATCATAAACAACTACCATAAGCTCTGTAGAGCTCTTATCTCACCTAGAGCACAGGTCAGCTAATGCCGTGGCCTGTTGTCCGTCGTTAGCTCATCTCTTCCCAAACCGGAAGTCAGATTAAGCTGATACATGGAGATTCAGATTTGCTAAAATGGTTCCGTTTGGATTTCCAAGATTGCTGCTATGGCAGCCATCTTGAAATTCATCAAACTACCTCTCCCAAACCAAAGGTTGAGTTGAGCTGAAACTTGATGGAAGGCATCGGGGGTTACATAAAGATTCAGATTTGATAAAAAAACCCATTCTGATATCCAACATGGCCGCCATGGGGGCCATCTTGAAATTCTTAAAATGACATCTCCTCCCGAACCAATGGTCGAATTGAGCTGAAACATGATAAGAGGCATCGGGGTGACATTGAGATTTATATTCGCTCAAATTGTTCCTTTCCAATAGCGAAGATGGCCACCGTCGTTGGTGGCCATCTTGAAATTCTTCAATCGACATCTCCCGAACCAAAAGTCGAATTGAGCTGAAACTTGATGGGAGGCGCATCAGGGTGAAATGGAGATTCAGATTTGCTAAAATCATTCCATTCATATATCCAAATTGGCAGCCATGGCAGCCATCTTTAAATTCTTCAAATGACATATTCCAAACCAAAGGTTGAATTGAGGTGAAACTTGATTGGAGGCATCAGGATGCCATGGAGATTCAGATTTGCTTAAAATGTTCCATTCCGATATCCAAGATGGCCACCATCTTGAAATTCTTCAAATGCATCACGATAACACACCTGTATGACATTTTTCACATCTCCAAATGGCTACTTGTCTGATGAAAATCTGTGATATTTGTCTTATTTATACTGCAAACATAGGTTGTGAGTGCTCGTTAGAACCGTCTCACTGAGGCGGTTCTATCGAATACCCACAACCTATGTTTTGGAGCAGAAATAAGAAAAATAATGTTTACCCCCATAAAACCCAGTTTTCTCTATATAAAGTGGGGTTAAGGGGGGGGGGGTCCAGTGTTCAATCTAGGATTTGGTGTTAGGGGGCCCACAGACCCTGCAAAAGGGGACCATTTGAAAATTTAGGGGGCTCATAGATTATACTAAATTTAGCTGCAAGATCAATCTTTTGTTTCAAATGTAGGTTGAATGATAACGAGGCAGCCATGTATGGTTTTAATTTATTGATTGTAAAGTTTCCCAAACGAACCCCCATTTCCAATTGAGCACCAATGTGGACTCTGTACTTGAAATATTAGGCCTTTTATGAAGTGGAGGGGTGGGACATGGACCCAACAGAGCCCAGGTTGGTACGAGTATCACTGGATGTGTCTTATCATAATGACCAAGAATATATATGGTTTAGGGGTGTGGATGGATGGATGGATATTTTGTTTTAAGATGCTCAACCCTAATAGGGCATATAGCGTCTAAAAATGTTTATATGTTATACATAAAATTATGCAAGTTTAAAAATTAAAATAATACTAATTACAGTTTGTGATAAAGACAGATTTCTTTAAGAAAATTAATTAATTGATAAAAAGGTATTTTGTTAAAAAGATCTTTCATTGTTGCAACATTAAAATATTTTGAGCGCATATGATAAAATTCTACACATGAAATGAGAAAGTGTTTCCCTGTGAACAGTTCGTTACAAGATATACAGAAAGGTGCTTGTTCGTTTTGTAATATGCGAGAATGAGTGAGTCTTGTGTGTCCAATACGACATCCTGTAATTTTAGTTTGGTCTTTCCTATTGTAATTTGAGAAAGAGCATTTACTGTGAAAATTAGGTTCTATTTTGAATAATTAGTTATCAGTTTCTTTTTCCCAAATAGATTGACATTTGTTCTTTAAATAATTATTAATGTTCGATTTAAAATCTGAAAAAGGAATTTTAAAATTTGTAATAGTTAACGATAATGCAGATTTAGCTTCTAAATCCGCTAACTCATTTCCACGAATATTTATGTGACTGGGAATCCAGCAGAAAATAATCTCCTTGGAGACCGAAAGATAGTGAAAGGTTTCCTTAAAATTTTTTGAATTAAGGGATTTCTGTGCTGTTGATCTTTAAGAGCCTTTAAAACAGAAAGAGAATCTGAAAAAATGATAAATTGTTTTTCGTACTGATCTCGGATATGATACAGTGCAATATCAATTGCTTTCGCTTCAGCAGTAAAAATAGAGCTATTATCGGGTAATCTAATGTTGTTATTGAAATTCGGACTAATGACAGAAGAAGCAACTTTCTCATCTTGTTTCGAACCGTCATTTAGAGGTGTGGATGTGTACAGTTCCTGAGATATAAGGCATTTTAAGCTGTGGAGGAGTTGGAGCATGGCCCTGGCAGACCCCAGGAAATCCAAGATTGTTGTCCTTGAATGTGTCTTATCATTAAGGACCAAGAAAATAATTATATTATTTAGGAGTTCGGATCTGAATTGTTTCAGAGATATGAGGCCCTCTTATGAAGTGAAAAGGAGAGGAATGGCGCCTGTGGACCGCAAAGTTGGTGTGACTGAATGTGTCTAATCACAAGGAACACGAATATATATGATTATGAGGTGGGGATCTCAATGGTGTCTGAGATATATGGCCTTTTATGAAGTGGAGGGGGGGGGGGGGGCATGGTGTCACACATTGCCCTAGCACAAAGAGACCCCAGGTTTATGAGACTGAATTAGTCTTATCACAAGGAACACAAATATACATGCATAGGGGGTGGGATCTGAGTAGTTTCTGAGATATGACATTTTATGAAATTGAGGGGTGGGACATGGCCCTGACGCACCCCAGGGGACCCCTAGGTTGAAATCACTGAATGCGTCTTATCATAAGGAACAAGAAAATATGGTTTAGGGGTGGGATCTAAACGGTTTCTGAGATATTAGGCCTTTTATGAAATAAAGGGGGATGGACATGGCCCGGGCACATCCCAGGGGACAACCAGGTTGCTGTTACTGAATGCGTCTTATCATAAGAAACAAGACTATATATGGTTTTGGGGTGAGGATCTGAAAGGTTTCTGAGATATAACGCCTTTTATGAAGTGGAGGTGTGGGGCATGACCCTAGCGCACCCTTGGAGACCCCTAGGTTGGTATCACTGAATGCGTCTTATCATATAAAGGAACAAGAATATATATGGTTTAGGGGTGGGATCTGAAAGGTTTCTGAGATATATCCCCTTTTATGAAGTGGAGGGTTGGGGTATGGTCCCGGCGCACCCCGGGAGACGCCTTGGTTGGTATCAATGAATGAGTCTTATCATAAGAAACAAGAATATATACGGTTTAGGGGTGGGGATCTGAATGGTTTCTGAGATATTGGGCCTTTTACGAAGTGGATGGGGTGGGGCATGGCCCGGGCACATCCCAGGGGACGCCTAGATTGGTGTTACTGAATGCGTCTCATCATAAGACTAGAAATGCGTCCATAGGACATGGATGCCCCCGTCTGAAAATATGTCTGTTCGTATTAATCCATAGTAAGTTACTAAAGGTGTTTAAGTTTTGGACCTTTTTTTTACATTTGACCTCTAAGTATGACCTTGACCTTGGAGGCAAGGACCTTGGTTTTGTGTGAGGCAGATTGTCTCATGATGGCCAACATTTCTGCCAGGTAATTTCAAAATCCGTTCAGAAATAAGAACGTTATTGACTGTGTTTAAGTTTCGGACGCTTTTGTAGACCTTTGACCTCTAAGTATGACCTTGACCTTGGAGGTATGGACCTGGGTTTTGCTTGCGACACATAGTCCCATGATGGTTAACATTTCTACAAAGCAATTTCAAAATCCATCCAGAAATAAGTAAGTTATTGACTGTGTTTAAGTTTTGGACCATTTTTTGACCTTTGACCTCTAAGAATGACCTTGACCTTGACCTTGGAGGTACAGACCTGGGTTTTACACGTGACACATTGTCTCATGATGTTTAACATTTCTACAAAGTAATTTCAAAATCCATCCAGAAATAAGAAAGTTATTGACTGCGTTAAGTTTGGGATGGACAAACGGGCGGATGGACGAACGAATGAACGGATGGACAGAGGCAACGCTATATGCCCTTCCACCATTCTTCGAATGGCGGGGGCATAAAACAAGAGGCCCATGGGCCACCCTGCTCACCAGAGCTCAGGTGGACACTGCCCGATGACAGCCATGCATTTTCACATGATATCATTTTAATCTACCAATTATAAAGTCTCCCAAATGAACCCCTATATCCAAATGAGCATCCATCTGGACTCATTTTCTAAAACATAAGGCCTTTTATTAAGTAGAGGGTGTAGGGCATGGACCCAATGGAGCTCTGGTTGGTATCACTACATGGGTCTGATCATAAGGATCATATATATGGTGTAACAGTGGTAATCTGTATACCGGAGTTATAAGGCCTCTTAAGCGGTGGAGGGGTTAGGGCATGTCCTGTTGATCCCAGGAAAGCCCAAGATTGTTGTCCCTATAAGGACCAAGAATATATATATATACTCAGAGGCAAAGTATACACTTTTTGATTTAGAATACCGGATCTTGTATTGCTGTCTGTAATAAAATATGCCTATGTCCGCTTTTTCCAAACGTCCAAGTTTGTAAAACTCCAATTCTTTTCCTGTAACAGTCTTCCAGGATGGAGTTATTGCCCTTAATTGAAAATCAATATTTCCAATAAAATCTCATGTTGTACGCGACATTCAAATATGTGCACACCGCAAAAGTCATGTACGAATGTTCATCGATAAGACCACATCATTACTTTGCCATTAAACCCAAACGAACAGCTTCAAACTCAATTGGAATGTCTGCCTGTTCCGGATTATCTCCCTTTCAATTAAAATCATAGTGAATTAAATGAGTCTTTTTCTCACATCTTGTAAGAGATATTCATTTGAAACTTTCGCATACTTATTGTTTTGCTCTGCATCTTTATGTTTACTCCATAGTAAAACCTCTAAAATTGCACAATGGAAAGTTAATCTTCAATACAAATCCTATAGAAACATAATGCATTTAATAAAAGGAAGAACGTAAAAGGCGAAAATGCCATTTTCTTGGAGAAAAGCTGTTGCACTTTACCTTTTTTTTAAATTCAATATGCGACATATTCTTGCCAATCAGATGCCATTCTTTAAATTTTTGCATGAAAAATCATTTATTGAATAACCCGTATTCGAAACACATGTTTAAAGGGAAGGTACTCAAGACGGAATATTGGATCAGACCCCCTGTCCATTTTAAGTGACACAATTTCATAATCCGTTAATCAAATTTAACGGAAAATGCTGCAAATTATGCGGCAGTGGTTGTTCTTATTTATGATACCTCATATATATATATATATATATATATATATATATATATATATATATATATATATATATATATATATATATATATATATATATATATATATATATATATATATATATATATATATATATATATATTATTCATTCTGCTAGTTGAAATATGGGATTTATAAACCGAGGGAGGTAAAACAATCCGATAAAGAAACGAGTGCGAAGCACGAGTTTCTTTAACGGATTGTTTTACCTCCCGAGGTTTATAAATCCAATATTTCAAATAGGAGAAATGTATAATCTGTATATTACATGCACTTCCATAGACTTTTAGGAGAGTTTGGATCTTGAATTTTGGATCTGAATGCCCATTCAGTTGACTGTTTACAGCTCATGTAAACGGTTCAATCAGCGAACTGTTACAGAATCTGGGTGGAAGAACAACTGGATGGGCGCCATTTTGAAAGCGCTTTCTACAGTTTTGAACAAAAATAGAAGAAACAAAGTGTTTCAGTGATAAAACAAGTAAAACTTTAGATTAAATAAAGCAAAACTTACATCCTAATCAATGGTCATATCCATGTTTTCTTTTGTTTCAGCGTTGCATCCGACTCAAACGTCACGCATTCTGAACGTCTGTTGATATTTCTTAGACGCCATTACAATGACGTCATGAATAACGTCGCCGTGATTGAAACTTTCCCGCGTTTGAACAATTTCACTGCAAAGCGGTATCTCGTATCTTGTACATAAAGTAGTTCCAGCTGAAGGGATTTATTTCCCCGGCTAAGAGGAAATATTTCTTCTTAGCAAAAAGGAAAATACCAAGTTTATGTCTGGTAGAAATCATGGTATTTCTCTGTAATGCATGTAATATATATAAATAATATCCACAATGCGGGTAAATATAACTATGAAAAAATTAAAGAACCACTGGAATAAAAGTTATTTTTCCTGTATTTTTAACAACCGGTTTCATCCATGATGGAATTTTCAAGTTAACAATGATGTTTATTATTGTACGTTAAAGTGACGTAAACGTCAATAGTTATTTATTTTTCCCGTAACGCTCAATAAAAGCTGACGCTTTTGTGTTTTTGAGACGTTACGTATTTACATATGAGCCGTCGTAAGATAACGGCGTAAAAAGCAAATGAAGTACAGGACACAGCGATCAGCGGAGACTCAGATCGGCCCGCGCAATCGGAATCTTCACCGATCGCATATACATGCACACACCACAGGACACAGGATAAATATCATGCTCAGCCGAGCCGAGCACGAAAAAAAGGTTGCAGAACCTCGGGCCTGATTGAGCCAGCGCATGAAAAATCCCACAAGAAGGTTTGAGCGATCAGTGGAGACTCAGATCAGCCTGCGCAATCGCGCAATCCGATCAGAATCCTCACCGATCGCATATTACATGCACACACCACAGGACACAGGATAAATTCTATGCTCAGCCGAGCCGAACACGAAAAAAGTTTTACAACCTCGGGGCCTAATTTGAGCCAGGGCATGAAAAATCCCACAAGAAGGTCTGAGTGATCAGCGGAGACTCAGATCGGCCTGCGCAATCGCGCAGTCCGATCGGAATCCGCACCGATCGCATATACAGCGACCCAAATGAGTACTTATAAGACACACTTGTTTGTTAAATCATAATGACATCCTGCCGTGATCCCCACAGCGTCTACCGATCCATGTTTTGAAGGGGTGAAAGTGTGTGAATAGTTTGAGCCGGCGCATGATGGAACCTACGATAAGCTCTATGCGATCAGAAGATGCTCAAATTAACCGTGGCAGTACATTTTGCTTGTCTCTTTACATGGATCGTGCCCTGTGGTGTGTGCATGTATATGTGATCAGTGAAGATTCTGATCAGACTGCGCGATTGCGCAGGCTGATCTGAGTCTCCGCTGATCACTCAAACCTTCTTGTGGGATTGTTCATGCGCTGGCTCAAATCAGGCCCCGAGGTTCGTGCTCGGCTCGGCTGAGCATGGAATTTATCCTGTGGTGTGTGCATGTATATGCGATCAGTGAGGATTCTGATCGGACTGCGCGATTGCGCAGGCTGATCTGAGTCATCACTGATCACTCGGACCTTCTTGTGGGATTTTTGATGCGCTGGCTCAAATCAGGCCCCGAGGTTGTAGAACTTTTTTCGTGCTCGGCTCGGCTGAGCGTGAAATTTTTCCTGTGTCCTGTGGTGTGTGCATGTATATGCGATCAGTGAAGATTCTGATCAGACTGTGCGATTGCGCGGGCTGATCTGAGTTTCCGCTGATCGCTCAAACCTTATTGTGGGATTTTTCATGCGCTGGCTCAAATCGGGCCCCGTGGTTGTAGAACTTTTTTCCTGCTCGGCTAGGCTGAGCATGGGATTTGTCCTGTATCCTGTGGTGTGTGCATGTATATGCGATCGGTGAAGATTCTGATCGGACTGCGCGATTGCGCAGGCCAATCTGAGTCTCCGCTGATCGCTCAAACCTTCTTGTGGGATTTTTCATGCGCTGACTCGGGTCAGGCCACGAGGTTGTAGAACTTGTTTCGTGCTCGGCTCGGCTGAGCATAGAATTTATCCTGTGTCCTGTACTGTGTGCATGTAATATGCGATCAGTTGGGATTCTGATCGGACTGCGCGATTGCGCAGGCTGATCTGAATCTCCGCTGATCGCTCAAGCCTTCTTGTGGGATTTTTCATGCGCTGGCTCAAATCAGGCCCCGAGGTTTTTAGAACTTTTTTCGTGCTCGGCTCGGCTGGGCATGGAATTTATCCTGTGTCCTGTGGTGTGTGCATGTATATGCGATCGGTGAGGATTCTGATCGGATTGCGCGATTGCGCAGGCCGATCTGGGTCTCCGCTGATCGCTCAAAACCTTCTTGTGGGATTTTTCATGCGCTGGCTCAAATCAGGCCCCGTGGTTGTAGAACTTTTTTCGTGCTCGGCTCGGCTGAGCGTGAAATTTATCCTGTGTCCTGTGGTGTGTGCATGTATATGCGATCGGTGCGGATTCCGATCGGACTGCGCGATTGCGCAGGCCGATCTGAGTCTCCGCTGATCACTCAGACCTTCTTGTGGGATTTTTCATGCCCTGGCTCAAATTAGGCCCCAAGGTTGTAAAACTTTTTTCGTGTTCGGCTCGACTGAGCATAGAATTTATCCTGTGTCCTGTGGTGTGTGCATGTAATATGCGATCAGTGAAGATTCTGATCGGACTGCGCGATTGCGCAGGCTGATCTGAGTCTCCACTGATCGCTCAAACCTTCTTGTGGGATTTTTCATGCGCTGGCTCAATCAGGCCCGAGGTTCTGCAACCTTTTTTTCGTGCTCGGCTCGGCTGAGCATGATATTTATCCTGTGTCCTGTGGTGTGTGCATGTATAGGCGATCGGTGAAGATTCTGATCGGATTGCGCGATTGCGCGGGCCGACCTGAGTCTCCGCTGATCGCTGTGTCCTGTACTTCATTTGCTTTTTACGCCGTTACCTTACGACGGCTCATATGTAAATACGTAACGTCTCAAAAACACAAAAGCGTCAGCTTTTATTGAGCGTTACGGGAAAAATAAATAACTATTGACGTTTACGTCACTTTAACGTACAATAATAAACATCATCGTTAACTTGAAAATTCCATCATGGATGAAACCGGTTATTAAAAATACAGGAAAAATAACTTTTATTCCAGTGTTTCTTTAATTTTTTCATAGTTATATATATATATATAGTCTTTTTTCAAAAGAAAACCAACTAAAAGTCTTTTATTTTGCCGGACGTTTCAACCGGAACCCAGGTCTTCTTCGGCGACATATTTTTAATGACAGGTAACTAACAACGTCGTGAAGACAAGAACATATACAACTGCACGTCATCAAGAAACGTTACTTAAAGGACGTCTAAAACTACCATTCAGATTTCCCGCAAAAATGTAAAATACTGAAAAAAGACAGGTTGCGGTCATGCCGACTTGGAATGAGTTACAGATGCATTTCCGTTGATGGCGAATTACACTTGAAATCATGAAAACACGCCTATATGATTCCGATCCCCTCAAACCCAGCCTTTAAAAAGTAAAACCGTGGTTTCCAGGGGTAAGCCAAATTCCCCCTGTTACCACCCAAAATAATTGAAAAATTGACAATGTATGTGTATAGGCGTGTTTTCGTAATGATAGGGGTCTTAATAAGAAATAATTCCCCTCCTCCCAAACTTAAGAACTGTTACGTGATAATTAAGAAAGAATGTTCTATCAAATCCTGCTTAAGAGATTATTAAATTGTCAGACCATCCATCAATCATATTAATATAACCGACCTTTGTGAAAAAGTGTGTGTGTGTGTGTGTGGGGGGGGGGGGGTTACCCTAAATACCGGCTTTTATTTTGACCAGCGATAAACAGCGCATGACAAATCCCGCAAGAATGCCTGAGCGACCAGCTAAGACTCAGATCAGCCTGCGCATTCGCACAGCCTGATCAAATTCCTCGCTGATGGTATGTACCCCCACAAGCCACGCCCCATGCAAAGAGACAATCAAACTGCCTCGTCACAGGGGATTTGGTGCGCAGGTTAATTTAAGCCCCCGGTGAACGCACAGGCCACACCATAGGCTCCGCCATGCGCCGGTTCATTTGAAATCAAATTACTTCCTGAGTGATCTCCCTTATAACCTTTTGGTTCTGAGCAGTTCTTAACTGATTCCGACGAATGCGCATGCATAATCATTCACTGGAAGGAACCACTGAGCCCCATCACGAAAACACGCCTATACTTTTTTTTTTTTTTTTTTTCTTCCCTGGCAAAAATGGAAATTTTCAGATGAAAAATTGTGATACTCTTCCTATCCCCGCACAAAACACAGACCGCTCGGCCCGATAGAACCGCCTCGACGAGGCGGCTCCATCAAATACCAACAATGCATACCCCGAGCAGAAACAAGAAAAATAATGTACACACCCTCAAACCCCCATTTAACGGTTCAAGGGTGTCAAAACTACATAGCATAGGTGTGCCCCCGCGACGCGGCCCAAGGACAAACGCTAGGGACACAAGTAACCCAATATCGGCCTACATACTATGCATATGCAGGCCGATCTGACCTCCCTTGACCAGCACAGAGAGGGTCACGAACGAAGAGCACAACGGAGGACCCAATCAGTCAACACGAGTGTGAAGGCCGATATGGGCCCTCGCTGCGCGCACAGTCAAACAACGATCCAAATCAACACAAGTGCACAACCCAACCAACATTCACGCCCAAGGGAGACAACTTTAACAAAAACGAACTCTTTTGTAATAGCTCTCTTTGAATTGGTCAGCTCCCAAAGCAAAGAATCCGCTCCCTTCCGGAAGCAAACTCCTTCCTTTAAGAGCAGTCCCATCACCAATAAGAATAATCTTATTCAAATTCTAGTTATCTCCCTTAGTCCCGAATGCGCAGTCCGTGCAATGAGTGTTACTTTTTATTTTTGATGTCCAAGGAAGACAACTTTCAACAACTTTAAACGAATCCCTTTTGTAATATGTCCATTTGAACGGGCCAACTCGTGAAGCAAAACAATCTGCTCCTTCTGCAAGGGAGCAAACTCTGCCCTCAAGAGCAGTCCCATCAACCATAAGAAATAATTTCATTTAAATCCTAGCCGTCTCCCTTAGTCCCGAATGCGTAGTGTGCACAATTAGCGTTATGCCCTTGTTAGCTCAACAACCACTGTATAGCCGCGACAATGCATGCAGTATCCACCCACCCATTCACACTTGTGGTCTAGAGGCAACCAAAATGTCAGCGGACGCCTGCTACAGACTGGACCGATTAGAACACCAACACCACGAAAACACACATACCCCCATCCCCCCCCCCTAAAAAAAAACCTCTTCACAGCAAAACTGGGACCTGGAAAGCAAACGTCACCGTCTTGTCCCCAAGACGCAGGTTGTGGGTACACATCAGAACGGCCTCGGCGAGGCGGCTCCAAAGAGCGTCCACAATCCAATTTCTCTTCATAAATGACTTGGGTTTTAAAGGGGTTATCATTGTACTCCCCTTTCCCGCCCCCAAAATACATGTCGTTGGCACACCCTGGATCCGCCCGAGCAAGGCGGTCCCAGGGAGCGCCCATAATCGACACCCCGAACAGAAACAGAAAAATACGATAACTTCCAGCACAAAAAATTGTTCATGCTTTCCGGTTTATTTGAATAGGCGCATACCCGCAATGACTGATACACGCCCATATACTTTTGATCCCCATCAACCCCACCCTCAGAGAGCCAAAATGGAGTCTACAGGGGTTCTACAAAATCATACCTATCTCCGCCCAGAACTCAGCTTGCGGGTACCCATCAGAATCGCCTCGCCGAGGCGTCTCTAACGAACCCCGCACACCCGATGCTCGGAGCAGAAACATGAAAAAAAAAAACTGATAATTAATCCGAAAGTGTTCATTTCGATTGGAAAACATGCCAAGAAATTTGCATAGAAGAACCCCGCAGTAGTAAGGACCAAGGAGCTCGCATCTATCCGGGAACAACATGCCACGCATCAGAACAATACCAGTCAGGCCGCTCCCCGCTGGCACGCACCCGCATACCCCAAGCACGACCCGTCCCGCAGGCGCCCGCTGACCCACGACCACTAGTGTGTAATCTGTATATATATATACTGACCGGAAATAGAAACTATACACTTTTAAATTGTCTCGCCTGACAAAACAAGTGGATAATTCAGTTAAAAATTACTGATTAAGGACTTTACTAACTATCGACATGAATCCTGTAACAATTTAAAGAAAATCTGGTGTTCAAAATAAAAGTTTTTGGGAAAAATGTAAAAAATTGCATTTTTCACAAAATCTGTTTGTAATCGAATTTTGATTTCAACAATCATTGCGTATAGGTAACAAGTAAAAAGCAAGGAATAAAAAAATAACATAACATCTAAAATTTATCGAGAAACAAACATTCTATTGAAATCTCAAAAACTGCTTTTTTTCAGCGAAATTTTCAAAATAATGTTTCAAGCCAAAAATCGACCCGAAAGTGCCTTCAATCGTTTTAGCATTCTCAGCTGTGTCTTAAATATTGATAAAAACAAAAACCGCAATCTGAAATGCAATACTTTTCGCTCACTTCCGGTGGTTTGGTCCAATATTTAAACGTCGATAACATTTCAACAATAATTTGTGAAAATTTTCATTTTGTAAACAATATTCCCAACGTTAAATGATGCGTAATAACTGGTAAAAATGGGAATCAGATTCGCGACACAAAAAGTTTGACTCAATGGAAACTTGAACAGCATAATTTAAACCCTTGCTTTGAACCTGTGGCTCTACCCGTTAACTCGTAGCTATCATTAAACATTTTATTCGATAAATCAGACATGCCACTGATGATAATTTACATAATTGGAATTCAAATTTCATTAAAATGTTTCGCCAGTGACAACTTAAAAATGAGTGTATAGTTTCAATTTCCGGTGAGTATATATATAAATGGTTTCTGGTTTCTGATATATGAGGTCCTTCTATGACGTGGAGAGGAGAGGAATGGTGTGGGTGTACTATTGATAAGGAACAAGAACATATGATTATGGGGTGGAGATTTGAATGGTTTCTGAAATATATGGCCTTTTAAAGTGGAGGGGCGGGGCGCATTGCCCTAGCACAAAGTGACCCCCAGGTTGGTGTGAGTGAATGAGTCTTATCATAAGGAACAAGAATATTATAGTTTATGGGTGGGGATCTGAATGATTTCTGAGATATATGGCTTTTAATGAAGTAAAGCAGTGGGGCATGACTCAGGCAGTCCGGCTAGTGTTATTTGAATGTGTCTTATCACAAAGACGATAATATATATTGTTTAGGGGTGGGGCTCCGAACAGTTTTTGAGATCTATAACCTTTTGTGAAGTGGTGGGGTGGGGGCAAGGCCCTGGCTTGACCCGGGAGACCTCCAGGTTGACGTCAATGAATGTGTCTTATCATAAGGAACAACAATATATATGGTTAGAGGTGAGGATCTGTAAGGTTTCCAAGATATTGGGCCTTTAATGAAATGAAGGGGTGGGGCACGACTCCGGCACATCCTGGGGGACCCCCAGGTTAGTGTCAATGAATGCGTCATATCATAAGAAACAAGAATATAGAAGGTTTTGGGGCGGGGATCTGAATGGTTTCTGAGATAGATGGCCTTTTGTGAATTGGAGGGGTGGGGCAAGGCCCCGGCGCACCCAGGAAGACCCCCAAATTGGTGTCAATGAATGAGTCTCTTCATAAGGAACAAGAATATATAGGGATGAGGGGTGGGGATCTGTAAGGTTTCCAAGATATTGGGCCTTTTATGAAATGGAGGGGGTGGGGCACAACCCAGGGGACCAACAGGTTGGTATCACTGAATGCGTCTTATCATAAGGAACAAGAATATATATGGTTTTGGGGTGGGGATCTAAATGGTTTCTGAGATATATGGCCTTTTGTGAAGAATAAAGGGTGGGGCAATCCCCGGCCCGCCCCGGGGGACCCTCAAGTTGGTGTCAATGAATGTATATTTTCATAAGGAAAAAGACTATATATGGTTTAGGGGTGGGGATCTGTAAGGTTTCCAAGATATTGGGCCTTGTATGGAATAGAGGTGGTGGGACATGACCCCGGCACGTACCGGGGGACCCCCAGGTTGGTGTCACTGAATGCATCTTATCATAAGGAACAAGAATATATATGGTTTTGGGGTGGGGATCTTGATGGTTTCCGAGTTATATGGCCTTTTATGAAGTGACACAATATGGACCACCTATAGCACCCCTCTAAAAAAAATTTTTTTTAGCTTCTTCAGACCACCCCTAAAAAAATTTTAAGCTTCTCCAGACCACCCCCTAAAAAAATTTTTGCTTCTCCAGACCGCCCCTAAAAAAATTTTTTTAGCTTCTTCAGACCACCCCTAAAAATTTTTTTAGCTTCTCCAGACCACCCCCTAAAAAATTAAAATTTTAAAATTAAAAAATTGAAAAATAAAAAAAATGGATGATGATGAAAAAATATATTTGAAACATAAAGGAAGAGTAGAATACCAAAATAGAAGATTAAGACAAAAATTAAATAAACTGAAAGTATTTTTAGAAAATAGTGGAATGACTATTATTGAACATTGCGGTAGCGGATCTTGTTGGTTCACTTGGGACCAATATGATTTACAAGTAGATTTTGAAAAATTCCCCGAAGATTCTTTTGTAAAAATATTAAAAATAAATTGTGTGGAATATCATATCTTCCCAGGAGGAGAAGATGTATTATTTGTTAGTAGTGAATTTAAAAACTTTAGATTTCAATGGTGTAGTTTTGGCAACGAAAAAATGGAAACTATTTTTATAAAACAAAAAATGCGTTCAAAGAAATACTTTATTTAATTAATAAAAAATGTTATATTTGCGAAAAGAATACTTAAGAAGACAATAGTGATATTATTCTAGGAGAAAAAGATTTTTTCCATAAACACTGTTTAATATCAAAAGAAGAAAAAGATGATAAATTGTTATGTATTGAAAAGAATATCTGAAATATCGAAAATCGAAAAATTGTAAAAAAGTGAAAAAATCTGAAAAATGTAAAAAATCTGAAAATTGTAAAAATGTAAAATCTGCATATTTGTATTCTTAATTTATGCATTTCTTATAACCAGGAGGCGGCTCATTAATTATTATAACTTTATTAAATAAAATCAAGCATTTCCTATTTTTTTTTTACCTCGGCTAAAGCCTGGGCCTTGCCTTCCTCAATAAGTTTTTTTTCTTTCCGTTTCACTTAATCCTGTTTGTTTTGAATGTATGCAATCTTTCAGTTTATTATATTTATCTAATTCATCTAAAATCAACTTAAATTCATTTTCAGATATCTGCCCATCTGTCAAAGCCTTAGAAATCAAATCTTTTATACTATTCAACTTACTATCAGCAATAGTTTTAATATCATAATGTTTTTTTTTTGTTTTTGCATGTAATCTACGTCTAACAAGTTTAACACAAACCCCTAAACCCCCGCACACAACAGCAGCAATTTCCAACGGCAACATAACCGGAACAGTTAAACCAACACCAGCCATAATAACACTTGAAGAAATTAACGCAGTATCAACACAATCAGAAATGTTAATTCCACGTTTATACTTTTAGTATAATGCCTTTCTTACATCCCTCTCTTTCATTAATTGTTTTTCTATCTCTGATATCTTCTGTAATCTATAATTTTGTCCGTCTTCACTAGGCAAGTCTGGATATAAATTCGGCGCTGTAAGTTGTTTCATTTTTATATTTATTTTTTGAATTCAATTAATTACGAGACAACAGTATTAACTGCAGTTTTATTAGTCTCTAGACTAATAAAATTAAAAACACTTCCAGCTTTAACTAAACAAGGGGTGACAAAATTAAAATGTGTACTTTTTGTTTCACTATCTAAAGCGAGGCCGCGACACCCTTCCAAACGTTCCCCATTCACCAACACGCCAACTTTCACCTTACCAAGCGACGATACACTCGACAGGCTAATACTTTTAATATAACCATCATTCATCATAACATAACCAACCGTTCCCTCTCTACCTCCATTTCCAAATGAAAATATTTTACCACTAGTTAGTGGGCCATTTGATTCGGCGGTTATTGTAATGAATTCATTTGTATAAACGTTTTGTAATCTATTATTTAAATTTCCTATTTTTTATGTAATTCATCAATACGCAAAGTCAAATTATTCTTATCTGTTTTTACACCAAATATACTCATTTTTTATATATAATTTTTAAATTCAATTAATAATGAGGCAACAGTATTAACCGCAGTATAATTATTCAGTACACTCAAAAAATTAATAACACTTCCTGCCTTAACTAAAAATGGTTTATCAAAATCGCGATGTACACTTTGTGTGTCTTCCAAATAAACTATACACCCACTCAAAACTTCCCCATCCACCATCACAGAAACCCACACTTCATCTTTTGACTTTTCACACGACAGACCCATACATATAATATAACCCTCTTTCATCATAACATAACCGGCCGTTCGCTCTCTACCTCCATTTCCAAATGAAAACATCTTATCTCTAGATAAAGAGCCTTTTGATTCAGCATATATTGTAATGTATTCATTTGTATGGACGTTTTGTAATATATTTTCTTGCATAAATATCTATGCGCATGGCTGTTTGAAGCCATTGTCAAATGGACCGAAAGCCGTGCTCAAACAGTAAAAACCATGTTCAAATCATGAAATTCGCGTGCTGTTTGGGCATGGATTTTGAGCTTTTCATATCACAAGACGGGCCTTGCTTTATTTACGTTACGTTGTGCGATGTAACGTCATCGCCCTGAATGTAGCGTTTTAGGGTTCTATGATGACGTCAGAGGGTTACTGCATGACAACGTCATTGTAAACACTGGCCGCCATTTTGGTTTGCCTGTCGCATTTGAAGAGTTTATATGGAATTTATATGGAGATTTTGGGCGTTTTCGTCAACATTTGATGTCGGAATCGTAAGTTATGCAAGAACAACGATCATCCATGGTTATTTCATTGCATTAACATTTGCCGGATCTCTCGGAAGATATTTGAACATTCGGCCTGGTGGCCTCATGTTCAAACAGCTTCCTCGGGATCCGGCGAATGTTAATGCATGAAACACCATGGTTGATCCCTATAATCTAAATTTGATATTCTGCTATCAACACGTAAAGTCGTATTATTCTTAACACCAAATATACTCATTTTTAATCATAAAATTTCTAACACACAACAAATTGGTAAACCATTGTTGTTTATTTTCTGACCATTCTCATCACAAACGCTTATACTTAATTCTGATATATCACCATGTGTTAATTGTTTATATTCCGAATTACTAAAACGTGTATGAACAATATCACCAAACGATTTATTTTCAACAGAAACAACACCAAGGATATTACTAGGAGCACCATCAAAGAAATTGCAAGCACTATTTATCTGCTCAAGATGAACATATAGTTGTTTATAAGGTGCAAAATTTAATGCTATTTCTCCCTCATATGTTTGATTTGCGTTTAATCGTCTATTTCCGAGGCCTAACATCTCTTTTAATCCTTTGCTTATGTTTAAATCAACGGTCGATGTCAAAAACACTATGCCATTTGTTTCATTTACAGATAATACAATATTATTACTTTGAAATATATCTGCTATTTGTTGGAAATTGTAAAATCCTGAAGCTAAACGTATTGGTCTATCTGTTCCTTTTTGGATAGATTCATCAATCAAATTATGCCAGCCTATAGTATAAGTAAAACTCTTCAAACCAATTCTCTTAATACCGCATTTGTTATCTATATATTGTTGCAAGTGTATTGTCTTATTAATATCAGAAATTGTATGATACATTTTTAATTAATAAAAAATGATACCTAAAAAATTCAAGTACAATCCCAATGCATCATATAACCCTCATACTAAATATTCTAAAAAGAATATTGAACTTGTAAAACAAACAATTTATGTTAACAAAAATGACCATTTTACAGTAACGTTTCCCGACTTATTTCAAAACTATCAAAATCCAACATTACACAACAATGAACCGTGGAATACATGGCGTCATTCATCATTTGACTGGTGGCAGTGCCAATTGAATTTTGCTGTTTGGTGTGCTACTATAGGATGTGGTGTGAGTTATAACGACCATTTTCAAAACACTTCAGGACTAACTAAAACAGTATATACATTTCACGTGTATTATTGTATTGCTCGTATTTCAAAAGAACTTAAATAAAAATCAAAAATGAGTTCCTTTAAGAGCAATGAAAACATTCATAAGAAAGAAGATGGGTCATACTACGTAGTTTCGGCTAATAAAGCCTCATCAGTGACCCTGTAATGATCCAGCAAAGAAAGCCAGAGGAAACATACTGCAATTTTGCGAATTTCGAATAGGCAGTCGATTCAAAGACTGATATAAATCAAAATGGGGTCCAAATAATTTAAAACCTGTCTAGAATATGAGTCTAAACCAATAATTAATTTCTGATATCTCAGAATATTTACGCTGATCTCAAAGAACCAAAAGTAAAATATAAACTGCACTATAATATATATAATATAATATAATATAAAACACCTTTACCAACAGATGAGAAATTTTGTTATTACAAAAACACATACGATAAAGCAACTTACCAAAACGTATGCAATGAATTCAATGTTTCACCAAATACAGATTGGCGCCAAAAATTGGAAAGTAGTTCTAAAAGTCACGGTCTCGGAGAATACACTCAATACTTTAAACCAAGTGGAAAATACAGATACGAACATCGAAGTGATGGGCCATTCTTTAGTGCAAATGACAAAATAGAACATACAGTAGATATAAGTGAGGCATGGACAATGTTTATATTAGACAAATCAGAAGGCTTCACAAAACCAGGTATTGAACGAATTAACGAAAGTATTAGAATATTTGTATGGGCACTATTAGGAGCACAATATCAAACACGTGTAGAAATACTAAAAATAGGCACAGGATTTGATGCTCAAAAACAATTCTTAGCAAATGTTCAAGAAGCAATTAACAGTCCAATCGATTTGCACGACCAAATATCAAAATATCAAAATGTATTGAAATATGCTACAAGTAAAGTTGATTATACATACGGACTTGGTCTCTACATGTCTCCCAGTGATATGATATTACAAATTGGCACTTTCGCTGGATATAATAATAAAATTGTAATTGCAACATCGGAGTGCTCGCTTGGTTTCAATAGTGATGTAAATGTTAAACCTGTTACACCTACTACACAACCTACAACTATACAAGGTACACCAACAAAGAAATCTCTACCAGAACCTGTTAAACATCAAACTGTTCAAACGAAGGCAATACAACACGAAGACAACAAAACAGCATTAATAGTAGGAAGTATAGTAATAGGTATTATTGCACTCAGGATTTATTAATATACTATCTTGCAGCTGCATACAATAATCCTACAACAAGGACAAGCAACGCCCAGAGATGTTCGCCAAACCAGTTAACCACTTTTCCAGTAGTAGACAACAGCCAAGACACAATGGAACCAATAATACCCGGGAGTGCTGCTGCTGCTTTTCCTGCAAGATTGGCTAATAGTTAACCAAGATTACTTAATTGTTTTTTATCCAATTTTCTATACCATCTTTTGACGGTGGCTAAGGGGTTATAGGCCCACCACCAGTAGTAGGAATAAAAGTCTCAACAATAACACCAATAATCATTCCAAAAGTAGTTAAAACACTAACAATTGTAATTCCTTGTTCTCTAAATAATGTTTTAATTCTCTCACCTAATGTAGTGTCTTCTTTTAATACTTTGGTGCTTGTTTCTTTTATTCTATTTACCTGACTACGTAATGCTTCTCTGCTTTCGCTAGCAGCCTCAAGTCTTACAGCTCTCTCATCTTCAAGGTTTTTCAAACGAGCTGTTATGTCTTTTCTGCTAATTTCATCTTCAGCTTCTTGTAATTTTCGTTTTTCTTTGGCTATGTCATCATCAATGTTTGTCAGCTTTGCTAAGTTATTTGTAAGTTCACCGCGAATAGATTGTAGTCTCTTATCTAGACCTTGCAGTTCCCTGAATGTTAGACCTTCTGTTTGTGTGCGTGCATTTTTTACTTCTGGCAGCTCTAAATTGTCAAAAAGAGATGTAAGAGTGGTCTCAATATTATTTGCAGTGTCTACTACATTTTGCACATCTTTGGTTGAAGACAAATCTTTTAGTGATATTTGTTCTTCAGCATTTAGCAAATCATTTCGCGTACTTCCCAGAATATGTTGAGTTATCTTTGTTTTGCTTTTATATTCTGATAAATTTAAATATTGTCTGATTGCCCTTGTTCCGCCACTACCTACTACACGGTTGTATTCGTTTGCTAAAGAACCCAAAGAAAGAAATGTTGCTGGGCCTTGCTTTGCAGTAATTCTGATTTCTTTGTCGCCGACAACCCAATATAAAGTTTTATCATCGGATAATCTAAACTGATCATAATCTACTTTGTCTGGCGTAATTTGATAGCGATTGCTTATTTCTTTATAAAACGTCGTTACAAGTTTTTCTTTATAGTCTTGAAGAGCAGACTGTTCGAGCTCTCCTCTTAAGTCATCAATCATATCACCCCGATTTAGAATAATACTCTGATCATGATCATCAGGTACCAAAGGTAATCTAGAATCTATATCATCATCATCATCATCTCTGTCAAATGTAGGATTCTCAAAATCAAATCCTTCAGCCATTTTTATTTATTAAAAACATATCACAGCCATTTTTATTTATTAAAAATATCTTTTAAAAAATGTCGACCTATGGAAATAAATTAAACCCTTACAGAAAAATAAGAGAACCGCGCGGTGTGAGAGGAATCCGTCAAAGTGTAGTGATAACCAATAATCCATCAACTATTGATTAAAATGAACAATTGTTAGTGAGATTTCCTAATCTAAGTAGTAATGATGTTATTGTTCCCGGAACAGTCAGATTAGCATTTGAAATTGAACTAACCTCTAAAGATGCAAATGCAACTATATTTCCAAACATAGGAAGATCCATAATTAAGAAAACAACAATTAGGATAAGTGGAAATGAAGTTATGTCCATTGATGATAGTGACATCTATCATTGTTATATTGATTTATGGAAACTCCTACAGAACGAATAAATATGGCATACCAAGGCGTTGGCAAAGCAAACATGTTGAAACTTAGAGTGGGGGGGGGGGGCAAAAAAATGCAACAGCAGATAAAGAAGATCAAGCCATCGCAAAAGCATATGGAAACAGGTTTTGTATTCCGCTTGATTTTGAATTATTGGAAACCCATGTGCCTTTTTATCAAGCAGGACTTCGGGATAGATTAGAATATCAACTTATATTTAACGATTACATGAAAGTTATTAATTCAACTTCAACTTATACAATCAAAAATATTTGTTTAGAATTCGATATTATTTCTGATCCTTATTTATCAAGAGAAATAAGACAGCAAGTAAGCGACAAAATGGTTGTTTTATACGATAGGATACTTAGGCATAGAAAAAATAACGAAGAATAAATCTGATACTCTTTGAAATATTAAACGTACCAACAAAAAGTATTAAAGGAATTCTTATGCTATTCGAAGATCCTGAAAGGACCAGCGCAGAAGAATATTATAATCCAGAAATTACAAAAGTGAAAATGACAATAGAAGGGATTCCGAATCAATTGTATAGTCAGGGAATGAATTCCCACCAACACTGGGATGAGATTAATAAATTCTTTTCTTTAAATTCAAAAAGAAACAAATATGGTCATTAAAGATTTATATTTCACTGATACAACAATAGAAAAATATATATTATATCTAGATGCAAATAAGTTATATGGTTGGGCAATGTCACAGAAATTACCAACTAGTGATTTCAAATGGGAAAATGATCTAGGCTATTATTTACATATTCCAAAAGGAAGGGTTGTATAATAGAAGGGATTCAGAATCAATTGTAAAGTCAAGGAATGCATTCCCACAAACACTGGGATGAAATTAATAAATTCTTTTCTTTAAATTCAAAAAGAAAACAAAGTATGGTCATTAAAGATTTATATTTTACTGATACAACAATAGAAAAATATCTAACGACCAATTATGCTTTATGGTTGGATTTACGTTCAACTGATGATAATACACTTCATGGTTCGGGAAGAAGAATAGAAAATGCATCAGAAGGCATCACAATACAAAAGTAGCAGGAGGAAAATGAACCAATAAATGTTTATCTGTTTGTTATACAAGATGCGCATATTAATTTTGAAGAAGAAGTAAATTATTAAACAATAGAAAATGGAACTACCTAAATATCCACACTGTGCAATTATTTGTGGTCAAACTGGCTGCGGTAAGACTAAATTTGTTTTAGACCTACTTGAAGGTGTATTTAGTCATATTGTTATACTTTGCCCCACAATACATTGGAATAAGGCATACAAAAACAAATGTTGGATTGGTGATGTTAAAAAAACCAAAAACAAAAAATATTATAATCGTAAAGTAGAAGTAAAACAAAGATCAGGAATTGATACAATTAACTTACTCCATCCATAAAAGACACCAAAGGGAAAGAAATACAAACATTAAGCGACCAGACCATAATGGAAACCTAAACAAAGGAAGGCCATATGGACAGTTACTTTCCCACAAAATGGCCATATGGCCATCCAAAATTAAAAGACACAAGTGATACACACAGTAAGTAACAAACAACAACATAAATAAATCGCCACAGAAGAGCCGCCTTGGAACGGTCAGTGGAAGATTTCCACTGGGGGGGGCTTAAATCGATTTTACGTGGCCACAATCCTCGCCCTTACTTCCGTCGCGATTTAGACAAATAATTTGTTCAGTCCGCATGAAGGCCTCCTAACTCATCAGTGCAACATCTCCGTGAACACAGAACTCAAAGAACCACAGAGGTGAGACAACGGTGAGGACTCGACAGCAAGAAACCACTGAAATGCTGGAGCAAAAGAAAACCAACAGTTAGACTCCGATGAGCCCGACCAGAGACAGAGCATCAGGCACCAACCAACATTATCTCTTTAATTTTCAATAAGCCCACTAATCAAATGGTGAAGAAAAACTGCAAGAACTACTAAGAATGTTCTTTAAAAATATGCCGGCTCTTCAACTCTGTACATAATTGATGATTGTAGCGCAACAAAAGAAAAAGACATGTTGTCTGAACTCGCTTTTTCAGGCAGACACGCAGAACAATCGGTATGGGTTATATCGCAAAGATACAACTCAGTTTTGAAAGATTTAAGAGAACAAACAAAGTGGTTATGTATGTTCTACACAAAAGATAGAGATAGTTTTGAAAATTGTTTGAGAGAGAATGATGTTATTCCTACATTGGAAGAACGACAAAGAATAAAGGAAGAATTTTTAAAAAAATAAACATCGTAAATTAATTTTGAAAACCGACCAACCTACTGATTATTGGGTGGTTGATTAAGTAATGCTTTAGAAATGCCGGGCCCATCGGAGTCTAACTGTTGGTTTTCTTTTGCTCCAGCATTTCAGTGGTTTCTTGCTCTCGAGTCCTCACCGTTGTCTCACCTCTGTGGTTCTTTGATTTTTGTGTTCACGGAGATGTTGCACTGATGAGTTAGGAGGCCTTCATGCGGACTGAACAAATTATTTGTCTAAATCGCTACGGAAGTAAGGGCGAGGATTGTGGCCACGTAAAATCGATTTAAGCCCCCCCCCCCCAGTGGAAATCTTCCACTGACCGTTCCAAGGCGGCTCTTCTGTGGCGATTCATTTATGTTGTTGTTTGTTACTTACTGTGTGTATCACTTTTGTCTTTTTATTTTGGATGGCCATATGGCCATTTTGTGGGAAAGTAACTGTCCTTATGGCCTTCCTTTGTTTAGGTTTCCATTATGGTCTTGTCGCTTAATGTTTGTATTTCTTTCCCTTTGGTGTCTTTTATGGGTGGAGTAAGTTAATTGTATCAATTCCTGATCTTTGTTTTACTTCTACTTTAGTAATGCTTAAGTAATGCTTTAGTAATACTTAAGTAATGCTTAAGTAATATAGCAAAAATAAGTAATGTTTTAGTAATATAACAAAAAAAAATAAGTAATGCTAAAGTAAAATAACAAAAATAAGCAATAATAAAAAGCAATTCTTCTTGAAACACTAACAATTATAACAAACACTGCAGTCTTATCGGTAGTTGGATATGTGGTATATAATTATTTAAAATTAAAAAATAAACTATATAAAATGAACGCCGAAGAATTATTACAAGATGTTGAGTTACCAGAACAAAAAGATAACCATGAAGACATAAAACGTGAAAGACTATCAGCCATTGTTGCTGGTGGAGGAAGTAAACAATATCTTGGTAAAGACTTACAAAGTCAGACATTGATACAATGACATCAGAACAAATAAACAAACTGTATTGTAGATATGAAGCAAGACTAGGGGCAAGTATAACGAAGACATTGGGTAATTCTTTTATCAACTTATATGTTATGGGTGTGTCAAAGTATTTAAATGTTGTTAATCCACCTAAATTAATACAAGACTTAGAGGAAGACCCTTTTATCAATCATGCTTTAACAAGTACTTGTTGTGAATTGTATCATAGATATGGAATGTATCTTGCTCCTATTACTGCAATGTTAACAACAGCGAGACATATTGATTTCACTGATCTTAATAAAAAAGACATAAAAAATGACGAGTGAAATAAAAGCTTCCCATGATGACAAAGTCACAAAATATGCCCTTGATGACGAGGTCACAAAAAGGGAAACCCAGAGTATCTGCAGGTAAAAAAGGTGCAGAAGCAAAAAGCTGAATTAAAAAGAAAAGAAATGGAAGCAATGAAAAAAGAAAACATACAATTAAAATCTGTAACAAAAGATGATGATGAAGTTAGGGATGATGTTAAAAAAATTCAATACAAAAATTATTTACCTCTATGTATAGTAGGTGTGATTGTTGGATTGGGTTTACATAGTGACCGGAAATAGAAACTATACACTTTTAAATTGTCTCGC
This sequence comes from Lucinisca nassula, assembly GCA_963580285.1. Classification (NCBI taxonomy): domain Eukaryota; kingdom Metazoa; phylum Mollusca; class Bivalvia; order Lucinida; family Lucinidae; genus Lucinisca; species Lucinisca nassula. The sequence goes on from OY757017.1 coordinate 45,750,133, forward strand.
TTGGCAAAACAGGTGGATAATTCAGTTAAAACTTACGGATTAAGGATTTGATTAACTATATACATGAATCCTGTAACAATTTAAAGAAACTCTGGTGTTCAAAATAAAAGTTTTTGCGAAAAATGTAAAAAAGTGCATTTTTCACAAAATATGTTTGTAATCGAATTTTGACTTCAACGTTTATGCGTAAAGGTGATAAGTGAGAAGCAAGGAATAAAAAATAACATATCATCTAAAAATTATCGGGAAACAAACATTTTATTTAAAACTCAAAAACTGCTTTTCTTCAGCGAATTTTTTAAAATAATGTTTCAAGCCAAAAATCGACCCAAAAGTGCCTTCATTCGTTTTAGCATCTTCAGCTGTGTCTTAAATATCGATTAAAACAAAACCCGCAATCAGAAATGCAATACTTTTCGCTAACTTCCGGTGATTTGGTCCAATATTTAAAGGTCGATAACTTTTCAACCAGTGTGTAAATTTTCATTTTGTAAACAATATTCCCAACGTAAGATGATGAGTAACAACTGGTAAAAATGGGAATCACATTCGCGACACAAAATGTTTGACTCAATGGAAACTTAAACAGCAAGATTTGGACCCTTGCTTTGAACCTGTAGCTTTACCCGTTAAATCGTAGCTATCATTAAACATTTTATTCGATAAAGCAGACATACCACTGATGATACTTCATATGATTGGAATTCAAATTTCATTAAAATATTTTACCAGTGACAATTTAAAAATGAGTGTATAGTTTCTATTTTCGGTGAGTATATATTTATAATAAGAAACAAGTTACACCTGCGCAGCCTAAGCCCACGAAACAACAAAAAGAAATCGTCCCATTTGAGTTTAATTGGTTTAAACTTTATTTCTTTGTATAATACATACATCTTTTACACAGATAATGTTGACACAGAATACAAGTATCATACAAAGGGATTCAGAAAAAAAGTCAACTGACTTATTCAAATCTGTATCCCTCGATTACAATATCAATGTACTAATTATAGTTGTAACTTTCAAATTTGCTCGAATTTGCAAGTTGTTGTGAAAATATTGTAATTGAATTTCATTTTGGTTACAAAATGAATAGTAGTGAAATAAAGCATATGGCTCCACGGGGAATGGATTTTAGGGTAATTAGCATTGACGAATCAAGTCTTGTGATTTTGGGCTGTCTCAAGAGAAACAATACATTACAGTAACTCAGTAGCGCTCTTCGAGTCGTGATGTGAGACAAAGACTGATGGTCGGTTGGATTGGACGCGGTAGCTGTTTAACTTTGGCACGAGTTAGTAGATGTGTTTCACAACCTTTTTTTTATATGAACGTGCATGTATATATTTATGTATGTATGTATGTGCGCCCGTGTAGAAAAAGCTATACATATTTGTACATCTGTGATAAGTACCAGCAAGGCATTTGAAGTCTGTGTTTATAAATTTGAAGTACAAAATCGTTAAGACTTATTAATAAAATCTTGTACTGCTAAGAATATTTGTATGTTATCATTCACAGAGAGATCAGTACTGCCGCACAGAAGGATGTTTAAAGCAGGTTGGCAAATAGCTGAGACAATGTTTAACATGTCCTGTCTTATGTCAGTGTACTGTTCACATGCCATGAGATAATGATTCGTGTCCTCAACCGCTCCACAAGCACATAAGGAGTTATTTAGAATATTTTTTTGAAAGAGATGATCGTGTAACGAGCTGCAATTAAGTCTTAGTCTCGTATGGTGTACTTGCCCAAATCTTTTGCCTGCACAAAAATATAACGGTGGTTTTCTTTCGTTGGACTGTAGTTTATATTTGAAAGATGCTAATGAGGGTGCATTTTTCTTGTCATCTGGCAAGTCGTTCCAGTTGCGAGTCGCCGACGGGAGAAAAGATGTATAATAAAGTTGCGAGTTAGCTCTGACAGTCTGTAGATTCGCAATTCGTAAACTGTGCTACTGCCTACCGTGAGTGGTACTAGTGAAGATAGATATTCGGGTGTGAGAAAATTCTGCATTTTGTAATAAAGAACAAGTTTGTGTTTTTGCCTCCGAGCTTCCAGAGATTCCCATCCAAGATCATAGAGATGGGAGTTGATTGATACAAGTTTTGTTGCTCCAGTAACGATTCGTGCGGCTTCATTTTGATTTTTTTCTAATTCGTTCGCCTCGTATCGGGTGCAATTGTCCCAGACAACATCGGCATATTCAAGAAGTGGCCTTATAAAAGAAATATATATTGTTTGTAAGGATTTTCTATCGAGTGTGAATTTAAGTTTGCGCATTATATTAATCCGAAACCATGCTTTCGTTTTGATGTTGTCTATATGGTCGTGCCAGGTGCAATCGGTCGAAAAAGTTAGGCCTAAATGCTTGTGAGAGTGTACTTCGTTAATGTTTTGCTGGTTCATTGATATAGGAGGATGATAGGGTTTATTTATTTTTCGCGAAAAAATCATTGACTCGGATTTCGCAGGATTGAAAGACACAAGCCATTTCGTTGCCCATGAGTTAATCTTAGCCAGGTCAGAGTTAATCTGGGCTGCCGCTTGCATGGGGTTCTCCACCACTATGAACAGACTAGTATCATCTGCAAAGAGCCTGATAGAAGAATGTATATCTACAACTATGTCATTAATATAAATCAGAAACAGAAGTGGGCCAAGGATGGAGCCTTGTGGGACTCCTGCCTTGATAACAGACCAAGACGATGCAGCTCCAGGTAGCACTACTCTTTGTTGTCTATTATTCAAGTAATCTGTAAACCATTGCAGTAGCGAGCCAGAAATACCAATGCTGTGTAGTTTGAATAGAAGACCTTTATGCCATACTCTGTCAAAGGCTTTACTAATGTCACAAAAGACCGCACGTACTTCTTTACCTTCGTCGAGAGCTTTGCAAAATGTATTATAGATATGAACTAATTGATTAACAGTTGAGTCTCCAGGAATAAATCCTGACTGAAGAGATGTTAGTATATTATATTCACGAATAAAGTTAAAAAGGTGTTTATGAACGATTTTTTCTAGGACTTTGCCTACAGTACTTAAGAGAGAAATTGGTCTATAATTAGATATGATCGAAGGGTCGTCCTTTTTGAAGATTGGGGTCACGTTTGCCTCTTTCCATGTATTTGGGACTTTACCCTTTCTCAGAGAGAAGTTGAAAAGATCACTGAGTGGTTCAGATAGAGAAACAGCTAGTTCTTTAAGAATGCGGTTGTTGATTGAGTCAGGACCAGCTGCTTTACCTAATTGCAACGACTTTAATATTAATTCAACTTCTGCTGGAGTGGTTGAGATTAAGCTGAGAAAATTCTGAGCTTGAGTGTAGAGAGGCATTGTCATCATCTAGCATTGTTTGTTCTATAAAGAAGTCATTCATTAGATTAGCCTTGTCTTCGTCTTTTGAATAAACAGTATCTTCTTTGTAAAGGGGCGGGAGTGTTGACGACTGATCGGTTTTAATAAACTGTTTTAGTGTTCTCCACCAGTCTTTCTGTTTGATTTCTTCGTTCTTTAATTTGTTTGCCAATTTTTCTGTTTGTAATTGCTTAGATTTACGAATTATCCTATAATTTTATTTCGTATTTGTTTGTAATTGTGAAAATCTACCGTGCTTTTTGATTTTTTGAATTTGTTGTATATACGTTTTCTCTTACGAATCATTTTCTTGATTTCATTAGTTAGCCATGGAGGATCAGATTGACGAATTTTTGCTGTTTTGTTAGGAATGTGTTTAGAAGTCAGGTTGGAAATTTTTTCAGTAATGTTTTTGGCATATGTATCAACGTCATTGTCCTTTAGCTCATTCCAGTTAGTATTTTCGACCTCCTGCGAAAGAGATTGATAGTCTCCACGATCAAAGAGCCAAATATGCCGGTGAAAGACTCGTGTAATGTATTTTTTAAAATTTAGAACGAAAAAAACTGGGCAGTTAAATCTGATGTTTTGGTCGAGAAAGGGATCACCAACTCCGCTTAGAAGTACAGCATTTTTGTCGGAAGTAAATATCAGATCAATAGCGGAAGACGAATTCTCCGTTTTGTGTGTCGGTTCCGTTATGAGTTGCTCCAAGTTGAAATGTTGACATATGTCGCGTATTTTATTACCCGTTGCTTGCTTCAAAATATCGAGGTTAAAATCTCCTGTTATAAAAATATTACTAATATTTGTGTCAAAAGCAAGACCAATGGAATCTTCTATGGAAGCCAGGGTTGCAGCGGGAGAATTTGGTGGTCTGTAAAATGTACCCAACAAAAATTTTTTATTATGAATGTTAAGTTCCATCCAAATGCATTCTATATCTGGAATTTCGAGGTCTAATCTACGGTATGAATATACATTGGTTTTTATGTAAACACATATGCCCCCATGGCTATCCCCTTCTCGGTCACGCCTATAAAGTTTATATCCCTCTATATTGACTAAGTCATCTGTCACTCCCTGATTTAACCAAGTTTCTGTTAGACAAATAATGTCAAAGTTTTTTAATTCTGCCCCGATTAAATCTATTTTATTTGAAATACTTTGAATATTATAATGAACTATGGAAAAGTTGTTCATTATAGCTGCTTCTTCAATATTATCTGATCCATGGGAGGAAACGCTAGTACCGTCCCGCAGATCCGTTGGGCCTGGATTCAATTCAATGTCACCTGAGCGCACTAACAGCAATGGCATGATAATTAGGTCAAGTGATGTTTGTAAAGGTGAAAAATAATCTAGTACGGGTCCTGGATTGGTTTCTATGTCGCCACACATCACGAGAAGCATTGACAAGAATGTTAAGAGTTCAAAATGGGTAAAGTGAGACAAGCCTTTGTATCTGAGATGTCGACAGTTATGCAGTCCTATACGCATCCTGTACTCTACAATATCATTCATGTTATACAGTCTATAAGACAGCGCATTTCCTTTATGGATGCAGTGAGTTTAATTAATAAAAAAATTCTTATAAAAAATGGCAACACAAATTGATGGAAAACAAATTGAAAACATGTTATATCACGCAGGAGTAGAGACTGTATTAACGGTTGGATATGCAGAATTAGGAAGAAAACTATTGAAAAGACCACCACCAAAAGTAGATTTTATATGACTGATATTGGTATGTTATCCATTGATTTATAACTCGCAATGGCGACGAGAGATATGTTAGTTAAGCAAGGAATTATTCCAGAAAATATTATGAAATAATTATTTTATAAAATGGCTAGTGCAGTGGTGATGATGCTTGGTGGAGCAGTAGCGAATGCCTTTGCTTTTTCTGGTTGGAATTATTTGTTTTCACATATTGGCAGAGACGCAGAAAAAGAGAGAGAAAGACATGATAAGGCAATAGAACAATTAGAAGCAGCACAAGTAAAATGGAATAATGAAAGAACACAAAAATTGGATTTTCTTAATGAACAAAAACAAAAAGAACGTCATGCAGAAAAAACCTTTGAAGAAGTAGACCAAGCAGGAAAAGAATATTATTATGTTACACATGAACCAAAGTTGAGTGATTTTTATACTCCATCAGAAGACCAGAAAAATAGAGAGATTGCATTTGTTGTTGGTGCTATGGTATTAACTGGATTTGTTGCATGGAAATTAAATAAAATATAATGAATCATTGAGGAGCTGGTTTCTCATAAACATATTCCCAAACTAAATCTGGTCTAATAAAAGCATCCCATCCTGTTGGAAAGTGAGATAATTTTTTACCTTCAAACTTATCCATTATTTTCATCTGTTCAGGTGTTAAAGGACATACCCCATCATCTCTTAAACAACATAATTGATAACTTGATAACATTATTCTTCCTAATATAACTTTTCTTCCTAATATAACCTCTTGTGGCTGATCTGTTCTTGTATTGTTATGAAAGAGACTTCATTGTCGCTTTCCATTGATAACCAATCTGAAATTATTGAAGCTTTTAGCTCTACTTCTAGATATTTAGATGATTTATTAAATATTGATAATACCTATTTTGATGGTTTGATCAGTCAGATTTACCCCCTAGAACTTCAGTTAAATAAAGCAAATTCTTCTGATACTCAGGCCCCGTTTTTGGATTTACATCTATCTATTGAAGATGGATTTGTTTCGTGCAAAATTTATGATAAACGCGATGACTTTGATTTTGAGATTGTAAATTTTCCTTTTTTGGATGGTGATGTTCCTCGTGCGCCATCCTATGGCGTTTATATTTCGCAATTAATTCGATTTGCTAGAGCGTGTAGTCATGTAACTGACTTCAACACTCGTAATAAATTTTTAACGGCTAAACTCCTTAATCAGGGTTATAGGTACCATAAACTACGCAAAGCCTTGTCAAAATTTTATAGACGCCATTCTGATTTAATTTCAAAATTCAATATTGGACTTAAATCTCTTCTGCAACAAGGTCTATCGGAACCCGAATTTTATGGTGACTTAGTATATAAATTCAGAAAAATATATAACCGCAATGACTTCAGCACCCAATTTCGTAAAATCGTTCTTCGATATAAAAAGATTGGGTACAACATGGATATTATACGACAGACTGCATGCATGGTAGTTAACCCAATCACGGTTGGCAACTTTGCTTCCCTCTTTAATTGCACGCCGGTGGGTCAGGCCTCAGATTCTATGACGGCTCAAACGTAAAGGCTTATTGAAGTTAGAGAGATAATGTTGGTTGGTGCCTGATGCTCTGTCTCTGGTCGGGCTCATCGGAGTCTATCTGTTGGTTTTCTTTTGCTCCAGCATTTCAGTGGTTTCTTGCTGTCGAGTCCTCACCGTTGTCTCACCTATGTTGTTCTTTGATTTTTGTGTTCACGGAGATGTTGCACTGATGAGTTAGGATTAATTGTATCAATTCCTGATTTTTGTTTTACTTCTATTTAGCATCAGGATCATCTTTTTCGGTGTACGCTTCTATCACCATTTTTAAAGAATAAAAAATAATTTATATTTTTTCTCTTTTAGTTTAGTAACCATAAGGAAAACTTCTAATTAAATTTTCATTTTCATAATGCATCATTCTTTTATCAAACATATAATCATAAGATTTAACTTGTTTAACTGTTTTAAGTTGATGATCTTTTCCTATTTTTATATTTTTATAATTAACAGTTTCATATGTTTCATTTTCATCAGTAACTAATTTTACTTTTTTATCTAATGTAATCTTTTCTTCTACTTCAGTATTCAGTCTAAAACCTTTTCAACAGCTAACTATTTTTCCTGTATCTCATTTCATAGAATAATCTTTTGGGCCAACAGAAGTAAATTGTACTATATGATTAGCATTATGTTTATCAACAATTTCATCTGTTAAATCCCCTAGCTTCTTACCTATCATACTTTCTATCTTTTTACAAGCTTCTGATCCATCATCATTGTAAATACATGAATCACTATCAAGACCAGTGCTTCAGCTGAAGTGCACGACCCGCCGGATGCTTTTAGCTTTATGAGTGTTACCATATATGGGTATGGCGGCCATTTTGGTCATGTGACCTGGACCTAAAAAGGTGCCCCCAATAAATGCGCCTTATCGTAAGGAGCAAAAATATATCTTATACTTTAGTACTGTATTCTTAATCGTTTGCAAGATAAAATGCATTCTCACATTTTCCAATACAAAAGCATATGTGTCAAAGTTTGACCTAGGCACATAGAAGGTCAAGGTCAACCCAGGGTCAGCATTTTAGCAGTTTATGATGGGCCTACGTCCCAGATGCCATTTATCACGTTTCGTGGAAATCTGCCCAGTGGTTCTGGAGAAGTCTATTTTGAAGCGTTTTTACCATATATGGCTTGGCGGCCATTTTGGTCTTGTGACCTGGACCCCATGAGCAAATTTTGGTTTCCCCCATCCCATAGAAGCTCCATATGAAAGTTGAATTCAATCGGCCCAACGGTTTCCGAGGAGAAGCAGTTCGAAAATTTTCACATTGTTCGCCTCTGCGACGCTATACTAAATGGAATATAATATTTCGCAAGTTCATTGGTTAGATCTCATTGATATCCATCGGTATGCCAAAAATTGTTTAAATATTCCAAGCGGTTAAGTCACTATCACCAATTTTCACAAACGGGTTATGGACGGACAGACAGACAGGACATATATGGCTTGGCGGCCATTTTGGTCACGCAGAAACAGTTCAGAAGCAGTTCGAAAATTTTCACATTTTTCGCCTCGGCGAGGCTATACTAAATGGAATGTAATATTTCTCAAGTTCATTGGTTAGATCTTATTGATATCTATCAGTATGCCAAAAATTGTTTAAATATTCCAAGCGGTTAAGTCACTATCACCAATTTTCACAAACGGGTTATGGACGGACAGACAGACAGACCACCATATATGGCTTGGCAGCCATTTTGGTCATGTGACCTGGACCCCATGAGCAAAGTTTGGTTTCCCCCATCCCATAGAGGCTCCATATGAAATTTGACTTCAATCGGCCCAACGGTTTCCGAGCAGAAGCAGTTCGAAAATTTTCACATTTTTCGCCTCGGCGAGGCTATACTAAATGGAATGTAACATTTCGCAAGTTCATTGGTTAGATCTCATTGATATCTATCAGTATGCCAAAAATTGTTTAAATATTCCAAGCGGTTAAGTCACTATCACCAATTTTCACAAAAGGGTTACGGACGGACAGACAGACAGACAACCATATATGGCTTGGCAGCCATTTTGGTCATGTGACCTGGACCTCATGAGCAAAGTTTGGTTTCCCCCATCCCATAGAGGCTCCATATGAAATTTGACATCAATCGGCCCAACGGTTTCCGAGCAGAAGCAGTTCGAAAATTTTCACATTTTTCGCCTCGGCGAGGCTATACTAAATGGAATGTAACATTTCGCAAGTTCATTGGTTAGATCTCATTGATATCTATCAGTATGCCAAAAATTGTTTAAATATTCCAAGCGGTTAAGTCACTATCACCAATTTTCACAATCGGGTTACGGATTTTTCGCCTCGGCAAGGCTATACTAAATGGAATGTAATATTTCGCAAGTTCATTGGTTAGATCTCATTGATATCTATCAGCATGCCAAAAATTGTTTAAATATTCCAAGCGGTTAAGTCACTATCACCAATTTTCACAAACGGGTTACGGACGGACAGACAGACAGACCATATATGGCTTGGCGGCCATTTTGGTCATGTGACCTGGACCCCATGAGCAAAGTTTGGTTTCCCCATCCCATAGAGGCTCCATATGAAATTTGACTTCAATCGGCCCAACGGTTTCCGAGGAGAAGCAGTTCGAAAATTTTCACATTTTCGCCTCGGCGAGGCTATACTAAATGGAATGTAATATTTCCAAGTTCATTGGTTAGATCTCATTGATATCTATCCCATAGGGGCTTGAAGAAATATATGGGCTGCATGATGCTTCCACGCAGAGCTAAATCCGGCCCGCACACTAGTACTGGTAAACCGCTTAGGGGATCTAAGCCTGTCCAGGAACTGCGGTGCGAGGCGGACCGACCCTGTTAATAAACCCTATTGGTTTCATTGGGCGACAGGGCTTGAGATGTCATTTCATCTCAATGTCGGGTAAAAGTCCCACAAAATTGGAAGCAACGTCTCCAAAATGACCTTTACAGTGTTGACGGGGACGTTGAACCTCAAACAAACAAACAAACAAACAAATATTCCAAGCGGTTAAGTCACTATCAACAATTTTCACAATCGGGTTACGGATTTTTCGCCTCGGCGAGGCTATACTAAATGTAATGTAATATTTCGCAAGTTCATTGGTTAGATCTCATTGATATCTATCAGTATGCCAAAAATTGTTTAAATATTTCAAGCGGTTAAGTCACTATCACCAATTTTCACAAACGGGTTACGGACGGACAGACAGACAGACCATATATGGCTTGGCGGCCATTTTGGTCATGTGACCTGGACCCCATGAGCACATTTTGGTTTCCCCCATCCCATAGAGGCTCCATATGAAATTTGACTTCAATCGCCCCAAACGGTTTCCGAGGAGAAGCAGTTCGAAAATTTTCACATTTTTCGCCTCGGCGAGGCTATACTAAATTAAATGTAATATATCGCAAGTTCATTAGTTAGATCTCATTGATATCTATCAGTATGCCAAAAATTGTTTAAATATTCCAAGCGGTTAGGTCACTATCATCAATTTTCACAAACGGGTTACGGATTTTTCGCCTCGGCGAGGCTATACTAAATGGAATGTAATATTTCGCAAGTTCATTGGTTAGATCTCATTGATATCTGTCAGTATGCCAAAAATTGTTGAAATATTCCAAGCGGTTTAGTCACTATCACCAATTTTCACAAACGGGTTACGGACGGACAGACAGACAGACCATATATGGCTTGGCGGCCATTTTGGTCATGTGATCTGGACCCCATGAGCAAATTTTGGTTTCCCCCATCCCATAGAGGCTCCATATGAAATTTGACTTCAATCGGCCCAACGGTTTCCGAAGAGAAGCAGTTCGAAAATTTTCGCATTTTTCGCCTCGGCGAGGCTATACTAAACGGAATGTAATATTTCTCAAGTTCATTGGTTAGATCTCATTGATATCTATCAGTATGCCAAAAATTGTTTAAATATTCCAAGCAGTTAAGCCACTATCACCAATTTTCACAAACGGGTTACGGACGGACAGACAGACTGACAGAATGACAGAATGACCGATTGACCGAATGACAGAATGACACGGTGATTTTAGGGCACTCTTAGAAAACCGACTTCAGTCGGTCGCTTTTTCTGCGGGTCGTGCAATAACATACTCTTTCTTGTAAGATATCTAATAGTTCATACAATTTTAATCTAGCATGTGCAGTTGTAAATAATGCTATATAAACATTAACACTTGGATTAGATTTGGAATATTCTTCTTTATTTTTATATTCAGTTAATACAATATCTTCATCTAGTATCATAGTACTTATATCTGTATATTTATTATTAAATACTATATTAGTTATTCGTTCTAAATTAAAACAATATTCTTTTTGAGTAAAGTTATCTCTCATTCCAAAATGGCCCCATAAAGAATTTAAACATATTTTAGCTATAAACCTTAATCCTGCATTATATTTAACTTTATCTATATCTAAATCATAAACAGTATTATCTATGAGATACTGTATTTTTGCTTCACACTCATGATCATTTTTACAATCTGAATGACATAAACCTTCTTTTGGTATAAGATTAGGACATTCTTTAATATCTTTACATTTTTTATCACAACCACATTTAACTTTATAATTACATTTACAACCTGAAGCTTCTTGTTTATATTTCATAAAAGTATCTACATATTTTTTAATTATTTTTGTTGAAGTCTTTTCAACATGTTTTAGCTCATATATCTCTAATAGTTTTGTTTGGTCGCTTACTGTTTGTATTTCTTTCCCTTTGGTGTCTTTTATGGGTGGAGTAAGTTAATTGTATCAATTCCTGATCTTTGTTTTACTTCTACTTTTTATATCCTTTTTCTATTGCTTTATTTATTTCAATTGTAGGCCAAGTTCCTACTAATACTTTTTCTTCATCTGAATGTTTACATTTTTCTGTTTTATAATTAATACATTCACTACAACGTTTAATAGCATGTGCTTTATCATATTTAGATTCAAACTTTTCTTTTATATGTGTACATTTAACAGATATTTTATTCATACATGTTCTACATAAACCAAAAAGTAATTTATGAGTATTATCACTAGTTAATTGTTTATATGGTAAAAAAGGATGATATAATTTTCTTGGTGGTAATATTTTACATTTAATTATTCCAAAATAATTTCCGTTCATATAATCATCTATAGAAATATTAATATATGTTTTAGGATGTCCTATTGGATATTCACAATATTTATTTACTGTAGGATATAGAGAACAAAAATCTACATATTTTCCTTTTAAGTCAGAAAGATTATTATATAATTGTAAAGTTTCTGTTCTTCCACCATAAAATGCATCTCTTTTATCAATAGGTTTTAAATGTGGATCAACTTCAGGATATTTTTCTTGATCAAATTCACATTCCCATATTGTATGTATTATGTATTTACCACTTTCTTTTAAATCATCTAATCGTTTCATTGTGTGATCATATAACTCTTTCATAGTTTTTTTTATTTCTGTCTTTTTTTACATATTTTTTACATATTTTTTACATATATAACACTTTGGACATCCATGCCAATAACATCCTAAAAATTCATACATATGAGCTGATTTAGTTTTCCTGTCATAATAATATCCATCAACTTTATATACTTTATCATTATAGTATATTATCTTTTCACCGCCTCTTTTAGCATGTTGTATTCTGATACCATATTCTAAACAAATATACTCTAGCCATTGTATTGATTTTTGAGAATATACTTCTTTAATTGTCATCTTTTTATGAATACCTATTGTTTTTTTGGTTAACGTTAATGTTTTAAATATCTTAGTACAACATTGCGCAATTATAACACTTTGAAAAAGGATCGATATAATTATCTGTTATTTTAATAAATAGATCTTTATATATTGTACATCCTTTTGCTAAAATTAAAACATCTAATAAACAATAATAAAATATTTCTTTATAGAATTTAAATTCTTTATCTTTAATATCATTATACCATTTATCAAATAATTCTTTATTTTAAATTGCCATAGAATTATATCCATAATATTCTTTTGCAGGATAAACACCTTCATAGTTTTGATTTTCTAATGTATTAAAATAATGAGGAAAGTATCCTTTATTACCTTCAAAACCAAATGTTTTAGGGAAGGCAGCTAATCCACATAACGTAAAATTAATAGAATCTATCAATCTTAAACTAATACTTTTTATAAATATAGCTGTTAATTTTAATCCTGATGAGATATAATTATGTTCTATTTTATTTTTTATTATCCAACCTAAAATAGGCTGCATATCATAAGTAGAAGTAACTTACTCCACCCATAAAAGACACCAAAGGGAAAGAAATACAAACATTAAGCGACCAGACCATAATGGAAACCTAAACAAAGGAAGGCCATAAGGACAGTTACTTTCTCACAAAATGGCCATATGGCCATCCAAAATTAAAAGACACAAGTGATACACACAGTAAGTAACAAACAACAACATAAATAAATCGCCACAGAAGAACCGCCTTGGAACGGTCAGTGGAAGATTTCCACTAGGGGGCTTAAATCGATTTTACGTGGCCACAATCCTCGCCCTTACTTCCGTCGCGATTTAGACAAATAATTTGTTCAGTCCGCATGAAGGCCTCCTTCATAACCTTTACCATAATGGGAAATAAATGTAGAGTTTTTAAATTTATCTCTTATTAAATATTTACAAAAGTTATTTACAATGTTATCTGTGTTTTCAGATTCACATTCTATTTTTTCTACATCATCAAAACAATTATCTAAATCTATTTTTGACAAGTCTATATCATTAATATTAAAATCACATTTCAATATTTTTATGTAGTTTTTTCTAAAACAGTAAATATATTCTAAATCATAAGGTATACAAAAATTCATAATATGAAAACCAGATTCTTGATTAGCTTCAAAATCAAAATAAATATATTAATTATCTTTTACTTCCTTTGGTATTAACGGATTCATATAACATAAATGTTCAGTACCTTTCATATATTTTTCATAACATATAGAACAAGTGATTTCATCACATATATGTTTTTCAGGTTTTTGATATTTTAAAGAAAAAGTTTTATTACATTTTGCACATGCCCATTGTTCTAATTTTGATTGTAATTTACCATCTTTACATATGTGTTGATTACTATATCCTATTAAACATGTTTTACAAAATCTATGTTTAGCTAAAAATCCTGTTATATTAGTAATTACATCAAAATCATCATCATGATAATATAAATATACTTGATTGTCAAATTTTTCATTACCACTATATAAAATATATTCCGTACTTTTTGATGTAAAAATTATTATTCTAATATTGAAATAATTTTCAAAAGTTTTTAAGTCATCTAAATCATTTCCATCTTCTTTCATTTCAACATTTGATTTTTCATGTAAATCTAATGCTAATCTTTTTTGAAATGGTCTACCTTGTTTAATACGTCGTAATTGAGAATCTGTAAAATCTATTAATAAGTTATTAGAAGCTAAAGCAGTAACAATTGCTCTTGCTAAACAAATTGTATCATTATTTTTAATTTGAATTATACTTCTATTATTTATTTCATCTAATATTTTTAAACCTTTACCTTTTCCTTTTTTATTTGGTATAATAGTAACTTCAAAAATAACTTCCTCTAAATTTAATTATTCAGCACTGTTTAATAATCTTACCATTTGATCCATAAATAATTGTCTAACTGTATTATATGTTCTTATAGGCCAGCTTTTATGTTTAGTAAGTATAATTTCATGTAAAGGGACTATTTTAATTCTACCATTAGGGAAGTCTTTTATAGAATAGTCTAGCATATGATCAAATACATTTATAAATGTTTGTGGTGTTTTATCTTTTAGACTAACTTTATAATTAAATACATGAATACCTGATTTATGTATTTTTGATCTTAATGGTATTAGTTTATATGAATCTTTTGACTTAGATAAAACTTTATATTTTTTGTCTCCATTTTAAAAAGAAACAATTTTGATTATGTTAAAAATGGAGCATCCAAAAATTTATTGTTTACGTTGTAAAAAGCATACTGAAAATGATTCAGTGAAACAAGTAACAACAACTAATAATAGACAAATGTTAAAAAGTAAATGTTCTGAGTGTGGATGTAACAAAAATAGATTTATATCCGATAGAGAAAAAATAACAAATAAATTAGCAGATGAATTACATCATAGAGTTATAAAATCTTTTCTTAAAAGACGTGTTTATGTTAATTCAATAGATCAAACATGGGCTGTTGATTTGATAGTTATGCAACAATATTCAAAACAAAATAAACACTATAAATATTTATTAGCAGTTATAGACGTTTTTAGTAAATATGGTTGGTTAATTCCATTGAAAAATAAAACAGGAGTAACAGTAAGTGAAGCATTTAAAACATTATTTAAAGAAAGGAAACCGATGTATCTTTGGTCGGATAAAGGATCTGAATTTTATAATCGTCAAGTAAAAGAATTGTTAAAAACAAATGAAATAGAATTGTCCTCAACTGAAAATGAAGAAAAATCTAGTGTAGTAGAACGATGGATATGCACTATGAAACAACATATGTATAAACATTTTACTGCAAATGAAACTACTAAATATTATGATATATTAGATAAATTAGTTGAAAATTATAATAATACAGTACATTCTTCTATTAAAATGACACCTGTTGAAGCAAGTAAAGTAGAAAATGAATTAACAGTGTATAAAAATTACCATATAGATTCCTGAAGAAGGCCAAGGGCCGAAAATTTGAAAAAGAGTGATTTTTAATTCATAGACTATAAAAATTTATATCCAGAAAAAGAAAAGAAAACTGAAAAACCTAAATTCAAAGTTAGTAAGAATAGCAAAAAAGAAAGGTAAATTTGAAAAGGGTTATACTATTCGTTGGACCAGAAAAATATTTGTAATTGAAGAAGTTTTAAATACAAATCCTGTTACTTACAAAATAAATGATTTAAAAGGCGAAGAAATCGAAGGTAGTTTTTATGAACAAGAATTACAGATTGCTGAGTTTTAAATCATAGATGGTTTACTCTGAATATCACAAAACGTACAAAAATTTGTATCAAATGTTTCTTTTTTTCCTATCACCAAGAATTGTTTCTAAACTAACACAAATTGTTGGTTTCGTATCTGTTTGATATTTTTCTAAAAATTTAAAAACTTTATCCAATTTTTAAAATTAAACATAAAAAATGGATGATAATGAAAATGAAAGAAAATGGAAAAATAGCGAAAAAATAAAATACGTAAATAGAAAAAAAAAAAATAAAAAATTGAAGTATATTTAAAAAATAATGGAATGAATAGTATTGATGAATTAAATGAAATTATGTTCGGATATCTATTGCAAAATAAAAAAAAAATGAAAAAAAAAAATAAATAAATAAATAAATAAATTTAAAACTATAAAAAATGGATGATAATGAAAATGAAAAATATTGGAAAGAATGGGGGAAAATAAGTAGGAAATTAATACAAAACTTAAAAAGAATGGAAGAATTTTTAGAAAAAAATGGACTGAATATTATTAATCGAGCAAATTGTGTAATTTGGCACAAATATGAATTCCAATTGGATTTTGAAAAATTCCCAGAAGATTCTGTTGTAAAAATACTAAAAATAAATCGTGTGGATTTTACTATTGATATACCAGAATCTACAGTATATATTGCTGGTCGTAGAAACAATGAATATGAACGTTATTGGTGTAAATTCAGCAAAGAAAAGAAACGAAATGGGTTCAGAGAAATACTTTATCTAATCAATAAAAAACGTTATATTTGTAAAAAGAACACTAAAGAAGACAATAGTTATGTTATTCAAGGAGAAAAAGATTTTTTCTCATAAACATTGTTTAGTATCAAGATATTATGAATTAGATGATTAGGGTTTAGAAGAAAAAGATGATATAATATTATTTATGGACAAGAAACTGAAATGGAAACCATATGAAAAAATGAAAACAGAAAAAATGAAAAACATAGAATTTGAAAATGGCAAACTTCTTTCTTTATATCGCAATTTGGAATTATATGACGACATTTTAATAAACAGCACGATGGAGGATTTGGTTGCTATAAACATTGAAGAGGTCTGGAGAAGCTAATTTTTTTAGGGTGGTCTGGAGAAGCTAAAAAAAAATTTTAGGGGTGGTCTGAAGAAGCAAAAAAAATTTTTAGGGGTGGTCTGGAGAATCTAAAAAACATTTTTTTGGGGTGGTCTGAAGAAGTTAAAAAAATTTTTTTAGGGGCGGTCTGGAGAAGCAAAAATTTTTTTAGGGGGTGGTCTGGAGAAGCTTAAAATTTTTTTTAGGGGTGGTCTGAAGAAGCTAAAAAAAATTTTTTTAGAGGGGTGCTATAGGTGGTCCATACTGTGTGAAGTGGAGGGGGTGGGGCATGGCCCCGGCTTAACCTTGTGGACCCCCATTGTGGCATTAAAGCATATGGCTGAGAGACATTTACTCAAGAAACGTTTCTCTAAAAGTTTTGTCAAAATATCTGCAATAACTTTGCAACAAATGCCATTTTTCAATTTTCCCCATTATAAGTCTATGGAAAATCTAAGTTGCCATAGCAACCAAACTAAAGAGCCAAATTTTATAAAAAAATAAAAACAAAACCTGTAAAGGCAAATATGGTGAATATTTCCAAAAACTCTCAGCCTAATAGAGCATTTGGTTTCTGAGGAGATGATTTTTGAAGTATTTTTTTTTTCTATTTTTTATTTTGGTTTCCATGGCAACCAATAGAAATGAGCAGTAGGCCTAAAATCATATGGCAGATAGTAGATTGCCTACGGAACATTTCTATGAAAGTTTTGTCAAAACATCTGCAATGACTTGGCAGAAAATGCCATTTTTTTCAATTTTCCCCATTGTAAGTCTATGGAAAGTCAAGTCGATGGAAAGTCTAAGTTTTTGTTTGTTTGATTTGAGGTTTATCGTCCCCGTCAACACTGTAAAGGTCATTTTGGAGACGTTGCTTCCAATTTTGTTGGACTTTTTCCCGACATTAAGATGAAATGACATCTCTATCTCTGTCGCCCAATGAAACAATAGGGTTAATTAGCATGGACAGTCCGCCTCGCACCGCGGTTTCTGGACAGGCTTAGATCCTCTAAGCGGTTTACCAGTACTAGTGTGCGGGCCGGAATCAGCTCTGCGTGGAAGCGTCATGCAGCCCATATATGTCTTCAAGCCCCTATGGGCGGGGGCAGAAGTCTAAGTTGCCATAGCAACCAACCTTAAAGGTCGATTTTCATAAAAGAACACTTACTTGCAATCCCCCAGCCCACGGATACTACAGATGAAATTTGGGCCCAATCGGCCCAGTGGTTTCAGAGGAGATGTCGTTTGAAAGTGTTGACGTCACAAGACGCAGACGCAGACAATGGACAACTGCCTATACTATAAGCTCCCCCGGAGCCTTCGGCTCTGGTGAGCTAATATATACTTTAGGGGTGGGGATCTGAATGGTTTCTGAGATATATGGCATTTTATGCACTGGAGAGGGTGGGGCATGGCCCCGTCACACCCTGGGGGAACCCTAGCTTGGTATAAAAGCATGTGGCTAAAAGAAGTTCACTCAAGGAATAGTTCTATGAAAGTTTTGCCAAAATATCTGCAATGACTTGGCAGTAAACGCCATTTTTCAATTTGCCCCATTTTAAGTAGAAGTAAAACAAAGATCAGGAATTGATACAATTAACTTACTCCACCCATAAAAGACACCAAAGGGAAAGAAATATCCTTCTACATGGAATAGGCCGCCCGCCGGCAAAAACCTCTGCCCACGCAGGTAAAAAAAACACCTGTATTCTGCACAGCTCTGATTGTATGGCAGACGGCCAGTGCGGAGGCTATGGAGACTGTCCTGTCCTTCCTCTTTGTAGGCGTTGTTTTTCTGCCTGCAGAGGATGGGGCTCCCCTAGTTGCTTCGCAACTGTCCGAAGACACCCAAGTACCTACCAAGTCGAAGCTGGAACTGGCGAGTGCCCAAAGACCCACAAAGTCGAAGCCTGGAGCTTGGGGGAAGATCACTGGTGGGAGCCAGGAGGTTGCTCGACTAGGCGGCGCTATTTTGCAGGCGACAGCAAGGCGTCGAGGCACCCATCTGAGCCTCTTTATTGCCAATTCGCTTTGCCAAGTTTTGCCTAGGAACATTTGGACGAGAACATGACATTGTGTATATATCCGCACAGCAAGAGCTCGAACTCCCCAAGTATCTCAAAGTATTTTGGCAAGAGCTGGCCAAACAACTATTTGGTTCCACTCAGAAGCAAAGAAAAGCAGCAGGTTGGAAGTAGTCCGCAGAATGGGGTGCACGCGACGCTTTCCGTTCGAGCTGTTCCAGGAGCAGCAAACGACATACGACAATGGCCCGAGAAGCGTGTTTGGAAGTCGCTCGAGGACCTAGAGTTCGCTGTGCGAACTGTGGCAGCTCGAGAGAGCAGCACTACCATATTTGGACATATCGATGCAGAAACGGCAAAAAAATGGTTGGGGTGGGAGTTGGTGGAGATCTACGCCGTTGGCTGTCGCGGGGGGAGTTTTCTTTTGCATCTGTGGGGGGGGGGGCAGTGGTGGTCAAGACGGTGTTCTCTTTGTGACCAATAGCAAGGATGGCAAGGCGGTCCTCATGCGGTGTCGTCCGCTCCTCGCCCAGGTGGCAGGGAAGGGGAGTGTGTGCTTTTTGCAACACCTCGATACCACCGATCGTTGCAACCTCCCTCTCGAGGAAGTAGGTTGGCGTTCTCACATCCGTCGCGGGCTCTCCATCGTCCCCGGCTGGAACCAGGAAGAGCAGAATGCGGAGTGCGTCGCGGAAGGTAGTCGAAGAGTAGCGTCGGCAGAGGTATTCGCCGGATGGTAGGTCGAGTGCTTTCTTGGAGCTTTTGGGATTTGGGGGTTGGACCTCCAGGACACGAGACTGCTGCTCTGCCTCCGGCAGAATCTGGTGCTCCTGCTCTCTTTCGGCTAGAGCCTGGAGGGCGGCCAGTCGTCGGGGGTCTGCGGCGACGACGACCTGGATTGGGTTCCTAGAGACCATGCGGCCGACCCTCAACTGGAAGACCTTGGCTGGGAGTATCTCGATGGGAGGAAGCCTGAAGGTTGTCCTCCCGCACTTGTCTGTGTCCGACTCGAAGGAGTTGGAGCATCCATCGAGCACCCTTTCGAGCCCCTGTGTCACCCATACACAACAAGTTGGTAGTTGCTTTGCAACTTTCTTTGCAGCCGCGCAGCACAACTCTCAGCGATGTTGCATTGGAACGTCTGTATCCCTGGACGAGCCACTTGTGTATTCCGAAGGAAGAGTGTATGTCCACCACTTTGCCAGACGGGCCTTGCAGGGTGTCTTCGACCTCGTCGCGTGTCTGCTGCGATTTTTCCGCGTATCGTCTGTGTCCGGCCACCACTTGGGAGAGGCGTTCCAACTCTTCGGCCCGGCGCCGCTGCTCTTCCTCGTGTTGCCGCTGTTCTGCCTCTAGTCGGATCCATTCACGACGCTGCCACTCTTCGGCGTTCGCCGAGTCGCAGATGCTCTGGAGACACTTTTCGAGTAGATAGCACGCGATTCTGCACAATTTCAGGCACCTCGTGGAGGTGGAAGGCCGAGGTCTCTACGCCGATCGCATGGCACTTCTGGGATCTCCAAACCAACGAAACCGAAATAGACGGGGGTAGGAGGATTCCAGGGTCGGGCCCGTTTGGATGCAGTGTTGGCCGTTTGCTGGCCGCCAAGATTGTGCCTGCATTGTCGTCCTCGGTATAGCATAGGAGCGGTCCCAGCTCTACACCCTTCTCGTCGACTCCAAGAATGTCTACCCGGAAGATGGGGCATGCGCGGAACCCGAAGTCGGCCGCGGCCCACTCTACAGCCCTCTCCCAGGCTTCCTCTTTGTCTGCGTTTGCCGTGGTGGGTCGGATCCAGACACCCTAAACACGGCCTGTTGTCGTGTGTGCGTACCAGGCGACGAATATAGACCTCTGCGGTGGGCAGCAAGGACAAGGCATCGGTCGAGGGATGTGGCCAGATTCTCCCACTGCTTGGCTGGTGGTTGGACTACACACAGACCTTGTTCCTCCGGTAGATCCAAGGGAGTGGCCAGGGCCAAGGCCTCCGCCACCACCTCTTTGGCTGTGTCTGTCGAGAGGTCTCCCCCACAGCAGGCGTACAGAGAGACTTCGATGTGAGTGCAGCCCCGGGCCTGTACATCGGCATGCAAGAAGGTGTGGCGCAGATGTGTGTTCATACAGTCGACATAGTCGGCTAGAAGGCCGCTACTGGCTCGCGGACCTAGCCCGCCTCGAAGTTCGACACGACCTTGTACAACTTCTTTCGGACAGTGTACCAGGCTTTGTTCGTGTGCACCCACGTGCAGACATGGTCCCCCCGCTGTTGGTGTTTGCTAGTATCGCTGGCAGGTGTGCGCGCATGGCAGAGGCCAGGTCGCCTTGCTCGCGGAAGCCTTTGGACACGCAGAGGTGGTCCATGAGGACCTGCCGATCAAGTACCCCCGAGAAATCTTGTGTGTAGTCGATGCAATACAGACCGTAGCCGTGGGCCAAGAGCAGGCGTTCGAAGGCCAGCAAGGAGGCCTGCAACTCGACAATAGCGATTTCGGAGACATCTTCCTTGGCCACGAAGAGGCCGGCCGGTTCTGTTTCGGGGTAAAGCTCTTGCCACTTCGCCAGCGCCTTTCTGTCGGTGTCGTACTCGATCCTGGAGACTGTCATTTGGATTGCACCGCCTTCGGCATTCTCTCGGGCCGCGAGCGTGTGGAGGATGTCCGTCTGTATGTAGCGGCGAGCTTTGCCGTCGGGGCTGTGTCCATGCTCTCGCGGACGGCGGTAGAAATCCACGTAACGATGTTTTTTTTGCGGAGCTGTCCTCCCCGGTTGTGCAAGAGAGGCGTCTGAAATGGAACACGCAGTCCTCGTGGCGCAGGTAGCCGAAGACGTAGACATCATCGTCGAATGTTGGAAGGCCGCAGAGGGGACGCAGGTGGGTGCGGCCTTGCTTCCCTGCCAGATAGTCGACCTTGGAGAGATGTCCGATACAAGATTGCTCTCGTGCGCGTTCTCTAGGAAAAGCTGTGTAGATACGGCTTTTTCAGACCATAGGCCCATGGCCAGGAATGTTGCTTGCACTGCCATAGTAGCTCTAGTGTACAGTTGCCAGAGATGTTTTAGGCTACTGTTTGTCTAATTCGAAATTGGGCTACACGAAAAAATGACAGCCTCTCCTCTCGCAGGCATCTCTGTGGCAGGTCTGGAAAAAATGCGTTATAGTACCTGTATTTTCGTTTTTGTTCCTCTGTCGGTCGAAAGGCGCTATACCCTCTTCTCCTTCTTTTGCATAGCCTTTCCCACAGTGGGAGCACGTGTGCGTTGGTGGGCAGCACGTGATTTGCCGTCCGGCATGGCGGTCTAGCTCGGCTTTCCTCCGAAACTGTCGCAGGCACTTCTCGCAGGTGTGTTGCGGCATCTCCATGGCAGTTGTATATACCGGGTGCAATTGTCTATGCTGGTTGCAGTTATATATACCGGATGCAATTGTCTATATAGGTTGCATATGTCTATGCTGGTTGCAATTGTATATGCCGGAAGCATGTCGCAAAAGTATGTCGCAACGTGTGGAAAAAAATGCAAATTTTCCGCAAAAAGTCCATTCGGTTGCAACTGTCTATGCTGCATCTCTGTGACAGGTCTGGAAAAAGTAGCCGAAACTGCCGGTAGCCCCGACCAAAAATACGCTACAGTAATTCTATTGCATCCCACTCGGTGGGGCCCGCCCGGGGGGTGGGTGGATGGGCCCCACAATATTGCGGGTGCAGGGATGAAAACAATTTTTTGTCCCAGAACCCCCACTCTCTATACTACTCTGGGCCTTGCGGTTTCAGAGAAGAAATTTGTTTTAAAGATATTCCCTACTTAAGCCTATGTAAAACCGAATGGCCTCGGGGCGGGGGCATTTTTGGCCTCAGTGCTATAATTTAAACAATCTTGGTAGTGGTCCACTAGATGAAGCTTCATACCAAATATCAGACCTAGGCCTTGTGGTTTCAGAGAAGAAGATTTTTTAAAGATTTTCCCTTTATAAGCTCAAGAATAAATAAAGGCCCGGGGCGGGGGCATTTTTGGTCCAAGCACTAAAATTTGAACAATCTTGGTAGATGAAGCATCATACTAAATATCAAAGACCTGGGCCTTGCGGTTTCAGAGAAGAAGATTTTTCATGATTTTCCCTATAATAGCCTATGTAAAACCAAAGGGCCCTGGGGCGGGGGCATATTTGGCACAAGCACTATAATACGAACAATCTTGGTAAGGGTCCACTAGATGAAACTTCATACCAAATATCAAAGACCTTGGCCTTGCGGTTTCTGAGAAGATTTTCCCTATATAAGCCCATGTAAAACCAAAGGGCCCCGGGGCGGGGGCATTTTTGGCCCCAGCACTATAATTTGAACAATCTTGGTAGGGGTCCACTAGATCATCATCATCATCAACGGATTTTTGATCAACGTGCAGGTACAGGGGCAACGTCCACATAAGTGGCCCCCTTCCAGGTAGCTGGCTTGCTGCACGCATGGCAGATCTTACACCAGACCAGATGAAGTTTCATACCAAATATCAAAGACCTGGGCCTTGCGGTTTCAGAGAAGAATATTTTTAGAGATTTTCCCTTTATAAGCCCATGTAAAACCAAAGGGCCCCGGGTTTCCGCAAATAATTGCAGCACTATAATTTGAACAATCTTGGTAGGGGTCCACTAGATGAAGCTTCATACCAAATATCAAAGACCTGGGCCTTAGGGTTTCAGAGAAGATTTTTAAAGATTTTCCCTTATAAGCTCATGCAAAAACAAGAGGCCCAAGAGGGCCAGTCGCTCCACAGGACAACTCAGACAACTGTCATATTTATTACATTTACCAATTGTATACTAGTGGAATCTTCTATTGCTATATGTTGGACCAGGGGTGTCAGGCTGCTCTGGACCAGCACTGTTTGCCAAGGTACCCGTTTAGGGTTTCCCCGCATGCAACGGCTAAAAAAAACAAGAGGGCCATGATGGCCCTGGATCGCTCACCTGATCCATAGTGTAACAAGTGGGCCCCAGGGAGGGCCATTATTGGCCCAAGGGCTTTAATGTGCATAATGTTGGCATTTTGGCCCCAGCACTAGAACAAACTTGATAGGGGTCCACTCGATGAAGCTTCAGAACAAATATCAAAGACCTGGACCTTGTGGTTTCAGAGAAGAAGATTTTTTAAGTTTTCGTTGAAAAGAATTTTTGTTTTGGCTTCTGTGACCTAGATGTGCAACGAACCGGAACAATTTGAACAACTTTGAAAGGGGACCACCTAAGGATCATTCCTGTGAAGTTTGGTCAAAATCCGATCAGTGGGAGATGTCGTTTAAAGAAATTGTTTGTGGACGCATGCACGCACGGACGCACTGACGACGGACGAAAAGTGATCACAAAAGCTCACCTTGTCACTATGTGACAGGTGAGCTAAAATGGATACAAACAAGTTAGACAACATAAAATTTTTAGAATTTTGTCCAATACATGCATGTTTTCCCCATCTTCACCAGTATAGAGTAGAAGGTTTGTATAGTTGTTATATTTTCCAGAAATCTAATTAAATTAATTTCTAGCAGAAAAAACTCAAATACCGTTCGTTCCAGTATTTTGCTTTAGTTCGGGCCAGTATTTAGCGCAAGCCGCGCTCTTTTGTACGGCGTGAACGTATCATGTACAGAACGCACAAAACATGGCCACATCCGCAGTAAACAATTAATCGATATGCCCCCAACCACCCCCCCCCTCAAAAAAAAAGAAACAACAACAACAACAACAAAAAACAAGAGGGCCCAGAGGGCCCTGGTTCGCTCACCTGATCCAATGTATAACAAGTGGACCCCGGGCAGGGTCAATTTTGGCCCCAGGGCTATAATTTGAACAATCTTGGTAGAGGTCCACAAGATGAAACTTCTTATCGAATATGAAAGACCTGGGCTTTCTGGTTTCAGAGAAGAAGATTTTAAAGGTTTACCCTGCATATAGAAGTCTATGTAAAACAAGATTTTCTCTATATAAGTCTATGTTTAACCAAAGAGCCCCGGAGCGGGGGCATTTTTGGCCCCAGGGCTATAATTTTAACAATCTTGGTAGAGGTCCACTAGCTGAAGCTTAATAACAAATATCAAAGACCTAAGCCTTGTGTTTCAGAGAAGATGATTTTTAAAGATTTTCCATATATAAGTCTATGTAAAACCAAAGGGCCACATGGCGGGGGCATTTTTGGTCTCAGGGATTTAATTTGAACAATCTTTATAGAGGTCCACTAGCTGAAGCTTCATAACAAATATTGAAGACCTAAGCCTTGTGGTTTCAGAGAAGAAGAATTTTCAAGATTTTCCTTATATAAGTCTATGTAAAACCAAAGGGCCCCGGAGCGGGGGCATTTTTGGCCCCAGGGTTATAATTTGAACCATCTTGGTAGAGGTCCACAAGATGAAGCTTCATACCAAATATCAAAGACCTGGGCCTTGAAGTTTCAGAGAAGAAGATTTTTCAAGATTATTCCTATATGAGCCTATGTAAAACAAAAGGGCCCTGGTGCGGGGGCATTTTTGGCCCAAGCACTATAATTTGAACAATCTTGGTAGGGATCCACTAGATGAAGCTTCATACCAAATATCAAAGACCTGGGCCTTGCGGTTTCAGAGAAGAAGATTTTTCAAGATTTTCCCTATATAAGTCCATGTAAAACCAAAGGGCCCTGGTGCGGGGGGCATTTTTAGCTACAGCACTATAATTTGAACAATCTTGGTAGGGGTCCACTAGATGAAGCTTCATACCAAATATCAAAGACCTGGGCCTTGGGGTTTCAAAGAAGAAGATTTTTAAAGATTTTCCCTATATAAGCCTATGTAAAACAAAAGGGCCCTGGTGCCGGGGGCATTTGTGTCCCCAACGAGTGTTAAGTTGGTTCCTTATTCCTTATTCCTTGTTCCTTATTCATTATTCCTTATTCCTTGTTCCTTATTCCTTATTCCTTATTCCTTGTTCCTTATTCCTGATTCCTTATTCGATTTTCAACTTCATAGTACATTGCCACGCGGTGTAACAGAACATTTGCGTATGTCCTAATCATCATCATTTTTACTTCTAAGCATGATGGTATAGGTTTCGAAATCCAGCAGGTATCAACGGCGAATAAGGAATAAGGAACAAATCCAAGTTTTCCTTATTCCTTATTCGATTTTCAACTTCACAGTACTTTGCCACGCGGTGTAACAGAACAATTGCGTATGTCCTAATCATCATCATTTTTACTTTTAAGCATGATGGTATAGGTTTCAAAATCCAGCAGATATAAACTGCGAATAAGGAATGAGGAACAAATCCAAATTTTCCTTATTCCTTATTCGATTTTCAACTTCATAGTACTTTGCCACGCGGTGTAACAGGACATTTGCGTATGTCCTAATCATCATCATTTTTACTTCTAAGCATGATGGTATAGGTTTCGAAATCCAGCAAGTATCAACTGCGAATAAGGAATAAGGAACAAAGCCAAATTTTCCTTATTCCTTATTCGATTTTCAACTTCATAGTACTTTGCCACGCGGTGTAACAGAACATTTGCGTATGTCCTAATCATCATCATTTTTACTTCTAAGCATGATGGTATAGGTTTCAAAATCCAGCAGGTATCAACGGCGAATAAGGAATAAGGAACAAATCCAAATTTTCCTTATTCCTTATTCGATTTTAGACTTCACAGTACTTTGCCACGCGGTGTAACAGAACATTTGCGTATGTCCTAATCATCATCATTTTTACTTCTAAGCATGATGGTATAGGTTTCAAAATCCAGCAGATATAAACTGCGAATAAGGAATAAGGAACAAATCCAAAATTTCCTTATTCCTTATTCGATTTTCAACTTCATAGTACTTTGCCACGCGGTGTAACAGAACATTTGCGTATGTCCTAATCATCATCATTTTTACTTCTAAGCATGATGGTATAGGTTTCGAAATCCAGCAAGTATCAACTGCGAATAAGGAATAAGGAACAAGTCCAAATTTTCCTTATTCCTTATTCGATTTTCAACTTCATAGTACTTTGCCACGCGGTGTAACAGAACATTTGCGTATGTCCTAATCATCATCATTTTTACTTCTAAGCATGATGGTATAGGTTTCAAAATCCAGCAGATATAAACTGCGAATAAGGAATAAGGAACAAATCCAAATTTTCCTTATTCCTTATTCGATTCTCAACTTCATAGTACTTTGCCACGCGGTGTAACAGGACATTTGCGTATGTCCTAATCATAATCATTTTTACTTCTAAGCATGATGGTATAGGTTTCGAAATCCAGCAAGTATCAACTGCGAATAAGGAATAAGGAACAAATCCAAATTTTCCTTATTCCTTATTCGATTTTCAACTTCATAGTACTTTGCCACGCGGTGTAACAGAACATTTGCGTATGTCCTAATCATCATCATTTTTACTTCTAAGCATGATGGTATAGGTTTCGAAATCCAGCAGGTATCAACGGCGAATAAGGAATAAGGAACAAATCCAAATTTTCCTTATTCCTTATTCGATTTTCAACTTCACAGTACTTTGCCACGCGGTGTAACAGAACATTTGCGTATGTCCTAATCATCATCATTTTTACTTCTAAGCATGATGGTATAGGTTTCGAAATCCAGCAGGTATCAACTGCGAATAAGGAATAAGGAACAAATCCAACTTTTCCTTATTCCTTATTCGATTTTCAACTTCATAGTACTTTGCCACGCGGTGTAACAGAACATTTGCGTATGTCCTAATCATCATCATTTTTACTTCTAAGCATGATGGTATAGGTTTCGAAATCCAGCAGATATAAACTGCGAATAAGGAATAAGGAACAAATCCAAATTTTCCTTATTCCTTATTCGATTTTCAACTTCATAGTACTTTGCCACGCGGTGTAACAGGACATTTGCGTCTGTCCTAATCATCATCATTTTTACTTCTAAGCATGATGGTATAGGTTTCGAAATCCAGCAAGTATCAACTGCGAATAAGGAATAAGGAACAAATCCAAATTTTCCTTATTCCTTATTCGATTTTCAACTTCATAGTACTTTGCCACGCGGTGTAACAGAACATTTGCGTATGTCCTAATCATAATCATTTTTACTTCTAAGCATGATGGTATAGGTTTCGAAATCCAGCAGGTATCAACTGCGAATAAGGAATAAGGAAAATTTGGATTTGTTCCTTATTCCTTATTCGCAGTTTATATCTGCTGGATTTTGAAACCTATACCATCATGCTTAGAAGTAAAAATGATGATGATTAGGACATACGCAAATGTTCTGTTACACCGCGTGGCAAAGTACTGTGAAGTTGAAAATCGAATAAGGAATAAGGAAAATTTGGATTTGTTCCTTATTCCTTATTCGCCGTTGATACCTGCTGGATTTCGAAACCTATACCATCATGCTTAGAAGTAAAAATGATGATGATTAGGACATACGCAAATGTTCTGTTACACCGCGTGGCAAAGTACTATGAAGTTGAAAATCGAATAAGGAATAAGGAAAATTTGGATTTGTTCCTTATTCCTTATTCGCAGTTGATACTTGCTGGATTTCGAAACCTATACCATCATGCTTAGAAGTAAAAATGATGATGATTAGGACATATGCAAATGTTCTGTTACACATCGTGGCAAAGTACTATGAAGTTAAAAATCGAATAAGGAATAAGGAAAATTTGGATTTGTTCCTTATTCCTTATTCGCAGTTTATATCTGCTGGATTTTGAAACCTATACCATCATGCTTAGAAGTAAAAATGATGCTGATTAGGACATACGCAAATGTTCTGTTACACCGCGTGGCAAAGTACTATGAAGTTGAAAATCGAATAAGGAATAAGGAAAATTTGGATTTGTTCCTTATTCCTTATTCGCAGTTGATACTTGCTGGATTTCGAAACCTATACCATCATGCTTAGAAGTAAAAATGATGATGATTAGGACATACGCAAATGTCCTGTTACACCGCGTGGCAAAGTACTATGAAGTTGAAAATCGAATATGGAATAAGGAAAATTTGGATTGTTCCTTATTCCTTATTCGCAGTTTATATCTGCTGGATTTCGAAACCTATACCATCATGCTTAGAAGTAAAAATGATGATGATTAGGACATACGCAAATGTTCTGTTACACCGCGTGGCAAAGTACTGTGAAGTTGAAAATCGAATAAGGAATAAGGAAAATTTGGATTTGTTCCTTATTCCTTATTCGCCGTTGATACCTGCTGGATTTCGAAACCTATACCATCATGCTTAGAAGTAAAAATGATGATGATTAGGACATACGCAAATGTTCTGTTACACCGCGTGGCAAAGTACTATGAAGTTGAAAATCGAATAAGGAATAAGGAATAAGGAACAAAGAATAAGGAATAAGGAACAAGGAACAAGGAATAAGGAATAAGGAACAAGGAATAAGGAATAAGGAATAAGGAACCAACTTAACACTCGTGTGGCCCCAGCACTATAATTTGAACAATCTTGGTAGGGGTCCACTAGATGAAGCTTCATACAAAATATCAAAGACCAGGGCCTTGCGGTTTCAGAGAAGTAGATTGTTCAAGATTTTCCCCATATAAGCCCATGTAAAACCAAAGGGCCCCCGTGCGGGGGCATTTTTAGGTCCAGGACTTTAATTTGAACAATATTGGTAGGGGTCCACTAGATAAAGCTTCATACCGAATATCAAAGACCTGGGCCTTTCGGTTTCAGAGAAGAAGATTTTTAAAGATTTTCCCTATATAAGCCCATGTAAAACCAAAGGGCCCCCATGTGGGGGCATTTTTGGCCCCAGCACTAAAATTTGAACAATCTTGGTAGGGGTCCACTAGATGAAGCTTCATACCAAATATCAAAGACCTGGGCCTTGCGGTTTCAGAGAAGATTTTTAAAGATTTTCCCTATATAAGCCCATGTAAAACCAAAGGGCCCCCGTGTGGGGGCATTTTTGGCCCCAGCACTAAAATTTGAACAATCTTGGTAGGGGTCCACTAGATGAAGCTTCATACCAAATATCAAAGACCTGGGCCTTGCGGTTTCAGAGAAGAAGATTTTTCAAGATTTTCCCTATATAAGCCCATGTAAAACCAAAGGGCCCCCGTGCGGGGGGCTTTTTATGCTCCAGCACTATAATTTGAACAATCTTGGTAGAGGTCCACTAGATAAAGCTTCATACCAAATATCAAAGACCTATCCCTTGCAGTTTCAGAGAAGAAGATTTTTAAATATTTTCCCTATATAAGCCCATGTAAAACCAAAGGGCCGCCGTGTGGGGGCATTTTTGGCCCCAGCACTAAAATTTGAACAATCTTGGTAGGGTTCCACTAGATGAAGCTTCATACCAAATATCAAAGACCTGGGCCTTGCGGTTTCAGAGAAGAAGATTTTTCAAGGTTTTCCCTATATAAGCCCATGTAAAACCAAAGGGTCCCCGTGTGGGGAATTTTTGGCCCCAGCACTAAAATTTGAACAATCTTGGTAGGGGTCCACTAGATGAAGCTTCATACCAAATATCAAAGACCTGGGCCTTGCGGTTTCAGAGAAGAAGATTTTTCAAGATTTTCCCTATATAAGCCAATGTAAAATCTAAGGGCCCCCGTGCGGGGGCATTTTTAGCTCCAGCACTATAATTTGTACAATCTTGGTAGGGATCCACTAGATGAAGCTTCATACCAAATATCAAAGACCTGGGCCTTGCGGTTTCAGAGAAGAAGATTTCTAAAGATTTTCCCTATATAAGCCCATTTAAAACCAAAGGACCCCCATGCGGGGGCATTTTTGGACCCAGCACTATAATTTGAACAATCTTGGTAGGGGTCCACTAGATGAAGCTTCATACCAAATATCAAAGACCTGGGCCTTGCGGTTTCAGAGAAGAAGATTTTTTAAGTTTTCGGTGAAAAAAATCTATTTTTGGCTACTGTGACCTATATGTGCAACGGACCGGAATCATTTGAACAACTTTGAAAGGGGACCTCCTAAGGATCATTCCTGTGAAGTTTGGTCAAAATCCGATCAGTGGTTTAGGAGGAGATGTCGTTTGAAGAAAAGTTTACGGACGCACGCACGCACGCACGCACGGACGGACGCACGACGGACGACGGACAAAAAGTGATCCCAAAAGCTCACCTTGTCACTACGTGACAGGTGAGTTAAAAAACAGGATTATTGCAGGTAAAACAAATAAAACATTGTTTTTACTGTGCAGTATCGATCGTACAACACACATACAGTTTATGATGAACTCGTAAAGTTGTACAAGACAGCCGAAAATCGTAAAAGCGGACTCTTGGTTGAAAAGGCACAAACTTATAATGTTGCGCCCGATGGGCCCAAGGAATGTTTTCCAATGCGCCATTCATGCAACTAGAAATGCGTCCATAGGACACGGATGCCCCCGCCTGAAAATATGTCTATGTTCGTATTAATCCGTAGAAAGTTACTGACGGTGTTTAAGTTTTGGACCCTTTTTTCACATTTGACCTAATAAATGACCTTGGCTTTGGAGGTAAGGACCTTTATTGTATGTGAGGCAGATTGTCTCATGATGGCCAACTTTTCTGCCATGTAATTTCAAAATCCATCCAGAAATAAGTAAGTTATTGACTGCATTTAAGTTTCGGACCCATTTTTCGACCTTTGACCTCTAAGTATGACCTTGACCTTGGAGGTATGGACCTGGGTTTTGCAAGTGACATATCGTCTCATGATGGTTAACATTTCTACAAAGTAATTTCAAAATCCATCCAGAAATAAGAAAGTTATTGACTGCGTTTAAGTTTCGGAAGGAAGAACGAACGGATGGACGGACGGACGGACAGGGGCAACGCTATATGCCCTTCCACCATTCTTCGAATGGCGGGGACATAAAAAGGTAGCCCAGGGCGCAGCCTAGAGAGAACACTGGTGTTCGTTTTTATGGACTTGTTCACGTGACTGACCTCCTCCCGAACCAAAGGTTGAATTTAGCTGAAACTTGATGGCAGGCATGGGGACGACATGGAGATTGAGATTTGCCAAAATCTTTCCGTTCCTATATCCATTCTTCAAATGAATTGATCTGAAACTTAATAGGATGCATCAGGGTGACCTGGAGAATCAGATTTGCCAAAATCGTGCACTTCTGGTATCCAAGATGGCCGCCATCTTGAAGTTCTTCTAACATCTCATCTCCCAGATTCAGAATTGCTAAAGGCAATGTGATCTGATAATCAAATCGACCACCAAGGCACAGTGTAAGCCTCATCCAGTTGAGCGATTCTGGCTGACTTGGGCCTCTAGTCTTCCTAGGACTACCCCTGATAATGCGAGTGTCAGCCAAGAACCATTTTCACGCCTTTGGTGCAAAAAGGCTAAAAACTTGTGCAGTGGAATCCGTAAGTTATCCTTGTGCAGTGGAACTAAGATAAGTCCTTAAAGAAAAATGTAATAGTAAGTTGCTCATATAATGACCACTGGAAATCAAACAAGCTGTGTGCCACACGATTAAGACTCCATGATTTAAGAATCATTTTATGTCGATTTTCTAGCTTACCCGGATTTCATGTTAAAAATGTTTTGATTTCCCATAAGGGAGATGATTGGGGACCACAGAAATGCTCTGTCTATATCCGCATTGTTCGCTCAGCATCTCCAGAATGCTCCAACAGACTTCCACGAAACCCTGGCGAAATATTCCCTTAAGTGGGCTGACGCGCAGAACCCATAAATAAACTATGCCAATTCGGTCACAAGTTTGAATCTGAATTTCGTGCTGCTGAATTTTGCAGCCGTGGAAGGATTTTCAGTAAACTTTGGCCAAACATTTCCCGGCAATCTGAATCCCTGAATCCTGTGCCTGCTCCACACCCCGTAGGACTCTCATTGGCCTAATTGAGTATGTGCAAAAAGCCCTAACTCAACCACGCCAACCTAATGTGAAGCCACAACTGAAGGTCATCATTTTGAGACTTGAATTTCCTATACTGACCGGAAATAGAAACTATACACTTTTAAATTGTCTCGCCTGACAAAACAAGTGGATAATTCAGTTAAAAATTACTGATTAAGGACTTTACTAACTATCGACATGAATCCTGTAACAATTTAAAGAAAATCTGGTGTACAAAATAAAAGTTTTTGGGAAAAATGTAAAAAAGTGCATTTTTCACAAAATCTGTTTGTAATCGAATTTTGACTTCAACATTTTTTGCGTATAGGTAACAAGTAAAAAGCAAGGAATAAAAAATAACATAACATCTAAAAATTATCGAGAAACAAACATTGTATTGAAATCTCAAAAACTGCTTTTTTTCAGCGAAATTTTCAAAATAATGTTTCAACCCAAAAATCGACCCGATAGTGCCTTCAGTCGTTTTAGCATTCTCAGCTGTGTCTTAAATATTGATAAAAACAAAAACCGCAATCAGAAATGCCATGCTTTTCGTGGTTTGGTCCAATATTTAAACGTCGATAACATTTCAACCATTGTGAAAATTTTCATTTTGTAAACAATATTCCCCACGTTAGATGATGCGTAATAACTGGCAAAAATGGGAATCACATTCGCGACACAAACAGTTTGACCCAATGGAAACTTGAACAGCATAATTTTGACCCTTGCTTTGAGCCTGTGGCTCTACCCGTTAAATCGTAGCTATCATTAAACATTTTATTCGATAAATCAGATATGCCACTGATGATAATTTATATAATTGGAATTCAAATTTCATTAAAATGTTTCGCCAGTGACAACTTAAAAATGAGTGTATAGTTTCTATTTTTTAACTCCTGATTCCAACCAGCCCTGGTCAAACACCCGCCACAGTGAGATGTGCAGAACGCATAACCACACCATGATAACACGAGTTGAAGGCCATCGCTGAAGACCATGAGTCCGAGCACCGAACCCAATGTCCACTCCATATCTATTTCACCCTCTGGAAGATTTTCATTCAACTTCGGCCAAACACTTGCCCCAGTGAGAAGATGTGCCGAAACTGCAACTCAGTCATGCAGACACATGATCATGGTCACAATTAAAGGTCAAGAGCCAAACCCTCAAACTCTGGCTCCCCTCCATATCTCCCTACCCACCAGAAGAAGAAGGACCCTCATTCAAGTTTGGTCCAATGAAGGTCTAAATACATGTATGATATGCTTAACCAACAGTTCAACCATGCAGATTCGCGGCCCCACCCATCGGGGCTTGAAGAAATAAATGGGCTGCATGATGCTTCCACGCAGAGCTGAA
Organism: Lucinisca nassula; assembly: GCA_963580285.1. NCBI lineage: Eukaryota > Metazoa > Mollusca > Bivalvia > Lucinida > Lucinidae > Lucinisca > Lucinisca nassula. The sequence continues at coordinate 45,784,159 of OY757017.1, forward strand.
ACCGACCCGCACACGAGTACTGGTAAGCCGCTCAGAGAATCTAAGTAGAAGTAAAACAAAGATCAGGAATAGAAACAATAAAATTGTTTAATGTTCTGATTTATCAGTTTCGATGTGAAAACCAGACATTTCGAAATTTGCGACAGCAACCAGCCAAAATGAAAAAGTATGATAAAGTACCACTCACCGCAAAATGGCTGACGTAGCTCACAAATGGCGCCAGATGCGTATGCCTCGCCTGCTTTGGTTGCCACTGACCATTTTTTTCTGTGGGCATTATTTATACATGTACAACCCACCGACATATACATGACAGTGACGTAGCTTTTTTTTTGTTAATTGCCGTAAGATCAGCAAATTTTGCTCTGTTCATAGCAAAAAATGTAGTGACGTCACTGTCTACATTGAATCTCATGAAAAAAAAAAAAAAAGAAACAATCAAAAAAAAAAAAAAAAAAAAGGAATTCTCGATTTCTCCGTATTATGTTAAAGCTAAAGACACTGCCTCGTAAGTAGAAGTAGAAAATGGATTTATGGGGATAGCAGATGCATAAGCCAAGGACAAAATGGACATCACGTGAACAAGTCCGTGAAATGAACACCCCGCCCCCTTAAACCCCACTTTATATTGAGAAAACTGGGACTTACGGGAGTAGACATCATTTTACTTATTAATTCTCCAAAACATAGGTTGTGGGTACTCGTTAGAACCTCAATGAAGCGGTTCTAACGAACGCCCACGACCTATGTTTGCAGTATAAATAAGAAAAAAAATCACGGATTTTAATCTGAAAAGTAGCCATTTTGGAGATGTAAAAATGCACTCTGTCACACGGGTGTGCTTTCATAACGGCAAAACATTCTGTATCATAACATAGGAGCATTTGAAAACTAAGCCAAAACACGGCTACACTTTGATTTCTTTGGCCAATTCGTGTTGTCACTGCTTGCTATCTTGATATTTAACGCTTCAACTTCCTATGTATTAAATTCATACTGGCTTCAGTGGGTGAGATGGCCAGTTTTAAAGACTTTCTGGTAGCAAACTTCTAACACAGGGACTACAGCCACGTGCGTTGTAATAAAAACACGACAGCAATTCATACAGTGCAAATATTATTTGACTAAATACTTAACAGATTTGACGAAGACTTACCAAGTTTATGAACGGTAGTGTAAATAATTGTAACTTGACAGATTTTGTGCATTTGAATCAAAATGTAGTATTTGCATAACTGAGACTGAAAAGGTGTTCGGTATAAACGATACAGAATGTCTTTAGCATCACCAACTAACGCTGGTTGACTGATTTCTCGATATTAATGTAATATTATTCGCTATTATTCTGCATAATACAGGGCTTACAAATTTAGTTCGCAGCTTCTGCGTTGTAATCGGTAACGAAGCTACATGCGTTGTATCGAAATATCAAGATTTTTCTTTTTTGCAAAAGATGTGACGAAAGTGGCATATAAGCTTTTGGATTTCATTATCGTTATTCACAATTTATCGGCGAGAACACCAGCCAAAAACGTGTAGTTAATTAGGACGACCGGACGAAAGTGAAAATACAGATGAATCTGTGTTGAATGCCAAATTTCTTTTGAGGTCTATTTTTCCATATTCCGTTTTTCAAACTTTTTCTTGCAACAGACAAAGCCGCGCATTAATAAAGTTAAGTGGTCCGTAAGGCAGATAACAGTATTGGGTAACGCTATACAACAGTTAGATTAACGTAAAAACAGTTTCTTACCTGCAGCGACGAACTGTCAGCCGCCATTTTTCATCGAAGCCTATGCGTCCAAAATACGAAGCCTATGCGACCGCTACGCAGCCTGTGCGTATGTGTTGACCAGTGTGGGCATGTATTTTGCCATAGTTAATGTAAAAAATGTGATGATAATGCTAATTAAGGTCTAACTGGATGTATTTGATGAATTTTTGCCTCTGACCTATTATCTTGGGAGGGGGTGGTACTTTGAAGCCATGTAAATCAGTTTTTATTGATGTGTTTGGAAAGGAGACTTGCAGTAATTGTATTTGCACAAACACAAGAAAGAATCTACTCCATATGGAATAGTTTCATGGCACTAGGACTATGTCTCAAACCAAAGCAAAACTTCAAAATTGTCTCTCCGAACAGCCCGCTGCAATATCCGGATAAGTTTTCTCATCGGTTATAAGTTCTATTTTATTGTATTCATGTAAAAGGATGTGGACAGATATATTCAGCTATTCTTCATGGCATTAAAGCATTTATAAACATTTTCTTGGCATTTTGGTCCTCAAAATATCCTCAAAATGCCATTTTTACTTTAAATAGGGGGTGTAGGTGTAAAAATAGCCATAAAAATGAGTATTGGTGCTATTTAGGCATACTTCTGTGCATTTTAGGATTGAATTGTTCAAAAGACATTGGGGAAGAACCACTGATGCAAGCCGGTATCTGGGTTTTATTCCAGAAAGAGATAAACTTTTGCGCTTTTCAAAAACTATGGTTTGTTCGGCTTTCATTGTTGAATCTGAAAGCGATAACTTTTTCGCAAACTTGAAAGATTCTGTGTAACTGAACTTTTATAATGCATGACTAAATTATTAAATACGACCTAAATGTCTATTTGGCAATTCTTTTGATACAACATAAAGAAATTAAGGGTTTGGTATACAGTGGCATAGACAAAACTGCAGACGATATCTATTCAATTTTATTCTTTTATTTTAATGGCTGATTTTGATTAGTTCATGGAAACAACTGTATGAATCCTTATTAAATTGATCCTTCTATCATATTTGATACAAATTTTTGACATTTGAAACAGCAAAAGTTGCAGCCTATATTACTTTAAGGATTTGTAAAAAAAAAAAAAAAAAAAAAAAAAAAACAACAACAAACAAACAAAAAAAAAAAAAAAACTAAATGTCTACAGATTACAAATGTTAATTATGTCACTTGAGTCACACTTCTCTCTCCAGGACGAGTTTACGAAGAGAGTTTGACAGTTGAAATCAGTAAAAATAGTTTTGTAGATTTAGATTAAACATATTTTATTGCATTTTATGACAATGGGATTGGACACAAGTTATACAACATTAGATAGTCCTCTCCCCAATAGTTTACAAAATATTTCAAATGGTACAGTAAAATAGTTTTGTAGAGTCCAGTTACAGGCAGATAGTCTAACTAGCTGATAACTTATTGTGTAAAACATTTTTTCCGAGTTGTATTTCACGAAGTGTGCTTGTTGTAGGGTGGTCTCTATGAATAGTCGGGGATTTGAAATCCGTAGCACGCGTAATTAAGGAGTTTAATGCACCTTACTTTCTCACACTTAACTATGATACGAATTTATTTAGAGGTCTCTCAGCATCTTGAAAATGGAGTTAGAAAATCAAAAAAGTGGGGAAAAAGACATGAAAAGGGGAGATAAATGTTCCTACCCTCTTTTCTCATTTAAGCATCCAAACAATTCCAAACGACATCTCCTCTGAAACTACTAGGCCAACTGGAACCAATTATATGTGAAGCCGCAATGGGGTGGAAGAACAAACATATATTCTGAATATCTGGGTCACATGACCAAAATGTCCGCCATGCCCATATATGGTATAAACCTTTGAAAATCGCCTTCTCAGGAACCAATCGACCGATGACCTTGAAACTTAGTATACAATATATGGGACCCGGGCCCTATCGAATTTGTTCAGATGATGGCATTTCGTTGACCTTGACCTTTCTTACGTCAAGGTCACATTCGGTCACTTAGGATTTTGTATGGAAAAGACAGGGTTCTGGTTCTGTTGCAGCTTATGACATCATAGTTGATATTTGCAATCAGCTGAATGATCCTGGGGCCATAAGATTAAATAGTTTTTAATCTTTCTGAAACTACTGGGCTAACTGATACCAAATTACATATACTACATCAGTGTGGTCGAGAAATCCAAGTTTGTTAGAGGGATCTGTGTGATCGTCACACCAATAAACGGTCAAAAGTGATTTTAAATTCTGCATCTCAAGAAATACAAGAACTTGGTATGCAGCATTTTGGACTCTAAGATGGTTCAAAGCTGACTATAATGTATGCGACGACAACAAAAGAAAACAATGGTTGATTTCAAAATAATTTGGCATCAATGGTCCTGGGATTGGCCTCTACTAACCCATTATGGTCTGTTAAAATAAATGGCCACCACGGGTGTGTGTGTGTGTGTGTGTGTGGGGGGGGTATTTATGCCCACTTGAGCTCTGGTGAGCGTAGTTTCCCATCGGCCGCTTGTTTATAATTTTGTGTTCAGGGAAAAGTCGCGTAAACTTGATGGCAAGCGTAAACCATATCTTCTAATTGGCGTTGTCATGATACAGCAGCCACAGTTTTCTTCTTTACTGATTGCGCTTGATTGGTTATCTTTTGTTACTTTGCTTCATAAACAATTAATTGGTGACCCGTGGTAGTTTGGTATGGAGTTACCATGACAGCAATACCTCTGAAAGACGACAATGTTCAGTGAAGATAACAGCGCGGCCCTATTTCAGTTTTGTTTTTTCAAAGGGTTGGCAGATTTTTGTTCAGTATTTCATAATTGAAGGAAAGTCGTGTTTTAATGAGTTTACGCCTCTGAACAATCAAGCCTCCTTTTGACTGAAGGTGTGCGAAATTTTACTACGAACAAAAAAGACACATTATACAGTATTTGGTGGAACGATTTTACTTAAATGTTTTAGAGGTTTATTGTTTTGGTTTTTAACATTAATTTGCTGCAAAAAAGATACTCTACTAAATTTAAATATCGGCATCTAATACTCCAGCTGCGGATTTGATATACTCCAACTTATTTGCTGATTGAATGACTCTGGTTTTGGTCGATCTTTTGGCAAACATGCGCAAATTGAGGTCACCAAGTTACATGAAGATGCCGAAAGTTCAGTCGAGGGTCGGTGTTGAACCCTATGTTCCCACCCTTCTTAACAAAGGTGAAGAGAAGAAGCTTGATTTACGTAGGAATCGTAACATTTATTATGCCAAACATCGTCCCTGTTCACTGTTCAATATATCTGACATATTAGGTTTCAACCTCAAGTAAATTAACCCGCCCGCCTAGTTCCTTTCTTATGTACGAACGCATTTCCGCCAGAACGCCTGAAGGTAGGTATCTGATTCTCTGTCTCTGATAGGGTTAACCGGAGCCTAATTGTTTGGTTTCCTTTGCTGCAGAATTCTAGCTATTTCATGCTGTCGAGTCCTCATCGTTCTTTCATCTTTTTAGTCGTTTGATTTTCTGTTCTCGGAGATGTTGCACTGATGAGCTAGAACTCCATCATGTAAATGGAACAATTTATCGGTTTTAGGTTGCACTATAGTAAATAATTGGTCTTTATGAAAGCTGTACTTGCTTCAGTACAGAATTGAATATTCTGCTGCTTCTGATTGGATTTGGTGCTAAGCCATTATTTTTCTGAGAAGTATTATAGTTTATTAGAAGAAATATTAGTAGGTATTTGGTATTGTAAAAAGCAGCGGATTTAAATTGAACCAGAAAATTGTGCTGACTGGCCACTATATAGAAATGCTTGGATTTATTCGCTGCGGTATGAGTTTGTTGACACTGGCTGCCAAAAAGGTCAAAATATGCCGCACAGCACCCATATTTTTAGCTGCTTCTGGAAGGTAAATGGTCAGCCTGTCAAATTATATGCCTCATAATGGAAGCATTAGACTTGCTGAAATGTGGTAGAACATGGAATATGTCCCAATTTACATTGTGAGTAAGGGGATTTTTTTTTACTGTAGTGCCACCTTTAACCACGACAATCAAGGGCGCGTAGTGTGACCATCTAAAATCTATTAAAGTGTCCAACCCCAACCCCGCCCCCGTAAAACTTCTTACTGACCCCGTCGTCGATCTTTTTTTGTGGTTTATTATTTTCATAGTTAGGCCTTAAGATGTATGTATTGCTAATGCCTTTTTTTATTTTGGATAACCGTTCGGTCATTGGGGAGATAACTCTCATTCTGGCTTTCCATCCATGACGTTTTCATTTTGGTGTTTTGAATGGGAGGTGCGAGATAGATCATTGCATACACTCTGTTTTTCAAACGTGATAACTCCTGATGACTTGTCATAGAAGGCCTTTTTGGCCAATCTATTTGGGACAATTGGGGTGGTTGGGTGAGGCAAAGGTGATGTGTATCTTGCGTCAATAGGGCGTCCAGCTGATAGTGGCTTACAGCTGGACAAGACCTGCTGTTCTTCCAGCAGTTATGGGTAGAGGGGGAAAACAGTTATTTCTTGTTTCTGCTTTTCCATTTTTCCATTTTTCCTCTGCCCCTTACATTCATCTGCTAAACTATCTCTTCTGTCGCTTTTCTCCCTTTCTCTGGAGAAGACAAAAATGACCAACAACGGGTGACGTGCCTTTAAACCCAAAACAATCAATATATGGGACAAATGTCAGAAAAAGGAAGTAGTAATAAAGGAAATGAAGAACAGATTAATCAGTGTGTGACAAGAGACACAGGATGATTAAGAGCTAATGGTGAATAGAGGGACAAGGCTATCGTAGGCAGGTTGCCCAACAAAATGGTAGAAAGTAAGTGCAGGTGACATCTTAAGATGCACGTTTACAGATTATACCACAACTCTCGGAAAAGGGAAGATAGAATAATGTTTGAGGGATGGCTTTACTTTACATTAAACCTCGGGTACGATTTATTTTTAGTCGTGCGACTTAACAGAAAATAAGGTACCCAGTAAGATTTCAAGTGGCCAGTAACATTTACGTGTTTAAAATATAATAATGTCGATGTTACTTGGGGAGCATTCAGCACAAACCGGAAACTTTGGATAATGATTCTTGAAATATACAATGTATTCATTAAATGTTGATTGTTTCAAGTCACCAGTTTAGAGAATCACTTGCCAATTCACCCGCTGACAAATATGCTTGGTGATGTATATTCCCCTCACTTAATATAAACCGGAAGGAAATGGCCATCAGTAACTTTTCAAAAATATATCTATCGGTCCCTGTTATGACACATCTATGACCAGCCAGTAAAATAATTTAGTTTATGTTGGTTTTAACATAAATTTTTATCACGATCTATGACACAACAGGAAAAAGTGGTACAATGGTCCATAGGTATCGGAGACCCTTGTTCATGCCCGGATTGAAACAGAGTCATCAAGTTTCACATGCACGTGCAAAAATAACCGTCCTTCATACTGACGAAAAAAGAAATTGTTTCAAAAAGTACTAAAAATTATTTAGCGCGAAAATAGTGTAAAATTTCCCAAATTTTTGGGGTCAAATTTGAATGGTCAAAATTTATGGTAACACCGGATGTAATTACGTCATATCATGAATTTTGGTGTCTTCGAGTATTGACAAATATTTTGGCTGATGCAATAAATCAACATTCATATGTAAGCGCAAGCTAGACATAACTTCAATCCAACTATACCATCGGCATGGGGGTTGGTGTAAACTCATAGAATTTTCAACCCCCTTTTCCCCACCAGATTTGCTAAATAATCATATATAGGTTAGGCTCCAATCTCAATGAAACGGCACAAATAAAGCGTGAGAATTTTGGGTGCATTAAATTTTTCGAAATCTGGTCTCAAATCCCGGACTAGAAAGTGATATGTCAATTTTTTTCTTCATTTATTTAGGAACATTATTAACCGTTCCTTTATATTCAGTCCATTATATTTCACAACATGCGATGAAAATAAACTTTCGGTCAATCAGAGGCCCCGCATCGATACCTCCTCCTCCCATCCGCTTGATTTTCTTTTCCATCTATACATTGTATCGTCACTAATCCTAATTGTTATTTATTTATTTTCAAAATTATTATTATCATCTATCTCCTTCTGCTTGTAGATTTTTTTTCTTAAATTCAATGTCATTATTCTGTATGCTTAATTCAGGTTTAAATACTCCGATGCTCAAATAGTAAAATCAATTTACATTCACGGCTGTATACCACCGTTAACAATACATTGTCATAGTCTTATAAGGAAAGGAACTATATAAGCCTCGCTTCCGTTCTGATCCTTTGTGTGTGTTTAACTTTGCTTGTATGTTGTATTATTTTGTGAACTTATTGAATAAAATATGTTTAAACCAACCGTTCCTTTATAAGCGGTGGGTGAAGAGAAAGACAGTTCTAAACCATTGCAGAACTTGTCTCGATCGTGCCTCGAACTCAGGCAGAAAGAGACCTTATATCCTACCAACATGGTCAATTTTACAAAACATGTTCATCTCGGAAATCAAATTGCGTGTCAAACGATTAATTTAAAAGCTCTTTTCTAACAAATTGCCACCACCATAAAACTTGTGCGAGTGAGCCGCTCGCCACATTCAGCCTCCGCTGTTCAGAAATGCCGATTTTTTTTTTACCATTACAGTTAGATGCGCACCGACGTTGCGGTTTCGTTCCTCTCCGGGTCCTTGAATATGTTTCGACGTACATTGTCCTCCTTCCAATGGTAAAAGACGGACAGCTAACACTGAAACAGTTTCCGTAAAAATCTTACCAGGAAATTCGTGCTTATTTAGAGCGATAACGTCGATGTAACGTCAAGGCGTGGCATCGGCTTCATGGGCATGACATGGGTCTTTTTCACAAAGGCGACCAGCACTGACCCAGGCGAGTCTGCGAGTACGCACAGCCTTGCAGAGCATTCAAATTTGACCCTGGGGGTATGGCAATAGCTCCCCATTACTTTCGAGGGCGAGCAAAAATGGCGGATTTTCAACTTTACAAACTGGGGAAGCTTTCGTTTTAAAAGGAAACTTTATATTGAGTTAATTGTTGTGACTTCCTTTACAATATGGCCGACTTGCCTGTTTTGGATTATTCGGAACACTCGGCTTTTTTCCATATGTCCCATTATAACGCACGCGCCGAGTCACATGATGTGTCGTCATTACTAGGTTGAACAGATGACGTCACGCAACCACGTGGCCTAGAGGGTACAACCTGAGAGTTACCGCGTTCAACCTGAGAGTTACCGCGGCCGAATGGCTATGAACCAAACCAAACCAAACCGAGGGTATATAAAGGAGCGAGAACAAGCTGCTTGCTCCGCATGATTCCATCGTCCACCCATTCTCTGTTCAGCTCACGAACAGTCAACATCGATCTCATCATGTCTGTCTCTATGAAAGAGTATCGCCTTCCTGAGCCACTCGTGGCTTTCTTGAAGTCATGCCGGCTTCATGGGGTGCCTGAAGTTACCACAGGCCTTCAGCACCAGAGTGTAACTGTCACTCTCCATTGGGACCTGAGCACTCCAGCTCCAGTCAGACCCAAGAAGACAGTTAAGCAGCACCCTACAGCGACGGAAAAACCACTGCAGGAAACAGCACCTCCCAAGTCTGTGACCATCGTGATACCACCATCACCAGATCTCCGACGCAGCCACCACCAAAGAAGATGCCTCGCCGGGAGTCACCAACAGTTACCAAGCCGCCTCAAAAGACGACGCCACCGCCTCCAGCCTTCACCTACAAGCGACCGCCTTTCACCGGGAAAGATCTGCGCTTCAACATTTATCCAGTGCCGTACATCCACAGAGACTACACCTTCTCTCCACCACGCAAGTTCGATCATCAGAATTGGACCTACGCCGAAGTTGCGAGAGTAACCTACAGGGGCCCAGCACATCCAGAGCGCCCCGGGAAGAAAGCCTACCTGATGTTCGACCAAGCGACGGCGACAAGCGGCCAGTACTACCTTCCACAAACCAGGACAACGCCCAAGTATCAACTGGCAGAGTACTACTGGACCCACGGCAAAGAATAAAGGGCTTCAGGCTGGATTGGGAAGACGGCGAGGTCTACAACATCCACCCACCAGAGTGCTGGAAGTAGGCCGCTGCATCCTCCACTGATCGTGAACTTAGGGCCGCATGTCCGAAAACCCTGTTTTCCATGGGTATTGCATGGCTTCTTCATGTGTAGCCAGACCGAAAGCCAATCGCGCGGCCCTAAGAGAGAGCAACATGACCTAGTTTGCTCTCGGGCAAGACAGAGAAATCGCGTTTTGCAGCCGAAATTCGCACTGATTTCTCGGTTGTTTTATGCCCACTTTCGACATGGCGTTCAAAATCCAAAATTACAGTGCTTCCAATTTACTTAGGTTAATTAGGGAAAGGGCACTGGTAGATCAGCACGATTGACACATCGTTGAACTCTACCGCGATTTTCAGCCCAGAAGCACTTAAACTTTACGTCCTGTTGTCACACTGGTAAAGGCAAGCGCGCAGGGTAAGGAACAAACCCACAGGATAAGGAATTTTTTCCTATCAGGATAAGGAAGAAAATGGCGGAATCGGCATCACATATGCAGGTTTGTTGTAGTTCTAGATCTCGTGTTATGGTTACTAATCAATACGGCTGCTCACATTAGCTTCACGGAAGACACATATTATTCACAAATTTATCTTCGATGGTCTGAATTCGACAGTTACAGCCAGTCAAACGGAGAACCGGACACAGTGGAGCTACTCAACCACGAAATCTCATTATTTTACATGAAACGCTCATCTGGGAAGATGGCATGCACTTTTATGTTGGTTGTAGACATACACATGATAAATCGGTCTGTTGCAAATACGATTTAAGGAAAAATGGAAATCGGAAGGCACACAGTGAGAAATCCTAGTTCTATTTTCAATACAACGCTCACGGGCAAGGAAATGGGTACAACGCATATGATAAGACACAAAATTGTCCGGGGAAAATGGTAGTTGTATGGTCGTAGCTCCAGTAAATTTCCATCTCAGATATTTCCGATAGGTTTTTTTTTTTCTAGGTTCTCCGATATTAATAATTAGTCCAAAATAGCTTAAAGCACCAGTTGTGACCTTTAGGAAACGTTCAAAGTTTGTGTGCCTTGTCTTGGCATGTGCATTGCTCTGGTTCTTGCAATATAATACCCCCCCCCCCCACACACACACACACCATTATGAATCTAGGACGATGTGGCCGGGATTTGACTTCAGACAATTCGGCCTAGGACAATTTGGCCAGCAAAAAATATTGGGAAGGACAATTTGGCCAGGTTAATATAATATCCAGTTCAAATTGATAATTTAATGTTTTGGGTTTGTTTTCAGTAATGCTTGCGGAAGGAACATTTTAAAGAAGATTTTAATCAAAATCAATCAGAAATTTTATTTTGTTTCTAAACTATACCTTTAAGCCTGTGATATTATGACTGGTAAAAATCGTTAGTGGCAAAGACATAATAATTGATAACTATACAAAAAATAGATAAAGTTAATGATTTGTTTAAACTTGTTGGAAGACAAGATCAATTAGCACTTGGTTAACGGGCTGACTCATTTGTTGACTGGTCATGTTTCCTTGCTTTCTTAATTACCTTTTTCACACTTAAATTGTTGGTTTTGTTCGTTTGTGTATACATTGTGATATTTTATGCCAACGTAGGAGGGCATAAAGTTTTTTTTTGCACTGTCCGTTTGTGGGTTTGTTTGTGCGTTTGTGATGCGAACTTCTTCCACATTTCTTCAACGATTGAGTTGAAACTTTGCACATGCATTCCTTGTGAGATGAAGGTATGCCTAAAACAATTTTAAGGTTGGTCCTTTCATTTTCGAAGGAGTTACGGCCCTTTATTTTCTAAAAAAAATGTGCTAAAAACCTCTGTCCGTTTGTGGGTTTGTTTGTGCGTTTATGATGCGAACTTCTTCAACATTTCTCCACGGATTTAGCTGAAACGTTGCACATGCATTCCTTGTGAGGTGAAGGGGTGCTTAACACAATTTTCACGTTGATCCTATCATCTTTGACGGAGTTACGGCCCTTGATTTTCTGAAAAAACGCGTTCGAAAACCTTGTGACGCGAACTACTTCCACATTTCTCCACCATTTGAGCTGAAACTTTGCAGATTCATTCCTTGTGAGGTGAAGGGATGCCTAACACAATTTTCACGTTGGTCCTATCATTTTCGAAGGAGTTACGGCCCTTTATTTTCTAAAAAAAATGCGCTTAAAAACCTCTTGTGATGCGAACTACTTCAACATTTCTTCACTGATTCAGCTGAAACTTTGCACATGCATTCCTTGTGAGATGAAGAGGTGACTAACACAATTATTACGTTGATCCTATCATCTGTTACGGAGTTACGGCCGTTGATTTTCTGAAAAAACGCGTTCGAAAACCTTGTGATACGAACTACATGTACTTCCACATTTCTTCAACAATTTTGTTGAATTTTTATGCCCCCTCCCCCCTCCCCCCCCCCTCGGGTAGGAGGGCATATAGTTTTTCTAAAAAAAATGTGCTAAAAACCTCTGTCCGTTTGTGGGTTTGTTTGTGCGTTTATGATGCGAACTTCTTCAACATTTCTCCACGGATTTAGCTGAAACGTTGCACATGCATTCCTTGTGAGGTGAAGGGATGCCTAACACAATTTTCACGTTAGTCCTGTCATTTTCGAAGGAGTTACGGCCCTGTAGGAGGGCATATAGTTTTTGCACTGTCCGTTTGTGGGTTTGCGCGTTTGTAAGTCCCCACTTTTTAGCTCACCTGAGCCGTAGGCTCATTGGTGAGCTTATAGGGTGGTCATGCTGTCTGTATGTATGTATGTATGTATGTATGTATGTATGTATGTATGTATGTATGTATGTATGTATGTATGTATGTATGTATGTATGCATGTATGTATGTATGTATGTATGTATGTGAACATTTTCAAACATCTTCTCCTCTGGAACCGCTGGGCGGACTGAAGCCAAATTTCATGTGGGGCCTCAGTGGGATGGGGGAACGAAAGTTTGTTCGCGGGGTCCAGGTCACATGACCAAGATGGCCGCCATGCCCATATATGGTAAAAACCCTTCAAAAATCTTCTTCTCCGGAACCGCTGGTCCGATTTTCACCAAACTTGGTATGTGGCCTTGGGTACTCGGGCCTATCATAGTTTGTTCAAATAATGGCCCTTGGATGACCTTTACCTATTTTATGCCAAGGTCAAATTTGGTAATATAGGCTTTTGAATGGCAAAAAGTGAAAACGGTGGATTTTTCGAAAACTGTTGCAGCCTTTGGCCTGAAAGTTGGTAAATGACATCAGCTAAATGAGTTAATAAGTATATATGAGATTTATAGGTCAAGGTCATTCCGTGACCTTGGGTCAAGATTTTTAATATGTCATACTTATTTTTCAGGGAAACTACTTGGTCAATTTTGACCAAATTTCATATGCAAGCTTTATGGGAGAAGGACATGTAAATTAAGTTGATGATGTTGGGTCACATAACCAAGATGGCCGCCATGCCCATATATGGTTAAAACCCTTCAAAAATCTTCTTCTCTGAAACTACTGGACGGATTTTCATGAAACTTGGTATGTAGCATCTGGGACGCGGGCCCATCACAAATTCTTTAAATGGTGACCCTCTGATGACCTTAACCTATTTTATGCCAGGGTAAAATTTAGTCACATATGCATTTGTATGGGAAAAAGTGAAAATGCATTATATCTAATAAACCGTTCAATATTCCACCACTAAATCATATATATTCTTGTTCCTTAAGATAGGGCGCATTTATTGACATGGGGTCCACCAGGTCCCTTAAAAAAACCCTTCAAAAATCTTCTTCTCCGGAACCGCTGGGCCGATTTCCACCAAACTTGGTATGTAGCTTCGGGACTCGGGCCCATCATAGTTTGTTCAAAGAATTGCCCTGGGATGACCTTGACCTATTTTATGGCAAGGTCAAATTTGGTCACATTGGCATTTGTATGGGAAAAGTCTAAATGGCTGATATCTTGCAAATGGTTGAGAATACCATCCCTAAACCATATGTATATTCTTGTTCCTTGTGATTAAGCATGTTTAATGACATGGACCTTGGGAGTCTAGGGAGTCCCCCCGTGGACATGCCCCACCCCCTTCATTTCAAAAAGTGCCCAATATCTTGGAAACTGTTCAGATCCCCACCCATAAACAATATATATTTTAAGGGGCTTTAAGTGACATGCATCTTGAGACCCTGGGGGCATGCCCCATCCCTGCATTACATAAAATGCATCAAATCTCAGAAACTGTTCAGATCCCCTCCCATAAATCATATATTTTCTTGTTTCTTGTGATAAGGGGCATTTAGTTACATGGCTCTTTGAACACCATAGGTTAAATTGGGGGCCGACACCCCCTTTAGAAATGGTTAAGCTCTCCACCCATTAACCATATATTTTCTTGTTCCTGACCTTTTAGCTCATCTAAGGCTTTATCTTGGCTAAATATAACTGGAAATTCAAACTCAAAAGTTTTCCAACTGATCTTCAAAAGTCAGGAACGTGATTAAGGACCACTTGGTCATACAGCCAGATGCATTTAGTGACATGGACCTTAATTTGGGCCCCTGGGGGCATGCCCTACCCGCATCATTTAATAAAATGCGTAATATTTCCCCACCCATTAACCATATATATTCTTTCTCTATATACTAATGTGGACATTTTCTCTTTTTATAATGGGTTTTCAGAAAAAAAAACTCCACAAAAATTACATCAGGATAAAGAACAAGGTTTAAAACAACTAGCGTTGCAATAATTTAGAAAATCTGTTGACAAATAAGGATTTTATAACCAAAAACACATTTAAATAGGGAAATTTCCATTGTTAAATTGCTAGCAAGGGAGGTAAATATTTCCCCGCAAACTTTCAATTTCTTCATACACTGTTACTAAATAACTGAAATAATCATAAATGATGCGAAACACACCATGAAGTTCAAAACATTTAAATCGAGGCCAAAAAGATTCCAGAATCAAATTTTATGATCATGGATTATCTCCCCTTTCAATGTAAAATCTCTATTCAAATCTTATTTTGGTCATAATTTTTTTAATAGTGAACCGATTTTCAAAATTTTTGTGGCACATGTTTCAAGAAATTTATAAGCAACTTTTGCTAAAGAAATCATCAATCCTTGTCTTTGTTTACTATAACGAATCTCCGAAATATCATTATCAGAGGACAAAAACAGAACATTAAAACACGTTTGGTGACATGGATCTTAGATCCATAAGAGGTCTAGAGGGACCTTGGGTGCATGTCCCTTAGCCCTTTAGACCGAAGGCTGTCAGGTGAGCGTCTTCAGGACCAATGGTCCTCTGGTTTGTGATGCGAACTACTTCCACATTTCTTCAACGATTGAGCTGAAACTTTGCACATGCATTCCTTGTGAGGTGAAGGGATGCCTAACACAATTTTCACGTTGGTCCTATCATTTTCGAAGGAGTTACGGCCCTGTAGGGGGGCATATAGTTTTTGCACTGTCCGTTTGTGGGTTTGCGCGTTTGTAAGTCCCCACTTTTTTGTGATGCGAACTACTTCCACATTTCTTCAACGATTGAGCTGAAACTTTGCATATGTATTCCTTGTGAGGTGAAGGGATGCCTAACACAATTTTCATGTTGGTGCTATCATTTTCGAAAGCGTTACGGCCCTTGTCTCAAATTGGCTCCCACGGGGGCATTGCTCACTTATACGAGGACTGTTCAAATATGAACGCAAGTAGAACGTTTTCTCACGCACTTATGCGAAAATCACTTGGAAATAAATATCAAAGCGTAGAAAAACATTTTACCTATACATTTATACCAAACCTGTTAAAATCCGTCCACTCTAGCCATGTATATCGTTCGATAAAACTGCCTACTCTTGTATGATTGGAAGAAGGTCAGCGTACGCCGTTGAAATACGGTCCTATATTAAGAACCGTTGTATTTTTTGGTATACGGTGCAAAAACATTTTTGATGAAATGTGTTCGGTTTATGGGCATAATGAAATGTCTTTTCCGACAGTTTTTCGTTGGTGTAAGAAATTCAGCTGTGGGCTAGGCTCAACAGAAGATGCACCACATGATCGTCGGCCGAAAAGAGCAACATCTGCCAAGATGGTTGCTAGAGTGAAAGAAATAACGGTTGCTACCAATGCACGATACACCACTAGGCAAATAGCATGGCATCTCATTAGGAGCAGCTCATACAATTCTGAAACGGGATTTGAAAATGAGAAAGATCTGTGCTAGATGGATTCCCCATCTGTTGACAGATGAGCAGAAAAAGATACGCGTTCAGTGCGCCAAGAAGTTGCTTAAAAAGTTTCCAAATTACAATGCACGGTCTTTCGCTAATGTCGTCACAGGTGACGAGACATGGGTTCACTTTTTTGAGCCAAAACGAAAGATTCTGAACAAAATATGGGCAACAAAGTATTGCAAAAGACCATGCATTGAAAGCGGACCATGAGCTTCAAGAAGGTAATGTATGCCATATTCTTTTCAAATCAGGGCCCTGCTATTTAGGTTGCTGTGCCTAAAGGCAAATCTGTAAATGCGAAGTTTTACAAGAATAAAGTTTTTCGAAAATTGAAGAAATATTTCAAAGAACGAAGACCCGCAACTGGTTTGGCTCATGTCAGATTGCTACATGACAATGCGTCATCGCACAAGGCGTTCATTGTGCAAGACTCTCTGAAGCAGGAAAAGGTTGTTCAACTCCCTCATAAGCCCCCACCCATAGGGGCTTGAAGAAATATATGGGCTGCATGATGCTTCCACGCAGAGCTGAATCCGGTCCGCACACTAGTACTGGTAAACCGCTTAGAGGATCTAAGCCTGTCCAGGAACCGCGGTGCGAGGCGGACCGTCCATGCTAATAAACCCTATTGGTTTCATTGGGCGACAGGGCTTGAGATGTCTTTTCATCTCAATGTCGGGTAAAAGTCCCACAAAATTGGAAGCAACGTTTCCAAAATGACCTTTACAGTGTTGACGGGGACGTTAAACCTCAAATCAAACAAACATACAATCAACTCCCTCACCCCCCGTATACCCCTGACCGTGCTCCGTGTGATTTTTTTTTTGTTCGCGCGGCTGAAAAATACCTTTCTGGTCGAGAATTTGTACAGCGCAAACACCTCGGTTCTGCAATATTCCAGTGCCTTCATAGTATACCTCGAAAAGACTACCAAAATGCATTCAATGATTGGATCAGAAGACTGAAAGTTTGTACATCTGTTAAAGGGGGATACTTTGAAGGGACAAAATAAATTTTTCATCGAAATCTATCACGGAATCATTTTACTGTGCTTAGTTGCATTCACATTTGAACAGTCCTCGTAGTGACAGCTCTTGTTCATTGAGTCTTAACATGGACCCACAACATATTTTTATGATTTTGTAAAACAAACCCTTGTTAGGATGTGTTCCAAAGATAATTTGGTATAAACTTCCTTATTTCTTGTCAGTAGTATATTTTGTGGCTGCACGTTGTAATCGCCTCGGATGAGGCAACAGTGTACTCTGTACCCATAACAATGTTTTGAATAATGTTTGCAAACAGTGTGGATCAAGATCACTCTGCACACACAAGTTTTAGACAGTTATTAAACAAATTGAAGGTATCTGAGTACTTTCTGTTTTATTCTATTTTTGTCTCCCCTATTTCTCAAGGCCGGCCTCGGTAGCTCAGTCGGGTGCGCTTCTGACTGGACGTGGGTTCGATACCTAACGGGGTCGGCAACATTCTTTCGTGGAGATTGATCAAGAATGTGCACCATTCTGGTTAACCGCTTACGTTTAGGTAAACTGACCTGCTCATTTTTGAGTTGGTCAGTATACCTATCCACATTTTTCCTGGACAAGCGTATACGTAAGCGGTTAGCCAGTACAGTGCACATTCTTTCGCCAGAAATTGACAACTGCCCTTCTTGAATCAGCGGAAGGTAGCGAACGGCCGTAGAAAAGGTTTCATGAACAATCTCCACGAAAGAATGTTGCCGACCCCGGCAGGTATCGAACCCGCTTCCTCCTGATCACCAGTCAGACGCGCATCCGACTGAGCTACCGAGGCCGGCATAAAAATTCAGTTACCAATACATGAACATACTTTAATATTTGCCTTATATCCGACGACGAACTGCGTGCAAAGGGCCTGGTAAGATTTCCCATTATATCTGCCCACCCAACACGCACACTGAATATTTGTTTCATAAATGTTTTATGGTGATAGCCAAATTCAGTTTAATGAAAAGATACAACTTCACAGAAAAACAAATCAATTAAAGTATTTGGTCATTCACAAATAAGGTATGTTTTTACCATGACAATTCAACATAAAAATTGTCATAACTCCGTTCATAGTAAAGATAAATATATGTTGTTATTACTTATTTTCTTAGTTAGAACCCAATGAATAATTTCGTACATGTTTTATTTTGACCCTGTAATGTTCATTTTTCGTATATCTCCATGATAATGCAAGTGGGTGGGGTAACTAGATACGACTCACTTAGTGTACAAATGGTTAGCAGTGCTACCTGATATATTAATGCGCCAGTTGAAACCTATATAATCAGGTGCTTCCAAAGGCACTTTCTGTTGTCTTTTTCTTTCGAAGGGATATACTTTTATCACACTTCCCTTACTATTTTCGTCATAATTTATTAACTCAATAAAGACACATCAAAAGTCAAGTTATTCTGAATATTCATGAAGACGAAACTATTTGTTTCTGTATGTTTCCATTAACTAAGCCTGTAAGCAAGTGAAACGATACACACTGAAGAGGATTTGAGTGGGTGCCAGAAAGGAGCCAAATCATATCAGGCCCTTAAATGACCATGCAATAGGTATGTCTCACGAGTTCGGCGGTTACCTGCCTTATTTACAGCCAGAAGAACAAACATTTTCCAGCAGAAATACTACATGGACATATATATCATTTCTCAAAATCATGATCGCGATGAACCCAATCCAGCTATCCCCCATACGGGATTATCATATTGCTAGAACCAGAGCAATGCGCATGCCAAGACAAGGCACACAAATTTTGAACGTTTCCTAAAGGTCACAGTTGGTGCTTTAAATAATGTAGGGCTAAATATTAATATCGGAAAACCTAATCTGAGATGGAAATTTACCAGAGCTACGACCAAACAACTACCATTTTCACTAGAAAATTTTGTGTCTTATCATATGCGTTGTACCCATTTTCTTGCCCGTGGGCGTTGTATTGAATTCTCAATGTGGGCCTTCCAATTTCCAATTTTCCTTAAATCGTATTTGCACCAGTCCGATTTATTATGTGTATATCTACAACCAACAAAAAAGTGCATGCCATCTTCCCAGAAGGGCGTTTCATGTAAAATAATGAGATTTCTTGGTTGAGTAGCTCCACTGTGTCCGGTTCTCCGTTTGACTGGCTGTAACTGTCGAATTCAGACCATCAAAGATAAATTTGTGAATAATATGTGTCCTCCGTGAAGCTAATGTGAGCAGCCGTATTGATAAGTAACCATAACACGAGATCTAGAACAACAACAAACCTGCATATGTGATGCCGATTCCTCTTTGATATTCTCAAGACCACTTAAACTGGTGATCTAGACCACCTTGGGAAGATGTCTTCCAGACAAAACCTAGATATACAAATACTTTTGGACAGGTGAATAATTGTTAAGATCTTTAAGAAGACAGACACTTTTCTAAACACTGTTTACATCATCCCACCCACTCCATTACCAAGCAAGCACTCCAACTACATAACACTAAGACTTCATAATGCTAGATCCTACTAGTTCTACTAGTCCTGACTAGTTTTTAACTTGATTAAATAATATGGTGAATGTCTGGCTATCTCTCTTTGTTGAACCTAACTAAACAAACTTGTATCTATGAAGCTTAACCTGTCCTTTTGGAACAGATTGTAACCAATTTTTGAACAGGCTATAGATATAATTTTTGAACAGGTCATGATTGTAAATTTGTGAACAGGACAGAATTGTCATTTATGAACAGGTGGCTGTGTGATATCACTGCAGATGGTTGTATTCTACAGCTAGCGGTTCCCTACCGGGATAGAACTGTTTGTGGTGTGTCGGCTCCCATCTAGCTGCTTAGTGACCCACTTTTAATGTAAATTGCTTAATACTTGTTAATTTTAATTTATTGAGTTGAAAAGAGCCCTTCTGGGTGAATTTAAAACCAAACTACTTGTTCTTTGTACTTGTTCCTTAGCCACTTCCGTCCAGCACCAAGCGGACCCACAACTTTGTGACTCTCTAAATCGGCCTGCAACCACTTGGCCCGAATAAATCCTGAGCGTTTAACAAAGAGGGTTACAGTAGGCAGGCAGAACGGACAGGCATACAGGCAGGCAGAACGGGCGGACACGCAGAACGGACAGGCATGCAGACAGGCAGAACGGGCAGGCAGGTAGGCAGGCAGAATGGGCAGGCAGGCAGAACGGGAAGGTAGGCAGGCAGGTAGAACGGGCAGGTAGGCAGGCAGGCAGAACGGGCAGGCAAGCAGAATGGGCAGGCAGATCAGGCAGGTAGAAAGGGCAGGCAGGTAGCTCGGGCATGAAGGCAGGCAGAACGAGTAGGAGGCAGGCCGGCAGGCAGGTAGAACGGGTAGGCAGGCAGAACAGGTTGACAGGCAGAACTGGTAGGCAGACAGGCAAGCAGAATTGGCTGGCAGATCAGGCATGTAGAACGGGCAGGCAGGCAGAACAGGCGGACAGAACAGGCAGGCAGAACGGGCATGAAGACAGACAGAACGAGTAGGAGGCAGGCCGGCAGGCAGGTAGAACGGGTAGGCAGGCAGGCAGGTAGGCAGGCAGAACAGGTTGGCAGGCATGCAGAACGAGTAGGCAGACAGGCAAGCAGAACGGGTAGGCAGGCAGGTAGAACGGGGAGGCAGGCAGAACAGGCAGGCAGAACGGGCATGAAGGCAGGCAGAATGAGTAGGAGGCAGAACAGGCAGGCAGACAGACAGAACGGGTAAACAGACGGGCAAACAGAACGGATAGGCAGGCAGACAGAACGGATAGGCAGGCAGTTCGGAGCCCGGCAGATACGTTGGTAGGCAGGCAGGCATGTGCGTTGGTAGGCAGGCAGGTAGGTTGGTAGACAGGCAGGCAGGTAAGTTGGTACACGGGCAGACAGGTACGCTGGTAGGCAGGCAGGTAGGTACGTTGGTATGCAGACAAGTAGGTACGTTGGTAAGCAGGCAGGTCGGTCGGTTTTTGGTAAGTAGGTAGGTGGGAGGGTGAGTTGGTTGGTTGGTTGCTGGCGGGCGGGCGGGCCGACAGGCGGGCAGGCTTTTTGGTAGTTAGGTAGGTGTGGGAGTGCAGGTGAGTTTTGGGTAGGTAGGTAGGTAGTTATGTACGTAGTAAGGTACGTAGGTAGACAGGTAGGCAGGTAGGTAGGGAGGGGAGGGTAGGTGTATTTTGTGAAGATAGGTGCCTGCCTGCCTGCCTGTCTACCTGTAGTAGTAATGTACAGTTTAAAGCAGGTAGGTAACCACCCACCCAATTTAACCTACCTATCTAACAAATTACCGACATTCTTACTTACCTACCTACCCACCCGCCATACCTGCCAACCTACCTTCCTACACTCCCGAATACTAACCCACACAACCTACCTACATACCTACGTTTCCACCTACCTACCTTTCTAGGTTGGTAACTACCTACATGCATACTTTCCTATCTACCTCCATATTTACCTACCTACTAACCCCCGCATGCCTGCTTGTCTGCCCGCCCGCCCGCCCTACCTACCGCCCCGCCCATCGGGCTTTGGCGAAATAGATGGGTTGCATGATGCGTCCACGCAGAGCTGAAACCGACCGCACACGAGTACTGGTAAACCGCTTGGTGGATCTAAGGCTGCCCAGGCAAAGTATTAGAGTTGTTACTGGTGACACGTCAAATGATATTCATACACCAGGATCTGTGATATTGGAAGTTAGTCCCTAGCTCTAACCAAAGAGGTTAACTTAGTTACACAGTCATCAGCACATTCAGCTGTCTAAATAATCGAATCGGGAAGGGCATTCCAATCTCTAATGTTTCGGGGAAAGAACAATTCTTTATAAATGTCAGTTCTTGCAGTAAGGGTCTGAAACGCCAATGAATGGTGATTTCTACCTACTTACTAACCTACCTGCCTACTTACCTACATACATACAGTAGTAGTGTACGGGTAGAATTACTGCGAGTCAGACCACCCATGCTTATAAATCCTTTGGGCGACAAGCCTTGAGATGTCATTTCATCTCAATGTCGGGTAAAAGTCCCACAAAATTGGAAGCAACGTATCCAAAATGTCCTATAAAGTGTTGACGGGGTCGTTAAACCTCAAATCAAACCTACCTACCTACCTAACTGCCTACTTAACTACCTGCCTGCCTTCCTACCAGCCTACCTACCTACTTACCTACATACATACAGTAGGAGTGTACGGTTTAAGGTATGTAGTAGAAGTAGACATCAAAGGGAAAGAATCACAAAAATGAAACAATACACCCTAGCGGAAACATCAACAGCGGAAAGCCAAAAGGACAATTACTTTCCCACAAAATGGCCAATAGGCTAACCAAAAACAAACCATAACAAAAATAAACCGCGACAGAAGAACCGCCCTTGAACGGCCAGCGGAAACGCACCCCACTACCTGGTAGACAAATAGGTAGGTAAATAGGCAGACAGACTGGCAGACAGACAGGGAGGCAGATAGGTAGATAGGTGCGTAGGTAAGTCTTTAGGGAAGGCAGGTAGGAACGTTGGTAGGCCGGCAGGTAGGAAGGCAAGTCGGTAGGTGGGCAGGGAGGTAATTAATAAGGTAGGTAGGTATGAAGTTAGGTAGGTAGGTAGGTCGATTTTAGGTAGGTAGGTACATGTAGGTGGGTGATCGAGTTGGTTGGTGGTTGGGCTTGAACGGCCAGCGGAAACGCACCCCACTACCTGGTAGACAAATAGGAAGGTAAATAGGCAGACAGACTGGCAGACAGACAGGGAGGCAGCTAGGTAGATAGGTGCGTAGGTAGGTCTTTAGGGAAGGCAGGTAGGAACGTTGGTAGGCCGGCAGGTAGGAAGGCAAGTTGGTAGGTGGGCAGGGAGGTAATTAGTAAGGTAGGTAGGTATGAAGTTAGGTAGGTAGGTAGGTCGATTTTAGGTAGGTAGGTACATGAAGGTGGGTGATCGAGTTGGTTGGTGGTTGGGCTTGCAGGCGGTCGGGCGTGCGGGCGGGCCTGACGGGTGGGTAGATAGGTATGTAGATATTGAAGGGTAGGCTACCTACCTTCCTACATACATCGGCCCCCGCCCATTGGGGCATGAAGAAATAGATAGGCTGCATGATGCTTCCACGCAGAGCTGAAACCGACCGCATGAGAGTACTGGTAAACCGCTTAGAGGATCTAAGCCTGCCCAGGCAAAGCGGTGCGAGTCGGACCGTCCATGCTTTCTTTAGGCTTGAGAAGTTAGAAGTTAGAAATGTCTTGTGCTAACAGGGATACTCAGTACATGTAATAGAACCCGTCCATCGGGGCTTGGAGAAACAGATTGGGTTCCATGGTGCTTCCACGAAGAGCTGAAACCGACCGCACATGAGTACTCATACAGCGCTTAGGAGTGAAAAAGTGGTGCGAGTCGGAACGTTCATGCAAATAAACCCTATTGGTTTCATTGGGCTGCAGGGCTTGAGATGTCATTCATCTCAATGTCGGGAAAAATTCCACAATATTGGAAGCAAGGCCTTCAAAATTAGGCAAATAGTGTTGACGGGGACGTCAAACATCAAATCGAGCAATCAAGTTTTGGAGACAGACGTCATTTTCCATCTGAAGGACTCTTGGTCTTACGGCATATAGAGTACCTTACATGAGTGCTCATGCATTTCATAAAAAGTGTATCTTACAGCCGTGTAGCTTACTTCAGCGCATCTGCCAAATCAGCGCACTAAGATAGCATTTAGTCATTGAAGTTCGACGTGAAGGTGACAGTAACAGCAGCATTACTGCTACTACTACCAACAGCAACAGTAACGCTAATTCAGCCCTTTAAATAAATCTTGTTTCATTGCGCGCATCTTTTATGAAATGAGCACCCACTCTATATAACGTGAGACCAACATAACATTTCACATCGTAATGGTCCGAGCCTGGCTCGGGTCACATATGAGACGCCAAGTTCTGCAACGGAATGTCAGGAGGTTTTGCTCCGGGTACACAGGTTTTTGCCCACCTTCTGAATAAACTATCGGCTCAATATACGTGAAATAATCTCAAAAGGTTCGCTAAAACAAAGCCAAACCAAGAGATCATCGAAGGATAATAACGTCTATGTGCGAAGCTATTATTTGTACTCGGTATCGATTGATTACGTCACGCTATTTAACTTCCGAGCATGCTTATGCATCTAAACGATTTTTTTGGTGAATCTAAATGTGTTTTGAAAATTAAACTACGTTTATGTATTAAAATGCGTTTAATGCATTTAAATCATTTTTGTGCATCTAAATGTGTTTTGAAAAACTTTTAAATATAAAATTAAACTAAAATAATATTTTGCAATTTAATTAATAGCAGTTAAAATAAAAGTTTATACATCTAAAACCAAAAAATATTGTACCTACATAACGATTTTGCATTCAAATAATTTAGAATATCATTTAAATGTAATTTATGCATATGAATTTCATTTATTAAATTTTGCAACATATCACACGCCATAAGACTGATGTGAATGCAATGTTCAAAGTAAGTCTTGTTTATTGGAATAATGTTACTGAGTCATAAAGTGCACAAATAGAATTATTTTAACAAAGGGAGGTAATAATTAAAAAATAGGCAAGTAACAGCTTTAAATAAAACAGAAAAACATCATTACTGCAAAACCAATAAAATAGTAGCAATTAATATATCACAACAGACAAGCTTTTAATTTTGTACAGTGTAAGCAAACGCCCAAATGCTAAGTGAACAAGTATAGCATTTACAAAAAGCTATGTCTACGCTTTAATAGCGCATATTAAATGTGAATGTCTAGAGTTATATCCCAGATACAAATAACTGTTTTTGGCAATATTCTAATTGCCAGTCTGAACCCAGGATCCTACCGACTGAAGAATAATGTCTGAAATGACAAAGTTGCAAGTTCTGTTATTTTGTCAAAAAGAACTTTTTCATCTTTAATATGCTTGTAATTCCTTATCAAATGAAATGCTTGAAAACTGTTGGAGAAGATAAGTAGACAACTTTCCTATATAGAAATATACATTTTGCTTAATCTTTATCAAAAAGGTGTCTGATTAGCATGGAGTTCTCAAATACTCTTGATACTATTTGAATTCGTTTTAAATTTATATTGAATAACAGAATAGTTGCAATATTCGTATTCCAGTTTCTCTTACGCCGTTTATCTTTTTAAAGATATTTCTTGTTTCTTATTTCTGCTCTAGAACATAGATTGTGGGCACTTGTCAAGACCGCTTAGATGTATCTATGTTTTGAGCATAGCAAAGAAAAAATATCCTTGTTTTTATTTTTTACAGATATAAAAATTGCTTCCGTCACATGTGTGTTTTTATAATAAAAGCTGCTTATCAGACTGCCGTGCGGCAAAAAAACGCTTTTCACCTTTTGTGTGTGTGTGTGTAGGTAAAGTACCCTTATCAACATGGCTAACCAATAAAATGGAACCACACGATTTAAACTTCAGACTGCTGTGTGACTAGATTTACTCACAAGCCATTGGTTGGTTGGTTGGTTGGTTGGTTGATTTGAGGTTTAACGTCCCCGTCAACACTGTAAAGGTCATTTTGGAGACGTTGCTTCCAATTTTGTGGGACTTTTACCCGACATTGAGAGGAAATGAAATCTTAAGCCCTGTCACCCAATGAAACCAATAGGGTTTATTAGCATGGACGGTCCGCCTCGCAGGCTTAGATCCTCTCAGCGGTTTACCAGTACTAGTGTGCGGGCCGGATTCAGCTCTGCGTGGAAGCATCATGCAGCCCATATATTTCTTCAAGCCTCTATGGGCGGGGGCGCACAAGCCATTGGAGTATACTAACTGTTGTAGGTGATTTCACAGATGTGGTTCAACAGTAAAGTCAATTAATCTGATAAGGGCTGCAATTAGAACATTTTTATCACTAAACATCACACCATTGGGCCAAACTTGGTACACAGACTGATTAGGGATTTTTATTTTGTCAGCAAAGTATTCCTAAAGGTATTGAAGCTAGAGACTTGAAACTTTGTGGATAGATTGGAGCAAACTAAGCCTTTTTATTATTTATTTAGATTTTTAATGACAGATTCCATCTGTCTATTATTGTTGTGCTGCACGTCTTAAAGTAGTTCGAGCTTTATTCCGGCTTTGACTGACATACGAGTCTGCACAAAATGTAGTCCGGTTTAGCGCATATAAGTTATCCTATAAGCACAATACAATGTTTTGAAGTAGACGACTTGACGATTTTATTTTACCTTTCAGACAATAGTCTCTGAATGTAGGCTGGTTATGACCGGGGACATGGACTGTTTCGTTTAAACTTAAAATGTTAGTAACAAATGCAAAAAGTGTAGAACAAGATCAGCACCGTGTACTGCGGCGTCTGAATCTACATTGTTAGCCAGATCCAACATTTGATTCAAGCGCAGATTTTACAGATAACACTTACATGTACCCAACACTGAAAAACGACGCGGCTATGGCTGGCTTGATTGTTTGTCATTCGACCCTAAGTTACTAATAAGAAAAGCGCTTCAGTGCTAACATCTACGTGGCTATCACTGAGTTGTTAGAATAACCTTTATTTTTGTAGAAAATAGCCGCAGTGAGATCAGGGTATTCCATAAGACTAAACAGGGTTATCCTGGAATCATAGGATGAGCTTGGCAAACAGTGAAGAGCAAGATCGGACACTGTAGAACGCGGCTTCTTGTCAAAACTTCACTATTTGCTTGGAATTTCAGGGTTAAATGAAACATTTTAAATCTCAGCCCAGGAATATTACCCCAACCTACCCTCGGAAACTATCGACCCACCAGCACTCTCGATGCTTTGATTCTGAATCCAAACGATTGCATGATCAAGCTTAGGCACCGTTCCATTAAGCAAAAAAGGTTAAATCAAACAATCGTGACGTTTGATTACCAGTCCGGCCACGTCGATCCTGTGCACCGACTTCACACCAGTACGGATAGAAACCACATGTTCAGGACCAACCTTTTGATGTGTAATGTAAGGTCGTGCCTAGAAAAGAAGAAACTTAAATTTGTTCTCAAAAAGCATTAAGTCAGAGCGTATTTCGACGTTTTTTTTTTAATTTAAGGATCGTAAGCGCGCCCCTGAACAGTTAGAAGCTGGTCGTAGAGCGGATGACGTTGACTCTGATTTTGGGTGCCACATGTATACGAACTATCGTCTATTGGAGCGTCATCTTAATATATACAAAAGAAGCTAGTGGACGTCGACGTAGCGGAAGACCGACGTCAGTACGTCCAGATTGATTCATCCGTCAGACGCATCTGCGAAACGGATTTCAGGCGGCAGCTGCTACACTGTACCTGTAGATAAACAAGGGATCTTAACAACCGACTATGTTACGAGATGGAATAGGAAACCTTTCTGTTGCTTATGCACATCAAAATTATTTCAGTAGGTATATGGCAAGGCAGCGTGACTGAAATATTTTAGGTGAAATACGCTAGGCAAAATATGCCGCTCCACGCACAAATCGTGCACATATCGTACGATGTATGTATGAGTGGTTTGTGGGGAAATTATCTACTATACAGTTGTCCGCTAAAAGGCTGATTTCTACGTATATAGTTTGTCTAAAAAGTCGCCAACCGCCAATTTATGCCATATATATTTTTCACGCCAGTCAACATGTTGTGGATGTTCGTACTGACGGGAGTTATACCATTGATCTGTAGGAAAATGTCATCGTTTTTTTCCTAAGGGAAATGTAATTCTAACATAAACCAATGATCTGCTGAAATTTGCTATATGGCTATGATTGTGGATGGCATCTTTACTTGTCACGCTCTTAGCGAGCTAGCACGGGTATGCATGCTTCTCCTGTAGTATTCACAGATATAAATACCCCGAAAATACACATAATACGAGCAGCAGGTCGATTGTTAACGTGTATCCACAACATCGTGACGAGCCACAGAAAGAATCTTAGACGGCACAATGACGTGTGGTGACCTGCTGCTGCCTGTCCAATAGGAGCAGGTACTGGTACGACGAATAGGTTCAGATGCCCTGCAGGGGCGGGAAGAACCAGTTAATTAAATCGTCGAGGCTATAAGAAGTTGTTTGTGAGAAGTACAGTAGAAACTGAAATCAATTGACAATGAAGTCAATTGACAGAGAAATCAATTGGCAGTGAAATCAAATTGAAAGTGTAGTAAAGTCGACAGAGAAAATCGACAAGAGTTAAATTCTCAATGCACTAGTGCGTCGACGCAAGTCCACCCCAAGTGGACTTATATTTTTTTTTGCTGGTCAGTCGTTTATCTAATTATTTGTCGTCGTTGTTCGTTTATTTTGTTATTTGCTTCTGCAGACATTCACGTCATCCCGGCCCGAGCACAGAACGTAGTTTTGTCTTCGGGGCGGACGTCGTGAATGGATTATTGAAGCAAATAAATGTAATGACTAGTGTTCGTATTGTTGTAAATTGTTACTGTTAATAATTTATGTCTTCCATATAATATCTTTCTTGTGCCTTACCCGACAGCTGCCCGTTCACCTGTCAAGGAACACCCCGGTCGTCTTGTCAGCATGGGGGACGCCGTAAACCCAAATGTAACATTTGGTGTCAGAAATGGGATAAATTGATCTCTGGCAGGTGTTTTTCAGCTGTGGAACAGCACATTGATGCTCTAAAACATCAATTGTTCTAAACGATTCCATACCTCATGCTTTTTTTTCACATCAAACACTAGCATTAACAGCCACATTTGGAAATTAACTTGATTCCTCCTTCCTGAGTTGATGAAGCGCGACTCCCATGTATTCAAATAAATGGTTACTGACAAGTTCATGGTTCTTTTGAGCAGGAAGGCAAGGCAAACCCCCCTTTTTCTTGGTAACGAAAATTTTAAGTAGACCCCACTTAACTGTGTTACCTGGCATTCTACCAAGTTAAACTGGAGTTACTAATTGATCTTACTCACACATGGTTCTGACGTAGTGACGTTAACAATTTATTGACGTTGACATTACGGTAGTGCTAATATTTACGATGTGGCTTGAAGTTAGGTTTGGCGTAATAGAAACATTAATGGTAACTTGTTGTGATCTGAGTTTTTTAATGTGATGAAACTTCAGATTGTAGCCTTTTACTGTAAACGTCCTCAACTTATGACGTCATATTAAACTACCAGTACGTAACGTCATTCTTTGCTGAGAGTAATTGACATTTCAAATCGCGTGCGCATTAATAACTAACGTTTTAGTTAGATTAACGAGTATAACACATATCTTAACGTTTAAGTTAAGCCCATTCAATCATCACTGATCATAACTGATCAGTTTTAAGGTTTTTTTTTTATAGTAACGTGAGATTTACGTTATCAATAATGGAGCGTTTAATGCAAATGGGAAAGGAGTTAGGTTATGAGGGGAAAGGTTTGCAAGATTTTGTTAAGCAACAGCAAGATATTGAGAGAGGAGAAAGGCAAGAACAAAGGGATTTAGAACGGTTAAGGTCAAAAGAAAAAGAAAAGGAAAGGGCACATGAACTAGCTAAGCTAGAAGAAAGGGAAAGGAAAGGGAATAAAAGGAAAAGGACAGGGCACATGAACTAGGTATGTTGAATATTAATAAGGAGCTTGAAATGGCACGCATTCAAAGTGAAAGGGAGGCAAAAGGGATTAGTGAGGCCCATTTAGAAAAAAAATAAAACATGGGTTTGAGATACAGCCCCAAGAATTAAAGAATCAGTTAGAAATGCAGAAAGCAAAGCTCGAGCTAGAATTTGAAAGGCAAAAGGCTGTAAGTGGTAAATCGTATAAATCGGATATAAAGAGTAGCATATGCGGTAAGGGGCATTTAACAATTAAATGTTTGAAGAACCCTGACAGAAAACAATTATATAGTGCAGAGACTGAAAAGGTGGCCCGAGATCCTAAGTTACCTTATTTTGAAGGGGTAAAGATAAAATGGATAGTTACTTATCTAGGTTTGAGAAATATGCTACGGCTAATAAATGGGATAAGAGTGTTTGGGCCGCATATTTAAGTGCATTACTTAAAGGGCGCGCACTTGATGTATATGACAGATTATCAAATAAGGAAGCGGCGGATTATGATAAGTTAAAGGATGACAGCGGATTTAGGAAGCAGTTTCATAATAGTAGGCCCGATATATTAGGTTTAATATGGCAAAGATAGAAAAATCTTTTCCGGCTGTCTGTGATTTCTTGGCAAGGGATCAGATCCTGGAGTCATGTAATAGAGAACTGTATGTACATCTGAAGCCAAAACAGTAATTTAGATGAAATGGCTAGGGAGACAGATTTGTTTGCAGAAGCGCGCGGGGTGTATTTAGTTGCATTAATAAGGGGCAGCGCGATGATAGTGGCGCAGCGCAGGGTAGACAGGACAAAGTTGACTCGAACAAACCAAGTGGTAAATCGGATGTTAAGTGTAGCATATGCGGTAAGGGGCATTTAACAGTTAAATGTTTAAAAACTCCGACAGAAAACAATTAATATAGTGCACAGGTAGATGCAACTGGAGGTGGGGAGGTGTTAAGGAAATTTTTAACACGCGCGCAGGGGTACTCAGATTAAGAATGAGAATACGCAGAGTGTAGGCCGTGGTAATCCACGTGGTCGTGGTACTTTTAGCGGGTCTTTTCGCGGATGCGGTAAGAATAATGGCACACCACGTGACGCAGCACACCAAGTTAGTTTTTTGTCAAACGGAAGTAACTAGGAAAGGTGATGAGATTGGAAGTAATTTTGAAGTTAAGATTGGTGGTCCTTTGATTTCGGATAGGGAGGAGTGTAGTAAGGAAACTAGGGACGGATGCTGTTACTTCTTTAAGGCAAGGTTACCGACGGCACAAGGGTTAGTTAATAATAAGAAGGTGGTTGTATTAAGAGAAACTGGGTGTACAGGTTGTGTCGTTCGGAGACGCTTGGTTTCGGATGATCATTTAATAGGGAAGGAGTCAGATTTAATTGATGAATAAAGGTATCCTTTGGCAATGATTGACATTGATTGTCCTTTTTTCACTGGGAAAACTGAAGCTTTGTGTATGGATTTGGTTATCGATAACACTGATAGATCAAAACTTCCTGGTATGTCTCATTTCTCAGCTGCGGCTGTAACTACAGACCAGCTACCGGTAAAAAAGAAGTAAAACAAAGATCAGGAATTGATACAATATTTTTTTCTCCGCGGTAATAGGCTTTTTTTCATTGGGAACAAGCGAGAAATTTCTCCGAGAAGAAAAAAAAATCGTGTTTCAAAGCGGTTAATTTCTCAGTGAAACGCCGCAAAATTTCTCCGTGAAAATCGCTTTTTCTCGAAGAAAGATAATTAGTACAGGTGAAGACGTTCACGGTGTTTCTCCGCGAAATCTGCCTAGACCTACATGTTCATGTGCATGTATTTTTTCATGCATTCAAATTTCGTACACAACGTTTGAAGCATATGACGAAATGCATGTTTATTCTTGAAACCTGTAGACCGGCTAAATGGTTTTTGCACACTAACTTTAGATGAGACGGTTCATAATGTGTTGTTTCATCACGCTCTACACTGTTTGCCGTTCTTCGTGGGTTCACACCTAACGCCCCTTTTTGCAAGGTTAGACACTCCCTGCTTGATGCTGGAACAGTCCATTGTGAACTGAACTCTCGTGAATTATAAACATTTAAACCCTTTTTGTACCAATCGGAATCTTCACTTTATATATGCAGCAGCAGTTCATTTCAAAATATAGGGGGGGGGGGGAGGAGGGGGGGTAGCCCCTATGTGCTTATAGCGCCCTGTTACCTTAAAAGCCAGTTCAGTCAGTCAAGTCAAAATATAGGGGTGACAGGTTGTGTTTTCCTAAAAATTTATTTGGAAAATTAGTGAACTTTGAGCAAACAGTGGAGGCCCTGATCAGACGCCGCGTTCTGTGGCTTCTGATCTGGGCCTTCCCTGTTTGCCTTTAGGGGCTTATGGTACTGAATGGGTTAATAGCCAGAAATGGTTCTTGACCTCAGAGAGTTTGTAATTCTCTTTATTTCTATGGTAGGGTGGTGTGTGGAGTCGGGGGTGGGGGCACCATGCCCAGCTTGACTTAGCACATTCTCAATTGTCTTCGCACGAGAGTGTCCTGATGCAATGGTATGGTACGTTTTCCCTGCTCGTTTACCTACATGTGCATGTAGATCTGAACATACGTCCAGAATTTCCTTGATGCATATTTACATATCCTCTTGCATACACATTCTATTACTATCAAACAAAAGGGGGAGTTCCAGCCTATAGTAAATTTCCATAGGGTTCTGCCCACGCACAGGTTTCCATGATATTGTGCATAATTAATGCCTGGTAAATGGCTGTTCATTATTTAGCTATTTCACTCTCATATCTGTTTTCATTATAAATCTACAATGTTTTGTTTATTTCCACATCCGAAAATAAGGGTACCCTCAAACAAGTGTATATATACATAACAGCTTCTTATAATTTGGAGTTATCATGTTCTCAGGCATTGCTGTAGTCATTTGTGATTATTTTTGTATCACATTCGCTATTGTTCAGTTGAAATTCCACAGACCATGATCAATTTCATATGGAGCAGACCCCAGATTTCACAACCATAAAATTTTTGGAGTATGTTTGACTTTTGATTTCACATTGTTGCAGTTCTTGTCAACCCATCATTTTAATATGAAAATTGCCCATATATGTGTAGATCATTTGATCAAACTTTCTTGAAAATCTGAGACCGGTAACATACTGCATTTGAACATTGAATAGTACTGGTCAGATTTTTATATATTTTTTTTTCAAACCATTTGTAGATATGGTATAACATTTTCAATCGAGAAATTGTTCACCAATATATATATTTGTTGATTTTCTATATATATATATATATGTATGTATGTTTAAGCCTTGATTGTATAGTATGAGCTCATTTAATCAGCATTTGTATCAGTTATGGTACCCTGGGGAATACCAAAAACACAATTAATTTTGAGTGTTCATTAACAATTCAATCGGATTTTATTAAAACATATATTTCATTTCTTAACAGGCGTTTTTGCATTTAAAGTAATCCTAAAGCCTGGTGAAGCTTATTATGACAAAGATTGTTGAAATGGCAAGTAAAATGGATGGTTCTGTAAACCAGACAATTTCGCTTGACTCTCTGAACTGATGCAGTCTACTTAAAAAGATTGAAAAGTCTGATTGTCATACCTGAATGGCACAGCTTGCTTGAGTGACCAAGAGTAATGACGTTTTATTATGGTTGAGCCAAGTGTGTCATAATAACACAGACAATATTTTCTGATCTTTTGGCTCACTGTATACACAGATTACTGTAGACAAAATGGAAACACAATTGTGTTGGCTCTTTTGTCACTCTAACAATGCCCCCGCAACTAAAGCACAAACAAATATTGCCTGCTGTGCAAATCAGTGTCAGAAAGTTATATTCTTAAACATGATCCAATTATATACTTGAATATGATCGAGAAAACAACCAGTTATTTTTTTAGTAACATGAATTAGTATAATTAAGAAGACTATTCAGTTCAGCTTTCAAACGATTTCAGAGGAAGAAAACAGCAAACGGTATATTTGCTATCAGTATTATAGAAACATATAAAGCCAACTACAGATTTTGGCTCAGAAATATGCTTATAGTACAGCTAAGCTGATTTACGCCATTTGCAAAAACTGATGAATACAGAGCCAGAAAACTTAACATAGATGACAAGTACTGCATACAGATGACTAAAATGCGTATGATATTTCAACATCTAAATATAATATCAGCTATCAAATGCATAAGTTACAGCAACTTGCCTTCCATCTATTTCATTTAGGGAAGTGTATACCAAATGCCAATTTTACAACTAGTTACAGTGTGACTAGCTCTGCATTTATTTTGAAAACTTATAATGACATTGTAGCTTACACTTTTGCAGATGTTATAATGAACCTAGAAAAAAAAACGCAGAAAATAGTTTTCATGATTTCACTAAACCTTTGGTTGGGGAGCCAAGTGTGAGTCTCTTTGACCAAGTGATGTAAGAAAAAATTACCAACACTTGGACCGATCAATCATTAGTTGGTTGGTTGATTTGATGTGTAACGTCCCCGTTAACACTGTATAGGTCATTTTGGAGATGTTGTTTCCAATTTGGTGGGACTTTTACCCGACATTGAGATGAAACGACATCTCAAGCCCTGTCGCCCAATGAAACCAATAGGGTTTATAAGCATGGACGGACCGACTTGCACCGCTTCGCCTGAGCAGGCTTAGATCGTCTAAGCAGTTTACCAGTGCTTGTGTGCAGTCGGTTCCAGCACTGCGTAAAAGAATCATGCAGCCTATCTATTTCTTCAAGCCCCCATGGACGGGGGCCTAATCAATCATTAGAACAAATCAAAAAATCAATCAGTCGGTTCACAGTTGGCAATTTATTGGCAGCTGTTTTATTTTAAAGAAGTAAAAATGACAACAACAAAACTAATTAAAGAAAAAATAGGAATATGAAAGTAATGTAATAAGCAGATTCAATACGTCATTGCGTATTACTGACATCAAGTGTCTTTGTATTGCAGGGTTCAAAATATACAGAAAGACCAATAAAACACCTTGTCTTATTCCTACTGTTCCATAATGTAACTGTTTGAGGATTATCATTTTTGCAATACTGTCAACACTAACATTCATCATGAACAGTACATGAATGAATTTTATTTTTTCTCTTTAAAATGTTTGAATTGAACTTGTATACTTTGCTAATGTATATTCTCATTTACTTTTTAAAAGTCAAACAGTGTCTTTTTTTTTTTTTGGGGGGGGGGGGGGTTTATTACATAAATGCCTATGCTAAGCTTTGTATGATAAGGTGGCACTAGATGGTCATTAAGAACACAATAAAAATACTGTTTAAGGAAATCTTGTCCCTTATATTGCCACTGATTTTAGCATAAAAATAGACCTGAACCCGTATCTAGCAATAAAAAACAATGTTACCGGTTTCTAACTTTTCTGAAATTTGTTTGCTATATAGAGGATATATGTGGCCTATTTTATATGCAATATCTTGGGGTGACAAGATCAGTAACACATCTAATACTTAGGATGAAAATCTCATTTTTTATAAATGTTCATGAAAAGTAGAAGAAATTTTGTGAGCTACAGCGTGGAAACCCCTATATAACGTCTGAAATTCGATATGGGGCGATCTGTTCAAAATTTGAGTCTGGGTCGGAAACATGTCAATCCTTCGGTTATGCGTTGTAGTGACTTCTTATGGTTCTGTTCACGGATGAAAGCTGATTTCTCCCGAGTGCATGTGATCGACGTGTTCGAGTTTGGAGACGACCCAGAGAACGATACGATGACTGCAACATTATGGAAACAGACATGCCACTGAGTGGAATAATGGAAACTAGAGGAGCGCTTGTGCTTAGTACTTTCTAGTCATTTCAAGTAATTTCCTTCATTCATAGTTATTCTTCATATTACATTTATTCATATCATTTCATTTGTTAAGCATTTCATAGCATTATTAAGAATTTCATAGCATTATTCAGCATTTCATAGCATTATTAAGCATTTCATCAGTAGCGCATTTCAACTTCCGCTTTTTGTCCTTAAGTAAGCTTCGCTCACGTTACCCCTCACTATTTAACAATGCATGCGTGCGCACACTTACCTTCGCGCCTTTGTCAGTCTGCCTTAGTTTCTGGCAGAGGTTGGACTCGCGTCCATCTCACCGACAGGTTTATATAATTATTCCTAATTACTTAGGACATTTATATATTTATTCAGGTATGCGTTTCCTTTATTTCATTATCATGTTGACATCTGTAAAATATCATAATTTTCATTATTTCATGAGTATTCATATCTTGCTATTTATCTCTTGACCTCGGATGTGTCTTCCTTAGTTTTTGGCAGAGGTTGGACTCGTCCATCTCAAGGAAAAATTTATGTAATTATTCCTAATTACTTAGGACATTTATATATATTCTTTCAGAATGGCGAGGTCGGGAGAGAGAGAAGGTTCTCATAGCTCCAAAAACATGAAATAAAACAACTTTGTTGTCATCTCTGAACCCCGAACCCCCTCGAGATAGTGGGAGAAGTATGTACAATCAACAACATGCGACATAGCACCATAACATCATAACAACTATCATGTGGCCACAACCACCTTAATATAATCTCCCGTGACAATTTGCGCCCAACGTGGGGCTGAGGGGAAAGTGTAAGCTGGTAGATAAATGGGAGAAAGATGTGTATTTGGTTGTTGAACAGCCAAATACTGAGGTTCCTGTGTACGTTGTCAAACGTGCACATGGGAAGGGCATCCGAAAGATGCTGCACAGAAATCTCCTTCTTCCATTTATGGTCCTTCCAGCATCCTGGATACAGATATTTCACCAATAGCAATAGCTTTGACCGGGCAGGCTTAGAACCTCTAAGAGGTTTACCAGTGCTCGTGTGCGGGTCGGTTTCAGCTCTGCGTGGAAGCATAATGCAGCCCCGCTATTTCTTCAAGCCCCAATTTGCGGGGCCGAAAGACGTTTATATTTCAGGTCTGTTGTTCCTTCTTTGTTTGTTTGATTGATTTGAGGTTTAACGTCCCCGTCAACACTTTATACATGTAGGTCATTTTGGAGACGTTGCTTCCAATTTTTGTGGGGCTTTTACCCGACATTGAGATGAAATGACATCCCAAGCCCTGTCGCCCAATGAAACCAATAGGATTTATAAGCATGGACGGTCCGACTTGCACCGCTTTGCCTGGGCAGGCTTAGATCTTTTAAAGACACATTTTTTTCCTTATATAAAAGGGGTGGCCTGTCTAATGATCTCCAATAAACAATTCCTTCGGACCATAGTGCACATCAAAGGCTTATCTCATCTCAGTGATTATGAGCAGATTTCTTGTTTAATAGGGGGCTCAATAAGGGTACTTGAGTGATAGTATAATTTACTGAGATTGTTTCCAGCAACATATTGTTTAAATAACTTTTATTTCATTTTGAAATGAAGTAAAGAAAAACACTGATATCCATTGTTTCCTTTACTCAAAAGTGCAAAGAAGTAAACAAACAAGGTAAATGAATTGATTAACCTCAGAATTTAATCAATCAATTTACCTTATTTATTTATATTTTTTCTTTTTTTTTAATATCTTTCTTTTTTTATTTATTTATTTATTTTATTTTGGTTGAAAGTATGTGATACACAAATCATATAATGTCTAAAACATTAGCATTTTATAGTTTCAGTCAAGATGGATCTATAAAATGTTCTTTGTTTTAGACACAATCATATCAGAAAAGAGAAAAAAAAAAAAAAAGATTTTTTTTTAAGATTTTATTTTTCACCTTTTCAAGTTTAAAACTAAAATAACAAACACAATTAAATTTATTTTTCTTATTTATATTGCAAACATCGGTTGTGGGTGCTCGTTAGAGCCGCCTCATTGAGGCGGTTCAAACGAGTACCCACAACCTATGACTCAATGAGACGATTCTTACGAGCACCCGCAACCTATGACTTGGAGCAGAAATAAGGAAAATACATGTAATGTATACCCCCTTAAACCCCCATTTTCTCTACAGAGAGTGGGGTCTAGGGGATGTTCCTTTTTCCTCAAAAACATATAGTGTGTGTCCTCGTTAGAACCGCCTCATGGAAGCAGTTCTAACGAGCAGTCATACTGTAAAAACAAATTGTGGGTACTCGTCTGAACCGCTTCGCCGATGTGGTTCTAATGAGTATCCACAATATATATTTAGAGCAGAAATAATAAACTTATCAGGATTTTATCTAAAAAAAAAAAAAACATTTTTGGTGGAAAAAATTTACCAATATACTTGAGCTGGCATTTTCTGTAATGATTATAAATAATGGCTACTAAATATAAAATCGAAAAAAAAGTGCTGTTGTTTCTACCATGAAAATCAAAATAAG
Organism: Lucinisca nassula; assembly: GCA_963580285.1. Lineage (NCBI taxonomy): Eukaryota > Metazoa > Mollusca > Bivalvia > Lucinida > Lucinidae > Lucinisca > Lucinisca nassula. The sequence continues at coordinate 45,822,208 of OY757017.1, forward strand.
GACTTAGGTGTAAATGAATGGATGTCATTTGTCAAAGTCATATCCCTAGGTAATTTATTATCCTCTCTTGGTCCCCTACCTGTATGACAGCCTGAATACCCCAAGTGTATTTTATCTCACTGCTGGATTCTTTAATAAACGGTCATTAAGATGTTATGTAATCGAAAAATGTGTCTTTAAGCGGTTTACCAGTAGTCGTGTGCGGTCGGTTTCAGCTCTGCGTGGAAGCATCGTGCAGCCCATCTATTTTTTTCAAGCCCCAATGGGGTCTCTGTTGTCCCTTAGTTTAACCGTGTCGCACAAAACATTTTATAATATACCAAAAGTTCCTGTCACCGTGGTTCAGATTGTCCGTCTCCCGGATAGGAGTCCGTGGCTGGAATGTATATGGTGCTAATGTTCCGGCGGTCAATGTGCATTTTAGAAGCCTCCGTGTTGTAGTGGTTATGCTACTCACCTTGTAAACCAGGGATCGCAGGATCGATCCCGGGCTTCTCTAGACTTTCGGATGAGTCTTTAAACCGAGGTCCCTCTCCGTATGACCTTAGCTGTTGGTGGGACGTAAAACTCAAACACTCACTCGCTCAAGGTGCATTTCATGGTAGTAACAGCGCCTATCTTCGACATGGTTATTGGCAGCTCCTCTTTGGTTGCATTGAAGACTTGTCAATTTTACTAGAAGTAACTCTATTGAGCGAATCTAGAGTTGCTTATTGTGGGTTGTCTCCCTTCCACCATAACTTCCAAATCCCGTAACTAGGGGTCACTTTGGAGACGTTGCTTCCAATTTTGTGGGACTTTTACCCGACATGGAGATGAAATGCCATCTGAAGCCCGGTCACCTAATGAAACCAATAGGGTTTATAAGCATGGGCGGTCCGACTCGTAACCATAGAGGATAGCTATTGGTTCTTGCTTACTGGTCTTCTTGCGGCACGCCTGTAAGGTCCGGATACATGTACTACAGGCTTACACAGCTATGCGGCTTTGTCTTTCTGTTTGTTCGTTCGTTTATTAAGCCATTAGTGTAGCGGTGCCAGGTTGTTGTCCGTCATGCCCATCTCTCATTTTACGCTACCAACCATTCAACACACACCTGCCAATAAGCTCGCAATAATATGTTACCACTGGAAAAGCCTTGTGACAAGGAATGCACATTTGAACTATGATGACCCAATCACTAACCAATCGAAAATTATGGCCAGTCTTATGGGTCTTAATGAGCAGGTCAAAATCCAGGTGAAGGTCACAAGGACTAAAATTATGGTGTCACTCAAAAGATCTTGTGACAAGGAATGCACGTGAGAGATATGGAAGCCATACTGCTTACCATCCGAAGGTTATTGCGAATGTTTATGTTTTAAAAAGGGGTAAATCAAACGTCAAGGTCAAGATCACAAAGTAAAAAGTATGATATTAACGGAAACGTCTTGTGACAAGGAACGCACATGCAAACTATGAAAGACCTCTTATTTACCAATCGAAAGTTGTGGCAAATGCTATTCTTTTAAAACAAAATAGATCAAACATCAAGGTAAAAAATTATGGTTTTATCCTTGTGACAAGGAATGCACACGTGAAATATTAAAGCCCAATCTCTTTTCAATCGAAAGTTATGGCCAATGTTAAATGTTTTAAAAGGTTGAACGTCAAGGCCAAGGTCACGAGGAGAAAAATTGTGATACCACTCAAAGGGTCTTGTGACGAGGAGTGTACACGTGAATTATGAAAGTCCTATAATTTACCAATCAATTGTTAAAGCCAATGTTGAAAGTTCTTATAAAATAGATCAAAGGTCAAGGTCATCATATCAACAATTACGTATCAGCCGAAAGGGCTTCTGACAAGACATGCATTAACGAAATACGGAAGCCTATGACTTATGCTAAAAGTTTTCTAAAAATAGGTCCAAAATTAAGGTCAGGGTCATAAAGGCAAAAAATGTGGTACGACAGGAGATTATGACCATGCAAACACATGTAAAATGTGAAAGCCCTATCAGTTACCATTCAAAAGTAATGCCCAATGTTAAAGTTTTGGTGGATTACAACAGACAAACAGACGGTCAGAGATAGTGCAAAATCTCCCGGGGACATAAAAAACGTGATAAATTCTTCGTAATTCTGCAGCATCATGAATTTAATTTTCGAAAAATCTTCTTTCCCTTCTTCCAATTTTTCCCATCGTCCCGTAATTTTAACACACATATAAAAACTAAAACATATTTCCTTTTAAATAGCATTTTATAAAATTAAAAATATGAAATTTCTTAATTACAAGTATGACGGCGGTATCTTTTATAATTGCCATGTTTTTTTAATTAGGTGTTTTATTTGTTTATTTTTGTTGTTGTTCTGTTTTTTTTTTCTTTCCTGTTTTTTTTCTGATGTTTTGTTGTAAATGATTCTTTATATTTTCAAAGGACATCAGCAGATCTCAGTTTCGGTAGTCTATGTATCAACTTTATTAAACTTTGTTCCTGTTTAACTTTGTTTTCCTTCAATTGTTCTGGTTCATGTTTTAGAGGAGGAGTTAAGTTTGTATCCAGAGAGAACACAGAACAGACGCTTGCGTGACCTACTTTTTCACAACCTTGTTGTGCAAGGCGGCTTCTACTTTTCAAGTCGGTAAGACTGTGCACACTTTGACTTGTCACTTCTGACTGGCTGGTTCTTTCTTCTTTATCTTTACATAGTATTTGTTTCTTAGTGTCAAATCTTTCAGCAATTCTTTCCTGTCCCGCACGTGACTGCAACAGAGGGCGTGGCGGCTTCAGTGGGGGAAAAAAAGGAGCGGCCATTGGCGGAAGCGGGTAACAATCCTTGAAGCATGTTTCAGATTCATGCTGAAGAGGCGTTATAGAATCCAGTGTAATTGTTTTTAGGGACGCAGGAGTTTTGTGATATCCTTTGTTCTGCATCATGTAGATTTCTGCGTTGAGAATGGCTATTTGATGTTTGAGCTGAGATTCTTTATGACAGAGCTTCAGGTATTCTGATTTAAGTTCGTTGTACTTATTAGTTGTTTCATTGCTGAGAACATATCTTGGGTTCCCTTTACCCGCTATTTCTTTATTCAAAGAGTCCAGCTTGCATCCACAGCGTAGCCGTTTCTTCAGTACCCTGTCGTACAACACTTTCCTTTGGTCGAAATCTTGTTGTTTCAATAGTGGAGATGACAAATGGCCTGGTACATCATGTTCAACAAAAGCTGTCAGCTGTCGTTTGAACTGAACTCGCGGTGTGTTGTGCTGGCAAGATTCTTGTGAATTAAGAAAAGATACGCATGGGACATGATGGCAAGAAACCCGATTCCCCGTTATAGCGGCATTAGTTGGACAGGAATGTTTGTTTGGTTTTGCTGGTTTAGTGTTCAGTACTTTGGCTTCTTCTTTGACATCTTTTACAGTTTTTCTCACTTCTGCCGTTATGTAATTTGCACCTTGTGTTATTGTTTTGGTCTTTTGTTGTATCACTTCTTTTTCAGCAGCTTCCTTTTCCGCTTCATCTAACCTCTCTCGTAGCCCTCTGTAAATGGCCTCGTTACTCCTTGCTCTTGAGATAAGAGATGCTCGCATGACGTTGCCATCTTCCTTTTGCTTCTTGTTATGCATAGCAAACCGCCAAAGTCTCTCAGATGCCGGTACATTAGTGTCTCTGACAAGCTGTATACGTAGATCCTTTAAAGAACATTCACTTGTTGTCTTGCTTAATGTCGTACACTCGGGTGAGTATATACTTATACCACTATTTGTTAATCTTTTGTTCTCATTCTGACATATTGTTTCCGGGTTCGCCCTCAGCGTATTTGTGCCTTCTTGGGTAAATGTTTCGGTTAGATTTGAAATCACGACGATTTGTCTTTTTATCTTGTCGATTTCTTTTGTTAATTCCGGAACCTGGTGTTTATTTTCATTCGTATTAATTTCGTTTGGTGCTTTTTCAGTAGCTATTACTAGTTTAGGGATTCGTTTAATACTATTTGGTTCTTCTAGTTGTGTTTTCTCTTTTTCAATTTGCTTAAGTTTTCGGTATGTTTTCTTTACCTGGGGTTTATTTGGTCTGGGTAAAGGGGGAAGGGCCTGACCTTTACACAGCGCTGATAGCGACAAATTGTGTCTTGTTCTGGCTTTTTCATCCGATGAAGAATGAAGCAGAAGCTTCTCAATAAGCTCCCAGAAGGTGTCAGCATCTACGTCCATTTCTGGAGATGAACATGGTTTCTTTGCGGGCCTTGGCATGGTCTGAAAAGGAAAGAATGTGCACTTGAGTCGCTGAAAAATATCCTTGGACTAGAGAATTCAGTAGACCAAGACCATAAGGAGACTTAGGCAATAAGTCTGGAACAATCAGTGTGGTGCGTTGAGTAGACCTAGACTATCAGCTAAAAATATTGAAACTTTGTCTTGTCCAAAATGTTTGTGATACTTTTACTTTAACAAGGGTAATGGTTCCATAAACTATGGGAACTTTTGTTTTTCTAACTTTATCGTCGACGCTTTGAATTGATTCATCACGAAAACACGCCTATATAATTTTGACCCCCTTAAACCCCACAATCTATTTTAATCCGAAATAAGATATAAAAGCATAGGCTATAACGATATGAAGACAAGTATCGAGGTATAGGCTGTAATGAAGATGTGTTACGACAGTCTGTATGCTTAGTTTATACTAATTTATTTTAGTTCGATTGCGATGAAAGCTTTAAGCTTATTGACTCGCTCTCGAACACTCATTCCGGGTGTTTTCACGCGCGCGATGCGATGCTTAGTGGTCATGTGTCATGATGGTGAATTAACGTTCACTCTCTCCACCTCTCAGTCTGAATAAATATATAGAAATCTCAAAAGTGATAAGGACTATAAACTCACTCACTAAAGTTCCGATATACGAATTCTTGTTACCAACAGTGATAACAAATTCCAATTTTTCTTACTTTTGGAAAATTTAACCGATTTTCTGTTGGTCAAGCAATTTTCTGGCTCGGTTAGCATTATCATGGTCCAGGATTGCCTTCAACAGCCAAGGAATCATGTGGTCATTTTTGCATAGAAGGCCATATTTTGAATTCCTGAAAAATTGCCCTACATCAAAAGATTTCTGCAATTTTGCACTTTTAGCCTTTAACCAAACTAGACGCCCATGGGCTACTGTGCTCACCAGACCTCAGGCAGCCATGTATTTTAACATAATATGATTTTAATATACCGATTATAAAGTCTCTCAAACGAACCCCCAATTGCCAAACAAATGAGCACCCGTGTGGACTCTGTATCTGAAATATTAGGAGTTTTATGTGGTAGAGGAGGTGGAGCATGGACCCAACGGAGCCTTGGTTGCTATCATTGAATGCGTCATATAATAAGGAACAAGAATATATATAGGTAAGGAGTTGCTGAGTTCCTGAGATATAGGGCTTTAAAACAATGGAGGGGCTGGAGGGGCTGGGACATGGCCACAGCAGCTCCCAGGGAAGCCCAACATTGTTTAAGTTTCTTTGTATAACATACATATGGTACAATACAATTGAAGATGAATCATTAAGTACAATTATACAGTGGGATTCAGAAGAAAGTCTACTGATGAAGATCTGTCTCCCAAAATTGTTGTTACTGAATGTGTCTTACCATAAGGACCTATATGGTTTAGGGGTGGGGATCTGAAAGGTGTTTGATTTGTTTGGTTTGATTTGAGGTTTAACGTCCCCGTCAACACTATTTAGGTCATTTTGGAGACGCTGCTTCCATTTAAGTGGGACTTTTACCCGGCATTGAGATGAAATCTCAAGCCCCGTGGCCCAATGAAACCAATAGGGTTTATAAGCTTGGACGGTCCGACTCCCACCGCTTTGCATGGGCAGGCTTAGATCCTCTTAGCGGTTTACCAGTACTCTTGTGCGGTTGGTTTCAGCTCTGCGTGGAAGCATCATGCAGCCCATCTATTTCTTCAAGCCCCGATGGTCGGGGGCCAAAAAGGTATATGGCTTTTTATGAAGTGGAGGGTGGGAGCATGGCTAGTGGCACCCCTTGGGACCTCCAGGCTGTTGTATATGGTTTGGGGTGGGGCTCTGAACCGTTTCTCAGACATATGGCCTTTTGTGAAGTGGGAGGATTGGAGGCATCTCCCCAGCGCACATCGACAGAGCCCTAAGTTGGTGTCACTGAATGTGTCTTATCACAAGGAACAAAAGTATTTCTATAAAAGTTTTGTCAAAATATCTACAATGACTTGGCAGTAAATGCCATTTTCCCCATTATAAGTCTATGGAAACTCTTTAAGTTGCCATAGAAACCAAACCAAAAAGCCGATTGTCATAAAAACACAAACTTTCAATCCCCCAGCAGCCCAAGGATGCTAAAGATGAAATCTGGACTCAATCGGCCCAGTGGCTTCTGAGGAGAGGTCGTTTGAAAGTGTTTACGTCACACGGCATCAGACGACGTCAAACGACAGACGACGTCATACGAGGACGACGAAGGAAAACTGCCTATCCTATAAGCTCCTCCGGAGCCTTCGGCTCTGGTGAGCTAACAATTCAAGTGGATGTCCGCAAAATTTAAGGCCATCAGCCTTAGCAGGGAGGAAGTAATAAGCTCTCACCAAGGGTACTCTAATTCTGAAAAATGTGAGTAAACACAACTGTCAATGGTAACGCCTCGTCAGAACATTTTATGCCAAAGATTTTTTTTGCATATTAACCTTGGGTTTAAGATATTGAAGATGTGGAGTGTTTCTTAATGGCCATGGCTTTCTAATGAAACGTTTATCTGCGCATGTGCATTGACTTTTTTGCCCCCGCCCATTGGGGCTTGAAGAAATAGATGGACTACATGATGCTTCCACGCAGAGCTGAACTGACCCGCACACGAGTACTGGTAAACCGCTTAGAGGAAACTAAGCCTGCTCAGGCAAAGGGGTGCGAGTCGGACCGTCCATGCTTATTGGTTTCATTTGACGGCAGGGCTTGAGATGTCATTTCATCTCAACGTCGGGTAAAAGTCCCACAAAATTAGAAGCAACGTCTCCAAAATGACCTTTACAGTGTTGACGAGGACGTTAACCCTCAATTCAAACAAAGCATCGACTTTTTAAGTAGATTCCTGCCAGGCACATATTGCATGTTAATTCTCGATTAAGAATTGAACAAATTTCTGTTTTGTACCTATAGTAGCCGAACGTCTGTTTAGTGAGTCAAAAATCGTCTTTTTAGAAAATACTGACCTGGGACATATATATTATGATCACCCCTCCCCCGACAGTAACAAAGAAAGACTGACCCGAGGTGAAAATATCGTAATAGCAAAATATGAATATTCTTGACATAATGGCAATTATAATAATTACAAATGTTCAACACGCAAAGATCACGAAGATCAAGGCGGAAAAAGATATGTGCTATTAATCTAATGCTTAGTGATAGATGATAATTGCTAATAAATGAGATATGAAGAATAATATTATCAGGATAAATTAACCGAAGTGACGTCCAAAAAGCAAGCGCTACCCAAGTTTCCGTAATTTCACTCTGTGACACATGATAAAAGATTAGTTGTCATCTTTTATTGCACGCCGTTGTGTGGGGTTTAAACTCTATGATAGTCCCAGCATAAAGCTAAATATTTGTTTGGGACTGGTCTCTTGTATGTTTCTTGGACCATTGGTTGCTTCTTTTGCACCAGTGTTCAGTGGTGTAACTGACGCCCCGGAATTCTCCATGTGTCCCAACGCGTTCCTTGATATTAATTGTTGTCTGTGATGAGCTAGGAGACCTCCACGTGAGCCGATAAGCCAGCTAAATTATGTAAAACGCGGCGGAAGCTGAGGGTTTGGGTTTGGGCCCCTCGGAACTGATTGCCCCCATTACTGAGTGAAATCTTGCGGAGTTTTAAACAGGTGAAGTTATGCACAAACATTTCGGATTATCAGCTGTTTTTGGAGCTAAAAGTAGATGTTCTACCATGCAAATGATATTATGTTTCTATGTGATGGACAGACTAAATGTCAGTAAGCAAGGCTTACGAAATAGATATGTGATGTCATTCGAGGGCCATAACTCTGCTGGAAATGGATGCAAAGGACCGCGTTTCAGTCACAAACTACAACTTGTCAACATGAATCCACATGCCAAATTTGAACATAATCCTTCGTTTCTGTCTCAAGTTATTGAGCGGAAACAAATTTTTGACATAGCTCAAAGGCCATAAATCTGCTGAAATTAGACTCAAAATGCTGCGTTACCATCCCGAGCTAGATCTCGTCGACATAAATTCATATACTTCTTATGCTTCTTAAGATATTGAGAGGGAAACGACTTTCTGGCGCCAACCAAGTGCCATTTTGAAAATGGGCGGAAAAAGCTGTGTAACAATCCTAAATTGGAGGTTGTCAATATGAATCCATATGCAAAATTTGATCAAAATCCTTCGTTTCCGTGTCAAGATATAAATTGGAAACAGTTTTTTTTACATCAGTCAAGGGCAATTACTCTGCTGAAAATTGACACAAAATGTGTGGAACAATCCCAAGCTATATCTTGTTAACATAGATTCACACGCCCCCGCCCATCGGGGCTTGGAGAAATAGAGTGGGCTGTATGATGCTTCCACGCAGAGCTGAATCTGACCATACACGATTACCGGTAAACCACTTGGAAGGACTAAGTCTGCCCAGGCTAAGAGGTCGTCCAATGCATTTAATTCGGCGGCAGGGATTGAGATGTCATTTCACCTCAATGTCGGGTAAAAGTCCCACGAAATTGGAAGCGGCGTCTCCAAAGTGACCTACATAGTGTTGACGGGGACGCTAAGCCCCAATTCAAACAAACAAAAAACAAATTTGATCAAAAACCATACATTGTTTCTCAAGATATGGAGGGAAAACGAATTTCTGACATCATTCAAGGGCCAAAACTCTGCTGAAAATAGACGCCAAATGCTGCGTAACAGTCCAAAGCTAGATCTTTCAGCTTAAATTTACATACCATACATATGGAAATGTATCATACGCTTTTCAAGATATTGAACGGAAGCGACCTTTAGGAATCAGACAATGGGCATAACTCCGTTGAAAATTGACACAAAAATCGGTGTAACAATCCCAAACAAGAGAATGTCACTATCAATACATATGGAACAATTGATCAAACTCCTTCACTTCTTACCCTGCTTGAGATGGACAAAAATACCGCGTAACGATCCCAAGCTATATCTTAGCAACATAAATTCACAAACCAAATCTGATAAAAAAGCAACAATTCTTTGTCAAGACATGAGTGAAAACGAATGTTGGGTCATTTAAGGGCCGTAACTCTGCTGAAACAGATGCAAAATGCCGCGTATCAATCCGAAGATAGATCTTGTCAACATAAGTTCACATACTAAATATGATTAAAATTAATTATATTTTTAATCTATCGGAAACGACTTTCTCACATCAGGCAAAGGCCATAACATTGTTGAGAATGGACGCAAGAATTACAATATCAAGAACAGTGGTTGTCAATATTAGTCTATATTGAAAATTTGATCAGAAGGCATCACTTCTTTCTCATAATAGTAAGCGGAAACAAATTTTTAATATCATTCAAGAAGCATAACTCTGCTAAAAATTGACACAAAATACCGTGTAACAACCCAAAGCTATATCTTGCCAACACAAATTCACATACCAAATCTGAACAAAATTATCAAGCATTTGTCAAGATACTGAGCAGATACATTTTACAAATTTTGACGTCATTCAATGGTAATAAATATGTTCTATAAAAGCAAAGGAATACACAACAGAACTGAAACATATGGAGTGTGCATGTTGTTTCGGACCAGACTAGCTAGTTTCGGCCAATTAGACCTCATCAGTGACCCTCAAATATTTTCAAATTCCACAATGAAATCAATGATTCCAAAGGACAAGAAAATATAAACTACACTATGATGTAGGGCAAGGAGACTTTTTACGGCCGCCACACATTCCCAGACACCAGCTGTAGTGACGTTAAATATGTTCTATAAAAGGGTTATCCTTTGGAAGCAAAGGAATACACAACAGAACTGAAAAATATGGAGTGTGTATGTTGTCTGGGCCAGACTAGCTAACCCAGACACCAGCTGTAGTGACGTCAAATATGTTCTATAAAAGGGTTATCCTTTGGAAGCAAAGGAATACACCAGAGAACCGAAAAATATGGAGTGTGCATGTTGTCTGGACCAGACTAGACTCACTCTGCTGAAAATAGACGGAAGATACCGCATAACAACCCCGAGCTAGATCTCGTCAACATAAATTCACATAATGAATATGATTAAAGTTTATCGACACATGTTTCTTAAAATATTTAGCAGAAGCAACTTTCTAGCGTCAGAAAAGGGCCATAACTACGTTGAAAAATTGACAAAAAAGAATCAAACAAGAGGTCCATGGGCCACTATGCTCACCAGAGTTCAGGCGGGCACTGCCCACTGGCAGCCTTGTATGGTTTCAATTTATTGATTATAAAGTCTCCCAAACGAACCCCCATTCCATGCGGACTCTCTATCTGAAATATTAGGCCTTTTATGAAGTGGAGGGGTGGGACATGGATCCAACAGAGCCCAGATTAGTAATAACGGAATGCGTCTTATCATAAGGAACAAGAATATATATGGTTTAAGGGTGGGGATGTGTATAGTTCCAGAGATATAAGGCCTTTTCAGCTGTGGAGGGGCTGGAGCATGGCCTTGGCAGACACCAGGAACTCCAAGGTTGTTGTCCTTGAATGTGTCTTATCATTAGGACCAAGAAAATATATTGTTTAGGAGTGGGGATCTGAACTGTTTCTGAGATATGATGCCTTCTTATGAAGTGAAGAGGAGAGGAATGGCCCCTGTGGACATCCAAGTTGGTGTGACTGAATGTGCCTGATACAAGGAACAACAATATAATATGATTATGAGGTGGGGATCTTAATGGTGTCTGAGATATATATGGCCTTTTATGAAGTGGAGGGGTGGGCCATGGCATCGACACATTGCCCTAGCACAAATACACCCAATGTTGATGTGTCTGAATGAGTCTTATCACATGCCTTAGGGGTTGGGATTCGATCAGTTTCTGAGATATATGGCATTTTATGAAGTGGTGGGTTGGGGCATATCCCTAGCGCACCCTGGGAGACCCCTAGGTTGGTATCACTTTATGTGTCTTATCAAAAGGAACAAGAGCTTATATGGTTTAGGGATGGGGACTTAAATGGTTTCTGAGATATTGGGCCTAATACAAAGTGGAGGGGGTGGGGTATGGGCCGGGCACATCCCAGGGGACACCCAAGTTGGTGTCACTAAATGCGTCTTATCATAAGGAACACGAATATATATGGTTTTGGGTGGGGATCTGAATGGTTTCTGACATATATCGCCTTTTATGAAGTGGAGGGGTGGGGCATGGCCCGGGCACATCCCAGGGGACCCCCAGGTTGGTGTCACTGAATGCGTCTTATCAAACGAAACAAGAATATATATGGTTTTGGGGTGGGGATCTAAACAGTTTCCGCGATATTGGGCCTTTTATGAAGTGGAGGGGATTGGGCATGGCCTGCGCACATCCCAGGGGACCCCCAGGTTGGTGTCCCAGCAGCTGGGGGGGGGGGGTCGAACAGACTTTTTGTTTCAGCCATGAAAGCCCATTTAGTCAATAAATGGCTCCCAGCTTAGGAGAGCGCTTTTCCCCAGTCTACCAGGAGTTCGTGCTACCTTTGCGGCAGACGAATATAGTGTACACGATCGCAATTCGGACGGACGCACACAGCAGCTCGATTTTGGCTACGGTGGAAAGAATAGAGGCGGATACCGACAGGCTCGATGAGGTGGAAGGAGCAGAGCGCATTTATTCCCAAAGGAGTGCGTGCTACCTTGGTGGCAGCAGCAGCGTTTGTCTATCGGGTGGGCTGGTAGTGCAGACAAACGCACACTACATAGGTAGATAGAAATTTCGAATTAGACAATAGGTAGTGCAAAGCATCGAATACACCATCGATAGTGTGGACATATCGTATACTACCATAGAAAAATGGAAGCTGTAGAACGAACCTTTGAGAGATGGAGCTCGTTTCCGAGAAATATGTGGCAACACATCTTCTCCTGAAAAACGCATTCGAGAGCAACCTCGTTCCCGATATCTCGGAGGTGGAGGTGGACTACCTAGAGGTTACACGGGCAGGACCCGGCTGCGACCCATCGAAGGCCTCCAAACCTTCGTGGACGATGTGTACGTGTACGGATACCTTCGTAGGGAGGATTGCGTGTCCAGGGCCGGCAGAGCCTCGTGTACGACCGGGGAAGGTGGGTCGGCGCAGGTGGTCGTGGCCTCTATTTCTTGGAGCTGGACGGCGTGAAGCACATGCAGACGAATATAATGCACAACATCGCACATAGCAGCACAATTTTAGCCACGGTGGAAAGAATAGAGGCGGATACCGACATGCTCGTTGAGAAAGCGTGGAAGGAATTGCATGGGGAGGACCCATTCGCAATCTTCGTGGCGAAGGTGGATGTTTCCGAGGTGGAGATAGACAGGCAAGGCTTCCAAAGCTCCAGAAACTGCTTCTGGGGAATGGCTACGGCCTCTTTTCGATCGACTACACCCAGGATTTCTCCGGGACGCTGGACCGGCAATCTCTCGGGGCCCACCTGGAAAAACTCGAAATATAGGATTCAAGAAGATCCCAACGGCGCGCTCGCGAATAGGGATGCTCCGACGGTTCTGGACAACACCAAGTGCGTGGGGTACCATGTTTGCACCTGGATAGGAACGGGCGCGAGCGGGTACACGGTTCGAACCAAGCTCTACAACAAGGTCGTCTCCAACTTCGTGGCCGGGGAGGTTCGGGAGCATACGGGGACCATCTCGCCAACTATGTGGACTGTCCGAACGAGCACCTGCGGAGGACATTCTTGCACCCGGATGTGCAAGAAAGAGGATGCACAAGGATCGAGGTCTCCCTCTATGCGTGCAGGGGCAGGGATCTTTCCACGGACACGGCAAAAGAGGTGGTCAAGGAGGCGTTTGGCGTCGTGTCTCCGGAGGAAGAAGATCTGTTTGTCTTACAGCCGCCATCTAGGTGGTGGACAAACTTGGCCGGCAGCCTGGATAGATGCCTGGGCCTAGACGACAGGCCCCAAGGGACAATCTTCGTGGCCTGGTATGCGCACACCGGGACTGGCAGGGTGGCCGGCATGCGGATATGCCCAACGCCACAAACCGTGGACAACGATGTCAGCTGGGAGAGGGCTGTGGAATGGGCAGCGACAGACTTTGGATTCCGGGACTGTCCGATATTTCGGGCGGATATAATGGAAAGCAGGCAAGATGCGCGGGAGGTCGGCGAGGATTCTATCTTATTCTCTCCGCTTCGCTGCTACACTAAAGACGCTGGCTCTGCGACGATCCTGGCCGCCTGAAAGAAACCGACAGCCATACATCCAAACGGGCCGGATCCATCCATCCTACTTCCACCGACCGACAAGGTGTTCTGGATGTGGAGGGAAAAGAAGACCCATCGGATAGGTGTGGAGACCTCGCAGTTCCAGATCATGGAAATGCCGGAGATAGCCAATGGTCGCCGACTCTCAGCGCTCTCTACGCGAGACAGAGAGAGGGGCTTTGGGATCTGTTGCAAGCCACCAACATAGAGAAGCGGAGGAGGGAGGCGGAAAAACGGCTGGAAGAAGAAAAAGAAAGAGACAGGCGGTACAGGCGAGAAGAACCAGAACAGATATCCAAGCTTGCCACCGAGCATCGGGAGCACATGGCTGCTTCGAGGAAAACCGAGGAGGAGGCAGTAGAGATCCTATCTTCCATGCAGACCAGCAGGATCTCTAGCCTCCGACCGGATAGGTGGATCGTGCTGGGGTTTCGGGACCAGCACCTGGACGCACGAAAGCCTAGGGTCGTGCTGTCGAACGATTCGACTCCTAGGATAGCGGTGTAGGGCACAGAGGGCCTGGCTAGGATCCTATCCAACTGCAAAGAATTCTTGGAGAAACGGGTGGACGACGGCCGCTACAAAACCACATACTGGATGCCAGCGCTGGAGCACAACGCCCTGGGGCGGGGCCTGGAGATAGAAGTGCAGCCTGTCAAGAAGTTCTTATGTAGGGGAGGGATGGAGGTTTGCTGGAATCCAATCCAAGTATTGCATGCGCCTGGGAATCTCCGCGTAGAGGCTCTCCAGAGGTTGGAGGCGGAATTTGTAGAAAAGGCATCGTGTGTGCGACGGTTGGAGATCGCCCCCAAATCTACAGATCTGTAGAAAGCCGTGGATATGCTCCCAGGAGAATATCTCTGCAGACGGTTCTGCTCACAGATGTTTCGGGGAGCCCCCAGAATGCTGCTATATGTGGTTTCCCTAGACGAGGGGGGAGAGCCGACGACGGATGTGGAATACCGAACGAACGGATACTTTCTGGAGAAGGAGATAGAGCGCCTTGGTGGGCCGGCAGAGCTGGAAAAGATGTGGAGCCCATCCTCTGCAGGTTTGGGGTAGAAAAGACGAGGTCTACAAAGAGGAAGGACAGGATGGTCTCCATAGCCTCCACACCAGCCATCTAGCGTACAACTCCTCCAAGATCTGTGCAGAATACGGGAGCCCCACAACGTACAAACTCCTGTGTTCCCACCCCAACCTTTCTTCCGCCATTTCGGGCGAGATCTCCCCCAAGATCTTCCCAACACACTTCTCCCTCGTCCATATCCTATCTTCTCTCTCTGGACCCCAACCAAGTTTCAACGCCCATTCTCAGGAAGCCTCCCGGATCTCTTCTAGATCTCTCCACTCGATCTGCCCCCTTTCCATGTAGTTCTTCTTGTGTTCTCTCAACCCCTGGAACCTAGGGCAACATCTTTTCTGCACGAGCTCCATGCCTGCGCAGATATAAACACGATACACATGTTCTCGTCCAAATGTTCCTAAGCAAAGCTTGACAAAGCAAATTGACAACACAGAGGCTCCGATGGGTGCCTTGACGCCTTGCTGTCGCCCGCAAAATACCGCCGCCTAGTCATGTAACCCCCCTGGCTCCCACCAGCAATCTTCTCCCCAGTTCCAGACTTCGACTGTGGGTCTTTGGGCACCAGTTCCCGCCAGCTCCAGCTTGGATTTGGTAGGTACTTGGGGTCTTCGGACAAACAGCGGAGCCCCATCCTCTGCAGGTTTTGGGCACAAAAACAACGCCTACAAAGAAGAAGGACAGGACGGTCTCAATAGCCTACACACTGGCCGTCTAGCATACAGTCCCTCCAAGATCTGTGCAGAATGCGGGTGCTTTTTTGTCCTGCATGGGCAGGGGTTTGTTCCGGCGGTTGGCCTATTCTATGAAGAAGGGATGCCCGACCGGCGGTGGCTTCTGTGCTAGTTGTTCAGGAGGAACGGGAACAACGGCCGGCGGGTTGGTGTTCGGCGGCTTCTGCGCGTGTGGCGGAGCCATGGGCGTACAATGGTTCCAGGTCTTTGCGACCACCGCCCAGACGACCGCCTCGGCAATGGTGATGTATACCCATCCTCGGGCCGTATCCACCATTTGCTCTATTTTCTCGAGGAACGTCCGAGTATCTTGTTGGGCCTCCTCTGTTTTTCCTCTATCTCTTCTAGGAAGGCATCGAGATTTTCGTCTTCTTCTTTGTCTTCCCCCTGCTCCAGAGCAGCCAATACCTCCACCAACAGGCCTGTGGCCCGCTCTGTGCGGGACTCGAGTCGGCCCAGGCTGTTGCGCTGCAACGTGTAGAAGTCTTCGGCAGTCGGACCCGCGGTCGCATGCAGTTGTTGCCGTTCCTCCGGAACAGAAACGGCATTTTCCAAGGGAACAACGGGACCACTGGCAGTTAGCTGGTGCTTTGCAACGGCAAATGCGGAGGCAGGCTCGTCTCGCTATATGTTGCAGAGCCTCGTGGACCCGATGCCAAAGTGCTTCTTTGCCTTGGCTGCCGACAGCTTGCCACGCAGAGTGCGGATTTCCTGGATCTCGTCTTGGGATAGTTCCCGTTTGGAAGGCATAGTTTTTTCCCCAAACCTCCAAGTTTTCTAGATGGGAAACCCGGGAAAGTGTTTGGCTTTCCAGAAAGTGCTTGGCTTCCAAGGAAAGTGCTTCTTTTTGTGCCAATTTTGCCAGACATTGTTGTGCATATGCCAAGTACTACACGGCGTGGCAAGCTGTCGGCAGCCAAGGCAAAGGAGCGCTTTGGCATCGGGTCCACGAGGATCTACAACATATGCGAGACGAGCCTGCCACCGCATTTGCCGTTACAAGGCTACAGCAAACTGCTAGTGGTCCCGTTGTTCCCTTGGAAAATACCGTTTCTGTTCCCGAGGAACGGCAAAAACTGCATGCGACCGCGGGTCCGACTGCCGAAGACTTCTACACGTTGCGGCGCAACAGCCTCGGCCGACTCGAGTCCCGCACAGAGCGGGCCACAGGCCTATTGGTGGAGGTATTGGCTGCTCTGGAGCAGGGGGAAGACAAAGAAGAAGACGGAGACATCGATGTCTTCCCACAAGAGATAGAGGAAAAAACAGAGGAGGCCCAACAAGATACCCGAACCGTCCTCGAGAAAATAGAGCAAATGGTGGATACGGCCCGAGGATGGGTATACATCTCCATTGCCGCGGCGTTCGTCTGGGCGGTGGTCGCAAAGAACCTGGAACCATTGTACGCCCATGACTCCGCCACGCGCAGAAGTCACCGAACACCAACCCGCCGGCCGTTGTTCCCGTTCCTCCGGAACAACTAGCACAGAAGCCACCGCCGGTCGGGCATCCCTTCTACATGGAATAGGCCGCCCGCTGGCACAAACCCCTGCCCATGCAGGACAAAAAAGCACCCGTATTCTGCACAGATCTTGGAGGGATTGTATGCTACACGGCCAGTGTGGAGGCTATGGAGACCGTCCTGTCCTTCCTCTTTATAGGCGTTTTTTTTCTGCCCAAAACCTGCAGAGGATTGGGCTCCGCTGTTTGTCCGAAATCCCCAATTTCCTACCAAGTCGAAGCTGGAACTGGCGCCCAAAGACCCACAAAGTCGAAGTCTGGAACTGGGGAGAAGATCGCAAGGCGTCGAGGCACCAATCGGAGCCTTTTTGTTGCCAATTTGCTTTGCCAAGCTTTGCCTAGGAACATTTGGACGAGAATATGTTTCTACCCAGGAAAAGAGGGCCACATGGAAGATTAGTACTAGTTTACTAAATGTGTTACCCTCTATAAATAAGGTCGATTATTATTATTATTATTATTATTATTATTATTATATATCTACGCAGGCATGGAGCTCGTGCAGAAAAGAGGATGTTGCCCTAGGTTCCAGGGGTTTGGAGAACACAAGAAGAACTACACGGAAAGGGGACAGATCGAGTGGAGAGATCTAGAAGAGATCCGGGAGGCTTCCCGCGAATGGGCGTTGGAACTGGGTTGGGGTCCCGAGGGAGAAGATAGGATATGGACGAGGGAGAAGTGTGCTTGGAAGATCTTGGGGGAGATCTCGCCCGAAATGGCGGAAAAAAAGGTTGGGGTGGGAACACGGGAGTGCGTACGTTGTGGTCATTTGTGGGGCTCCCGTATTCTGCACAGATCTGGGAGGGGTTGTACGCTAGACGGCTGGTGTGGAGGCTATGGATACCATCCTGTCCTTCCTCTTTGTAGACGTCGTCTTTTCTACCCGAAACCTGCAGAGGATGGGGCTCCGCATCTTTTCCAGCTCTGCCGGCCCACCAAGGCCCTCTATCTCCTTCTCCAGAAAGTATCCGTACATCGGGTATGCACATTCGTCGTCGGCTCCCCCCCTCGTCTAGGGGAACCACATATAGCAGCATTCTGGGGGCTCCCCGAAACATCTACGAGGAGAACCGTCTGCAGAGATATTCTCCTGGGAGCATATCCACGGCTTTTCACAGATCTGTAGATTTGGGGGCGATCTCCACCCAAAAATTCCGCGTCCGACTCTGTTAACCTCTGGAGAGTCTCTACGCGGAGATTTCCAGGGGCATGCAATACTAGGATTGGATTCCAGCAAACCTCCATCCCTCCCCTACCAAAGAACTTCTTGCTCGGCTGCACTTCTATCTCCAGGTCCCGCACCAGGGCGTTGTGCTCTAGCGCTGGCATCCAGTATGTGGTTTTGTAGCGGCCATCGTTCACCCGTTTCTCGAAGAATTCTTTGCAGTTGGATAGGATCCTAGCCAGGCCCTCTGTGGCACACACCGCTATCGACAGCACAACCCTAAGCTTTTGTGTATCCAGGTGCTTGTGCCGAAACCCCACCACGATCCACCTATCCGGTCGGAGGCTAGAGATCCTGCTGGGCTACATGGAAGATAGGATATCCACTACCTCCTCCTCGATTTTCCTCGAAGCAGCCATGTACTCCCGATGCTCGGCGGCAAGCTTGGATATCTGTTCTAGCTCTTCTCGCCTGTACCGCCTGTTTCTTTCTTTTTCTTCTTCCAGCCGTTTTACGCCTTCCTCCTCCACTTCTCTATGTTGGTGGCTTGCAACAGATCACAAAGCCCCCCTCTATCTATCTCACGTAGAGAGCGTGGAGAGTCGGCGACCATTGGCTATCTCCGGCTATTCCACGATCTGGAACTGCGGATCTCCACACAGATCCGATGGGTCTTTTTTATCCTCCACGCCCAGGACACCTTGTCGGTCGGTGGAAGTAGGATGGATGGATTCGGCCCGTTTGGTTGCAGGGCTGTCAGTTTCTTGCAGGCGGTCAGATCGTCGTGGAGCCAACGTCTTTGGTGTAGCAGCGAAGCGGAGAGAATAGGATAGACTTCTCGCCGTCCTCCCGCGCACCTTGCCTAATTTCCAGTATATCTGCCCGAAATATCGGGCAATTCCGGAATCCAAAGTCTGTCTCGGCCCATTCCACAGCCCTCTCCTAGCAGCCATCGTTGTCCACGGTTTGTGGCGTGGGGCGTATCCGCATGCCGGCCACCCTGCCAGTCCCGGTGTGCGCATACCAGGCCACGAAGATTGTCCCTTGGGATCTGTCGGCTAGGACTAGGCATCTATCCAGGCTGCCGGCCAAGTTTGTCTACAACCTAGATGGCGGCTGTACGACAAACAGATCTTCTTCCTCTGGAGACACGACGCCAAGCGTCTCCTCGACCACCTCTTTTGCCGTGTCCGTGGAAAGATCCCTGCCCCTGCACGCATAGAGGGAGGCTTCGATCCTTGTGCATCCTCTTTCTTGCACATCCGGGTGCAAGAATGTCCTCCGCAGGTGCTCGTTCGGACAGTCCACATAGTTGGCGAAATGGTCCCCATGTGCTCCCGAACCTACCCGGCCTCCAAGTTGGAGACGACCTTGTTGTAGAGCTTGGTTCGAACGGTGTACCCGCTCGCGCCCGTTCCATCCAAGTGCAGACATGATTCCCCATGGACTTGGTGTTGTCCAGAACCGTCGGAGCATTCCCATTCACGGGCGCGCCGTTGGGATCTTCTTGTATCCTATATTTCGAGTTTTTCCAGGTGGGCCGGTCCAGCGTCCCGGAGAAATCCTGGGTGTAGTCGATCGAACAGAGGCCGTAGCCTTTCCCCAGAAGCAGTTTCTGGGGCTTTGGAAGCCTTGCCTGCAGGCTGTCTGTCTCCACCTCGGAAACATCCACCTTCGCAACGAAGATTGCGAATGGGTCGTCCCCATGCAATTCCTTCCACTTTTTCTCCACGAGCCTGTTGGTATCCGCCTCTATTCATTCCACCGTGGCCAAAATTGCGCTGCTGTGTGCGATCGTGTGCACTATATTCGTCTGAATGTGCTTCTCGCCGTCCAGAGCCTCCCGAATGCCCCAAGAAATAGAGACCACGGCCACCTGCGCCGACCCACCTTCCCCGGTCGTACACGAGGCACTGCCGGCCCTGGATACGCAATCCTCCCCACGAAGGTATCCGTACACGTACACATCGTCCACGAAGGTTTGGAGGCCTTCGAGGGGTCGCAGCCGCGTCCTGCCCGAGTGCCCCTCCAGGTAGTCCACCTCCAAGATGTCGGGAACAAGGTTGCTCTCGAATGCGTTTTCCAGGAGAACATGAGTTGCCCCATCTCTCGAAAGGTTTGTTTTACAACTTTCCATTTTTCTATGGTAGTATACGATATGTCCACACTATCGATGGTGTATTCGATGTTTTGCACTACCTATTGTCTTATTCGAAATTTCGATATACCTGAGTAGTGTGCGTTTGTCTGCACTACCGGTCCACCCGATAGACAGCGGCAGCCGCTGCCGCAAAGGTAGCACGAACTCCTGGTAGATTGGGAAAAAAAATTCGCTCTCCTCCTTCCACCTCCACGAGCCTGCCGGTATCCGCCTCTATTCTTTCCACCGTGGCCAAAATCATGCTGCTGTTTGCGTCGGACCGCGTTGCGATCGTGTGCACTATATTCGTCTGCCGCAAAGGTAGCATGAACTCCTGGTAGACTGGGGGAAAATGCTAAGCATGATGTTGTCGCGGACGTGGCACACGGTGTTGTCTAACCGGTCAACGCTGAACTGCTGGGTGTCCTTTGGTTGGTAAGTCCATAGGAGCTCAATATCGCACGCGGCACAGTAATTGTTCTGTTTCTCCTTGAGTTCTAGGATTTGGCCAACCTTCAGGTTAACCCGGAGCCTCTTGGCGTGGTCCTGTCGCTTGTGGGCCACATGCTTTTTCGCAATAACCTTGCAGAGCTGCTGCTCGGTGAGTATGGGTGGCCCCTCAGAATCCTCCTCTTGGGGACAGACTACCCTTTCGAGCTAGTCCATGTACTCCACCCTTGACACTGCCAAATATGCGAGATTGGACCACTGCAGGAAGTCATCGATAATCCAGACTTTTTGGGGGTCTGCGTTGGTGAGACCTTGGCTTGACTGGACTGTGATGGCATAGCCAAGAGCCCAGTCCTGGCCCCATCTGCCGTCGAGGACCTCGCTGGCGGTTTGCAAGGAAACCTCGACAACGTCGTTCAGAACGAGCTCCTGCTGGTTTCGCCCTCCATCCACCACCAAGGGCCCAGGGATGGTGACCATGATGTTTTGCCACCGAGTATCCTTGGGACGTTATAGCAGAGGAACCGGGAGGTCAGGGAAATGCTTCTCATTGCTCTCTCGAACAGTCGCGCCTGGGCCCGGTCGCGAACCTTCTGCCTCAAGGTCAGGATCAAGTCCCCCGGCTTCCAAGCTTCCAAGCTTCAACAAATCTGTCCCACTCAAGGCAGGCCGCTAGCGCTTGTCTCGTAGCCCGGCACTGTACTCGGTCTGGTTGGAGACGGATCTCCCGTTTAAGAGCATTCAGAGCCGGTTCTTTTGCACTGTGGTCGGCCAGGACCTCTTCATAGTAATCGGCTCTCCGCTGCAGCCAGTCGTGCGGCAATTCTCCGGCGATTGGGGGCAGCTGCCCCTGGTCGCCATAGCAGATGTCCTGGACGCCCCGACCAACGAGCCAGTCGAGGAAGGTTTCCAGAGTGGGGCGGGGCACTGTGCAGATCCAGATTATCACGCGGGGAATGAACTTCTGTCCCATCCTTTCGGGTGTCCAGTCTGTATGGCCACTCCAGCGGAAGAAGCTTTACTAGGTCTGGGCCTGGACGCCTCTGGCCGGCATCTCTTTGGCCAGTCGATGGGTCGGGTCGAAGACGAGGGGGTTCTTGTTGCGGAAGAGCTCGATCGTTCGGGTGGTCTTGCCGCTGCCCCCCTCCCCCCCCCCCCCGCCGCCGTTTAGGTAGCTCAGCTGATGTCGGGGTCAGGGGATCGTCATAAAATGGCGCGGTTGAGTCGGGCACGTCTTTGATACTTGCTCTTTACTCAGGGTCGGGGACGTAGACCGCATGCCACAGTGGCATGAAGGGCTGTTCACCCTTGTCACGCCACTGAGCCGGGTCAATCCCATTTCGTGGTGGCTTCGGGGTTTCCTCGTCGTGCGGGTAAAACAGATTCGGCAATATCCTTTTTGGTGCACCTCATAAGGTTTGAAAGCCTCGACCCCCTCTGGCTTACAGTGCGCCGTTTTCTTTACATAGATGGGATCGGTTGCCTCTCGGACGGCTTCATCGGGTTCAAACATTGAAAGCATGGAGATTAGACTGATGTGGGCATATGCGAGCATCGAGGCCCTGAGGTGAGCGTACTGTGGTTGGGAGCCATCATAATACGTGAGAACATAGCCTAGAGGGCACCTTTCGGGAGCTCCGATCAGGGTGCCACTTTGGCGGGTGTCTCGCACGAGGAAGTCGAGTTCTGCCTGGTCAGTCACAAGCCTTCGTGTCAGTCTTTTGCCGCCAGCTCCGTTGCCTATAACACTGCAGCCTTGGTTACGATCTTCTGGGAGCCACACATCGGTTTGCTTCTTAAAGGATAATATGGCTACCCGAACATTGAGGCTTTCAGCAAGCCAGACTTTGTGAGGAGGGAAGGAGCTGTGTCGGGGCCCAACCACCGCTTTCGGAGGCGAAATGCTTCCCGAACCAGGCAGGGATGACAGGATGGCAGGTTGCATCAAACTCACATTCTTGAATCTCGGCTAAGCATGTGCCTATGTCTTTGAGGAGAGCGCCATTGATGGCTACACGGATCATCCGGTGGGTTGGGTGTCCGAACCGCTCGAAATAGGGTTTGGCTTCACCCATGTCCTGGAAGGATGCCGGATAGCAGACATTCATGTCGATGCTGACGACTTCCCTCGTGTCATAATTCATCGAGTTCCAAAGGCCACCGTAACCGTGCTCCACGCAGGCGTTCTCGATGTCTTGGAGGAGATTGGCTGGGGTTGGCTTCCAGCCGTTACTTTCCTTTACCATAGTAATGGCCGCGTGATTTTCGCCGAAGGCTCTCTCAGCAAGTTCATTGTTGCCCAGTTTGGTGCAGATTGCTGGGAGTCGCTCTTGGTCCTCCCGCGTCCTGTGGGTACAGCCGTCCTGGAGCACGAACTGCTCGACTGAGAGCTGTCTGTCTTGACCGCCCAGGAGCCAGACCCCAATCGGCTCTCCACGGGTTGCTTCTCGTTCTCGAATAGCATGCCAGACGTCGCCCTCGTAGATGTGAACCTCTCTACTCTGGGGGAAGTGTAGGTCTTGGACCAAGCGAGGCCGTTGTGGCAGATTAGTTGTATATCTGCTCCACGCGATTGATATCTGCAACTGTTGAAGATGTCCTCACCAGCAATGTCCCTCAGGACGATTGTTTTTTGAGAATCTTTTCCAGTTCGGCCACGTCACGAACAGTCGCACTACATCTGTGGCCTCTCCCCTCCCATTCTTGTATTTTTAGCTCATCTGAGCCGAAGGCTCATAGGTGAGCTTATAGTATGGTAAGGCTCCGTTGTCTGTCTGTCGTCTGTTTTCTGTTGTCTGTTGTCTGTTGTCTGTCAACAGTTTCAAACATCTTCTCCTCTGAAACCACAAGGCCGATTGGAGTCATATTTCATGTGGAGCATTCATAGGATGGGGAAACGACAGTTTGTTCGCAGGGAACATGACCAAGATGGCCGCAATGCCCATATAAGGTAAAAACACTTCAAAAATCTTCTTCTCCGGAACCAGTGGGCCGATTGGCCTGAAACTTGGTATGTAGCATTGGGGACTCGGGCCCATCATATTTTGTTCAAATGATGACCCTTGGATGACCTTGACCAATTTTAGGCCAAGGTCAAATTTGGTCGCATAGACTTTTGTATGGGAAAAAGTCAAAACCGTGTATTTTTTGGAAACTATTGCAGTCTGTGATCTGAAAATTAGTAGATTCAGTAAGCTAAATGGGTAGATGAAACCACATGAGTATTCAAGGTCAAGGTCATTATTTGACCTTTGTTCAAGGTCATTCAGATATGAGAATTAAAACTTATTTTTATCAGAAACCACAAAGCCATTTGTAATGACAATTAATCAATATGAATTTGGTCACGTGACCAATATGGCCGCCATGCCCATATAAGGTAAAAACCCTTCAGAAA
Source organism: Lucinisca nassula (assembly GCA_963580285.1). Lineage (NCBI taxonomy): Eukaryota > Metazoa > Mollusca > Bivalvia > Lucinida > Lucinidae > Lucinisca > Lucinisca nassula. Next base: position 45,846,157 of record OY757017.1, read on the forward strand.
TCTTCTTCTCCGGAACCATTGGGCCGATTGGTCTGAAACTTGGTATGTAGCATTAGGGACTCGGGTCCATCATATTTTGTTCAAATGATGACCCTTAGATGACCTTGACCAATTTTAGGCCAAGGTCAAATTTGGTCGCATAAACTTTTGTATGGGTTTTGATTGATTGATTTTAGGTTTAACGTCCCCGTCAACACTGTAAAGGTCATTTTGGAGACGTTGCTTCCAATTTTGTGGGACTTTTACCCGACATTGAGATGAAATGACATCTCAAGCCCTGTCGCCCAATGAAACCAATAGGGTATATAAGCATGGACGGTCCGCCTCGCACCGGGGTTCCTGGACAGGCTTAGATCCTCTAAGTGGTTTACCAGTACTAGTGTGCGGGCCGGATTCAGCTCTGCGTGGAAGCATCATGCAGCCCATATATTTCTTCAAGCCCCTATGGGCGGGGCGATCTTTTGTATGGGAAAAAGTTAAAACCGTGTATTTTTGGAAACTATTGCAGCTTGTGATCTGAAAATTAATAGATGCAGTAAGCTAAATGGGTGGATGAAACTACATGGGTATTTAAGGTCAAGGTCATTATTTGACCTTTGTTCAAGGTCATTGTGATATGAGAATTAAAACTTTTTTTCTCAGAAACAACAAAGCCATTTGTAACGAAATTTCATATGAAAGTTTTTAAAAACATGGAATGACAATTAATCAATATGAATTTGGTCACATGACCAATATGGCCGTCATGCCTATATAAAGTAAAAACCCTTCAAAAATCTTCTTCTCCGGAACCATTAGGCCGATTGGCCTGAAACTTGGTATGTAGCATTAGGGACTCGGGTCCATCATATTTTGTTCAAATGATGACCCTTAGATGACCTTGACCAATTTTAGGCCAAGGTCAAATTTGGTCGCATAAACTTGTTTGGGAAAAAGTAAAAACCTTGTATTTTTTGGAAACTATTGCAGCCTGTGATCTAAAAATTAGTAGATGCAGTAAGCTAAATGGGTGAATGAATCTACATGAGTATTCAAGGTCAAGGTCATTCTTTGACCGTTGTTCAAGGTTATTCAGAAATCAGAATTAAAACTTATTTTTCTCAGAAACCACAAAGCCATTTGTAACAAAATTTCATATGAGAGTTTTTAAGAACAAAGAAATGACAATTAATCAATATGAATTTGGTCACATGACCAATATGGCCGTAATGCCCATATAAGGTAAAGCCCTTCAGTAATCTTCTCCTCCGGAACCAGTGGGTTGATTATCATGCAACTTGGTATGTAGCATTAGGGACTTGGGTCCATCAAATTTTTTCTCAAATTATGATCCTTGGATGACCTTGACCAATTTTAGGCCAAGGTCAAATTTGGTTGCATAAGTAGTATAGGGTTTGGGCGTGTTTAGCTCACCCCCTTAAAAAAATTTTTTTAGCTTCTTCAGACCACCCACTAAAAAATTTTTTAGCTTCTTCAGACCACCCCGAAAAAAATTTTTAGCTTCTTCCTGACCACCCCTAAAAATTTTTTTTAGCTTCTCCAGACCACCCCCTTTAAAAACATTTTAGCTTCTCCCCCACATAAAAAAAACATCCACTATAGGGGACCCCTCGAAAAATACTTAAAACTCAGTAATCTGTAATTCTTGTTCATAAAAACTTCCTTTGATTTCTTAGCCTTTTAAATTATTTATTTTATAAGTAACAGGATTTGTATTTAAAACTTCTTCAATTACAAATATTTCTCTAGTCCAACGAGTAGTATAACCCTTTTCAAATTTACCTTTCTTTTTTGTTATTCTTACTCTATCCCCAACTTTGAATTTAGGTTTTTCAGTTTTCTTTTCTTTTTCTGGATATAAATTTTTATACACAGTTAATTCATTTTCTACTTTACTTGCTTCAATAGGTGTAATTTTAATAGAAGAATGTACTGTATTATTATAATTTTCAAATAATTTATCTAATATATCATAATATGTAAAAGTTTCATGAGCAGTAAAATATTTATACATATGTTGTTTCATTGTTCCTATCCATCGTTCTGATACACTAGATTTTTCTTCATTTTCAGTTGAGTACAATTCTATTTCATTTGTTTTTAACGATTCTTTTACTTGACGACTATAAAATTCAGATCCTTTATCCGACCAAATATACTTCGGTTTCCTTTCTTTAAATAATGTTTTAAATGCTTCACTTACTGTTACTCCTGTTTTATTTTTCAATGGAATTAACCAACCATATTTACTAAAAACATCTATAACTGCTAATAAATATTTATAGTGTTTATTTTGTTTTGAATATTGTTGCATATCTATCAAATCAACAGCCCATGTTTGATCTATTGAATGAACATAAACACGCCTTTTAGTAAAAGATCTTATAACTCTATGATGCAATTCATCTGCTAATTTATTTGTTATTTTTTCTCCATCGGATATAAATCTATTTTTGTTAGATCCACACTCAGAACATATACCTTTTAACATTTGTCTATTATTAGTTGTTGTTACTTGTTTCACTGAATCATTTTCAGTATGCTTTTTACAACGTAAACAATAAATTTATGGATGCTCCATTTTTAATATAATTAAAATTATTTTTATATAAAATGAGTGAAGGAAAAGTTTGTAAATATTGTTCAACATTTAAACCGTTTAATTCATTTACAAAAGAGAAAACGTGTCCAGATGGACATAGAGGAAAATGTAAAGATTGTGATAGAGAACGAAAACAATTACATTATCAAAATAATAAAGAAAAATATAAAATGGCATTTCAAGATTTTATTTCTCGCTATCCTGATTATTTTAAATATTACGTTAGACATAATTAAATTTGTAATATAATAAAATGGCAAGTAAAAAATCCAAAGTATTTAAAAATGTTATTAATGAAACTATTATTGATGACATAGAAGAAGATGATATAACGGCTTATATTAATAAATTAAAAGATAAAATTAAAATACAATCATATCCCATTAAAGTGAAGATAATAATTACTTCTGAATTTAATAAACCATTATCATTTGATATAATAAAAAGTCATTTCTCTCATCCTGTTCAAGTTATTCAATCAAATAATAATGTAGATGAATTTTATAATAAACTAAAAGATAAATTTGAAGCATGGCTTGATAAGTATCAAGAAAGAGGTTCTGGTTTTGTTTTTAGAAATATTAAAAGTGTAGAAGTAAAAACGTATAAGTATAATTATTAGAGAGCTTCATCTTATATACCTTTAAAGTTTAAATCACATAATATTATCAATGTTAAAAACACAAAAGATAACAAATGTTTCTTGTGGTCAATATTATCTAAATTATATCCTGCAGATAATAATAAAGAGAGAGTAACTAAATATCATCCCTATGAGAATGAAATTAGTATGACCAATATTGAATATCCTGTATTAATAAAAGATATCACAAAAGTAGAAAAACAAAATAATTTAACTATAAATGTTTTTGCATTAGAAAATCCAACAAATAAACAATCTTTATATCCAGTTTATATTTCAAATATGAAAAGTGAAAATATAATTGATCTTTTATATATAGAAGAAAATGAAAACACACACTATTGTTTAATCAAAGATTTAAATAGTTTTCTATACGATAAAAATAAACATAAACAACACACATGTAGAAACTGTTTACAAGGTTTTCGAAGACTAGAAACATTAGAAAAACATAAAAAGATATGTCTGGATCATGACTATTGTAAAGTTAATATGCCAAAGAAAGATAATATTCTTAAATTTAAAAACCATCATTTCAAAAATAGACTACCTTTTGTTATCTATTCAGATTTTGAATCGAATAATATCCCTTTATCTACTTCCCAACCTGACCCAAATAAATCATATATTAATCCAATTAGAAAACAAACAGCTAATAGTTATGGTATCTATGTTCAGTCTGACTATCCAGAAATTTATAAACCACAATACTTTTCTTATGTTGGTGATGATGCAGCAAAGAAATATGTAGAAAAAATAATAAAAATTTTCAAGGATATAACTCATAAGATTTACCTTAATGAAAAGAAACAACCAATTTTGAAGTAAACAACAAGAAAAAGAATTTCAAGAGTCAACAGAATGTTATATATGTGGAAAGGAATTTGAAGAGGAAAACAAAGTAAGAGAACATAATCATCTTTCTGGTAAGTATAGAGGCGCAGCATGTCAATCATGTAATACAAAAGAAGGTAAAACAACAAAATTAATACCTGTTTTCTTTCATAATGGCTCAAACTATGATTTCCACTTTTTAATAGAGAAGCTAATGAAATATGAAGATGATTATAACAAAGTAAAATTTCTATCCAAAAATTCAGAAAATTATATTTCTATAGATTACGGTTCAAATTATAAAAAAAACTAAGATTTCTAGATTCATACAGGTTTATGTTAAAAAGTTTATCAGATATTGCAAAATCAACAGATGACTTTCCTATTTTAAAACAAGAATTTAATGATAATATTTCATTGTTAAAACAAAAAGGATATTATCCATATGAATATATAGATTCAATAGAAAGATTAAAAGAAAAACAATTACCACCTATGGATAAATTTTATTCTACTCTAACACAAAAAAACAATTACGAGTGAAGAATATGCTCATGCACAAAAAGTATGGAAAGTTTACGAGTGTGAATCGTTTTGAGATTATCACAATCTTTATTTAAAAACAGATGTTTTAATTTTAGCAGATGTCTTTGAGAAGTATAGAACCTTTTTCTTAAAGCATCATGAAATAGATCCATGTTATTGTTACTCTGCACCAGGATTAACAAATGTGATTAACACATTGCCAAATGTGGATTAAAATGTACAGGAGTGGAATTAGAATTATTAACAGACAATGAAATGTTATTAATGGTAGAAAACGGAATTAGAGGAGGGTTTTCTGGCGTTCTTGGACCTAGACATGTAAAAGCATTCAATAAATATACACCTAATTATTATGGTGATGGTAATAGGATATTAGATGAAATGAAATGAAAGAATGTTTAGAAGCATTAAAAAATGGTAAAAATTTCAATGATTATCTTACAGAAAAATATTTATTATATCTAGATGCAAATAATTTATATTGTTGGACAATGTCACAGAAATTACCAACTAGTGATTTCAAATGGGAAAATGATGTAGGCTATTATTTACATATTCCAAAAGGAAGGGGTTGTATAATAGAATGTGATTTAGAATATCCCAATCATTGCAAGTTTAAAACAACGAAATATCCATTAGCTCCTGAGAAAATGAAAATAAATGAAGAAGATTTATCAGATTATCAAATAAACTTATTAGGAGATAAGCCATTAGGTAAAGAAGAAAAAATATTATTAACATCATATGATAAAAAGAAATATGTTATTCATTATAGTATTCTAAAAGAATATATTAAACTTGGAATGAAAGTAAAAAAAGTTTACAGAACTATATCATTTGAAGAAAGTGATTGGTTAAAGAAGTATATTAATTTTAATACTGAACAAAGAAAAGAATCTAACTCTAATTTTGAAAAAGACCTCTGGAAATTAATGAACAACAGTTTCTATGGAAAAACATTAGAAAACATAAGAGGAAGAAGCGAAATTAAATTAACAACGAGTAAAAAAGAAGCAAAGAAATACATAAACCAACTTATTTTAAAGATTCAATAATTTTTAATAAAAACTTTGTTGCAATTGTAAATAATGTTACTTTGTTAAATTTAATAAACCTATTTATTCAGGACAAGTTGTATTAGATTATAGCAAGTTATTAATGTATCAATTTTATTATAATATAGTTAATGAATTATGGCCAAAAAATGAATTAGTTCCATCAGACTCCGTTTCTGGTGATACTCCAATTATTTTAAGATATAAAAATAAAGTATTTATTGAAAAAATAGAAAACATTACTGATGAATATGAATACTCAAATAATAAATTTTATCATAAACTTAAAGATATTAATATTGAAGTTTGGACGAGTAAAGGATTTGATAAAATAAAAACTATCATTAAACATGAGACAGAAAAAGAAATGTTTAGAGTTGTTACACCATTAGGATTTGTTGATGTAACAGAAGATCATTCTTTAATAAAAGATAATAATGAAATTATTAAACCTAAAGATTTATTGTTAAATACTAATCTTTTATTCAATGATAATTATAAAATTTCTTATACTCCTCCTTTAAAAGAAGACTTCTTAAAATTAGAACCGTCAACTTTAGAAGAAAAAAGAGCTTTTATTGAAGGTTTCTTTTTAGCTGATGGAACTAGCGGAATTTATGGAGTAAAATATTCGTGGAATTTAAATAACCAAGATCTAAATCTTTTAAATAAATGTTTAGAATACTGTAAGGAATTATATCCAACTGATTTTAAAATAATAGATTGTATGAATTCATCTAAAGTTTATAGAATTGTTCCAAAAGGAAGTCATAAGTTAATGGCAATCAAATTTGAAAAATTTTATACTGATAAAAAAGAGAAATACATCCCTTATAAAATTCTTAATAATGATTACAATTATAAACTATTCTTTTTCAGAGGATTTTATCAAGGAGATGGTTATAAAAAAGGAAAAAATTGTGCATTCTCTTTTTCACAAAAATCTAAAATTTTATTCTCGTGTTTACATTATCTTATAACTTCTCTGGGATATAATAGTAATATCAATACGAGAGAAGATAAACCAAATGTGTTTCAATTAAATATAACAAAAAAAGAACAATATGCTAACGTAAAAAAGATAATACCATTAGGTAAACAAAAAAGAATAGTTTATGATTTATCTACAGAAACTGAAAATTTTAATTGTGGGTTTCCTTTGATCGTCCATAATACCGATAGCATATTCTTATCCATTAAAACTAAAAATATTTATGAAGATATGAAACAAATAAAAAATGAACTAGATACATCAGACTATCCAGAAAATCATGATCTTTATTCAGAAGAAAATAAAAAGAAAATAGGGAAGTTTAAAGATGAATTACAAGGAAAAATTATGAATGAAATAGTTTTTCTGAGGAGTAAAGCATATTCTTTTACATTAACTGATCTTAGTGAAGAAAAAAAATTAAAAGGCATTAGCAAAACAACAATGATTATAAAAATTGTTTATTTAATAACGAAATAAAAATGAATAAGAGTACACTTTAAATTCTGACAAACATAATATGTTTGTAAATGATATAAACAAAGCTTCTTTATCTCCTTTTGATGATAAAAGATATATATGCGAAAATGGAAAAGATACACAACCTTATGGAATTGATTCATTATATTTTATTTAATTTCCATGCAACAAATCCAGTTAATACCATAGTACCAACAACAAATGCAATCTCTCTTTTTTTCTGAGATTCTGATGGAGTATAAAAATCACTTAATGTAGGTTTCGGTGCCTGTAAATTTTTATGTGTAACATAAAATATACTTTTCCTGCTTGGTCTACTTCTTCAAAGGTTTTTTTCTGCATGACGTTCTTTTTGTTTTTGTTCATTAAGAAAATCCAATTTTTGTGTTCTTTCATTATTCCATTTTACTTGTGCTGCTTCTAATTGTTCCAATGCCTTATCATGTCTTTCTCTCTCTTTTTCTGCGTCTCTGCCAATATGTGAAAACAAATAATTACTACCAGAAAAAGCAAAGGCATTCGCTACTGCTCCACCAAGCATCATCACCACTGCACTAGCCATTTTATAAAATAATTATTTCACAATATTTTCTGGAATAATTCCTTGCTTAACTAACATATCTCTCGTCGCCATTGCGAGTAATATATCAATAGATAACATACCAATATCAGTCATATTAAAATCTACTTTTGGTGGTGGTCTTTTCAATAGTTTTCTTCCTAATTCTGCATATCCAACCGTTAATAGTGTTTCCACTCCGGCATGATATAACATGTTTGCAATTTGTTTTCCATCAATTTGTGTTGCCATTTTTATAAGAATTTTTTGATTAATTAAACTCAAGTGGATCGATTTCTTTTTGTCGTATCGTAGGTGCAATAGGTGCAACTTGTTTATTAGATGTTAATTTCCTAGACTGTCTGTGTATAATTCATTTTACTTTTTATTTTATATCTTCTATAAGAAGAAGAAAAACAAGAAGAATAATGGAAAAATCTTTCTTTTATTACAGAATGAAAAACAATTATTTATTCAAACATTGTGCTTTTTTAATTTATTTATCAGAAGAAAATTAAACAAGAGGCCCATGGGCCACTATGCTCACCAGAGCTCAGGTGGGCACTGCCAAATTGCAGCCAAATGTATTTTAACATGATATCATTTTAATCTGCCAAATGAACCCCCATATCCAAATGAGCATCAATGTGGACTCAGTATATGAAACATTAGGCCTTTTATGAAGTAGAGGGGGTGTGGCATGGACCCAATGGAGCCCTGGTTGGTATCACTAAATGTGTCTTATCACAAAGAACAAGAATATGTATGGTTTAGCAGTGGGGATCTGCATGGCTGGAGATATAAGTGGAGGGGTTGGAGTATGCCCTGTCGTTCCTAGGAAAGCCCAAGATTGTTGTCCCTAAATGTGTCTCATCATAAGGACCAAGTATATATATGGTTTAGGGGTGGGAATCTGAACGGTTTCCAAGATATCCTTTCGTGAAGTGGAAAGGAGAGGACTGGCCCCTGCGGACACCCCTACAGTAGGTGTGCTAATAATAAGGAACAAGAACATACAGTAAAACCTGTCTTAGTGGCCACCTCTATTAAGCAAGCAACCTGTCTTAAGCAAGCAGGCATTCAGTTCCCAAGAAAGGCAGATGTGTTAAATTTCACCTGTATTAAGCAAGAACCTGTCTTAAGCAAGCATATTTTGACTATCCCTTAGGCACTTGCTTAATACAGGTTGAACTGTATATGAATATGGGGTGGGGATTTGAATGGTTTCTGAAATATATGGCCTTTTATGAAGTGGAAGGGCGGGGCACATTGCCTCAGCACAAAGAGACCCCCAAGTTGGTGTGACTGAATGAGTCTTATCATAAGGAACAAGAATATATATGGTTTAGGGGTGGGGATCTGAACTATTTCTGAGATATGTGGCTTTTAATGAAGTCAAGCGGTGGAACAAGGCCCGGGCATGCCCCGGGGACTCACAAGCTGGTGTCAATGAATGTGCCTTATCATAAGGAAGATGAATATATATGGTTTAGGGGTGGGGCTCTGAACAGTTTCTGAGATATAAGGCCTTTTGTGAAGTGCAGGGGTGGGGCAAGGCCCAGGGAGACCCCCAGGTTGGTGTCAATGAAAGTGTCTTATCATAAGGTACAAGAATATATATGGTTTAGGGGTGGGGATCTGTAAGGTTTCCTAGATATTGTGATATTATTAAATGGAGGGGGTGGGGCATGGTCCCAGCACATCCCTGGGGACCCCCAGGTTGGTGTCACTGAATGTGTCTCATCATAATGAACAAGAACATATATGGTTTAGGGGTGGGGATCTGAACAGTTTCTGAGATATATGGCCTTTTGTGAAGTGAAGGGGTGGGGCATGGCTCCGGCGCACCCCGGAAGACCCCCAATTTGGGGTCAATGAATGCGTCTTATCATAAGGAGCAAGAATATATGGTTTAGGGGTGGGGATCTGTAAGGTTTCCGAGATATTGGGCCTTTATGAAATGGAGGGGCGGGACATGGCCCCGGCGCATCCCGGGGGACCCCCAGTTTGATTTCACTGAATGCGTCTTATCATAAGGAACAAGAGTATATAGGGTTCAGGGGTGGGTATCTGAATGGTTTCCGAGATATTGGGCCTTTAATTGAGTGGAGGGGGTGGGGCATGGCCTCGGCACATCCCGGAGGACCTCCAGGTTGGTGTCACTGAATGCGTCTTATCAATAGGAACAAGAATATATATGGCTTAGGGGTGGGGATCTGTAAGGTTTCTGAGATATAAGTCATTTTATGAAGTACTGGGGCGGGGCATGGCCCCGGCACAACCTACTGGACCCCCAGGTTGACATAAAAACATATGGCTGAGAGAAGTTTACTAAAGGAACATTTCTATGAAAGTTTTGTCAAAATATCTGCAAAGGCTTTGTAGTTAATGCCATTTTTCAATTTTCCCAATTATAAGTCTATGGAAAATCTAAGTTGCCATAGCAACCAAACTAAAGAGCCGAATTTCATAAAAAACACAAAACCTGTAAAGGCAAATATGGTGAATATTTCCATAAACTTTCAGCCTCATAGAGCATACGGTTTCTGAGGAGATGATTTTTTAAGTATTTTTTTCTATTTTTTCATTTTGGTTTCCATGGCAACCAATACAAATGAGCAGTAGGCCTAAAATCATATGGCAGATAGTAGATTGCCTAAGGAATATTTCTATGAAAGCTTTGTCAAAATATCTGCAGTGGCTTGGCAGTAAATGCCATTTTTCAATTTTACCCCATTATAAGTCTATGGAAACTCTAAGTTGCCATAGCAACCAAACCAATAAGCCGAATTTCATAAAAAACACAAGCTTTCAATCCCCCAACCCAAGGATGCTACAGATGAAATTTGGGCCCAATGGGCCTAGGGGCTTCAGAGGAGATGTCGTTTAAAAGTGTTGACGTCACACGACGACGACGCAGACGCAGACGACGCAGACGCCGACGGACAACTGCCTATCCTATAAGATCCCCCGGAGCCTTCGGCTCTGGTGAGCTAAAAATACAATATTCATGACTAAATTGTTTTGTTTGTGTATTGAAACATTGTGTATAGAATGGCCCAGGTTTTCCCGTGCTCCCTTATATAGTCCAGTCCTATTTAAGTAAACTAATACTAATCTTCCACGTAACACTTTGTTTCTTTGTGGAAACGTGGTTTCAGTCTTTTGCAAAAGAAACAACTCGGGGATCGAACCGGCTAGCTCTCGATCTCAAATCCGAAGCTTATCCGCTGTACCACAGCGCAAATCTGCCCTTGTCTCGAGATAATAAGGAGCCTATATGCCTAGTAACGCTAGGTGGGGGGGGGGGGGCGGGGGGAGTTAAGTGACGGCAAATCTGATAGAGCATAACCTCTTTATTTATTTATTAGCTCAGTGAGCTTCGGGATCGGGATCACTTTTTGTCCGTCGTGCGTCCGTCCGTAAATATTTCTTCAAACGACATCTCCTCCTAAACCACTGATCGGACTTTAACCAAACTTCACAGGAATGATCCTTAGGTGGTCCCCTTTCAAAGTTGTTCAAATGGTTCCGGCCCATTTCACATCTAGGTCACAGGTGCCAAAAAAAGATTTTTTTTTTTCACCGAAAAAAAAAGGCCCAGGTCTTTGATATTTGGTATGAAGCTTCATCTAGTGGACCCTATCAAGATTGTTCAAATTATAGTTCTGGGGCCAAAAATGCCCCCGCCCCGGGTCCCTTTTGTTTTACATAGGATTATATAGGGAGCTTCTCTGAAACCGAAAGGCCCAGGTCTTTGATATTTGGTATGAAGCTTAATCTAGTGGACCCCTAACACGATTGTTAAAATTATAATGCTGGGGCCAAAAATGCCCCGCCCTGGAGCCCTTTGGTTTAATATGGGCTTATATAGGGAAAATCTTTAAAAAAATTCTTCTCTGAAACCGCAAGCTACATCTAGTGAACCTCTACCAAGATTATTCAAATTATAGCCCTGAGACCAAAAAGTCCCTGCCTCGGGCCCTTTGGTTTTACATAGACTTATATAGTGAAAATCTTTAAAAAATCTTCTTCTATGAAACCGAAAGGCCTAGGTCTTTGATATTTGGTGTGAAATTACATGTAGTGGACCTCTATCAAGATTGTTCAAGTTATAGCCATGCTGCAAAAATGCCCCCGCCCCGAGACCCTTTGTTTTCACATAGACTTATATAGGGACATCTTTAAAAATCTTCCTCACTGAAACTGCAAGGCCCATGTCTTTGATATTTGGTATTGAGCTTTATCTAGCGGACCTCTACCAAGATTGTTCAAATTATAGCCCTCGGGCCACAAATGGCCCAGCCCCGCGGCCCTTTGGTTTTACATAGAGTTATATAGAGATACATGTAATCTTTGAAAATCTTCTTCTCTGAAACAGCTAGGCCCAGGTCTTTGATATTTGGTGTGAAGCTTCAATTAATGGACCTCTATCAAGATTGTTTAAATGATGGCCCTGAAGGATTTATGGGAGGACAAGGTGATAACAGGGTAAGCATTTTCTGCAAATCAAGTAGAATGTAACTCTATGATAAATAGGCTGACCTCACCGGTTTTCAAACTCATTCAAGCTTTCATTCCTGACTTGCTAAGAAGATCCGATATAAACTGAAGGGGCTATGGTGATGACAAGTTCAAAAATAAGCAATTAACTGCTACAATCAAAGTGATGTTACTTTATGATAAAAAAACTCACGAGTTTTCAAACTCCTCCGAGCTTTCTGCCTGACTTACTTGTTTGTAAGTTTCATGAAGATCCGATCAAAACTGAAGGGGCAGCAGTGATGACAAGGTCGAAAATAGGCATTTCCAGCAATACATCACGAGAACACGCCTATATAATTTGACCCCCTTGAACTTCACTTTTATATAGTAAAACTGGGGTTCCCGGGGGTATACCTTATTTTTCTTATTTCTGCTCTAAAATATAGATTGTGGGTACTCGTTAGAACCGCCTCGATGAGGCGGTTTTAATGAGTGCCCATAATCTATATTTTGAGCAGAAATAAGAAAAATATCACATTTTTTCATCATAAAATTTTCATTTAAAATATCACATTTTTTCATCATAAAATTTTCATTGAAAGGTTACAATGTATTTGTATAGGCGTGTTTTCTTAATGAAAGGCACGTAATTCTATGATAAATGTGCCGACCTCGCCAGTATTCGAACTCATCCGAGGTTTTATTCCCAGCCACCTTACATATAAGTTCCAGAAAGATCTGATCAAAACTGAAGGGGCTACGGTGATGACAAAGTCAATATTTGGCATTTTTCAGCAATCAAAGGGATGTAACTCTATGATAAATGGGCCGACTTGGCCGGTTTTCGAACTCATCCGAGGTTTTATCTCCAGACACCTGACATATAAGTTTCAGAAAGATCCGATCAAAACTGAAGGAGCTACGGTGATGACAAGGTCAAAAATCTACATTTTTAGCCATCAAAGGGACATAACTCTATGAAAAATGGACCGACTTGGCCGGTTTTCGAACTCATGCGAGATTTTATCCCGAGCCACCTTACATATAAGTTTTAGAAAGATCCGATCAAAACTGAAGAGGCTACGGTGATGACAAGGTCACAAATCGACATTTTCAGCAATCAAAGGGACGTAACTCTATGATAAATGGGCCAACTTGACGGTATTCGAACTCATCTGAAGTTTTATCCCCAGCTACCTTACAGCATATAAGTTTCAGATAGATCCGATTAAAACTGAAGGGGCTACGGTGATGACAAGGTCAAAAAATCTACATTTTCAGCCATCAAAGGGACATAACTCTGTGATGAATGGGCCAACTTGACCGGTTAACGAATTCATCCGAGGTTTTTTTCCCCAGCCACTTTACATATAAGTTTCAGAAAAATCCGATCAAAACTGAAGGGGCTACGGTGATAACAAGGTCAATAGTCGACATTTTCAGCAATCAAAGGGACGTAACTCTATGATAAATCGGCCAACTTAGCCGGTATTTGAACATATCCGAGGTTTTATCCCCAGCCACTTTACATATAAGTTTCAGAAAGATCCGATCAAAACTGAAAGGGCTACGGTGATGACAAGGTCAAAAATCGGCATTTTCAGCAATCAAAGGGACGTAACTCTATGATTAATGGGCCGACTTGGCTGGTTTTCGAATACATTCAAGATGTTATCCCCAGCCACCATAGTATAAGTTTCAGTAAGATCCGATCAAAACTGAAGGGGCTACGGTGAAGACAAGGTCAAAAATCGGCATTTTCAGCAATCAAAGGGACGTAACTCTATGATAAATAGGCCAACTTGGCCGGTTTTCGAACTCATCTGAGATTTTATCCCCAGCCACCTTACATATAAGTTTCAGAAAGATCCGATCAAAACTGAAGGCGCTGCGGTGATGACAAGCATTTTATCAATGTATGTCAATGGGACCTTGTGGTTGCCATAGCAACTAAAGTTTTCGTGCGATTTTGAAAGAAAGCTTATGCCATCAATGCCCCACCAGAGGCATGCTACAGATGAGAACTGATTGAGATGAGCCTACAGGCTGCAGATATATAGCTGCTCAAAAGAGTGGACGGACGGCGGACGATCCACTATACTATAAGCTCCCCTGGAGCCTTCGGCCCAGGTGAGCTAAAACTGCAGGTTTAAGAATTTGAACGAAACTATCTCAAAGACACTTCCATTGGGAGAGATATATTTGCAATATACCCAATTACCGAAAGTGCGGTACCATTCATTGAAAGGGTACAGGGACACAAGCTGGTTTTGACGTTTTGAGTAGATGTTTCATATTATAAATTAAAAATATCCATTTGTTTTCTTGATCAACATTTGGGTACGCATTGAATTATTACATGGGCCTATTGGCCCACGCCCTTCGGGGCTTGATGAAATAGATTGGGTTGCATGATAGTTCCACGCAGGGCTGAGACTACTGGTAAACTGCTATGAGGAAAGTATCAGGAAAGTATTGCGAGTCGGACCATCCATGCATAAAAGCCCTAATGGTTTCATTGGGCGGAAGGGCTTGAGATGTCATCTAAGTGTCGAGCACATTACCAAAACACGTCTATTCAAATATATTTGAAAACTTTAACACTAAAAAAAAAAAAAAAAAAAAGATTTCAGACAAAAAAAAAAAAAAAAAAAAAAGATTTTTTCCTTATTTCTGCTCCAAATATTGACTGTTGGAACTCATTAGAACTGCCTCGATAATATGGTTCTAATGATTACCCCCAATCAATATTTTAGAGCAAACATATTATGGGTGCTCTTTTGAACTGCCCCAATGAGGCGGTTCTGAAGAGCACCCCAATATTTGTTTTTGCTTTCAAAAATAAAACTTTTGATGCTCTTTATAACAGCCTCAAAGAAATGGTTCTAAGACTTCCCCACGGGGCCCCTCATATGTGTTACATGTTTGAGGGATTTAACCTCTTTGATGCGGTCATTGGGCAACTAAGTGGCGAAGCAAGGGCGACAACACTTTCCAAATGAGATAGCCCGCAAAAAATAAAATAACAGCCAAAAAACGATAATAATAACACAAATGAATAATAAAAATAAACCAATTTTCTGTCATCTGTGCGACCCGTCCATGTTTAAAACCCATTCATTGGGCGGCAGGGCTTGAGACGTCATTTCATCTCAATGTCGGGTAAAAGTCCGTCAAAATGGGAATCAACGTCTCCAAAATGACCATTACAGTGTCGACTGGGAAGTTAAAACTCAAATCAAACAAACAAAATAAATTAATAATCACGACAGACATTTTGATTATAGATATAATAAAACGCTAATTTATTGAAAATGTGTTATGGCGCGATAAGCAACGGCGTCGACTAGCGACCAGGTTTCGAATCCGGATTGTTCCATGTTTTTTTGTTTTTCCTCTACTTATTGCTTTTTATTTCTTATGCATCTTTATGTTTACATACGCTGATACACATCATTTTTTTTCTTTTTGCCATCTTTTTCACAAGCGCAAACGTATTTAGTGACTGAGTTTCCTTTACATCAAATGTGATTTTATTTAAGGTTTTACATTGGGGCTTAAAGGCCTGTATGATGCATCCATGCAGAGCTGGAACTTATCGTACACGAGTACTAGTAAACTACTCAGAGGATCTAAGCCTGCCCAGGCAAAGCAGTGCGAGTCGGACTGTCCATGCTCATAAACCCTATTGATTTGCCTACAACATGATTGTAAAAGTTTTGTGATTTGAATAATTTTTCATCTAGGTGTATTTGTGGCAGGACGAAAACTGGGGTTTCGCAGCCGTGCACTTTAAAGACGGAAAAGGGCTAAATTTGATTTCTAGATTTTTACATAGATTTTAGTGCCTACAACATGGTGGTAAGTATTTTGAAATTCAGAAGAATCTCTCATCCTGCTGTGTTGCCATCCTGCTAACTTGACAGGTTCAGCAGGATGAAAATTGGTACTTTTGAGTACTGCCTTTGAAAGGACAAACAAGGCCGCATTCGACTGCTACATTTTCACATAGTTTTTTGTTGCCTACCCGATAGTGGTGAAAGTTTGGAAAGTCCGATCAATTTTTCATTATGTTGCATTTCCAGCAGGATGAAAATTAAGTTTTCATAGCCGTACGTTTTAATCGCTGACGGGAGCTAAATTTAATTTCCACTTTCTTACATAGAATTTTGTTGCCTACAATATGATGGTAAAAGTTTTGTGATTTGAAACAATTTTTCATCTAGGTGTATTTTTGGCAGGACGAAAATAGGGTTTTCGCGGCTGTGCACTTTAAAGACGGGGAAGGGCTAAATTTGATTTCTAGTTTCTTACAGAGATTTTTGGTGCCTACAAAATGGTGGTAAATATTTTGAAATTCAGAAGAATTTCTCATCCTGCTGTGTTGCCATCCTGCTAACTTGACAGGTTCAGCAGGATGAAAATTGGTACTTTTGGGTACTGCCTTTGAAAGGACAAACAAGGCCGCATTCGACTGCTACATTTTCAAATAGTTTTTTGTTGCCTACCCGATAGTGTTGAAAGTTTTGATTGTCCGATCAACTTTTCATTATGTTGCATTTCCAGCAGGATGAAAATTTAGTTTTCACAGCCGTACGCTTTAAACGCTGATGGGGACCAAATTAAATACCCACTTTCTTACATAGATTTTTGTTGCCTACAACATGATGGTAAAAGTTTTGTGATTTGAAACAATTTTTTATCTCGGTGTATTTGTGGCAGGACGAAAATTGCATTTTCGCGGCCGTACGCTTTAAAGACGGCAAGGGGCTAAATTTGATTTATAGTTTACCAATAACAATTAGGTGCCAATAACATGGTGGTTAATATTTTGAAATTCAGAACAATTTCTCATCCTGCTGTTCTTCAAACCTGCTAAATTATTAGTTTCATCCTACTGTCATGCCATCCTGCTGACTTAAT
Source organism: Lucinisca nassula (assembly GCA_963580285.1). Lineage (NCBI taxonomy): Eukaryota > Metazoa > Mollusca > Bivalvia > Lucinida > Lucinidae > Lucinisca > Lucinisca nassula. The sequence continues at coordinate 45,863,275 of OY757017.1, forward strand.
TAATATTTCATCCTGCTGTCCTGCCAACCTGCTAACTTAACATGTTTCACCCTGCTGTCCTGCCAACTTGCTAACTTAATGTTTCGTCCTGCTGTCCTGTCATCCTGCTTACTTAACATGTTTCATCCTGCTGTCCTGCCATCCTGCTAACTTTTTTGAGCTAAATTTTAAGTGGTCCAAACGGAGTACCCGAAGCAAAAGCAACAGGACACAGCACAGTTGCTAAAAGACATCGGCAATCGGGGCATAGAGACATAGATTGGGCTCGATGCTTGGAGAAATAGATTGGGCTGCATGCTTGGAGAAATAGACTGGGCTGCATGCTTGGAGAAATAGATTTGGCTGCATGCTTGGAGAAATAGATTGGGTTTCATGCATACAAACTCTATTGGTTTCATTGGGCGGCAGGCATTTAGATGTCATTTCATCTCAATGTCGTGTAAAAGTCCCACGAATTGGAAGCAATGCCTCCACCCTTTTAATGGCTTAAATGACATACTTTATTATAGTTTTTTAATTAACTGAGATAAAGCCTTGATATTTGGTATGTAGGTTCATTTTGACAATGGCTTACCACGAATACAAAAAAAAAGACCTGTGACCTTGACATGTGGCATGTGACTTACTTTATCATTGCTTTAAACCTTATGAGATAGAGCCTTCATATGTAATGTAATTGCTTCCCACTTATAGAAAAGTTTGACTGACGACATACTTTGTCATTTCTTTTGAATCGTTTGAGACAGAGCCTTCGTATCTGACATGTAGTTTTCTTGTAATAAGGGCTTCCCACTCATACAACAATTTTGACTGAACGGTGTCCTACTTTATCCTTAGAACTGTTTGAGATAGAGCCTTCTTGAGCGAGTGAGTGTTTGAGTCTTACGTCCCACCAACAGCTAAGGTCATACGGAGACGGGACCTCGGTTTAAAGACTCATCCGAAAGTCTGGAGAAGCTCGGGATCGATCCTGCGACCCCTGGTTTACACGGCGAGGAGCGTAACCACTACACCACGGAGCCTTCATATTTGCTTGTAGCTTTCTTGTGACAAGGTCTTCCCACTCACCCGCTATTTTTACTTCTGACTTTGACCTTGACCAGTGACCAAATTAAGAAAAAAAAAAGAAAAAGGCCTATGGGCTTGTTTTCAATAAGCCAGGAAACATCTTGGACTCAGGTTAGCGACCAAGGACCATCATGGCCCTCTTGTTCATTTTATGGTGGTTTGTTTGTTTGATATGAGATTTAACATCCCCGTCAGCACTGTACAGGTCATTTTGGAGATGTTGCTTCCAATTTTATGGGACTTTTACCCGACATTGAGATGAAACGACATATCAAGCCCTGCCGCCCAATGAAACCAATAGGGTTTATAAGCATGGATGGGCCGACTCGTACCGCTTTGCCTGGTCAGGCTTAGATCCTCTAAGCGGTTCACCAGTACTCGTGTGCAGTCGGTTTCAGCTCTGCGTGGAAGCATCATGTAGTCCATCTATTTCTTCAAGCCCCGATGGGCGGGGGTCGCATTTTATATTTGAATAGGCGTGTTTTTGTAAAAATGATTATGTAACTGAAAAAAGACACATTCTGCTCTGCTTTTGAACTGGAAATGGATGTCGATAAAGAATAAGTATGGGTTATGAGTCAAGGATCGTGAGAGACGGGTTGAGTGAAGGCAAAACGATAGAAAAAAATCAGTAACACAAGTGTTTGTGTCGAAGTCATACACATGCGGTCAAGATAGAACTACCAAACAGTACCCCTCGGTCTTTACTATACAGTAGAATACTCCGAAAGTTTAATGAGGTCTACAGCTGGGGACCTCGGGTCAAAAGGACATGCTACTGATATAGGCTATGCCTAGCTTTCACCTGACCTTCATAATGAGTCGGACGGTAAGTTCCCCTGTGCATTTAGATTTATGACGTCATCGGTAACTACGTAAAACATCAATAATGACAACACAGCTTGAGCACACCACTTCGTAGAAAACGTGAGGAGTTCTGGAATAGAGAATTAGGCACTGCAGCACCCTACGGTTGCAATGACAAGATAGACTCTGTAGGAAATCTTACCAGCCCTGGATGCAGCTCTGTCAGTGTGATGAGGCTCTTTGGCAGCTCTCAACGACGTAGGAGAAGTCATGGACATCGGCACTATAACCGCCCGAATTTTCATGCTGATGTGACATTCGACAATCTTCTTCCCCACGTCCAGCAACCTTTAGGACTTCATCATATTGGTTCCAAACTGTATCAACTGCCGGTTACTAAACTTCGCTCTTTGCAGAAAGAAGCTTTGGGTGTGAACACGTTCGATCCAAACTCTCCTAAATATAAGCTGGTTGCTATTATTGCGGATGTTGCCATGTTTCGGTTGTACAAGCTAGTACAAACAGTTTCTCCAGAAGAGACACCACCTTGTGACTTTCTGAAGCTTGAATTCAGAAATAAAGGTCTTGACGCCGTTCACATTGGCAATATTCTGAACAATAAAACAGTGACTTCAAACGTACCAGCTTATTTAAAAAACAAGAGCCCACCAATTATTTCCTACAGTTATTCTACTCCGATTGCACCCAAAATATTCAATTATAAAACCGTGCTGCAAGGTCTAGATGCCGAGACCATTGTCCAAAACCCCTCCGAATGTTCATGTAATGTCTCAGATTTTTGTTACAATCCAGCAGGTCACATCATTACAGGAGACCTCAATATTGTTAGAAATGACAAACTTCGAGACATTCTTTCAAAAGGCCCATAATACAGAGAACCAAAGTCTTTTACTTGGAAACAGAATTCCAAATTAATTTTGGATTCTGTTGAAGAGTATGCACGGCGCTGGGCTAGGAAAGAGGATGCGGAGGTTGACACCCTCTCCGAATGGGTAAAATCTGAAATGGCCTTCGTAAACAGACGTATAACAGTACTCAGCAGAACCATGTCTCGCCGACATTATTCGGTGTTTGATAATCCAGATGTTGCTGCTGAGTTAGCTGAACTCCATCAGAAGTTTGTCGTTGTTCCAGCTGACAAGGCATCTAACAATATTGTGTTTGTTTGCAAAACACACTATATAAACTGCTTATTAGAAGAGCTTGGTTTGAGCACTATGACAGGCAACCCAACATATAATCTTTATTCTTTGTCCAAAGATGAAATTCTGCGAAACCACCAATCGTGATGCTTTTGTTTGGAATTTCCCTCCCAGAGTAAGATATGGAACTTCCAAAGTTGTACTGGATTCCTAAGTTTCACAAGAATCCGTACAAGCAGATATATATCGCGGGTTCAGCTAAGTGCTCAACCAAAGTAGAAGTAAAACAAAGATCAGGAATTGATACAATTAACTTACTCCACCCATAAAAGACACCAAAGGGAAAGAAATACAAACATTAAGCGACCAGACCATAATGGAAACTTAAACAAAGGAAGACCATAAGGACAGTTACTTTCCCACAAAATGGCCATATGGCCATCCAAAACCAAAAGAAACAAGTAATACACACAGCAAGCAACAAACAACAACATAAATAAATCGCCACAGAAGAGCCGCCTTGGAACGGTCAGTAGAAGATTTCCACTGGGGGGCTTAAATCGATTTTACGTGGCCACAATCCTCGCCCTTACTTCCGTCGCGATTTAGACAAATAATTTGTTCAGTCCGCATGAAGGCCTCCTTACTCATCAGTGCAACATCTCCGTGAACACACAAATCAAAGAACCACAGAGGTGAGACAACGGTGAGGACTCGACAGCAAGAAACCACTGAAATGCTGGAGCAAAAGAAAACCAACAGTTAGACTCCGATGAGCCCGACCAGAGACAGGGCATCAGGCACCAACCAACATTATCTCTCTAATTTTCAATAAGCCTTTACGTTGGAGCCGTCATAGAATCTGAGGCCTGACCCACCGGCGTGCAATTTAAGAGGGAAGCAAAGTTGCCAACCGTGATTGGGTTAACTACCATGCATGCAGTCTGTCGTATAATACCCATGTTGTACCCAATCTTTTTATATCGAAGAATGATTTTACGAAATTGGGTGCTGAAGTCATTGCGGTTATATATTTTTCTGAATTTATATACTAAGTCACCATAAAATTCGGGTTCCGATAGACCTTGTTGCAGAAGAGATTTAAGTCCAATATTGAATTTTGAAATTAAATCAGAATGGCGTCTATAAAATTTTGACAAGGCTTTGTGTAGTTTATGGTACCGATAACCCTGATTAAGGAGTTTAGCCGTTAATAATTTATTACGAGTGTTGAAGTCAGTTACATACTACACACTCTAGCAAATCGAATTAATTGCGAAATATAAACGCCATAGGATGGCGCACGAGGAACATCACCATCCAAAAAAGGAAAATTTACAATCTCAAAATCAAAGTCATCGCGTTTATCATAAATTTCGCACGAAACAAATCCATCTACAATAGATAGATGTAAATCTAAAAACGGGGCCTCGGTATCAGAAGAATTTGCTTTATTTAACTGAAGTTCTAGGGGGTAAATCTGACTGATCAATCCATCAAAATAGGTATTATCAATATTTAATAAACCATCTAAATATCTAGAAGTAGAGCTAAAAGCTTCAATAATTTCAGATTGGTTATCAATGGAAAGCGACAAAATGAAGTCTCTTTCATAACAATACAAGAACAGATCAGCCACAAGAGGTGCGCAATTAGTACCCATCGGAATACCCACAATTTGTCTAAATAACTTAGTACCGAATCTAATATAAATATTGTCAAGTAGAAAGGTGAGGGCATCACACACTTTCTGACATGACCAAAGTGTATAATTCTTATGCTCTTTAGAAGTGAAAAATGCATTTCTGACATTACATGCAAGATAGAGAGAATCTTCTCTGTGAAAAGCCCATTCAATTAAATCATTAAGCTTTTCTTTTATAAGATTATGAGGAAGTGTAGTGTAAAGAGTGGAAAAATCGTAGGTAGACAGACTAGAAGCACGAAAATGTCTAGATTTCAATTAAATTAAAACCTCATTCGAATTTTTTATAGACCAAAACAGATTTCTTCCTGATCTTTCAAAGACTTTATCACAATATTTAATTACATGCGTTTTAATAGCAGTAAGACAGGAAGTTAATAATTTAGAAAGTTCAGTGGTAGTGCAAGAGCTAGAATTTGCAATAAACCGTGCTTTGTAAGGTTTTTTTATGAAGTTTTGGTAACCAGTATAGCGTAGGAAGCTTGTCTTGGCCTTCGTTAACACACACAGCAAACTTGGTGGCTGAAAGACAAACATGTTTATCTACTATAGCTCTCTCTTCAGCTAAAGGCTGAAGTTCATAGGCCTTAGTACCACCAAGCTCCTGCTTAAGCGTGTTAACAAAGTGGAGCCGTCACCCAACGACGACGTTGTTAGCGGCCTTGTCTGCAGGGGCCAAAACAAACTTCTTATGAAATTCTTGAATACCTAGTTTAAGATGACGTAAAGACGTCTTGGGCTTAGGAGGTAATAAATTAGTATTTTGAGAATAGAAAGAAATGCGTTTATTCACTAGTTTTAAAATGCTAAGTTTCCAGTCCTTAAGGGCTTTATGCTCAACATACTCTCGCTTACACCATCGATTACCGAATTCATTCAAGGAAGCAGCGATTTCATCTCTACATTTACTGAAATCAATTTTAGAAGGAAACCGATATTTCGGTCCTTTAGAAATTATATTCCTTATCCTAGAACCAGGAATAATTTTCAAATTGCCAGTTATTACATGACCAGCAGCAGGATAGCAATACTTTGAGTTTTTACAATCACATGAATCAGGAGTATTAGTATCAATATCAAGATCTGAAACAAGTTTATTGAAATTAAAAATGATAGATCTAACAGGTTTGTTATATTTATAGCAAATTATAGGTGTTTCAGTATTTTGAAAATAAGCAGGAATGGAAGAAAGCACCGATCTCTCACGGAAGATACTGGGCAAATCTATAAAATCCATACCCATATTAATGAAGGATATTTTGAAGAAATGGCGTTTATGATTAATTTCAGAATCAATGTAAGGACGGAGAGTATGCTGAGTATAGCCTCTAGTTAAGAGAGCCGCATCATATAACTGATGAGAACTATCGTAGAATTTATTCGCCTCGGTGTCCAGAAGACGTAAAACAGAAACGGGTAATGGACTTAAAAATGAAAGCATAGAGTGGCGTCCATGATTTAATAATATAATTGACAGTCACTTCAGTCTAGTATTGTTTCGTTTAAACACACGTGATTTACGTTTAAAGTTACCATTTTTCCTGGTGCCGTGAGATCTAGTTCTGCGTTTTCGACATTCCAGGAGTGAGAAAATATCAAAGTCCGGCATTCTGGAAATATTACCCTCATGATAAATGTTGTCATTAAATCCCAGTGGAAAAGGGGTCTGTAAAATTTAATCCATTTCAGTTCAGCTTCATGTCTTTTGATTATTTTGAATCTAGATGTAGAATTTGCATCGTAATAAAGTTTTTCCACTGGTTGTATAACAATGTTATTTACAGAATGACCTGTACGTCGAAAGTGATGGTACAAGAAAGTGTCAGTTTTCTTAGGCTTACTCATTCTACGATAATGCTCGTTCAATCTAGTTTTAAGCATGCGGTTAGTTTGACCGACGTACTGCATATTACAGTTTGCAGCACGTCAAGTAATTAGATAAATTAAATCTGTAGACTGTCATGTCAAATCAGACATGTTAACTACAGAGAAGCGTTTACCGTTTACAGATGAAGTAACGGTAGACGCAGTACTTAAATGCGAACAACATCTGCACCTCTTGGCATTGCACTTAGAAATACTAGGATACATTCCACTTCTTTTCCACGGATTAGTATATTTTCGAAGGATGGGCGATTTGAGAGGAGATAGTCTTATACGAAGACTACTCCCAAAAACATTGGTATTGCCTGCTCCTTTGAGATTAACTGAAGTTACAGAAGACAAATTTAAGGGTCTAACCAATACCGAAGGCAACATAGTATTAAAGTTCTTATTAGAATGAAGAATCCGTACAGAAGAAGCAGAGTGTAACCTAAGGGGTGAAATTGATATTTTAAATGTATTTGTAATACTCATTTTGGTTAATAAGGTTGTGATACCGTCAAAACTAAAGCGATGTTCATACCGGTTATTAAATAAATAAATAAAACAGCATATAAAATTACTGAAGAAGATTCCTTCGAATAGAAGGAAGGTACAACAAAAGCCCACAAAACATCCTAGTCTACTTAAAGTACAGGGATGTCAAACAAGCAGTTGTTATACAACGAGGAACGAACATCGGTTTAATAATGACCTTCAACAGGTATCTAAAGGATGTCAATTGATGGAACAGTGAAAAGCAATTGCATAAGCAATCCCTGAGGATTGGAAAAATAAGAGCATTAAATGCATGTACGGGGAGACCTTTTACAGCCGCCACACGGCACAAACAAAACAGCCCTGATATGCAAATGAGGAGTAAAACAAAGATCAGGAATTGATACAATTAACTTACTCCACCCATAAAAGACACCAAAGGGAAAGAAATACAAACATTAAGCGACCAGACCATAATGGAAACCTAAACAAAGGAAGGCCATAAGGACAGTTACTTTACCACAAAATGGCCATATGGCCATCCAAAACCAAAAGACACAAGTGATACACACAGCAAGCAACAAACAACAACATAAATAAATCGCCACAGAAGAGCCGCCATGGAACGGTCAGTACCAAAGCGTTAATCCAAAATAGTTAATCCATAGACAAAAGGGCAAATATCAATGGTCGGATCAACAGACATGGACTCCAGAAGGGTGTAATCAGGCGTCACCATGCCCATCGACCCGAACGAAGAAAAGGTGTAAATGCCGGGAAGGGTATGTCTGAGATTTTGGAAGTCTTCCTATGGCTTTCCATTGGCAAACATATCAGAAATAATTCTGGAAATGGCCACATTGTACGGATCCACAAGATCATGGTGCCTCCCATAAAACTTCTTTAGTGTTGATACCAGTTTGGTTTCTTGATACCCCTGGCATAACAACCTGGTAGTGAGCACTTCCCACGTTCCATAAAGTCCTGATACTTTGAACAGGCTCTAGCATAATGGATTAACTGTGAAACGTAAACTCCATATGCTGGTGCAGACGGGATATTACTGCTCAGGAAGGGAAAGTTAACAATGGGAAAATTGAAGTCATCTCGTTTATCGTACAGCCTAGTAGTAAGCTTCCCGTTGTCAATATAAGATGACAATCCAAGTATGTTTCCTTAATTTCAAGTTCACGTGGATAGATGAATTCCAAGTACTCTGCAAATTTAGCATTTTTCAGAGACAATAAATCATCTATAGATCTGTAGGTGAAATTGAATTGTTGTGCAAGGCGTTTTTTGTCTGCTTTGAGGAGACCTTGTACAAACCCCGCCTCATACGAGCACAAGAACAAGTTGGCAAGCAACGGTGCACAATTAATACTCATTAGTATGCCAATTGTTTGATGAAATAATAGGCCACTGAACTCCACGAAAATATTGTCAATTAGATATTCCAGCATCCTAATGACATCTGCATCAGTGTACTTTTGTGGTGCTTCAGAGTGATCTCGAACGAAGTATGTGTCTTTGTAGCCAAGGACAACATACTGGTAGCGACGGTTACCATTCTTGTGGAAAAAACATTGATTTATGATTTCCTTGAGTTTAGATTTCAATTTATCATGAGGAATAGTTGTGTAGAGCGTTGAAAAAACGAAAGATTTTATGCTGTTTACTGAGAGAAAAGACTGTGACTGAAGATGTTCTAGAAGCTCTGTGGAGTTTTTCAAGATCCACATCTGATTCATACCACTCCTGGCATATGTAGTGTCACAATATTTCTGAAGGCCATCTTTAACTGCAGTAGGGATTCGTGTTAGGATCTGTGAAAGAGGCTTTACGTCATCTTAAACTAGGTATTCAAGAATTTCATAAGAAGTTTGTTTTGGCCACTGCAGACAAGGCCGCTAACAACGTCGTCGTTGTGTGACGGCTCCACTATGTTAACACGCTTAAGCAGGAGCTTGGTGGTACTAAGGCCTATGAACTTCAGCCTTTAGCTGAAGAGAGAGCTATAGTAGACAAACAGGTTTGTCTTTCAGCCACCAAGTTTGCTGTGTGTGTTAACGAAGGCCAAGACAAGCTTCCTACGCTATACTGGTTACCAAAACTTCATAAAAAAACTTAAAAAAAGCAGACCTAAACTACTTAGTGTTTGTGTATGATAGAGACCCGCTTGAAGTATCAGGGGTAACAACCTACGTCATAGCAGAGATGTCGTACCCATTTCAGAAGCGGCCATATTGGTGTAAATAGGGTAAATAAAATGCTTCAAACTAGATTTGTACATTACGAGTCTTCAGAAAACATACTTCAGCTGGTAACGAACAATATTTGCATCACATCACTGAGCTAATTCCGCCTAGAAACATTGAAAAGGCTTCGATAACTTCGCCACAAGATTTGATTCGGCGCTGTAAACAATGATAGTTCCGACATCATTGCCAAATCAGCTTGTGTCGAATTATTTAATCAAAAGGCCACATTTCTGGGACAGATTTCAGTATGTTTGATTCTTTTATGATCTAATGCACCGACTCCGCCTACGTGTTGTGACAAATGCCTTTTGTGTAGTGAACGCCGGCAAACCTAAGAATGGTTAATACGTCACCGCTCTGACGAAGGTTGTTCCCCCTGAGTATGGTCCATCAAAACTTATTGAAAATGTCCAAATATACAGAATCCGCTGCAATTTCAAAGAAATGGCTTAGTGTCACTTTTGATTTTGAACCTTATGAACTACTTGTGGACAGAACTTCAAGCTCCTGTGGATAGAGACCTGCCAACTTGGGGCTTTCATTCCCTCATCTTCACAGCACTCCGGTTTGACAACATTAATAGCGTGATTTGGCACAGCTTTGACCCAACAGGTTAAATAGATCATTCACGTTCACATTCTCTGCTTCTCGCGATCGGTCCAAGTTCATCTAGACCAACAAAACATGGTCACGATGTCTCATGTCTAAAACGTGTTTTTAAATACAATAAATTCCCGCAATCTCGTCTTCCGTGCGTAAAATACATATCTTCAGCATTAGAGAATAGCTACGAATTCTTAGCTACGAAATTCGTAACTTCTTTTCTTACGAAGAGGTTAGTGAAACGCACATACGATTTTCTTAAGAAAGTTCGTAAGTGCACTTCTTAAACTTCGTAGATTTACGAAGTTGAGTGAAAAGGGCCCCTGATTACTATCTTCAAAACTTGTCAAATTTCACACCAAGAACTTTCATGGTAGCTAAGCGAACCTGTGGACCCACGAGACTTAAAAATTACACCAGATGCAATTATTACCTGGTAAACGCCTTGATGTTGAGTGGTGATATTTCCCCTAAATCCCGGACCTATCAGATACCCATGTGTAGGATGCTCGAAACCGGTAAAGAGCAACCAGCTAGCCTTCTTATGTGATTTCTGTGAAAATTGGGCTCACAGAAAGTGTACAAACCCACTTGTATCCCAAACTGAATTCCGACGGCTAGAACAATCCACCGAGAATTTCTACTGCCAGGTGTGTGTTGATAGACTACCACACCTATCAGAATCTTACTTCGACGTGTCAAACATTACCGAAGAGACTTTCTCATTAAACCCGTTGATACACAACACTTCTGACAGCACGAGTTACCTCTCTTACACAGAAATGTCATCAAACAGCGAGTCACATGATCTGCGGTCACATGACATAGCAGTGATCAAGATGGCGGCTCGATAGATCCTTTTCAAGAACTCGGGTGTGTACGACTCAAAAATCGTCAAAATGTGCTGATTACTTGCTTAAATGCCAACAGCACCAGCTATAAATTAAATGGAACTGGGTGACATTCTTTATGACAGACAGTCACTGGGTGACATTCTTTATGACAGACATTCTTTATGCTTTTTCGCAGAAACAAAACTTGATGATACTTGCAATCAAAACAGTACCAATGCCCCAGGTTACAAGGCATTTAGAAATGATAAAACAGCGCAGGAAGTGGGCTTAAAACTTATGTTCGATCTAACCTCCCAGTGCGACGTAGACCGGACTTGGAACTGGACTTACCAATAGAAACTATAGTGCTTGATGTTGTAATAAATAGTCCTAAATGGGATGTTATTGGGGCCTACCTGCCACCCTCAGTTTATAAACAAACTTTTCATGGATGTGTGTACCAGAGGCATACACTAAATATCTACTAAATTTGATATTTCAATTGCGGGCGATCTAAGCTGTGATTGCCTTGATATCTACAAACGTTCCACATTTTTCGATTTATGTGATATATTTGACCTTAAAAACCTCAAAAGCAATGCTACATGCTACATGAAAACCTGTGCACCATCATTAGTTGATGTTATTCTAACTAATCAGCCCCGCTTCTGTTTCAAAGCTGTAAACTTTGCCTGCGGTGTCAGTGACTGGCACAGCATGATTGGTGTGACAGTCAGGGGCACAGCAGACAGGTGTGAAAAGCGGAAAACGAAATATAGGCGCTACAAAAACTTTGAACAGAGCTCTTTCAGTGAAGATGTCGGCCGTATACCCTTTCATGCTGCCTACGTATTTGACGATGTTGACATTTACTGGGCTCATAAAAGGTTGTTGACAGATGTAACTGATGAGCATGCTCCTATCAAAGATAGATCTTTAAAGCCTAAAAGGCCTGCATTTATGAACGGGGATATTCGACGTGCAGTGTACAAAAAACGTATGCTTTTTAACAAGTAAAATAGATGCAGAACGCCTGTGTACTGGGACAATTACAGAAAACAACGAAATAAGGTCACTAAATTGAAAAGACTCTCTATGAGAGTCTACTTTTTTGAAAGATGGGCCAAAATCAAAGGACTTTTGGCCTACCATCAAACCTCTACTATCCAAAAAAGGCTCAGACGGTGGAAATGAAATCATTTTTTTCTAAAAATAACAACAGTGTCTCAGATCAGAAGGAGGTCTGCAGCATTTTCAACCAATACTTTGTAATTTTTGCCAAAGATATTGGAGATAATAATTTATAGTTTAAACCTTACTTTTCGGACCACCCAAGCATTGAGAAAATTACTGAAAATAACCTCACCAGCGAGTCAGATGATTTATTCTCTTTCAAACCTGTTGATGAATCTTATGTACACAAAACCATTTCAAAACTTAATATCAAGAAATCAACAGGAGCTGATAATATGTCAGCTAAAATTTTAAAATCTTGTGCCGACTCAGTCAGTGGTACCATCTCTACCCTTATTAATACCACATATGCATTTTGCAAGTTTCCTCGTGGACTGAAGGTAGCTCAGGTGCTACCCCTACACAAGAAAAATGGCCCTCTTGATAAGGGAAATTTTCGACCAGTTAGCCTACTTCCTACAATCTCCAAAATATATGAGAGAAATATGCATGACCAGCTGTCAGCTTACCTGGATGCCAGTTTTAACCTTTTTTGGCTGCTTTTAGTAAGGGATTTGGCTGTCAGTCTACTCTTTTGAGATTACTTGAAGATTGGCGCAAAGCCCTGGACAATCATGACTGCGTAGCTGCTATCCTGATTGATTTGTCAAAGGCGTTCGACCGCCTCCCACATGAGCTTTTGATTGCTAAGTTAAAGGCTTATGGGTTGTACAAGGAGGCGGTCGAGCCCCTGAACAGCTACCAGAGTGACAGATTTTAACAGATTAGACTGGGGCCACATACCAGTTCATGGGAAAACTATTTAAAGGCATACCGCAGGGGTCCATTTTCGGTCCCCTTTTATTTAACGTATTTATTAACGACATATTTTACTTCATTATCCACTGTATTTTATACAATTATGCAGATGACAATACTTTGTCCTATACCCATAAAGACCTTGTGACTCTGAAATCAGGTTTAGAACGAGAAAGTAAAAATCTTTTAACCTGGTTTGAAAACAATTTTATGAAAGCCAATTCCGACAAATTCCAGGCCATATGTATTGGTAACATCACTCATTGTCGTATCGATTCTTTCCAGATTGGCCAGGTCAGTATTAAATGTGATGATAGTGTGACCCTGCTGGGTGTTAATATCGACAACATGCTCAAAAACGCATTGACAATTTCCTATCAAAGCAAGGAAAACTTGTCATTTACAATTCATTTATTGATACAAATTTCAGTTATTGCCCATTGGCTTGACATTTCTGTAGTGCAACCAGCACAAATAAACTTGAGAAAATCCAAGAGCGGGCCCTGAGATTCATCAATGATGATTATTCATCTTCACCCAGGGACCTCCTCACTTTCACAAACACTCAACCCCTGCATGTGCGCAGGCTCAAACAAATGGCTTGCGAAGTTTTTAAAATTTTAAACGGAATGTCACCCAACTTTATTAGGGCTCTTATTAGCTTAAACTCATCAAAATATAATTTCAGGAGCGTAAGACAGCAGATATACCTAGAGTAAACACTACAAGGTATGGTAGGGTGACAATCTGGACAAAAAAAAAAGGGAACCCATACCCCCCTGTATAACAAGACAAGTCATATACCAAAATGTTCGTTAGCATTCGTAGTTTCTGAAACTGCCGGCATAAATTGGCATAACTGATGGCGAGCTGAGAATTCCAGGATGGCGTCCAAGATGGCCGCCATAGCTGTAAATTCCAGTTTTTCATAAAATATAAATACCACAAATCATCTTACAAACTTATTTTAATTTATTTTTCTGGTGTAGAAAGAAGATTTGTGCTAGAATAAAGAGCAACTTTTTAGGTTTGACTTGAAAACCGGTGTAAATAATTATGTTTTATTGTTTTTGTGTCTAGTTTCATAGGTGGTACATGAAAGCAATTCTGATGTTTCAAAATTTAAACAGTTTTTACATTTCTGTTGTTATATTTTAACTAAGACACAATTCTGAAATACATTTAACACTATTCTAAAATGCATTTATGGTTGGTTATGACTTTTTTACCATCAATTTAGCCCCAGGATTATCCCACCCACTCAGTTTACCAGTAAAATTCATTTACATAAATGCTCACACACAAGGGATTTGTAGGCGTGTGCTTCATTTTAGACAATTAATTAGTAGAGGACATTCACAATAATGCTTAGTTCTGTTTTCATATTGTCACAAAAACATGCCCATATGTTTTTGGCCCCCTTGAATCCCACTTTTATATAGAAAAACTAGGGTTTTCAGGGGTAAGCATTATTTTTCTAATTTATGCTTAAGGACATAGCTTGTGGGTGTTTTACAGCATCGCCACGTTGAGAGGGTTCTAACGAGTCCCCGCAATCTATGTTTTGAATAGAAATAAGAAAAAAAATTCATTTTTATCTGGATTTTTTTTTTTTGGGGGGGGGGGGGGGGGTGGGGGGGGTGAGGGGTGAGGGGGTGGTAGTAAAATCTTCCAATGGATTTGAATTATGCGTGTTTTATGTAATGTTATCTATTTAGCCATTTGAAACACCACCTCTTTATAATACTGTTTTCTGAATCCAAGCATAAACCTCTTAGTTAAACAGTGTTATATCCAAACAAAAAAAAGGAGAATAGTGTAAAATAACTTCCTTTACATGTTTTTTTGTCATTTTTTCTATGCAGTTAGTTAGGGGTTTGGACTTTGAACAGTGTTATATAAAATCGTGTTATAAAATGATTGTGCTGCTCTAAAAGGCCATATGAGACTACAAGTACAGGTTTTAAAACTGTCATAGTCCTCGGTATAAACATGAGATAGTATTGTAAACCAGTGCTTCAGCTGAAGTGCACGACCCGCCGGATGCTTTTAGCTTTATGAGAGTTACCATATATGGGTAAGGCGGCCATTTTGGTCATGTGACCTGGACCTAAAACGGTTCCCCCAATAATTGCGCCTTATCGTAAGGAGCAAAAATATATCTTAATATACTTAAGTACTGTATTCTGAATCGTTTGCAGGATAAACTGCATTCTCACTTTTCCAATACAAAAGCATATGTGTCAAAGTTTGACCTAGGCACAAAGAAGGTCAAGGTCAACCCAGGGTCACCATTTTAGCAATTTATGATGGGCCTACGTCCCAGATGCTATTTATGAAGTTTCGTGGAAATCTGCCCAGTGGTTCTGGAGAAGACTATTTTTGAAGGGTTTTTACCATATATGGCGTGGCGGCCATTTTGGTCATGTGACCTGGACCCCATGAGCAAATTTTGTTTTCCCCCATCCCATAGAGGCTCCATATGAAATTTGACTTCAATCGGCCCAACGGTTTCCGAGGAGAAGCATTTCGAAAATTTTCACATTTTTCGCCTCGGCGAGGCTATACTAAATGGAATGTAATATTTCTCAAATTCATTGGTTAGATCTCATTGATATCTATCAGTATGCCAAAAATTGTTTAAATATTCCAAGCGGTTAAGTCACTATCACCCATTTTCACAAACGGGTTACGGACAGACAGACAGACCATATATGGCTTGGCGGCCATTTTGGTCATGTGACCTGGACCCCATGAGCAAATTTTGGTTTCCCCCATCCCATAGAGGCTCCATATGAAATTTGACTTCAATCGGCCCAAAGCACGCCTACGGAACGATAGAATGCGTAACCATTGGTTAAGAACGTGAAGCAATTAGAGCGACATCCGGTTAGGAATTAGATCGCTAAAAAAGGTAAAGAAACTGTGCAGTTTCTGTGTTTCATAAGTTATATAATTTTTACGAGGAAGTTATTTAAAAAACGGGGAATTACATTCAGGAGCCCATTGATATCGGCATCTTTGGAGTAAATACCAAATCCCGTACTTCACACATTTTGGCTAAATTTAGTTTCTCCTGCTGAAGGTGAACTCAAGCCTTAGAAAACGTGTGGTTTTTCGAGGTGTTTGTTGCCTTTTATTTATTACTGCGCTTTGCTACAAGTTCAGCGTATTAACATGCACACACAATAAACATATATGGTTATATGTGTTGTGGATATTTTGCTTGTCAATGCAGCACTAGCGAGAAATCACCACGGAAAAGGTCGAAAATGGTTGGTTACGCATTAGATCTATAGAAATGATAAAAAAAACTTGCATCTATAAAGCGGATCTGTTTTCATCTCCACGGCCCCAGAATCACCCGCACCTTGTTCTACGGAACCATTTTTAGCCAACCTGATAAGCAGTGCGCTATTGATTCGATAATGACATAGTATTTTATGGAAACATTTTCAGTCTCCAGAATCATAGTACCGAATGATTTTCACTGACTTTTACGCTGTGTTTGTTTTATCAATGGTCCGGTAATTGCCTGAAATGAAATTAAACAGGTTTTGGAGTTTTAATTTCTGCGAAGAACTCCTCATCTGCCAAAATTTGCTGGTTAAGCATTAGATCGTCTGGTTAAGCATTCGATAGCCAGAGAGAAGAAAATCTCACCAGTTGCTGCCTAAGTAAATGCCAGCAGCTTACTACAATAAAAGATTTCTAAATTATGTTAAAATCACCAGAGAAAGAAAGCCGTGATGAAAAATACTTTTTTGGACAAGACCATTAAATGTCTGGGTATCATGCTTATCTGACCGAATGACGCACAGATTCATAAATAAGAGGTCATTACTTGCTTTTGTAGAAAACAAAATGGCCAGCTAACGCTTTTTAATGGCGATTAAATCTATAGCGTGTTTCTATGGTCAAACATGAGAGAGCCAGGTTGAGCATAAGACACCCATGATTATAAACTTGGTGCTTATAAAAAATAGAAGTAAAGCAATGATCAGGAATCAATACCAGCTGGCTATCCAAAATGCGATACATACAATCAGTGACAAACAATAACATAAATAAACCGCCAAAGAAGAACCGCCTTGTAACAGTCAGTGAAAAGAATTCCACTGGGAATTGTTTGTCAGTCGACCCAAAGGTGCTCAGAAGAAAAGCTGTTCTATGCTTAAGTGCACGTGAATATCACTGACTTGTCGGGAAATCTATTAGAATGAAAATAGTCGCAGTGAGGTCAGACTGTTGTGAAAAACTAAAGATGGTTATCTTGGAAACATAGGATGGGCTTGGCAAAGAGTGTAGACCCTGATCAGACGCTGCAGAATCCGGCGTCTGGTGAAGATGTACACTATTTGATTGGACACTGGAATTTAAGAGATTAATGAAACAGTTTAAGACTATTTCTCCTACCTACACTCGGAGGCAATAGACCCACCAGTCCTTTGTTTTTTGGGTTTTTTTTTTTTTTAAATCACATTATATTTTGTGCAGAAATGAGAAAAATATCACAATTTTTCATCTTAAAGTTTTCGTTTTTTTTGGCGAAAAAGGTTACATTGTATTTGTATAGGCGTGTTTTCGTATTGATTATTCAAAGAAACAAAATGATGTGGAGAAAACAAATGTCTACAACCTTTTTAGTACTAAATACAATATTATCAATAGTCGGTCGATAGTGAACAAAAAGCTGGACTTTTGGCTTAATGTAAACTGCCTAATCACTGCCTAGATACATTCGTGAGAAAATATTGCTCCATATTCAAAACGGTTTCAAAAGTTCCTCATATCTAAACATGATACTGCAGATGGAAGAAAATATTAGAACTTGTATGTTCTATCAATTTATTATATCTATATTTTTCCTCATATCTAAAAATGACACTGCCGATGAAACAAAATGTTATAGCGTGTATGTTTTATTAAGAAGGAAGATTAGATCATGGAAGATTAGCTGAGGGCCTCGTGGAAGATTAGCTATTACATGTAATTTTGTATGTGCTAAATGTTGCTACCCTCACTAAATAAAGTCCTTACTTACTTACTGACTGACTGACTGACTTACTTACTTACTTCTCTCAATTTATTTAATGAACGCACCTGTCCTCCTGTTTACTCAAAATTTATAAATTTTACAAATGGATTCTAGTTCGTCTTGATTAACATGATTAAGAATACATGGTGTGTCATTCTTGCGCGGTTTGTATTAATAAGAAGTTGGTTTTAGACAATATCTTTATCTTATCGTTTTGACAGTTAGCATAGAACTCACGGGATCTCCGATCTGGGTTATCGATCATGATACAGACATATATCTTGGGGGCATGCGCAGTCGCAGTAGGATATTCCGGCTACCTATTTGCTTTGCAGAGGCGAGCTAAAACAAATACGCCTTTCTTTTGCGTTACTATGCCTTTTTTCGCATTACTACGCCTTTTGATTCGCGTAAAAACGCCTTTGATTCGCATCACTGCGCCTTTCTTTTGCGTTACTACGTCTTTCTTTTGCATTAGTATGCACTTTTTCGCGTTACTACGCCTTGTTTTTCCGTTACTACGCCTTTTTTGCGTAGCTTCGCCTTCTGATTGGCGTTACTGCGTCTTTTGTTTTGCGTTTCTACGCCTTTGTTGCGTTATTACGTCTTTTGTGTCGCGTTACTATGCCTTTACGGTATTTTATTTTCTCCTACATAAGCCAAATAGGCTTTCGTATCTGCAGTGTTAACGATCTTACCCTTAGCCTTTCACGCCTGAGTTTCTTAAACGGGTTCTCTCCATTTTTTTTATTTTGGGCAATTCTTGTTAATAGGGGATTTAGTCAAATTCATTTACAGGATGGCGAACATCTTTGATTCTCGGATGAGACGGTTCATTAATGGCCGTCACATCCGGATATAGATTTAATCGCCATTACAAAGCGTAAGCTGGCCATTTTGTTTTCTACAAAAGCAAGTAATGACCTCTTATTTATGAATCGGCGCGTCATTCGGTCAGATAAGCATGATACCCAGACATTTAATGGTCTTGTCCAGAAAAGTATTTTTCATCACAGCTTTCTTTCTCTGGTGATTTTAACACAATTCAGAAACCATATGTAGACCACCTTTTATTGTAGTAAGCTGCTGGCATTTACTTAGGCAGCAACTGGTTTGATTTTCTCCTCTGGTTATCGAATGCTCAACCAGACGATCTAATGCTTAACCAGCAAATTTTGGCAGATGAGGAGTTCTTCGCAGAAATTAAAACTCCAAAACCTGTTTTATTTCATTTCAGTCAATTACCGGACCATTGATAAAGCAAACACAGCGTAAAAGTCCGTGAAAATCATTCGGTACTATGATTCTGGAGACTGAAAATGTTTCCATAAAATACTATGTCATTATCGAATCAATAGCGCACTGCTTATCAGGTTGGCTAACAATGGTTCCGTAGAACAAGGTGCGGGTGATTCTGGGGCCGTGGAGATGAAAACAGATCCGCTTTATAGTTGCAAGTTCTGTTATCATTTCTATAGATCTAATGCGTAACCAACCATTTTCGACCTTTTCCGTGGTGATTTCTCGCTAGTGCTGCATTGACAAGCAAAATATCCACAACACATTTAACCATATATGTTTATTGTGTGTGCATGTTTATACGCTGAACTTGTAGCAAAGCGCAGTAATAAATAAAAGGCAACAAACACCTCGAAAAAAACACTCGTTTTCTAAGGCTTGAGTTCACCTTCAGCAGGAGAAACTAAATTTAGCCAAAATGTGTGAAGTACGGGATTTGGTATTTACTCCACAGATGCCGATATCAATGGGCTCCTGAATGTAATTCCCCGTTTTTTAAATAACTTCCTCGTAAAAATTATATAACTTATGAAACACAGAAACTGCACAGTTTCTTTACCTTTTTAAGCGATCTAATTCCTAACCGGATGTCGCTCTAATTGCTTCACGTTCTTAACCAATGGTTACGCATTCTATCGTTCCGTAGGCGTGCAAAGGATTCCGAGGAGAAGCAGTTCGAAAATTTTCACATTTTTCGTCTCGGCGAGGTTATACTAAATGGAATGTAATATTTCGCAAGTTCATTGGTTAGATCTCATTGATATCTATCAGTATGTCAAAAATTGTTAAAATATTCCAAGCGGTTAAGTCACTATCACCAATTTTCACAAACGGGTTACGGACGGACAGACAGACTGACAGACTGACCGAATGACAGAATGACACGGTGATTTTAGGGCACTCTTAGAAAATCAACCGACTTCAGTCGGTCGCTTTTTCTGCGGGTCGTGCAACAAGTTCTTACAAATGTTAGTTTTTGTTTGTTTGTTTGTTTGAATTGGGGTTTAACGTCCCTGTCGGCACTATTAAGGTCATTTTGGAGACGTTGCTTCCAATTTTGTGGGACTTTTACCCGACATTGAGATGAAATGACATCTCAAGCCCTACCGCCCAATGAAACCAGAAGGCTTATCTGGACGATCTGACACACACCGCTTTGCCTGGGCAGGCTTAGTCCTTCTTAAAGCCGGTTTACCAGTACTCGTGTGTGGTCAGATTCAGCTCTTTGTGGAAGCACCATGTAACCCGATCTATTTCTCCATGCCCCGAAGGGCTGGGGCGACTTACAAATGTTAGTTTGCTTGTTTATATTGGGGTTTAACGACCCAGTCAACACTATTTAGGTCATTTTTGAGTTTGTCAGTTAACTTATCCACACTTTTCCTGGGCAGACTTATACGTAAGTGATTAACCATTACCGGGAGAGAATGACCGTAGAAAAGATTTCATGATCAATCTCCACGAAAGAATGTTGCCGACCCCGGCAGGTATCGAACCGAAGTCCTCACGATCACCATTTAGGCGCTTACAAATGTAAGACCTAGTCAAACATTCTTTACTACTTGTAAGCTTGAGTACATGGTTGTACTTTCTATGAGCAAATGCAGTCATCACTACACTGATCAGGCTCTTTACAACCATATCAGTTAATAGAGGTAGGCTGCTTGCGTCTGCGTTATGAAATGCGGAATGAATAACCCAGTTTCAGGATCAACAATATGCCCTAGGTCTATAGGGCTAGGCAAATTAATCTTAGATTTTATAGCTCCCCACCAAATCAGTAGCTGATATGTACACCTGTACAAATGGAGCAAAAAAACTATTAGTTGGTGGTATATGACTAGATCTAACTCTGGATATTTGGAGCACCATTGTTGTCTAATGTGTTTGTCTGAACAGCAAACCTACAGAAAAATTGTTGCTTCCTTAACTGGCCCTGAGACATTTGACTCAATACAAAGATCTGAAATCTCTTGAAGCTTGAAGTCTGATTTAGGCATTCTTCTTGCCTATACTATGTTAAGAAGAGCAGGTATCACATCCTGTAAGGCAATACAGACAGCATCTGACTATAGCTTCCTGAAAACAGTGTGAACTGGAATACCTGGTGCAGTATTGAGCTGAGCAGCAACAACCTCACAGGATACTTTCAGAGATTTGTTCTCAAAATAGAAGTAA
Organism: Lucinisca nassula; assembly: GCA_963580285.1. Taxonomy (NCBI): domain Eukaryota; kingdom Metazoa; phylum Mollusca; class Bivalvia; order Lucinida; family Lucinidae; genus Lucinisca; species Lucinisca nassula. The sequence goes on from OY757017.1 coordinate 45,884,580, forward strand.
AGTGATACAATTAATTTACATCTCCCAACAATGAATCTAAAGGGAAAGAAACACAAACATGAAGTAACTAGAACTTAATGGAAACAACACCAGAGGAAAGCCAAAATGACAGTTACTGTCCCACAAAATGGCAAACTGGCTATCCAGTTATATTATAGAAACCACCCACAATGAAGTTATCAACAAGCCCTTATAAGATGGTTTTTATCACAACCCATCACTGCTAAGTATGCCATGCATATTTGCAAGCTCTACTAAACACAATACCAATACACAGGCTTATAATAAGTAGAAGTAAAACAAAGATCAGGAATTGATACAATTAACTTACTCCACCCATAAAAGACACCAAAGGGAAAGAAATACAAACATTAAGCGACCAGACCATAATGGAAACCTAAACAAAGGAAGGCCATAAGGACAGTTACTTTCCCACAAAATGGCCATATGGCCATCCAAAACCAAAAGACACAAGTGATACACACAGTAAGTAACAAACAACAACATAAATAAATCGCCACAGAAGAGCCGCCTTGGAACGGTCAGTGGAAGATTTCCGCTGGGGGGCTTAAATCGATTTTACGTGGCCACAATCCTCGCCCTTACTTCCGTCGCGATTTAGACAAATAATTTGTCCAGTCCGCATGAAGGCCTCCTAACTCATCAGTGCAACATCTCCGTGAACACAAAAATCAAAGAACCACAGAGGTGAGACAACGGTGAGGACTCGACAGCAAGAAACCACTGAAATGCTGGAGCAAAAGAATACCAACAGTTAGACTCCGATGAGCCCGACCAGAGACAGAGCATCAGGCACCAACCAACATTATCTCTCTAATTTTCAATAAGCCTTTACGTTGGAGCCGTCATAGAATCTGAGGCCTGACCCACCGGCGTGCAATTAAAGAGGGAAGCAAAGTTGCCAACCGTGATTGGGTTAACTACCATGCATGCAGTCTGTCGTATAATATCCATGTTGTACCCAATCTTTTTATATCGAAGAATGATTTTACGAAATAAGTCTATTAACAAGATGCTGGATTTATTTCACAATGACAGTTAAAAATTTATTGAACCATTTTCCTGACATTTAGACAATTTTGTTTGTTTGTTGTTTTGTTTGAAGTTTAACGTCCCATCAACACTGTAAAGGTCATTTTGGAGACGTTGCTTCCAATTTTGTGGGACTTTTACCCGACATTGGGATGAAATGACTCCTCAAGCCCTGTCGCCCACTGAAACCAACACAGCTTATAAGCATGGACGGTCCGACTCGCACCGCTTTGCCTGGACAGGCTTAGATCCTCTAAGGGGTTTACCAATACTCATGTGCGGTCGGTTTCAGCTCTGTGTGGAAGCATCATGCAGACCATCTATTTCTTCAAGCCCCGATGGGCAGGGGTGGGGGGGGGCGAAGACATTTGGACAATATAGCCACTGGAGATGAAGTTCCTCAAGAGATAAAGAAGTCTGATAAGTTGCCATAAAATGGGTCAAAAGCCATTTGAGTCATTCATGCAGGAAAGGCGCATACCCATAGCTTGTTAGGCAGTCCAAAGAACAATCTTATGAGCCTTTGCCTGGGTCAAAACTCCAGACTATGAGTGATATCTGGTCAATGGCACAGGTGTCTGGGGAAACCAGTCTGAGGAACTGACTGCCAAGGGTGACGAGATATATGCTTTCTATACATCAATTCATTCATTCAAGGTCTTGTCTTTCAAAAATGCTCATGATCACGCGAGTTTGTTTACAGATGAAGAATGTATGATGTCTACCAATAAGTCGGATTTCCTTGAAAAACTAGAAAGACTTGCTGGTTGTATAATATTTGACGGAATGTCTGTACTTAAAATGTTACAGCATTCATCATGTCTCAAACTGACATATCAACAGATGGCTGCTATGTTTTGGTATTTCAGTCTTATTGCAGTATGTTTCCTCTGGCTTTCTTTGCCGGATCATTAGAGGGTCACTGATGAGGTTTTATTAGCCGAAACTACGTAGTATGACCCATCTTCTTTCTCATGAATGTTTTCATTGCTCTTAAAGGAACTCATTTTTGATTTTTATTCTTACCATTATTTGGGTAGCTACCATTCATTCGGTTTTGAGAGGAATGAGGCAAACAAGTCTCAAATCACAGACCCAACAAAAGTGTGGAAAGACTGTTTCTTCACACGCGCCTGTGTCTAAGAGGAAAAATATAGTAACTGGTGATTGATAGATACTTTCAAGCAGTAAAAGCAAGAACTTTACACTAGATACCTTAACGAAAATTGCCATGAGCTTCTTAAGAAAAATGCCACGGTTGTTGTTGACTTGAGAACAAGGCTCTGAAGTTTCCGCTGATGTTGTTCCTGTTCAGCATGAACTTTATTCCAATCGTGAAGAAGCTGATAGTAGAATGATTTGCAACTAGCCGTTGCAGGTCCTCTTAATGTCAGTTCTAATACCGATGTTTTATTTCTACTTGTGCATCACTTTAATCTTCTTTATGCTGATGACAGGCAGAAAAGGTATTCATGCTGACTGCACCAGGTATATTCCAGTTCACATTGTTTTCAGGAAGCTAGAGGCAGATGAAAGGGCAATTATGCTGTCTGTATTGTCTTATGGGTTGTGAACTTGTGATACCTGCTCTTCTTTACATAGTACAAGCAAGAAGAAGGCATTTCATGTTCTGCCTAAACCAGACTTCCAGCTTCAAGAGATTCCAGATCTTGGGACTGAGTCAAATGTCTCAGGGCTAGTTAAAGCAGCAGCAATTTCTTTTTAATGCACAGGTGTGCATATCCGCTACCAATTTGATGGGGAGCTATAAAATCTACGATTAATTTGCCTAGCCCAGTAGACCTAGGGCATACAGAGTAAACCGCTTAGAGATTCTAAGCATGTCCAGGAAATGTGGTGCGAGTTGGACCATCCTTGCATATAAAACGTTTTGGTTTAAATGTGTGGCGAGGCTTGAGATGTCATTTCACATCAATGTCGGGGAAAGTCCCACAAAAATGGAAGCAATGTCTCCAAAATGCAAAATGACTGATACAGTGTTGACGGGGACTTTGTACCTCAAATCAAACAAAATATAACCTAATTGTATAGCATATCCTCTTTACACCACGTTTTTACATCACAGTTTTGGCTATAACACTTTATAAGTCCCAAAACCTAGCCAGTTACACAGCAAAATGACAATAAAAGTTCTTTTAGATCAATGTGATGAACACTATTTTGCTGTTTTGTTTGGATGTAGCACTGCTTAATTAAGACGGTTAATGCTCAGATCCCGAAATCAGTGTTATAAAGAGGTGTTTTTTCCTAAAAGCTGATCATATAATATAGTATGAAAACAGAACTAAGCATAAGTTTCAATGCCCTCTTCTACTTGTTGTGTAAAATGAAATCCTCGCCTGCAAATCCCTTGAGCGTGAGTATTATGTGAATGAATTGTACTGTTAAACTGAGTGGGTGGGGTAATCCTGTGGCTAACTTTATGGTAAAAAAGTCATAACAAACCATAAATGTACTTGGGAATAATGTTAAATGTATTTTAGAATAGTACTTTAGTTAAAATAAAACAATAGATAAATAAAAACTGTTTAAACTTTTGAAACATCAGCATTGCCTTTATGTACCACCTATGAAACTAGACACAAAAACGATGGAATGTCTTTTATTTCACCGTTTTTCAAGTCAAACCTAAAATGTTGATCAATAACCTAGCACAAATCATCTTTCTTTACCAGTAAAAATATTAAAATAAGTTTGTAAGATGATTTGTGGCAATATTATGTGAATGAAATTTACTGGTAAACTGAGTGGGTGGGGTAATCCTGGGGCGAAATTGATGGTAAAAAAGTCATAACTAAATGTATTTTAGAATAGTGTTAAATGTATTTTATAATAGTGTCGTAGTTAAAATAAAACAATAGATACGTAAAAACTGTTTACATTTTGAAACATCAGAATTCCTTTCATGTACCACCTATGAAACTAGACACAAAAACAATAAACTATATTTTTTTTCACTGGTTTTCAAGTCAAACCTAAAAAGTTGCTCTATATTCTAGCACAAGTCTTCTTTCTACACCAGAAAAATAAAATAAAATAAGTTTGTAAGATGTTTTGTGGTATTTATATTCATATTTTACGAAAAACTGGAATTTACAGCTATGGCGGCCATATTGGACGCCATCTTGGATTTCTCAGCTCGCCATCATTTATGCCAATTTATGCCGGCAGTTTCAGATACTACGGATGCTGACGAACATTTTGGTATATGACCTGTTTTGTTATACGGGAGGGGGGGGGGTATGGGTTACTACCAGAAACAGTGGACTTTTTGGCCCATTGTCACCCTACCAGTATGGACTGAGGCATTTCAGGTGCGAGGCGCCACGCATCTGGAATTGCCTTTCTAATGAACTGAGGCTAGCAGAGTCCTACCCTCGGTTCCGTAGAAATGCTCAATTCCTGGAGCAGCCTCGGATGTGGCTGCACCCTATCTTCTGGTTAATGTTCAGATGTTCATCTTTGTTGAGTTTGTTTAAAAATATTTTCCCTGTTTACAGATGCATCATATCTAGTATCGTGACTGCTGCGGCTATTTCCTTATTATTTTTCGCTTTCGTGTAAGGCGCTCTTATAAGTTGCCTTAATCTTTTTCATATAAGGTAATGGATGCTGCAGACTCTTTCATCAGTTACTTAACTTCAGTTACAGTCCCATGGTTGTAAGTATATTGCAGCCTTTTTGTGCGTATACTTTATTTAGGGCAAGAGGCCAACATGACTCTCTGGAGAAGGGGTCACCTCTCATAGCGATGCTGGTCTGATGTGGCCCCTCCATCAGTGCTTCAAGTACTGCATACATTTAGACATTTTCTTTAAACTACTATAGTCTATGACATGTACTTATTGTATAGTCTATGATATGTACTTATTGAGAATTATCTTAACTAATGTAATTTATGTGTAATTTATGTTTAACCTCTTAATTACATGTACTGTGATATGTTTGTTGTATTTGTTGCTTTACAACTGTTTGTGGAAGTAAAAGCCCTACTGGGCTTATGTTATATGTTACTCATATTCAACAAATATTCTATGTCTATGTCTCTTTGATCTAAGTTAGTGGACGCTTGCATGTTCGTTACGGCCATGGAGATAAATTTTGCATTAAATTGTGAACTGTAGACATTTTGAATAATTCACCGTCATCATAATATATTATGAACAGTATCTCTAGTAAAGATAAATTGGAAAAAACCAATGAAATATAGTTGCCAAGTCATGCAAATAAGAGAAAAACATTTTATAGCCCTTGCATTAGAAAGCAAAATGGCGGAGCAGAAGCGGAATTTTTATACCCTACCCCGGTTCATTCGATCTTAGCCAATCACCCTTCTATCAAGGCTATCATTTTTCTGTGTGATAATAGAGATGAAATACTGACGTTTGTAACAAGACATTATTTGGTGTTTGTTTGTTTTCGAGTTTAACGGCCCAGTCAACACTATTTTAGGTCATTATTGAGCCGGTCAGTTTTCTTATCCACACTTTTCCTGGGCAGGCTGAACAAATCATTTGTCTAAATCGCGACAGAAGAAAGGGCGAGGATTGTGGCCACGTAAAATCGATTTAAGCCCCCCCCCCCCCCCCCCAGTTGAAATCTTCCACTGACCGTTCCAAGGCGGCTCTTCTGTTGTGATTTATTTATGTTGTTGTTTGTTACTTACTGTGTGTATCACTTGTGTCTTTTAATTTTGGATGGCCATATGGCCATTTTGTGGGAAAGTAACTCTCCTTATGGCCTTCCTTTGTTTAGGTTTCCATTATAGTCTGGCCGCTTAATGTTTGTATTTCTTTCCCTTTGGTGTCTTTTATGGGTGGAGTAAGTTAATTGTATCAATTCCTGATCTTTGTTTTACTTCTACTTTTTATACCTAAGCGGTTAACTAGTACAGTGCACATTCTTTCACCAGAAACTGACAACTGCCCTTCTTGAATCAGCGGAATGACCGTAGAAAAGATTTCATGATCAATCTCCATGAAAGAATGTTGCCGACCCCGGCAGCTATCAAACCCGCGTCCTCCTGATCACCAGTCAGACGCGTATCCGACTGAGCTACCGAGGCCGGCCCTTATTTGGTGTGATTCACCGTCTTATAAGACAGGGGGCCACATCAAACCTACAAATTAAACTTTTACCGACTTTTTGAGCTAGAATTTTGAAACTGTCACAGGTGGATGAGGACTGGAGGAAGGTATACGGAATTTACATTTGACCACGCAGGGGGTGGGGCCTGAACCTGCCCGAGGGGTCAAAATCTATTTGGTACAGACATAGGGTAGGCTGAAATGTTATGAGCCTGACCAAGAAGCAGGCATCGAACAGCCATGAAATTTTGTATTCATTAAACCCAAACCTTTATTACTTGATCTGACTCAAATGAGTTCAAGTTTACCTGCAATAACGTAGAAATTCTAGACTTTGAAAATTGATACTAGCACGTTATTGAGAAAATGGACAAAATCTGACATCGAGGTGTCATCAAGTGCCTCCATAAAAAGGGGTTAGCTCCTAAGGACATTCATGCCGATATGGTTGCTACATTAGGGGATGATGCTCCTTTGTATGCAACCGTGAAAAGGTGGGCAGCAAATTTTAAGATGGGCAAGGACAGCCTTGAAGATGATGACCGTTGTGGACGACCCACAACGGCAACAACTGAGGAAACCATCAGCCAAGTGCACAGGGCCGTGCTGGATGACAGGCGTTTAATTGTGAATCAGTTAGATAACACTGTTGGCATCTCCCGTGAACGAGTAGAGAACATTCTACACAGTGAATTAGGAATGTCGAAGGTTTCCGCCAGATGGGTGTCACAGCTTTTGACGCCTGACCAAAAGTTGACCAGACTGAACCTGTCACAAGCCAACTTGGCTATTTTTGAAGCAAACCAAGATGGGTTTCTTGACCGTTTTGTCACTCAGGATGAGTGTTGGGTTCATCACTTTGAGCCAGAGACCAAAAGACAATCCATGCAATGGAAGCACCCTGGCTAACCCCCTCCAAAGAAGGCAAAGGTCGTCTCCTCTGAAGGTGATGGCATCAGTGTTCTGGGATGCCAAGGGTATAATATTCATAGATTACCTTTAAAAGGGCAGAACAATTAATTGGGAGTATTATGCAGATTTGCTAAAACAATTGCGAAAAGACCCGGACAATTGACAAAATGGGTCTTGTTCCATCAGGACAATGCGCCTGCTCATAAATCGGTTGTCGCAATGGCTGCTGTGCATGACTGTGGCTTCACACTTGTCGATCACACTCCGTATTCACCTGATCTAGCTCCATCAGATTATTTCCTGTTTCCAAACATGAAAAAGGACTTGGCTGGGCAGCGAGGAGGTGATAGCTGCTGTGGAGGAGTTTTTCAGGGACCAAGATGAGACCTTCTATATCACTGGGATCCAAGGACTCCAGCATCGCTGGAGGAAGTGTGTGGGCAGGAAGGGAGACTATGTTGAAAAATAAGGCACTTTCAGCATGGACAAACCATTGGATCTTGGTCAGGCTCAGAACTTTTCAGCCTACCCTCGTAGTCATGTTGCATATCATATCAAATGTAATGAATGGTAGAATAAAGTGATGCAAAAATTTGTCCCAGAGGGCATGTCTGAGGGTCACCAGAGGTAAACAAGAAGTAATGTTGGTACTTTCAGCGGCGCGGGGCTATGGGTCGGCGCGCGCCATCGACTTGCTGTAGTTAAATAGTTACATTAAATATTTTACAGCTACTTTGTAAAACAAAGTCAAACCTACGGAACCCGGGAAGGGACAAGCAATTTTTAATATGTTGTGCGAACAAGATATTAGGTTGTACGAACAAGATATTATTATGTGCGCACAAGATAAAATGTTGTGCGCACAAGATATTCTGTTGTGCGGACAACATAATATGTCATGGGCGCAAAACATAAGATCTTGTGCGCACAATATATTATCTTGTTCGCACAACTTAATATATTGAGCGTACAAGATATTATACAAGTTTGTTTGTTTGTTTGTTTGATTTGAGGTTAAACGTCCCTGTCAACACTGTAAAGGTCATTTTGGAGACGTTGCTTCCAATTTTGTGGGACTTTTACCCGACATTGAGATGAAATGACATCTCAAGCCCTATTGCCCAATGAAACCAATAGGGTTTATTAGCATGGACGGTCCGCCTCGCACCACGGTTCCTGGACAGGCTAAGTTTACCAGTACTTGTGTGCGGGCTGGATTCAGCTCTGCGTGGAAGCATCATGCAGCCCATATATTTCTTCAAGCCCCTATGGGCGAGGGCCATAAGATATTATACAAGATATTGTTTGTATAACAAAGATCTTGTGCGGACAACATAATAGCTTATGCGTCTGATTAAAATGTGCGAACAAGATATTAAGTTGTATGAACAAGATACTATCTTGTGCGCACAAGATATTATGTTGTCCACACAATATATTAATGTGTGCCAACAATATACTATGTTGTGCGCACAGGATATAATGTTGTCCGCACAAGATCTATGTTGTACAAACAAGATAATATGCGTGCGAACAAATTAATAAGTTGTGCGAACAAGATATTATGTTGTCCGCACTAGATCTATAATGTGCAAACAAGATATTAATTTGTGTGAACAAGATCATCTTGTTCGCACAACATATTGAAAAAGATTGCATATTCCTTCCAGGGTTCCGTACAACCCTCGTGTAAAGCTACAAAAAGGACACTTTGTATTTCTTGTAAGGTTTAGCGGAACTTACGTTTAATGTTTGTTTCCTTGAAATAGCTTCCTCCCGTCTCTGGTATCGGTTCCCACCAGGCGCCCCATACAGAGACGTTTGTTACCATAGATTCTAACGTCAAGTAGCGTTTCGTCACTTAACGTTAAACGTTAAGTTACGTTAAAGAACGTACTTTTTATGGGTAGGTTTTGCAGGTTTTGCCCGAAAAAAAAGTCATTTCCTTATGTAAAAGACCTAAACAGACTGCGAGTAATGGCCAAATGCGACCGATCGCAATATTAGTAGAAAGAAAGAAAGAAAGATTCTCTCACCTGAGTGACACTGTCTATTTTTCGCTCTGGTGGTCATCTTGTTTGTCAGAGCGGAACGATTTTAGCTATTTTGGAAGGGAGTCACCTAGGCAAGATTCCTGCGAAGTTTGAATCAAATCGGCCCAATGGTTTTGGAGGAGTTCGCGTTTGAAGCAAATTTACGTTTTTCTATTTTTAGCTCTGGTGGCCATTTTGTTCACCGGAGCGGGATCGTTTAAGCTAATTTGGTAGAGGGTCATCTATATTCCTACGAAGTTTGTATGAATACAGGAGGAGTTGTCGTTTGAAGATTTTTTTTTCTATATTTACCTCTGGTTTCAGTCTTGTTTGTCAGAGCAAAACTATTTTAGCAATTTTGGTAGTGAGTCACCTAGGCAACATTCATGTGAAGTTTGAATCCATTTGGCCAAAGGGATTAGGAGGATTTCGCGTTTGAAGCAAATATTCTATTTTTAGCTCTGGCACCCATTTTGTTCATCCAATCAAATCGTTTTAGCTATTTCGGTAGAAGGTCATCTAAGGATTATTCCTATGCAGTTTGAATGAAATTGGCCTAAGGGTACAGGAAGAGTTCTCGTTTCAAGATCTGTTCTATTTCTTGCTCTTGTGGCCATCTTGTTTGTCAGAGCGGAACAATTTTAGCTATTTTGGTAGGGAGTCACCTAGGCACCTAGGTAGGGAGTCACCTAGTTTGAATCATATTGGCCCAAGGCTTTAGGAGAGGTTCGCGTTTGAAGCAAATTTACGATGGTTTTCTATTTTAAGCTCTGGTGGCCATTTTGCTCAGGAGAGCGGGATCGTTTCAGCTATTTTGGTAGAGGGTTACCTAAGCAACATTCCTATGAAGTTTGAATGAAATTGGGCCAAAGGTACAGGAGTTTTCGTTTGAAGATTTTTTTTTCTATTCTGAGCTTTGGCGGTCATCTTGTTCATCAGAGCAGAACGATTTTAACTATTTTGGTAGGGAGTCACCTAGCCAATTTTTCTGTGATGTTTGAATGAAATTGGGCCAAGAGTACAGGAGGAGTTTACATTTGAAGATTTTTTTTCTATTTTTACCTCTGGTGGCCATCTTGTTCATCACAGCGGAACGATTTTAGCTGTTTTGGTAGGGGTCACCTAGCCAACATTCATGTGAAGTGTGAATCGAATTGGCCAAAGGGTTTAGGAGGAGTTCGCATTTGAAGCAAATTAACGATCTTTTCTCAATTTTTAGCTCTTGCGGCCATTTTGTTCATCGGAGGTGAACTGTTTTAGCTATTTTGGTAGAGGGTCATCTAAGCAACATTCCTCTGAAGTTTTAATCGAATTGGCCACAGAGTACAAGAGAAGTTGTAGTTTGAAGATGTTTTCTATTTTTGGCTCTGGCCATTTTGTTTGTCAGAGCAGAACGATTTTAGCTATTTTGGTAGGGAGTCACCTAGGTCACATTCTTGTGAAGTGTGAATCAAATTGGCCCAATGGTATAGGTGGAGTTTGCGTTTGAGGCAAATTTCGGATGTTTTTCTATTTTAGCGCTGGCGGCCATTTTGCTCATCCGAGCGGAACCGTTTTAGCTATTTTGGTTGAGAGTCACCTAAGCAACATTCCTATGAAGTTTGAATGAAATTGGGTCAAGGGTACAGGAGTTAACTTTTGATTTGTTTTCTATTTTCAGTTCTGGCGGCCATCTTGTTCATCAGAGCAGAACGATTTTAGCTATTTTGGTAGGGAGTCACCTAGGCACCTAGGTAGGGAGTCACCTAGTTTGTATCATATTGGCACAAGGCTTTAGGAGAGGTTCGCGTTTGAAGCAAATTTTTGATGGTTTTCTATTTTTAGCTCTGGTGGCCATTTTGCTCATGAGAGCGGGATCGTCTCAGCACTTTTGGTAGAGGGTTACCTAAGCAACATTCCTATGAAGTTTGAATGAAATTGGGCCAAGGGTACAGGAGTTTTCGTTTGAAGATTTTTTTTTCTATTCTGAGCTTTGGCGGTCATCTTGTTCATCAGAGCAGAACGATTTTAACTATTTTGGTAGGGAGTCACCTAGCCAATTTTTCTGTGATGTTTGAATGAAATTGGGCCAAGAGTACAGGAGGAGTTTACATTTGAAGATTTTTTTTCTATTTTTACCTCTGGTGGCCATCTTGTTCATCACAGCGGAACGATTTTAGCTGTTTTGGTAGGGGTCACCTAGCCAACATTCATGTGAAGTGTGAATCGAATTGGCCAAAGGGTTTAGGAGGAGTTCGCATTTGAAGCAAATTAACGATCTTTTCTCAATTTTTAGCTCTTGCGGCCATTTTGTTCATCGGAGGTGAACTGTTTTAGCTATTTTGGTAGAGGGTCATCTAAGCAACATTCCTCTGAAGTTTTAATCGAATTGGCCACAGAGTACAAGAGAAGTTGTAGTTTGAAGATGTTTTCTATTTTTGGCTCTGGCCATTTTGTTTGTCAGAGCAGAACGATTTTAGCTATTTTGGTAGGGAGTCACCTAGGTCACATTCTTGTGAAGTGTGAATCAAATTGGCCCAATGGTATAGGTGGAGTTTGCGTTTGAGGCAAATTTCGGATGTTTTTCTATTTTAGCGCTGGCGGCCATTTTGCTCATCCGAGCGGAACCGTTTTAGCTATTTTGGTTGAGAGTCACCTAAGCAACATTCCTATGAAGTTTGAATGAAATTGGGTCAAGGGTACAGGAGTTAACTTTTGATTTGTTTTCTATTTTCAGTTCTGGCGGCCATCTTGTTCATCAGAGCAGAACGATTTTAGCTATTTTGGTAGGGAGTCACCTAGGCACCTAGGTAGGGAGTCACCTAGTTTGTATCATATTGGCACAAGGCTTTAGGAGAGGTTCGCGTTTGAAGCAAATTTTTGATGGTTTTCTATTTTTAGCTCTGGTGGCCATTTTGCTCATGAGAGCGGGATCGTCTCAGCACTTTTGGTAGAGGGTTACCTAAGCAACATTCCTATGAAGTTTGAATGAAATTGGGCCAAGGGTACAGGAGTTGTCGTTTGAAGATTTTTTTTCTTTTTTGAGCTCTGGCGGCCATCTTGTTCATCAGAGCAGACTGATTTAACTATTTTGGTAGGGAGTCATCTTGCCAACCTTTCTGTGAAGTTTGAATGAAATTTGGCCAAGGGTACAGGAGGAGTTGTCGTTTGAAGATTTTTTCTATTTTTACCTCTGGTGGCCATCTTGTTCAATACAGCGGAACGATTTTAGCTGTTTTGGTAGGGAGTCACCTAGCCAACATTCCTGTGAAGTATGAATCAAATTGGCCCAAGGGTTTAGGAGGAGTTCGCATTTTGAAATAAATTAACGATATTTTTCTATTTTTAGCTCTGGCGGCCATTTTGTTCATCGGAGGTGAACTGTTTTAGCTATTTTGGTAGAAGGTCATCTAAGCAACATTCCTCTGAAGTTTGAATATAATTGGCCACACGGTACAAGAGGAGTTGTAGTTTTCTATTTTTTAGCTCTGGCCATTTTGTTTGTCAGAGCAGAACGATTTTAGCTATTTTGGTAGGGAGACACCTAGGCAACATTCTTGTGAAGTTTGAATCAAATTGGCCCAAGGGTTTAGTAGATGTTCGCGTTTGAGGCAAATTTCGGATGTTGTTCTTTTTTAGCGCTGACGGCCATTATGCTCATCCGAGCGGAACCGTTTTAGCTATTTTGGTTGAGAGTCACCTAAGCAACATTCCTATGAAGTTTAAATGAAATTTGGCCAAAGGTACAGGAGTTGTCGCTTGAATATTTTTTCTATTTTGAGCTCTGGCGGCCATCTTGTTCATCAGAGCAGAACGATTTTAGCTATTTTGGTAGGGAGTCACCTAGCCAACCTTTCTGTGAAGTTTGAATGAAATTGGGCCAAGGGTATAGGAGGAGGAGTTGTCGTTTAAAGATTTTTCTATTTTTAGCTCGGGTGGCCATCTTGTAAATCAGAGCAGAACGATTTTAGCTATTTTAGTCGGGGCCACCTAGGCAACATTCCTGTGAATGTTGAAACAAATTGGTTCAAGGATTTAGGAGGAGTTCGCATTTAAAGCAAATTGTTGACGACGGACGGCAGACATTCACTGATCACAATACCTGACCATGAGCTCTTCGTGCTCAGGTGAGCTAAAATGAGAATTTCGAGAGTGTTCGTTACATGATAATTAATAGAAATAGTTTCTGAGGAAAACAATGTTGTTCCCCCACAATAAATGTATCTCAAAACATCCATTTGACTTTAATAACTAGGTTAAAGTCACCATAATGTAAGCTGCAAACAAGCCATTTTTGGCCAAAAACTGTTTTCTCGGGAGCCTGTGACCATAAAAAACAAACAGTCATTAAAAAGCTCAGATCACCATATGGAGCCCGGGAAGTGATATTTAAGTCTTTTATTTATTGCGTTTCATCGAATTATTAATTCGTGATATCGAATTACTGCGTTATATCGAATTATTATTGCGTTTTATCGAATTATTAATTCGTTATATCGAATTATTATTGCATTTTATCGATTATTATTTCGTGTTATCGAATTATTATTGCGTTTTATCGAATTACTAATTCGTTTTATCGAATTATTATTGCGTTTTATCGAATTATTATTGCGTTTTATCGAACTATTATTGCGTTTTATCGAATTAATAATTCGTTATATCGAATTAATATTGCGTTTTATCAAATTATCAATTTGTTATATCGAATTATTATTGTGTTTATCAATTATTATTGCGTTTTATCGAATTATTAATTCGTTATATTGAATTATTATTGTGTTTTATCGAATTATTATTGCGTTTTATCGAATTATTAATTCGTTATATCGAATTATTATTGCGTTTTATCGAATTATCAATTCGTTATATCGAATTATTATTGCGTTTTATCGAATTATAATTGCGTTTTATCGAATTATTAATTCGTTATATCGAATTATTAATGCGTTTTATCGAATTATTAATGCGTTTTATCGAATTATTAATTCGTTACATCGAATTATTATTGCGTTTTATCGAATTATTAATTCGTTATATCGAATTATTATTGCCTTCTATATAATTTTTAATTCGTTAGATCGAATTGTTATTGCGTTTTGTCGAATTATTATTGCGTTATATACAATTATTAATTCGTTATATCAAATTATTAATTCGATAAAATGCAATAATAATTCGATATAACGAATTAATAATTCGATAAAACGAATTATTATTCCGTTTTATCGAATTATTATGTGCCCGGTAGCGATAGCGGGGACATATTGTTTTTGCATGCAAAAATATTTGATCTGTGACCTTGACCTTTGACCTACTTAAAAGAAAAATAAAACAATTGTCATAACTTTTGAACCGCTTGAGATACAGCCTTCATATTTAGCATGTATGTTCCTTGTGACAAAAGCTTTACATTCATGCAAACATTTTCGACCTGTAACATTTACCTTTGACCTACATAAAATAAAAAACATTTTGGTTATAACATTCTAAGCATTTGGGATAGAGTCTTCATGTTTGGCATGTAAGTTCCCTGTGATAAGAGCTTTACATTCATGCAAAAAATTTGATTATGACCCTGACCTTTGACCTACTTAAAATAAAAATAAATTGTTCATAACTTTTGAACCGTTTAAGGTAGAGCCTTCATATTTGGCCAGTAGGTTCCTTGTGACAGGAGCTTTACATTCATGCAAAATGTTTGACCTGCGACCTTGACCTACTTAAAAGAAAAAAAAAATATTGTTTGAACCATTTAAGATTGAGCCTTCATATTTGGCATGTAGGTTCCTTGTGCCAAGGGCTTCCTACTCAAACAAAAAAAAAATCTTGACCTATGACCTTGACCTTGAACCGTGACCAACTTTGAAAAAAAAAACATTCCCGGGGACATGTTCGTGTTTCACAAACACATCTTGTTAATATTTAAATATTATCACGTATTATCGAATTACTAATTCGTTATATCTAATTATTTATTGCGTTATATCGACGGAAGCGTATTTGTACCTCTATTTATTGTGCTATACTGCAACTTTGCGACTTCATATATAGCGAATGAGTTCGATTTTCGAGCATATTTCGACATGCATTTGTCGACTTTTTCTGTCATAGCTCTGTAAATCGGCTGTCACTAACAGGAATTGAAATCAAAGTTGCCCAAATATAAATCGACATCTAAGAATTAATACAATAATTAACTTGAACAAAGTCGTCTTGAACTTGTGAAAAATTGACTACACTAGAAATGAAGAAAACATAACGCGTAAGAAAAGACGATATGAGCGCATGTAATAATTGATAATTTTGCACAAGTCGAAATGTTAATGGAGAAACTAAAGGTTCTTATTTTCGAAATCGATTTTTATTATAAAACACACATGTCGATAATAGTTAGGTACTTCAAATTATCGATAAAATCAAGAGGATAAGCTAGGAAATATTTCTGACCCAAAATTCATAACGACTATAGGGTGGCACTCTGGGGACCATAAAAGCAGGTCCACATGTCGCCCTACCATAGTCATTTAATATTGAACCATTACCCTTAATAGCCACCTAGTGAGGCAGCTCGATAGGATGTTCATACTTGCAAATAAGATCTTGCTATGAGGCTACGTCACTACAACTGCTGTGTGGGAATGTGTGGCGGCCGTAAAAAGTCTCCCTGCCATACATCATAGTGTAGTTTATATTTTCTTGTCCTTTGGGATCATTGATTCCATTGTGGAATTTTGAAAATATTTGAGGGTCACTGATGAGGCCCAGTTGGCCGAAACTAGCTAGTCTTATGGCCCAGAAAATATGTACACTTCATGTTTTCTATTTCTGTGGTGTATTTCGTGCTTCCAAAGGATAACCCTTTTATAGAACAATTAGCCATTTCTGATAGGTTGATAAGACTATATCATTCACAAGGGATAATGGAGGCTCGATAAATCTAGGAGGGCAAAATATACCCTTACCCTAATTACTATCCTTCTTTGTTACAACTGGGTATTGTAGGATGAATGTAAAGCTCTTGTCAAAAGGACCCTACATGCCAAATATGAAGGCTCTATCTTAAACGGTTAAAAAATTATGAACAATTTTATTTTTTTTATTTTAAGTAGGTCGAAGGTCAAGGTCAAAATCAATGTTTTTGCATGAATGTAAAGCTATTATCACAGGTAACTTACATGCCAAACATGAAGGCCCTATCCCAAATGGTTAGAAAGTTATAACCAAAATGTTATTTTTTATTTTATGTAGGTCAAAGGTTAATGTTACTGGTCGAAAATGTTTGCATGAATGTAAAGCTTTTGTCACAAGGAACATACATGCCAAATATGAAGGCTGTTTCTCAAGCGGTTAATTCAAACGTTATGACAAATGTTATATTTTTCTTTTAAGTAAGTCAAAGGTCAAGGTCACAGATCAAAAATTTTTGCATGCAAAAACAATATGTCCCCGCTATCGCTACCGGGCACATACTAATTCGATAATACGCAATAATAATTCGTTTTATCGAATTATTAATTCGTTATATCGAATTATTATTGCATTTTATCGAATTACGATAAAACGCAATAATAATTCGATCTAACGAATTAATAATTCGGTAAAAAGCAGTAATTATTCGATATAACGAATTAATAATTCGATAAAACGCAATAATAATACGATAAAACGCAAAAATAATTCGATGTAACGAATTAATAATTTGATAAAACGCAATAATAATTTGATAAAACGCAATTATAATTCGATATAACGAATTAATAATTCGATAAAACGCAATAATAATTCGACAAAACGCAATAATAATTCGATAAAACGCAATAATAATTCGATATAACGAATTAATAATTCGTTAAAACGCAATAATGATTTGATAAAACGCAATAATAATTCGATGTAACGAATTAATACTTCGATAAAACGCAATAATGTTTCGATAAAACACAATAATAATTGGATATAACTAATTGATAATTCGATAAAACGCAATAACAGTTCGATATAACGAATTATTAATTCGATAAAACGCAATAATAGTTCGATAAAACTCAATAATAATTCGATAAAACGCAATTAAATTTCGATAAAACGAATTAATTATTCGATAAAAAGCAATAATAATTCGATATAACGAATTAATAATTCGATAAAATGCAACAAAAATTCGATATAACGAATTAATAATTCGATAAAACGCAATAATAATTCGATATAACGAATTAATAATTCGATAAAACGCAATAATAATTCGATATTACGAATTAATAATTCGATAAAACGCAATAATAATTCGACAAAACGCAATAATAATTCGATAAAACGCAATAATACTTCGATATGACGAATTAATAATTCGTTAAAACGCAATAATAATTTGATAAAACGCAATAATAATTCGATATAACGAATTAATACTTCGATAAAACGCAATAGTAATTCGATAAAACACAATAATAATTGGATATAACGAATTGATAATTCGATAAAACGCAATAACAGTTCGATATAATGAATTATTAATTCGATAAAACGCAATAATAGTTCGATAAAACTCAATAATAATTCGATAAAACGCAATAATATTTCGATAAAACGAATTAATAATTCGATAAAAAGCAATAATAATTCGATATAACGAATTAATAATTCAATAAAACGCAATCATAATTCGATATAACGAATTAATAATTCGATAAAACGCAATAATAATTCGATATATCGAATTAATATTTCGATGAAACGCAATAAATGAAAGAGTTAAATGTCACTTCCTGGGCTCCGTATCACCAGACAAATTTGGTAGACTGTATTTTAATATTGTACCGATTTTGACCAACATTCATCAATTCTTAAATGATATAGGATACAGATAAAAATCTAAAATGAGTTCCTTTAAGAGCAATGAAAACATTCATAAGAAAGAAGATGGGTCACACCCATTTTTGGCCCCAAAAGAACAGGTTTCGGGAGACCTTGGCCTTAGAGTCCAGACAAGCCTTTTTTGGCCAAAAATGGACTGGTCATGGGGGCTTGGACCTTGAAAAAGGTCAAGGACACCAAAATCTAATCAAGTATGTGGTATGTTGTACTGATATATTGTACCAAGTTTGACTATAATTAATTTATTCGTTAATGAGTGCAGACAAGCCATTTTTCGCCCAAAATTGACTGTCTTTAGGGCGCTGTGACTTTGTAAAAAGGTCAAAGGCACCAAAATCTAACCAACCCTGCGGTTTGTTGTAATGATATATTGTACCAAGTTTGAAGAAATTTGGTAAATTCGTAAAATGAGATAGAGTGCAGACAAGCCATTTTTGGCCCCAAATGACTGTTTTGGGGTCGCTGTGACGTTGCAAATGAGGTCAAGGTCACCAAAATCTAATCATATCTGTAGTATGTTGTAATGATATATTGTACCAAGTTTGACTAAAATTAATCATTTCGTTAATTCGTCGCTGTGACCTTGGAAATGAGGTCAAGGTCACCAAAATCTAATCAAATCTGCGGTTTCTTGTAATGAAATATTGAACCAAGTTTGATTAAAATGAATCCATTCATAAATGAGATGGAGTGCAGACAAGCCTTTTTTGGCCCAAAAATGACTGTTTTTGGGTCACTGTGACCTTGAAAACGAGATCAAGGTCATCATGACCTAATGACTATTTTCCCTTATCCTAGTGAAGTGTCTATGCAAGTCAGGTCATAAAGATATAATAATTCAAACAGGCTACGCAGACGCCGACGGGATCCGCACCAAAACAGTAAGTCCCCTTTCCCTCCGGTGGGGGGACATAATTTCTGCCTGAGACCAGTTATTTTTTGTTGTTGTTGAATTGCGGTTTTACGTTAATCAACACAATTTAGATCATTTTGGAGACGTTGCTTCCAATTTTGTGGGACGTTTATCCGACAGTGAGATGAAATGACAGCTTAATCCCTGCTGCTCAAACAAACCGAAACGGTTAATATATAAGGACGGTCCGACGTGCATCAATAAGTGACCAGTAAATGAACCACATCAACATATGCCTATGCAGACTGATCAACATTCGTGTTAAAATATATATATATTGACCGGAAATAGAAACTATACATTTTTAAATTGTCTCGCCCGACAAAATAAGTGGATTATTTAGTTAAAATTTACTGATTAAGGATTTGACTAACTATAGAAATGAATCCTGTAACAATTTAAAGAAAATCTGGTGTTCAAAATAAAAGTTTTTGGGGAAAATGTAAAAAAGTGCATTCTTCACAAAATCTATTTGAAATCAAATTTTGACTTCAACATTTTTCCGTATAGGTAATAAGTTAAAAGCAAGGAATAAAAAAATAACATAAAATCTAAACATTATCGAGAAAAAAAAACATTTTATTGAAATCTCAAAAACTGTTTTTTTTTTGGTTTTTTTTCAGCAAAATATTCAAAATAATGTTGCAAGCCAAACATCGACCCAAAAGTGCCTTAAATCGTTTTAGCATCTTCAGCTGTGTCTTAAATATTGATTAAAACAAACTCCGCAATCGGAAATGCTATACTTTTCGCTCACTTTCGGTGGTTTGGTCCAATATTTAAAGGTCGATAACTTTTCAACCATTGTGTAAATTTTCATTTTGTAAACAATATTCCCAGCGTTAGATGATGAGTAATTACTGGTAAAATTGGAACTCACATTCGCGACCGAAAATTTTTGACTCAATGGAAACTTGAACAGCAAGATTTGGACCCTTGCTTTGAACCTGTGGCTTTACCCGTTAAATCCTAGCTATCATTAAACATTTTATTCGATAAAGCAGACATGCCACTGATGATATTTTATATAATTGGAATTCAAACTTCATTAAAATGTTTCGCCAGTGACAATTTAAAAAATGAGTGTATAGTTTCTATTTCAGGTGAGTATATATATATTTTCATAATCAAGTTAACAAATCAATTTATACCCATCTAAACCCCTACACATAACATTTAGAAATCTATCATAGCCCATTTTGCATCGAATGGATTCTTCTTTACTCTAGAATTAGTTGTGTTTTCTTCAAAATTAATTTGGAAAATGTCTGATCTGCAAGTGTTGGCCGAATGTTTGCGGCTTCTAATCTGGGCCTACACTGTTTGCCAATTACCCCTTTGGGGTTTCTGGTACAAAATGGATTAATGGGCTTGAACTAACTTATGTCTGGTCAAAACCATGGATTGTGGGTACTTGTTAGAACTGCCTGACACTGAGGCGGTTCTAACAAGCACCCACAACGTTTGTTGGAAGCAGAAAGTTAAAAAACTATCAAAAAATGTCATGATCAGAAAAAGGCCCTTTTAATGACATGATAGACGGTATTATTCAATATGTGGATGTTTGTTTGGAGTTAAAGAGCCCAGTCAACACTATTTATGTCATATTGAGCCAGTCAGTTTACCTATCCACACTTTCTAGGCAGCTTATACATTAGTGGCTATGACCAGTACAGTGCAAATTCTTTCACCAGAAACTTGAATCAGCAGAAGGGAAAGGATGGCTGTAGAAAAGATTTTATGATCAATCTCCACAAAAGCATGTGTGAGTTAGCCAAATAACAAAACCTTACCAGAGGTAAAATATTGATTCCTCCTTTCTTACGCCTAGTAATGCGAGTATCTTGATGAAAACAGAAAACACATTTCTGATAAGCTCTTAAATTTGTTCATTTAAATAGACAACTACGGAAGCCTACATGTGACAGTGTGTTTTATGTAATGGTCTTTTGGCTTTTGACTACTTGACATGTGTATTGTGTATTTTTACTTTTGAGTTCTGTATTTTTGAGTTCTCGCTTTTGTGTTCTGAATTATTTGTATTGTATAGAGTAATTTTCACTGATCAAGGCGTGCATTTCCAAAGCTGTTTCGGGAAAAGATGGATGATTAAAACGATAATCGAGCAAAAGGCGGGAAATGTAAGTAATAAAGCATATATAATCATTTATACCTCTGCAGGTTTATTGCAAACAGTTCATCAAAGGATGAGTTTGGTGTGTGTGTGTATGTTTTTTTCTGTATTCAATAATGGTCAAGATATAAAAATACTTGACACACGTGGTCGCGTGAAATAAATGTCCAAATGAGTGCAGTTATACACTCTGTACCACTGAAATAAAGACTTCCGTCGTCTGTGATATGAGCCAGCACATGAGATTTTGGTACTTAATCGCATACGAGGACTGTTCAAATATGAATGCAACTAAGCACATAAAAAGGATTCCGTGATAGATTTCGATGAAAAATTATTTTGTCCCCTCAAAGTATTCCCCTAAAACAATATACAAACTTTCAGTCTTCTGATCCAATCATTGAATGCATTTTGGTAGTCTTTTCGAGGTATACTATCAAGGCACTGGGATATTGCAGAACCGAGGTGTTTGCGCTGTACAAATTTTCGACCAGAAAGGTATTTTTTCAGCCGCGGGAACAAAAAAAGTCACACGGGGCAAGGTCAGGGGAATACGGGGGGTGAGGGAGTTCAACAACCTTTTCCTGCTTCAGATAGTCTTGCACAATGAACGCCTTGTGCGATGACGCATTGTCATGTAGCAATCTGACATTGGCCAAACCAGTTGCGGGTCTTCGTTCTTTGAAATATTTCTTCAATTTTCGAAGAACTTTATTCTTGTAAAACTTCGCATTTACAAATTTGCCTTTAGGCACAGCAACCTGAATAGCAGGGCCCCGATTTGAAAAGAATATGGCATACATTACCATCTTGACGCTCATGGTCCGCTTTGCAATGCATGGTCTTTTGCAATACTTTGTTGCCCATATTTTATTCTGAATCTTTCGTTTTGGTTCAAAAAAGTGAACCCATGTCTCGTCACCTGTGACGACATTAGCGAAAGACCGTGCATTGTAACTTGGAAACTTTTTAAGCAACTTCTTGGCGCACTGAACGCGTGTCTTTTTCTGCTCATCTGTCAACAGATGGGGAATCAATCTAGCACAAATCTTTCTCATTTTCAAATCCCGTTTCAGAATTGTATGAGCTGCTCCTAATGAGATGCCAACCATACTAGCTATTTGCCTAGAGCTGTATCGTGCATCGGTAGCAACTATTTCTTTCACTCTAGCAACCATCTTGGCAGATGTTGCTCTTTTCGGCCAACGATAATGTGGTGCATCTTCTGTTGAGCCTAGCCCACAGCTGAATTTCTTACACCAACGAAAAACTGTCGGAAAAGACATTTCATTATGCCCATAAACCGAACATATTTCATCAAAAATGTCTTTGCACCGTATACCAAGAATACAACGATTTTTTAATATAGGACCGTATTTCAACGGCGTACTCTGACCTTCTTCCAACCATGTTTTGTATTAGTATACAAGAGTAGACAGTGTTTATCGAACGATATACATGGCTAAAGTGGACGGATTTTAACAAGTTTGGTATCAATGTATAGGTAAAATGTTTTTCTACGCTGTGATATTTATTTCCAGGTGATTTTCGCATTAGTGCATGAGAAAACGTTCTACTTGCATTCATATTTGAACAGTCCTCGTATGCAAACAGTGAAGTCTCAGCAATGCGCGATCTGCTCAGTCCCACCTGTCTCACAAAACACAATGTCATATATAGGCTTCCGTAGATAATAGTCCACTGCAAGACTCTAGTATTTTAGAAAAACACCAAAACGACGCTGCCGGGATTGTTACGGGCTTAACCCGTTCTGTTTCATTAGCTAACCTATACAGAGAATATGGATGAGCTCCACTAAGAACCAGACGTACGGAACAAAAACTAGCATTTATGTATAAAGCTGCAACTGACTTGGTTCCAGAATATACAAGAGACCTTTTTCCACCTTTCATAAGAGATATAACAAATTATCCTCTTCGCAATAATAATATACTTAGTCAAAAAAGTAACAATACCAACTTTCTGGTGAAACTCACTAGATATCTGGCAGCTATTGAGCTAAATTTGGCTGTAGACATTTAAATCGAACGTTTAGCTAAAGAATGCTCAAACTTGCATTTGTTCATACTTTTCTGCTCCAGAGTTGTCTTCCAATATGTGCCTAGAAAGATTTTGGTAGAAAATGGACATTGCGCATGCGCAGAAAGTTCTTTTTTTTGTCTAAGATGGAAGACAGTATTCTCTGAACATCGGATAACACTTTACTTTTACAATATCTCATGATCTTGCATTATAAGCGAGGTTTTAATTTGTGAAATTCTCAAATTATCTCCCTTGTAATTAAAAATATAGCAATTTTCGAACTGCTGTAATTTTTATTCCTGTCAATCAATTTTTGCCGGTATTTCAAAAAACGCTTTGTGTTCAACATTGCTGTTCATCATGATGGTAAAAAATACAGAAAATTCATGTAGCATGTAGCAGTATCGATTGCGATTTTCTATGGAGTTCCAATTGAAAGCAGCATTTGCACACAACTTCTAAGAATTGGAGGTCAATATGTGATAGCCTGTTTCTCGTAGCTGATGCAACGAAAGTACCAATTCTTTTGTGAATAGACGCAAATGATTTCTAAGGAAATGTCACATGTATCAAATTTTAGAAATGTAGGGTACAGGGAAATTTTGTGATGTTAAATCATAGCATGTTTTTATGATTTTCTCTGCGAAAATGACACAGTGACCCCTTGGGTGTCTAAAGCAATAGTCTACGATGATGTGTTTACGAAAACAAAAACGAATGGTGCTTTTGCACGGAAAAATGAGTCTTCTTATCAAAACATAACAAACATTGTGTAGTTTTTATCTGTAGTAGCTGTAGTAACAGAAGCAATTTTAGGTATAGGAACTTTTTTGACTGAGTATAATATAACTGTTCCTTTAACCGGATTAGAAATTTCACGTAAGTCTTGTATAACATCACCCATATCTCTATGGAACTCACTTGATGAAGTTATCCGTTCATCTAGCAGTCTATCATTTTTCAAAATTAAATTAAAATCTCCGTAATGACTGTACCAATGTCCCACAATTCTTTTTATGTGGGGAAAGATACTGGTCAGTTTTACAGGCAAGAATCAGAAACCGTTGTAGCAATTTAAACGACTTATACATAAATCACTTATGTAATAACCCTGCTTGTAGCTGCTGTTTCAGAATGGAAGATGCCGATCATTTCTTTCTTTAATTGTCCCAAGTACCCAGATGCACGTATTACAATTTTTAATGCAACACATAAATATCACCCTTTGAACATCGAGAGACTCCTTTTGGAAAACGATAACCTAACAGAACAAGAGAACTCTACACTATTCATTGCAGGTCAACTATATAAAAAGCTCTGGAAGATTTGTAACAGAGCAAAGAAGTGAACCCTGGTTATTTTGTTTTTGTGTTTATTTAAAAAATAATGTTAATAAATGAGGCTGATGTTGCAGATGCTGTTGTCCGCTCCACCTCTGCCTTCTGAGACACTCAGCTTCCTTATCACTCACGCATTCACACGCGTACACTTGCATGCACACCCACGCAAGCATGCTTGCATTAAGGCACACACACTTACGTACACACATAACACATATTATATTTTCTTTCTTATTTTTTATATGTAAATTTAGCCAACACAATTGCAAGAAAACTGTTTAATGAACATGCACATATATATTCTTACCTTCACTTAATGTTTTAAATTTAATCATTATTATACATATACATTATGCATTTTCTCTATGAAAAATGAATATTGCATTGTTTATTGCTATTGTCACGTGAAATTACTTGCTATGTTTTCAATATAGGGGGAGGGCCGTAACTATAGTTGTGAGAACTTACGGCCCAACCCCTTGCATTTATTGACCCGGACTTACTTGTATGTAAGTGAAGAAGATCCGATCGAAACAGAAGGGGCTTCTGTGATGACAAGGTCAAAAATAGGTATTTTCTGTAATCAAAGGGGAAATCAATCTCCAAAATATAGACCGACCTCAAAACCGATCGAAACAGAAGGGGCTAAGGTGATGACAAGGTCAAAAAGAGGCATTTTCAGCCGTAAAGGAGACGTAACTCTACGATAGATATGGTAGGGTGACAATCTGGACCAAAAAAAATGGGAACCCATACCCCCCGTATAACACGACAAGTCATATACCAAAATGTTTGTCAGGATCTTTAGTATCTGAAATTGCCGGAATAAATTAGCATAAATGATGGCGAGCTGAGAAATCTAAGATGGCGTCCAATATGGCCGCCATAGCTGTAGATTCCAGTTTTTGGTAAAGTATGAATATAAATACCATAAATCATCTTACAAACTTATTTTAATTTATTTTTCTGGTGTAGAAAGAAGATTTGTGCTAGAATATAGATCAACCTTTTATGTTTGACTTGAAAACCGGTAAAAATGACATTTTATTGTTTTTGTGTCTAGTTTCATAGGTGGTACATAAACACTCTTACAAAATACAGGTTTTTTCTGAATTTTCTCTATTTTGTTGTTAGACTTTGATCTCTAAACTAAACCATCTTTCTGCTTTGGACTGTCAGAATGGGTATTTTATTACCAGAGCTGGCAAAAATCTGGAAACACTCAAAAGAAGTTGCTAAAGCTAAGGACAATACAGATGGCTTTTAACTATACAGAGGAAAATTAAAGAAACAGGTTTGAATGGGTGAGTGAGTGAGTGAGTGTGTGAGCACGCGAGCAAGCAAGTGAGTGAGTGAGCAGGTAAGTAAGCAAGTAATCTTGCAGGCACACAACACTGACTCAACTTTGATTCAACCTTGAAACAACGTTTTAAACGTGTCAACGTTGATTCAATAGCAAGTAGGTAAGTAAATAAGGTTAAGTAAGACTGTTTATAAGTAACAAAGAAGGTTTAGTAATGAGGTAAAATCACAAATAAATAAAAGAAAAAAAAAATAAATAAATATTTTTTCCCATTTTGTACAGAATCGGATGTCCCATCCCACATACAGAAGGGGTGCATTTAAGAGTTAAGGGGTACCAGGCTGATTAGAATTTAATCATTGATAAAAAATTGGTTGAACTTTAAGCAAACAGTGAAGGCCCTGCTCTGGCGTCTTGTTCTGCAGTATCTGATATGGGTCTGGAGCGGTTTTCAACGAGTGATAAGTTGTTTCCTTATTCCTTTTCCCTTATTCCTTTGTCCTTATTCCAGATTTATTTTTTCAACCTGAATTTTTATCATACACAATATCAAACCAAAAATCGCCCTCCTATCGTGGCTTAGAGAAATATACCCAGTCAAAAAAGTAACTATACCAAGTTCCGGGTAAATTCTAGTAGCTATCCGGTAGCCATTCATGTCTGTTAACATACGAATCGGACGTTTAGCTCCAAAATGCATAAATTTGCATTTGCCCATACTATTCTCCTCAAGAGTTGTCTTCCAATATGTGCCTAGAACGGTTTTGCAAGGAATTTGACATTGCGCATGCGCAGATGATCATTTTATGTCTGAGATGAAAGATTCATATCCATTGAACATCAAAACTCACTTCACCTTTACAATATCTCATGATATTGCACTACAATCAAGACTTTAATTTGTGAACTTCTCAGATTATCTCCCTTTCAATTAAAAATATAGCAGTTTTCAAACTGTTGTTATTTCTATACATGTCATACAATTTTGCAATTTCTTTAAAAAGCGCTTTATTGCCACCATTGCCGTTAACAATGATGGAAAATATTGTAGAAAATTCATGTAGCATGTAGCAC
The DNA here is from genome assembly GCA_963580285.1 of Lucinisca nassula. Classification (NCBI taxonomy): domain Eukaryota; kingdom Metazoa; phylum Mollusca; class Bivalvia; order Lucinida; family Lucinidae; genus Lucinisca; species Lucinisca nassula. Next base: position 45,911,352 of record OY757017.1, read on the forward strand.
TCAGTCTGCCAATTGCAATTTTCTATGGAGTTTCAATTGAAAACAGCATTTTGCACACACCTTCAAAGAATTGGAGACCAATACATGATCGTCTGTTTCTTTTAGCAAATGGCGCTTAAGTTCCAAATCTTTTGTGAATAGACACACAGGGTATCTAATGAAAGGTTACATGTATCATATTTTAGAAATCTCGTGCTAAGTGTAATTTTTAATGGCATTGAATCTTGGCGTTCGTAATGATTTGTTCTGCGAAATTGTCACAGTGACCCCTGGGGTGTTTAAAACAATAGTCCAGACTGGCGAGTTTACATAAACAAAAACAGTTTGGGCTTTTGCATGGAGAAATGAGTCCTCTAAACCAAAACAAAACAAATTTTATGTATTTTTCATTTGTAGTACCTATTTAGTAATAGAAGCAATTTTAGGTATAGGAACTTTTTTGACCGAGTATATATTGAGCTGATAGGTGCTTCCACGAAGAGCCGAAACTGACGACACATGAGTAAGGTGCTGTGGGTTCAAGCCTGACTGGGGTCACGTGTGAGACGCTAGGTTCTGCGTGATTTTTCTCCGGACACTCCGGTTTTTGCCAACCTCTGATTATCGCTCGGCTCAACTGAATAAGTGAAATAATCTTGGAAGGGCCGTAAAGTCACAACCATTACGATAACACAGCCGTGAAACATAGTGCATTTTTTTCACATCACCAAAATGGCTACTTTTCTGATGAAAATCCATGATATCCTGTATGAAGTACATGGAGAGCTATTGTTGTCACCTCATTTGTGCACTTTTGCGTGTGCGTGTGCGTTGCCGTCACATTGCGTCAAAGTTTTTCAAATACTTAGAGCACTCATATTTGGAACTTAAGTACCTGGGAGGGTCTTCTGATTTTCAAAGACAACAGACCCCTGGGTTCATACCCCGGGGTGGTGCTAGGGGTCAAAATGTAGAACACCTCTGTAAAACTGTGTTAAAGTTTTTGAATTGCTTATATCTCAGCAGACACTCATCACAAAGGATTCATACTTTACAACTTGGATACCCGGGCTTGTCTTCAGAGATTCAAAGACAATACGCCCCTGGGTTCATGCCTGGGAGGACGGATGGGGTGGGGCTAGGGGGTCAAAATCTAGGACACCTTTGTAATTTGTTATATACGTTTCCATTATGCTAACAAGTTATAAACACAATTGGTTATATATCAGCCAACCATGTGACATTGGTTCAAGTGTAAAAGGGTGAAGGTCATGGTGACCTAAATTTCACGGTCCAGTGATTTTGCCCTATATGTTGAAGACTTTGTGTTGGAGAAATGTCAAACCCGGGATATTTGTACCATATGATCCCATGATTGACCTCAAAATATATCTAGGTCACTTTGACCTATATTTCATGTTCCAATGATTTTGCCTTATATCTTGAAGACTACTTGTTGGAGAAATGTCATACCTGGGATATTAGTACCATGCGATCCCATGATTGACCTCAAAATATATCTAGGTCAGTGTGACCTATATTTCATGGTTCAGTGATTTGCCTTATATCTTGAAGACTATTTGTTGGACAAATGTCAAAGCTTGGATATTAGTGCCATGTGACCCCATGATTGACCTCAAAATATATCTAGGTCACTGTGACCTATATTTCATGGTTCAGTGAATTTGCCTATTATCTTGAATACTATTCAAAGGAGAAATGTCATACCTGGATCCGATAATTGACCATCAAATATATAAAAGTCACTGTGGCCTATATTTCATGGTTCAGTGATTTTGCCTATAATCTTGGATACTATTTGATGGAGAAATGTCATACCTAGATTATTAGTTCCATGTGACCCCGTGATTGACCTCAAAATATATCTAGGTCAGTGTGACCTATATTTCATGGTTCACTGATTTCGCCTATTATCTTGAATACTAGTTGATAAAGAAATGTCATACCTTGATTTTTAGTTCCAGATGTCCTGCTGATTGACCTCAAAATATATATGTCAGTGTGACCTATATTTCATGGTTCAGTGATTTTGCCTATTATCTTGAATAATATTTTGATAACAAAATGTTATACCCGGGATATTACTTCAATGCAACCAGATGATTGACCTCAAAATATATCTAGGTCAGTGTGACCTATATTACATGGTTCAGTGGCTTTGGCTTATATCTTAAATACCATTGGGTTGAGAAACTTCATATCTGAATAATCAATTCCATGTGACCAGATGATTGACATATTTTCATGGTTCAATGATTGGCCATTTAGTTCAGACACAATTTGATTCTGAAATGTAATATCTGGAATGTGACCATGTGACCTGATGATTGACCTCAAAATATATGAGTTGATTTGGGCTGGTTTTATATTGGGGGTTGATAGGAGTTAAAAGGAGGGGGCTATGGTGCGGGATGGATTAGGGCCGGGACCGGGGTTGGGTTGAGCTGTTTTACAGTGTAAGTCAAGCGTCATGCAGTTAAATGTGCATTAAGTTTAGCGCGGTGGGTGCCAATTTTATCAGCGCTGGAAAATAGCTCACTTATCTATTTATAACTATATGCCACTAACTGCGAGTACTTCTAAATATAGTAAACGCGTTTCACAACTATGCTGACAGCTATTTATATCCAACTTTGAGCCCAATGAAGTGAACTGTCAACAAATTTTATGTAACACACTTACACCTAATATGCAACAATGTTGATATGGCTAAGACAATCTATGAAAAATAATAACTTATGAAACAATTAAAATACAATGCTATGAAATATAACATTCAAAAATAGACACTGCAACAGTAACGTAAATCTTACCTAAATGTACCGCACTCGAGTCAAAATTCCATTATAACGGCTATATCGTCATTCTTCCCCGTACGGGGTTACAATAATAATAATAATAAAAATACGTCAAATTATGTATCTCATGTATTCACACCTGATCTGTGTCACTCAGACGCTTGATGAGGGAACATTTCAAATGTAACGCTATGTACGGGGAAACATAAACAGCCGTGTTAATATTTTTTTGTTTCGTTTTTCTGTTCAGTACTTTATTTATCGACATTTTGAAAAGAAAACACCTTTATAATAATTATTGGGTATTTCCAAAATATTTATGACCATTTTTTAGTCATTTTAACGATGTTCACCTACACGGGGAAACATAACGATCAGTAAACCGACGGACGGGGAAACATAACGATCAGTATATATACACAATAATGATCCCAAGAAAGTTTTGACATTTTCCATGGGGGATGATATCCCTTTGAACTGTCTGAAAGAGTATTCTTTGGGGACTATAAAAAAGAAAATGGACTTGGTTTTTCGTTTGGGGTAATTCAAAAACACACATGCCAAATTTATCTTCATTTACAAGAAGATTTCAAAGACGGGGAAACATAACGATCAGTATATACAAGAATTATCCAACAAACTTTTTGTATATTCCATGGGGGAGGATATCCCCTGGAAGTTTCTGAAAAGGGTTTTCTTTGGGGAGTGTAAAAAAGAAAAAGGGGCTTGGTTTTTCTTTTGGGGTATTTCAAAGATACGTATGTAAATTTTGTATTAATTTTCAACAAGATTCCAAACACGGGGAAACAATATCGTACACGCGTCTTAGTGATACACATCAACATTTAGAAAAAGGGGCAGATTCCCTATATGACCCAATCTCCATGAATGTAAAAAATACCATAATACCGACGTAGGGGGGAACATAAGGATCATATACTGATCGTCATGTTTCCCCGTGTTTGAAATCTTTTTGAAAATGATTTACAATTTTACATCTTTTGTATCTTTGAAATACCCCAAAAGAAAAACCAAGCCCCTTTTCTTTTTATAGTCCCCAACGAAAACCCTTTCAGACACTTCCAGGGGATATCCTCCCCCGTGGAATTCACAAAAAGTTTCTTGGATTGTCGTTGTATATACTGATCGTTATGTTTCCCCGTGCGTCACTATATATACTGATCGTCATGTTTCCCCGTGTTTGAAATATTATTGTAAATGATGATAAATTTTGAGTATGCATCTTTGAAATACCCCAAAAGAAAAACCAAGCCCATTTTCTTTTTTATAGTCCCCAAAGAAAACCCTTTTAGACACTTCCAGGGGATATCCTCCCCCGTGGAATTCACAAAAAAGTTTCTTGGATTGTCGTTGTATATACTGATCGTTATGTTTCCCCGTGCGTCACTATATATACTGATCGTCATGTTTCCCCGTGTTTGAAATATTATTGTAAATGATGATAAATTTTGAGTATGCATCTTTGAAATACCCCAAAAGAAAAACCAAGCCCATTTTCTTTTTTATAGTCCCCAAAGAAAACCCTTTCAGACACTTCCAGGGGATATCCTCCCCCGTGGAATTCACAAAAAAAGTTTCTTGAATTGTCGTTGTATATACTGATCGTTATGTTTCCCCGTGCGTCACTATACATACTGATCGTCATGTTTCCCCGTGTTTGAAATATTATTGTAAATGATAATAAACTTTGAGTATGCATCTTTGAAATACCCCAAAAGAAAAACCAAGCCCCTTTTCTTTTTTATAGTCCCCAAAGAAAACCCTTTCAGACTATTCCAGGGGATATCCTCCCCCATGGAATATAGAAAACTTTCTTGCATCTTCGTTGTATATACTGATCGTTATGTTTCCCCGTGCGTCACTATATATACTGATCGTCATGTTTCCCCGTGTTTGAAATATTATTGTAAATGATGATAAATTTTGAGTATGCATCTTTGAAATACCCCAAAAGAAAAACCAAGCCCATTTTCTTTTTTATAGTCCCCAAAGAAAACCCTTTCAGACACTTCCAGGGGATATCCTCCCCCGTGGAATTCACAAAAAAGTTTCTTGGATTGTCGTTGTATATACTGATCGTTATGTTTCCCCGTGCGTCACTATATATACTGATCGTCATGTTTCCCCGTGTTTGAAATATTATTGTAAATGATGATAAATTTTGAGTATGCATCTTTGAAATACCCCAAAAGAAAAACCAAGCCTATTTTCTTTTTTATAGTCCCCAAAGAAAACCCTTTCAGACACTTCCAGGGGATATCCTCCCCCGTGGAATTCACAAAAAAGTTTCTTGGATTGTCGTTGTATATACTGATCGTTATGTTTCCCCGTGCGTCACTATATATACTGATCGTCATGTTTCCCCGTGTTTGAAATATTATTGTAAATGATAATAAACTTTGAGTATGCATCTTTGAAATACCCCAAAAGAAAAACCAAGCCCCTTTTCTTTTTTATAGTCCCCAAAGAAAACCCTTTCAGACTCTTCCAGGGGATATCCTCCCCCATGGAATATAGAAAACTTTCTTGCATCTTCGTTGTATATACTGATCGTTATGTTTCCCCGTGCGTCACTATATATACTGATCGTCATGTTTCCCCGTGTTTGAAATATTATTGTAAATGATGATAAATTTTGAGTATGCATCTTTGAAATACCCCAAAAGAAAAACCAAGCCCCTTTTCTTTTTTTTATAGTCCCCAAAGAAAACCCTTTCAGATACTTCCAGGGGATATCCTCCCACGTGGAATGTACAAAAAGTTTCTTGGATTGTCGTTGTATATACTGATCGTTATGTTTCCCCGTATATTATATTCCATTTTTTTATTATTTCTTATTTACGGAGAAACATGACAATCAGTATATTAAATGAGGAAGAAATATAACAACCAATATATATATACAAATACATGACGATCAGTATAGTGACGGACGGGGAAACATAACGATCAGTATATATACAAGGACAATCCAAGAAACTTTTTCTATATTCAATGGGGGCGGATATCCCCTGGAAGTGTCTGAAAGGGTTTTCTTTGGGGACTATAAAAAAGAAAAAGGGGCTTGGTTTTTCTTTTGGGGTATTTCAAAGATACAGAAAGACAGTTTATATATATATATATATATATATATATATATATATATATTTATCAAGATTTCACATACGGGGAAACATGACGATCAGTATATATGATCCTTATGTTTCCCCCTATGTCGGTATACTGATATTCATGTTTCCCCGTATATGAAATATCAATTGAGTACAGGTAAGGACCTTCAGTATAGCGACATTGGGTGAAACATGACGACCATTATGTTGAAGGCAGAATAACACTTGAAAAACCAGCGGGTATTGTTCATCAGTGCACAGCAGAAACATTGCTCAAAGCATATTTTATTCCTTACATTCACGGAGAATGGGTCATATAGCGGATTCTCCCACTTCATTATCCTAGATGTGAAATCATACAACATTTTTACGTATGTCCCATTCTCCGTGAATAGATGGTCTATTACAAGAAAAAAAAAATCCAGAATTACGAAGTGACAGAATCCCCTATATGACCCATTCTCCGTAAATATAAGTTTGGATTTTTTCCGCCAGTTTTCACGTGTTATCCGCCCCTCTTTCAAAATGTTGATCTGTGTCACCCAGACGCTTGCACGATATTGTGGCAAAGGCCATTTTCTGCATCGAAAAAAAAATGGGCTTACGTTTCCCCGTTTAGGCAATTTACGGGGAAGAATGACGATATAGCCATTATAACATATCCAAGTCACATGACACAACAATACAACACAAAGAGTAAATATAAATCAGCCGAATATGAATTCAGCCGAAACGTGTCCATATAAATGTTCACTTCCAAGTTTGTCATCTGAAATCGCGTCTCCTGTCTGCGTCGATGGAATCCAGGAAGCATAAATCCATCCGCGGAATCCCAGCAACATTCACAAACTCAAGTTGGTCGGCCACAACGAAACACGTGTTCCAGTACACAAGCTTGTTTACATCGTAAACACCCGGGTATCCGTATAGCTGATATCTGATTGGATCGCGCACTCCTCACGATGAATATTAATGAGCTGATCAGCACATGACGTATCATATCAATGCATATCCGTCCAAAAATAGAATATGTCGACGCCCTCGTAAACAGATAAATCGTTGAGTGAAAGCAACATATTCATGTAGTGAATTCATGTAGTGAATTGATTAGAAGTAGAATTTCTTTATCCAGTGTCACACTGGCCACCAAATCTGTCACCGCTCGGGTTCGACTATCACTGGATATCAACAAAGTACTAGAAGGATGGTCAACATTTCATGATCTTTATTCAACGGCATTCACCATATTTGCATTTACTTGCTGGCTCCCAGATTGCACATTGACAATATTGGAAAAACAGGTAACCAGACCCCCCTGACCTTTCAAGGTCAGGGGGGTCTGGTAACCTGTTTTTTCCAACACTGACAACCTTCAGACTAGGAACCAGCAGATAATGTAAATAAGGTGAATAGAACATCTGAAATTATATCAATAATTTCACATAAATAACAATCATGTACAAACTATGTGAAAAGTATAAACTTATCACAACAAGCTCAAAATGGCGAATGCCCTGGACCATAGTGCCTGAATATTTAATGTTTGTAACATGAAATAAACATGTAAACAATATGACAGTGAGTACGGATTTCAATACACATTAGGTTTTGTTTTGGCTAAAATACAAAATAACTTACTTTTTGCTATCTCAAAATAGCATACAATGAATAACAAAAGATATGAAAATATTCCTACCTGAAATTATATCAATAATTTCACATAAATAACAATCATGGACAAACTATGTGAAAAGTATAAACTTATCACAACAAGCTCAAAATGGCGAATGCACTGGACCATAGTGCCTGAATATGCAAATTAGCTGTGCTAAAGGCCATAAGCGATTAAGCGGTACATGCATTGTTAAGGTATAGACAAGGACATATGGCAACGGAAGGGAAGGCCTGGGAGTATGGGATTGACCGAAATTGGGGTTTGGAATAGAATAAAGAACAAAACAACAAACATGACCTTGTGTTTATACCCCCGCAAACGAAGTTTGAAGGGGGTATATAGGAGTCAGCTTGTCGTCTGTCGTCGTCTGTCGTCGTCGGTCCGTTACAAAAAGCTTTAACATTGCTCATAACTTCCTTATTCTTTGACCGATTTCTTTAATATTCACACACCACACACCTTGCCACTAGTACTTAAGATTGATATACACATGCGGGGGTATAATTGGCGCCCGTTAGGCGGCAGCTCTAGTTTAATTTTATTCAATATTACAAAACTCGACCTATGACACTTAGTAGTAATGGGTCGTGATTAAAAAAAACATCCTATAAGGGCTTGTTCATGACTTCATTGTGGGTTATTCCTATATGACAACTGGATAGCCAGTTGGCCATTTTGTGGGAGAGGAACTGTCCTTTTGGCTTTCCTCTATTGTTGTTTCCATTAAGTTCTAGTTACTTCATGTTTGAGTTTCTTTCCCTTTATAGTCTATGATCGGGGTGTAAGTTAATTGTATAGATTCCGGATCATTGCATTTACTTCTATTATGCGAAAAAAATCTCTAACAGTATGCAGTGAGGTGTACGCTGCTCAGCATTAACTTGGTTACAACTATGAAGAAGCCGTTAATAGAATGATTTTGTACCTACCGTTTGTAACACAGCTGTTCTGGTCATTTCTGATACCCATGTTTTCGCTCTATTTCTGCTTCACTTAAGCCAGCTTAATGATGATAACATATTCTTCAAGACATGCAGGATGGGAGTAGTATAGGGTTTGAGAGTGTCTAGACCACCCCTCTAAAAAATTTTTTTTAGCTTCTCCAGACCACCCCTAAAAAAATTTTTTTAGCTTCTCCAGACCACCCCCTAAAAAAATTTTTTAGCTTCTCCAGACCACCCCTAAAAAATTTTTTTTATCTTCTCCAGACCTCTTCACTGTTTATAGCAACCAAATCCTCCATCGTGCTGTTTATTAAAATGACGTCATATAATTCCAAATTGCGACATAAAGAAAGAAGTTTGGCATTTTCAAATTCTATGTTTTTCATTTTTTCTATTTTCATTTTCCATATGGTTTCCATTTCAGTTTCTTGTCCATAAATAATATTATATCATCTTTTTCTTCTAAACCCTCATAATATCTTGATACTAAACAGTGTTTATAAAAAAAAAACTTTGTTCTCCTAGAATAACATAACTATTGTCTTCTTTAGTGTTCTTTTTACAAATACAACATTTTTTATTGATTAGATAAAGTATTTCTGTGAGCCAATTTCGGTTTTTTTCTCCGCTAAATTTACACCAATAACGTTCACATTCATTGTTTCTACGACCAGCAATATATTCTGTAGATTCTGGTATATCAATAGTAAAATCCACTACGTGTGTAGTAAAATCTACACGATTTATTTTTAGTATTTTTAAAAACAGAACCCTCTGGGAATTTTTCAAAATCTAATTGGAATTCATATTTGTGCCAAATTACACAATTTGCTCAAATTACACAATTTGCTCGATTAATAATATTCAGTCCATTTTTTTCTAAAAATTCTTCCATTCTTTTTATGTTTTGTATTAATTTCCTACTTAGGTATTTTATTTTCCCCCATTTTTTGCAAAATATTTTTTCATCATCATCCATTTTTTATAGTTTTAAATTTATTTTTTTTATTTTTAAATTTAAAACTATAAAAAATGGATGATAATGAAAATGAAAAATATATGAAACATAAAGGAAGAGTAGAATACCAAAATAGAAGATTAAGACAAAAATTAAATAAACGGAAAGTATTTTTGGAAAATAGTGGAATGACTATTATTGAACATCGCGGTAGCGGATTTTGTTGGTTCACTTGGGACCAATATGATTTACAAGTAGATTTTGAAAAATTTCCCGAAGATTCTTTTGTGAAAATATTAAAAATAAATTGTGTGGAATATCATATCTTCCCAGGAGGAGAAGATGTATTATTTGTTAGTAGTGAATTTAAAAACTTTAGATTTCATTGGTGTAGTTTTGGCAACGAAAAAAATGGAAACTGTTTTTATAAAACAAAAAATGCGTTCAAAGAAATACTTTATTTAATTAATAAAAATGTTATATTTGCGAAAAGAATACTAAAGAAGACAATAGTGATATTATTCTAGGAGAAAAAGATTTTTTCCATAAACACTGTTTAATATCAAAAGAAGAAAAAGATGATAAATCGTTATGTATTGAAAAGAATATCTGAAATATCGAAAATCGAAAAATTGTAAAAATGTAAAAAAGTGAAAATGTGAGAGGGAGATACGGGCGGGTCTAACACACATGGTGAAAATAAAAAAAAAAAACAGTCGGAGTTGCCCAACTCCGGGATGGAGGTTGTTGGGGTAGTGTAAAATAGAAAAAAAAACATCCACTACAGGGGACCTCTCGAAAAATACTTAAAACTCAGTAAACTGTAATTCTTGTTCATAGAAACTACCTTTAATTTCTTCGCCTTTTAAATCATTTATTTTATAAGTAACAGGATTTGTATTTAAAACTTATTCAATTACAAATATTTCTCTAGTCCAACGAGAAGTATAACCCTTTTCAAATTTACCTTTCTTTTTTGCTATTCTTACTCTATCCCCAACTTTGAATTTAGCCTTTTGAGTTTTTTCACTTTTTTCTGGATATAAATTTTTATACACTGTTAATTCATTTTCTACTTTACTTGCTTCAATAGGTGTCATTGTAATAGAAGAATGTACTGTATTATTATAATTTTCAACTAATTTATCTAATATATCATAATAATTAAAAGTTTCATGAGCAGTAAAATATTTATACATATGTTGTTTCATTGTTCCTATCCATCGTTCTACTACACTAGATTTTTCTTCATTTTCAGTTGAGTACAATTCTATTTCATTTGTTTTTAACAATTCTTTTACTTGACGATTATAAAATTCAGATCCTTTATCCGACCAAATATACATCGGTTTCCTTTCTTTAAATAATGTCTTAAATGCTTCACTTACTGTTACTCCTATTTTATTTTTCAATGGAATTAACCAACCATATTTACTAAAAACGTCTATAACTGCTGATAAATATTTACAGTGTTTATTTTGTTTTGAATATTGTTGCATATCTATCAAATCAACAGCCCATGTTTGATCTATTGAATTAACATAAACACGTCTTTTAGGAAAAGATTTTATAACTCTATGATGTAATTCATCTGCTAATTTATTTGTTATTTTTTCTCTATCGGATATAAATCTATTTTTGTTAGATCCACACTCAGAACATATACCTTTTAACATTTGTCTAGTATTAGTTGTTGTTACTTGTTTCACTGAATCATTTTCAGTATGCTTTTTACAACGTAAACAATATATTTTTGGATGCTCCATTTTTATCATAATTAAAATTATTTTCAAATAAAATGAGTGAATGAAAAGTTTGTAAATATTGTTCAACATTTAAACCGTTTAATTCATTTGCAAAAGAGAAAACGTGTCCAGATGGACATAGAGGAAAATGTAAAGATTATGACAGAGAACGAAAACAATTACATTATCAAAATAATAAAGAAAAATATAAAATAGCATATCAAGATTTTATTTCTCGCAATCCTGATTATTTTAAATATTACGTTAGAACATAACTAAATTTGTATTCTAATAAAATGGCAAGAAATAAATCCAAAGTATTTAAAAATGTTATTAATGAAACCATTATTGATGACGTAGACGAAGAGGATATAACGGCTTATATTAATAAATTAAAAGATAAAATTATAATACAATCATATCCCATTAAAGTGAAGATAATAATTACTTCTGAATTTAATAAACCATTATCATTTGATATAATAAAAAGTCATTACTCTCATCCTGTTCAAGTTATTCAATCAAATAATAATGTAGATGAATTTTATAATAGACTAAAAGATAAATTTGAAGCATGGTTTGATAAGTATCAAGAAAGAGGTTCTGGTTTTGTTTTTAGAAATATTAAAAGTGTAGAAGTAAAAACATATAAATATAATTATCAAAGAGCTTCATCTTATATACCTTTAAAGTTTAAATCAAGTAATATTATCAATGTTAAAAACACAAAAGATAACAAATGTTTCTTGTGGTCAATATTATCTAAATTATATCCTGCAGATAATCATAAAGAGAGAGTAACAAAATATGAACCTTATGGGAATGAAATTAATATGATCAATATTGAATATCCTGTTTTAATAAAAGATATCCAAAAAGTGGAAAAACAAAATAATTTAACTATAAATGTTTTTGCATTAGAAAATCCATCATATAAACAATCTTTATACCCAGTTTATATTTCAAATATGAAAAGTGAAAATATAATTGATCTTCTATATATAGAAGAAAATGAAAACACACACTATTGTTTAATCAAAGATTTAGATAGTTTTCTATACGATAAAAATAAACATAAACAACACACATGTAGAAACTGTTTACAAGGTTTTCAAAGACTAGAAACATTAGAAAAACATAAAGAGATATGTCAAGATCATGTTACGAGCCAGGAGTAGCAGAAAGAAAAAGCAAACAAGCCTTTTGGAAAATTTTAACAAAATTTATTTACAAGTTAACTTTAACCTGTAGAAGTAAGAAAATTAAATGTACTTAGCTCTGTTATGAAATATCCTGAATGAATCTATTTTCCTTGATCCCACAGAATTCACAGTCCAAAATGAAAAGTAATATCCTTTAACAATCCAACACAGAATTTAGAAATAACTTTTCTTAAATGCCCAAACATCAAACTCCAAAGTCTGACTCAATGAGAAAAATCAAGCTCTTTTATAGACCCTAAGATTTCTCTAGAATGTTCCACAGGGCTGTGGAATAAGATTAGGTAATTTTCTAAAAATAATGCTACCCCGAACTTTCTAGAAGATTCTGAAGTACTTTTCCTTGTAAACATGTTGTTTACAAAAATGAAATTAATCTGTGACTCAGTTCTCTAGAGTCTTCTATAAAAAGATTAACAAGATACTTATAGCACTATTAGGTCACAGTGGGGTGAAAGTGGGAATCAGAAAAATAAATTCTTATGCATAACACTCCCCCTCTTCGAGGAAAAGAAAGATTTATGTAATAAAGCTTTCTTTTGCTTTAAGATTAATAAAATATTGAACATAGCATATAAAATTACATATATCTACAATCCACTTTAGTAGGAAAGAAAAACACAACTCATGACAGTGCTCAAGCTCTTGAAAGGGCATCAGGGATATTGTTATCTCTCCCTCTGATATGTCTTATGTCTAAATTATACTCTTGTAGCATAAGACTCCACCTGAGCAACCGCTGATTTTTGTTTTTCATTTTATGTATGAAAGTCAGTGGATTGTGATCACTGAAAACAACAATCGGTGCAGTTGTAGGGGTAAGATAAACTTCGAAATGTTGCAGAGCAAGAATCAGAGACAAGCACTCTTTCTCTATGGTAGAGTAATTTCTCTGATGCTTATTAAACTTTTTGGAAAAGTAGCAAACTGGATGATCCACACCATTTTCATCTTCCTGCAACAAAACACTACCTGCACCTACGTCACTAGCATCTACAGCTAGCTTAAACTCCTTTTCAAAGTTTGGTGCTAAGAGAACTGGTTCACTCTTGAGAATGGCTTTAAGTTTATCAAAAGCATTTTGGCATATTGCATTCCAATGGAATTTTGTTCTTTTGCTGAGCAAATTTGTCAAAGGCTCAGCAATGACAGAGAAATTATTACAGAACTTTCTGTAATAACCAGCCATACCAAGAAATCGCATCAGCTGTCTTTTGCACGTGGGTACGGGAAAATTTGAGATAGCCTCAACTTTAGCATCAATGGGTTTCACAAGACCTTGACCTACAACATGACCTAGAAATGTCAAACTTGCATGGCAGAATTCACTTTTAGCAAGATTGATTGTCAATTTGGCATTACTCAGTCTATCAAAGAATGCTCGAATAGTCCCAAGATGTTGATTCCACTGGTCGTTGTATATGATAGCATCATCGATATAAGCACTGCAGCCTTCCAGCCCCGCAATTACCATGTTTATTAAGCGCTGAAATGTTGCCGGAGAGTTTTTCGTTCCAAATGGCATGACTTTATAGTTAAATAATCCGTCTGGTGTTGTGAATGCCAAAACCTCCTTTGCTCTATCTGTCAGTGGAATTTGCCAAAACCCTTTCAGAAGGTCGAATTTCGTTATGTATTTGGCATTACCGATGTTATCAATGCAGTCATCCATTCTTGGAATAGGAAAGCTATCTGTTTTACTTAAGGAATTAACTTTCCTAAAATCTGTACACATACGATATGTCCCATCAGGTTTTGGTACTAGAATACAAGGAGAACTCCATTCACTTTGGCTTGGTTCAATAAAGTCATTGTCTAATAGATACTGAACTTCTTCTTTAAGATATTTTTGTTTCACAGGATTCATCCTGTATGGGTGTTGTTTTACAGGTTTAGACCCATTTATGTCCACATCGTGAAATATTTTGTCTGTCCGTGTTGGAATGTCAGGAAATAATTGTTCATATTAAAAAATCAGCTGTTTCAGTTCATTCCGCTGATTTGGCTCTAGATGTGACAGTTTCTGGTCAAGATTCCGTAGAATGTCAGAATTCTGAAGTTTTGATGATGTGGGATCCGACTTCACTGAATTAATATCCTCACAGTCATTGTCACATGAATGAAGTGGAACAGAGCTAACTAGATTGACTGATGTTAAAGATGTATTGTCCCTATCTATGTATTCCTTAAGCATGTTAATGTGACATAGCTGCTTTAGCTTGCGCCTCACAGGAGTGTCTATTATGTAATTTACGTCACTGATCTTTTTGTCTACAGTGTATGGACCATAATACCTGGCCTGCAACGATTTTCCTGGAATAGGCAAAAGAGCTAGTACCTTATCACCTGGTTTAAAATTCCTTTCTTTTGTCCCTATGTCATATAGCTGTTTCATTTTCCTTTGGGCTGACTGAAGATTGGTCCGAGCAGCCTCACAAGCTTTTGAAAGTCTAGTTTTGAAATCAGACACATACTGAAGTAAATTCAGGGAGGTGTCATCATTGGAGAGAAATTTCTCTTTGAGTAGTTTCAGAGGACCACGAACAGTATGGCCAAATACTAATTCAAATGGACTGAAGCCAAGAGATTCTTGCACAGATTCTCTAACAGCAAATAAAAGGAGATGGATGCCTTCATCCCAATCCTTCTCTGTGTCAAAGCAATATGATCTTATCATGTTTTTCAATGTTTGATGGAATCTTTCAAGGGCGCCTTGACTTTCAGGATGATAGGCCGATGACTTATACTGTACAATGCCAAGTTCATGCATTACTTGTTGAAATATTCCAGACATAAAATTTGAGCCTTGGTCTGACTGAATAGATTTAGGAAGCCCAACAAATGTGAAAAACTTCACTAAGGCCTTGACGATTGTCTTAGTTTTGATATTTCTTAAGGGAATGGCTTCAGGAAAACGTGTGGAAGCACACATAATAGTCAAAAGATATTCACAGCCAGACTTAGTTCTGGGCAAGGGACCCACGCAGTCTATAATTATACGACTGAAAGGTTCATCAAAAGCAGGTATAGGCTGCAAATGAGCCTTAGGTATAGTCTGATTGGGTTTTCCTACCATTTGGCATGTATGGCAGGACCTACAATGCTGAGAAACATCTGATTTTAACCCAGGCCAGTAAAAATGATTAAGAATCTTGTGATAGGTTTTATTTACACCTAAATGTCTTGACATGGGAGTTTCATGTGCCAAGTTTAATATTTGGGAACGGTAAACCCGTGGAACAACTATCTGGTGGTTGACAGTCCACTCGTCTTCTGCTGAGACGTCTGGTGGACGCCATTTTCTCATAAGAATGTCATTTTTGACATAATAACAGACTGGGACCTGAGATACTTCCTGCTCATCTAAGGCCCTTTCAAATAAAGGCGAAATTCCAGGATCCTTGTGCTGTTCTATAGCTAGTTGAGACCCGGACATTCTGTCATGGCCTAGATCTAAAGATGAGTTATTCTCATGAAAATCTGTCTGCTTATCAGGCAGGCTTGAAGACAGAGACCTTGTTATCTCGTCATTAAAAGACTGACCCAAAAAGGTATCAGTGAAATCAAAATCCTGTTTCCCATCAGTTTGCTTGGCCTTACGTGCCATAGCCCTTGTGACTGCACACGACGGATAAAGATCAGGAATTTCCTGCTCAATGGGATCAGGCGGATGGTCTATGCAAGGATTAGTAGTCAAAAGTGGGTTTGCCACAACCTTATCTCCAGCTAAGTCATTGCCTAGCAACAAATGAACACCTTTAAAAGGTAAAGAAGGTCTAATACCAACAGCCACTGAACCGGACACCAAGTCTGATGACAAATAAACGTTATGAAGCGGAACATTAACAAATCCACATTCCACACCCTGAATAAGGACACTTTGGCCCAAAGAAGTCTTCTCAGAAAAAGGCAGAGTATCTGCTAGAATAAGAGATTGAGAAGCTCCAGTATCTCGTAAGATTTTGATAGGGGTAGGATGGGCATAACTGTCACCATTTAGTGACACAAAACCATCTGATAAGAATGGTTCATAAATCTCCATAACCGAATTAGTCTCAGATATTTTGGTATCAGAAAGAGTTTCCTCCCTTACACAAGACTGTTGTTTCGGCCTTATAGAAGTCAAGCCTGTAGGCTTAAGTTCCTCTTGTCTTTCTCTTTCTTTCCTTCGCTTTAATTTTAAACACTCAGAGATCAAATGACCTGTATTTTTACAATAATAACAAACTACTTGAGATTGAGATAAGGGATTCTGGTCTTTGTTTTCACCAGAAGGTTTGGAAAAATTCTGGCTTCTGTTTTCACCAGAAGGTTTGGAAGGATTCTGGCTTTTATTTTCACCAGAAAGTTTGGGCATAGTACTAGATGTATGACTATAACTACCAGAAGGATTACTGGGATAGAATCTTGGACCTGTCTGTGGATTATAAGGTTTTCGAGGATAAGGCCTGTTCACAAACGAGACTTTATGAGTCAAAGCAAAATCATCTGCCAAACGAGAAGCTTCCTCCAAGGTTTCAACCTGTCTCTCATCGAGAAAAGATTTAATGTCTGAATTTATGCACCGTTTGAACTCTTCAACAAGGACAAGCTGTCTAAGTTTGTCATGATCAGAGCCTACTTTTTTAGAAGAACACCACCTATCAAATAATTGTTCGTTGGTTCGAGCAAATTCTATATGGGTCTGGGAAATTTCTTTTTTACAATTCCTAAATTTTTGCCTGTAAGCTTCAGGGACCAACTCATATGCCTTAAGAATAAGCTCCTTAACCAGATCATAGTCTGAGCTTTGCTCGACAGTCAGCTGAGTGTAAATGTCTCGAGCCTTTCCGACAACAACGCTTTGCAAAAGTAAGGTCCAATGCTCTTTTGGCCATTTTAAATTTTCTGCAACTTTTTCAAAATGCAAAAAATACTTATCTACCTCTTTTTCCTGAAATGGCGGAACTAATCTGATGTGCTTTGTGGCATCAAAGTAACTACCAGAGTCAAAAACAGGGGTAGGTTTCACCCTATCTTGACCCTGGAGTTCCATTTCCTTCAATCTTAACTGAAACTGCCTTTCTCTTTCTTTTTCTTCAATACTATATCTCATTTTTTCCTTTTCCAACTCGAGCCGTTCTTCTTTTTCTAATTTTTCTTTCTGAATGCGTTCCTCCATTTCTCTTTGTTTTTCCCTCTCTCTTTCTTCCATTTCTAATCTTCCCATCTGCATTTGTCTCTTTTGCAACTCAGTATGTGAAACCATAATGAGAGACAAAGCAGATGGATCGAAAAGTTCTTCATCAACAAAAAACTGTACCAAAATATTCTTAATTTCATGCTTCTTCATGCTTGTTTTGACAGTAGTGACCCCATAATGGGAAGCAATATCTAGCAAATCTGTCCTTTTGGCCAGATTAAACAACTCCTGAGTAGGCTGAGCCAAAAAGCTTCTCAAATCAAACGACATGTTTGCTTTTTGTTTGTTCTATAAAGTATTTATGGAAATACAGATTGCGGTTAATTTGACAAGGTTTTTTTTTTTTTTTTTTTTTTGAAATGACAAGCCCAACGAGTATTTCACATGAAATGACAAGTACTATTTCACCTGAAATGACAGTT
The DNA here is from genome assembly GCA_963580285.1 of Lucinisca nassula. Taxonomy (NCBI): domain Eukaryota; kingdom Metazoa; phylum Mollusca; class Bivalvia; order Lucinida; family Lucinidae; genus Lucinisca; species Lucinisca nassula. Next base: position 45,929,427 of record OY757017.1, read on the forward strand.
CACATGAAATGACAATCCCCTATATGCCTATAGGGAAATACCAATCCTGTGAAGCAACTGCAAAGTCTATTTGATAAGAAATGACAATTACCTGAGTCACATGAAATGTCGGTTTTAAAATGCTTAAAATGGTTATATCCCGGACGAGCCCCCAATTTCTGTTACGAGCCAGGCGTAGCAGAAAGAAAAAGCAAACAAGCCTTTTGGAAAATTTTAACAAAATTTATTTACAAGTTAACTTTAACCTGTAGAAGTAAGAAAATTAAATGTACTTAGCTCTGTTATGAAATATCCTGAATGAATCTATTTTCCTTGATCCCACAGAATTCACAGTCCAAAATGAAAAGTAATATCCTTTAACAATCCAACACAGAATTTAGAAATAACTTTTCTTAAATGCCCAAACATCAAACTCCAAAGTCTGACTCAATGAGAAAAATCAAGCTCTTTTATAGACCCTAAGATTTCTCTAGAATGTTCCACAGGGCTGTGGAATAAGATTAGGTAATTTTCTAAAAATAATGCTACCCCGAACTTTCTAGAAGATTCTGGAGTACTTTTCCTTGTAAACATGTTGTTTACAAAAATAAAATTAATCTGTGACTCAGTTCTCTAGAGTCTTCTATAAAAAGATTAACAAGATATTTATAGCACTATTAGGTCACAGTGGGGTGAAAGTGGGAATCAGAAAAATAAATTCTTATGCATAACAATCATGACTATTGTAAAGTTAATATGCAAAAGAAAGATAATATTCTTATATTTAAAAACTATCATTACACAAATAGACTACCTTTTGTTATCTATTCAGATTTTGAATCAAATAATATCCCTTTATCTACTTCCCAACCTGACCCAAATAAATCATATGTTAATCCAATTAGAAAACAAACAGTTAATAGTTATGGTATCTATGTTCAGTCTGACTATCCAGAAATTTATAAACCACAATACTTTTCTTATGTTGGTGATGATGCAGCAAAGAAATATGTAGAAAAAATAATAAAAATTTTCAAGGATATAACTTATAAGATTTACCTAAATGAAAAGAAACAACCAATTTTAAGTTTTTCAAGAATTTCAAGAGTCAACAGAATGTTATATATGTGGAAAGGAATTTGAAGAGGAAAACAAAGTAAGAGAACATAATCATCTTTCTGGTAAATATAGAGGAGCAGCTTGTCAATCATGTAATACAAAAGAAGGTAAAACAACAAAGCTAATACCTGTTTTCTTTCATAATGGCTCAAACTATGATTTCCACTTTTTAATAGAGGAGCTAATGAAATATGATGATGATTATAACAAAGTAAAACTTGTATCCAAAAATTCAGAAAATTATATTTCTATAGATTACGGTTCAAATTATAAAAAAAACTAAGATTTCTAGATTCATACAGGTTTATGTTAAAAAGTTTATCAGATATTGCAAAATCAACAGATGACTTTCCTATTTTAAAACAAGAATTTAATGATAATATTTAATTGTTAAAACAAAAAGGATATTATCCATATGAATATATAGATTCAATAGAAAGATTAAAAGAAAAACAATTACCCCCTATGGATAAATTTTATTCTACTCTAACACAAAAAACAATTACGAGTGAAGAATATGCTCATGCACAAAAAGTATGGAAAGTTTACGAGTGTGAATCGTTTTTAGATTATCACAATCTTTATTTAAAAACAGATGTTTTAATTTTAGCAGATGTCTTTGAGAAGTATAGAACCTTTTTCTTAAAGCATCATGAAATAGATCCATGTTATTGTTACTCTGCACCAGGATTAACTTGGCAATGTTAATTAAAATGTACAGGAGTGGAATTAGAATTATTAACAGACTATGAAATGTTATTAATGGTAGAAAACGGAATTAGAGGAGGGTTTTCTGGCGTACTTGGACCTAGATATGTAAAAGCATTCAATAAATATACACCTAATTATTATGGTGATGGTAATAGGATATTAGATGAAAATGAAATGAAAGAATGTTTAGAAGCATTAAAAAATGGTAAAAATTTAAATGATTATCTTACAGAAAAATATTTATTATATCTAGATGCAAATAATTTATATGGTTGGGAATTGTCACAGAAATAACCAACTAGTGATTTCAAATGGGAAAATGATCTAGGCTATTATTTACATATTCCAAAAGGAAGGGGTTGGATAATAGAATGTGATTTAGAATATCTCAATCATTGCAAGTTTAAAACAACGAAATATCCATTAGCTCCTGAGAAAATGAAAATAAATGAAAAAAGATTTATCAGATTATCAGATAAACTTATTAGGAGATAAGCCATTAGGTAAAGAAGAAAAATTATTATTAACATTATATGATAAAAAGAAATATGTTATTCATTATAGTATTCTAAAAGAATATAGTAAACTTGGAATGAAAGTAAAAAAAGTTTACAGAACTATATCATTTGAAGAAAGTGATTGGTTAAATTGTCAGTCTTACTTTGTCTCACGGTCAGCTCAAAGGACACATTAATATAACATTTCCTTATTACTAAGGATATTTATATATTTATCAGGTATGCGTTTACTTTATTTCATTATCATGTTGAACATTTGTAAATTACCATAATTGTCATTATTTCATGAATATTCATATTGTTGCTATTGCCTTCTCGACCTCGGTCAGTCTTACTTTGTCTTCTGACGGGAGCAGGCCTCACGGTCAGCTCAAAGGACACATTAATATAACATTTCCTTATTACTAAGGATATTTATATATTTATCAGAATGACGAGGTCGAGAAGGAGAAGGTTTCATCCACTAAATATGAAAATATCTTCTATGGTTGTCGTCTAATTGAACCCCGAACCCCCTCGAGATACGGGAGAAGCTCTAACGTTGTATCAACGTCGTTCATCATCATCATGTGGCCACAACCACCTTAAATCCAATCACACAAACATCCCGAGACAGCAAACTTTCCCGTGACAACTGAAAATTGCATCTGTTGATTACAGGTACAGTCTGTTTATATGCACATTCAATGTACATATGGATAAACTGACTTGAATTGTGCAGTGTACACCTGTCAACTGATCTCTCTCTTTCTCCTTAATCTATCAACAGATGCGATGCATTCGGTTTTGTGTACATTGATTTTCCTCATGACATCTATGTGACATAGTGCTTGAATGAAACTTATATCATGCCGTGTGTAGACCCTGATCAGGGTGATTTATATTATTTGTGATTAACAGTGTTTTACTGAAGTGACTGTCAATTATATTATTAAATCATGGACGCCACTCTATGCTTTCATTTTTAAGTTCATTACCCGTTTCTGTTTTACGTCTTCTGGACACCGAGGCGAATAAATTCTACGATAGTTCTCATCAGTTATATGATGCGGCTCTCTTAACTAGAGGCTATACTCAGCATACTCTCCGTCCTTACATTGATTCTGAAATTAATCATAAACGCCATTTCTTCAAAATATCCTTCATTAATAAGGGTATGGATTTTATAGATTTGCCCAGTATCTTCCGTGAGAGATCGGTGCTTTCTTCCATTCCTGCTTATTTTCAAAATACTGAAACACCTATAATTTGCTATAAATATAACAAACCTGTTAGATCTATCACTTTTAATTTCAATAAACTTGTTTCAGATCTTGATATTGATACTAATACTCCTGATTCATGTGATTGTAAAAACTCCAAGTATTGCTATCCTGCTGCTGGTCATGTAATTACTGGCAATTTGAAAATTATTCCTGATTCTAGGATAAGGAATATAATTTCTAAAGGACCGAAATATCGGTTTCCTTCTAAAATTGATTTCAGTAAATGTAGAGATGAAATCGCTGCTTCCTTGAATGAATTCGGTAATCGATGGTGTAAGCGAGAGTATGTTGAGTATAAAGCCCTAAAGGACTGGAAACTTAGCATTTTAAGACTAGTGAATAAACGCATTTCTTTCTATTCTCAAAATACTAACTTATTACCTCCTAAGCCCAAGACGTCTTTACGTCATCTTAAACTAGGTATTCAAGAATTTCATAAGAAGTTTGTTTTGGCCCCTGCAGACAAGGCCGCTAACAACGTCGTCGTTGTGTGACGGCTCCACTATGTTAACACGCTTAAGCAGGAGCTTGGTGGTACTAAGGCCTATGAACTTCAGCCTTTGGCTGAAGAGAGAGCTATAGTAGATAAACATGTTTGTCTTTCAGCCACCAAGTTTGCTGTGTGTGTGTTAACGAAGGCCAAGACAAACTTCCTACGCTATACTGGTTACCAAAATTTCATAAAAAACCTTACAAAGCACGGTTTATTGCAAATTCTAGTTCTTGCACTACCACTGAACTTTCTAAATTATTAACTTCCTGTCTTACTGCTATTAAAACGCATGTAATTAAATATTGTGATAAAGTCTTTGAAAGATCAGGAAGAAATCTGTTTTGGTCTATAAAAAATTCGAATGAGGTTTTAAATAAATTGAAATCTAGACAGTTTCGTGCTTCTAGTCTGTCTACCTACGATTTTTCCACTCTTTACACTACACTTCCTCATAATCTTATAAAAGAAAAGCTTAATGATTTAATTGAATGGGCTTTTCACAGAGAAGATTCTCTCTATCTTGCATGTAATGTCAGAAATGAATTTTTCACTTCTAAAGAGCATAAGAATTATACACTTTGGTTATGTCAGAAAGTGTGTGATGCCCTCACCTTTCTACTTGACAATATTTATATTAGATTCGGTACTAAGTCATTTAGACAAATTGTGGGTATTCCGATGGGTACTAATTGCGCACCTCTTGTGGCTGATCTGTTCTTGTATTGTTATGAAAGAGACTTCATTTTGTCGCTTTCCATTGATAACCAATTTGAAATTATTGAAGCTTTTAGCTCTACTTCTAGATATTTAGATGATTTATTAAATATTGATAATACCTATTTTGATGGTTTGATCAGTCAGATTTACCCCCTAGAACTTCAGTTAAATAAAGCAAATTCTTCTGATACCGAGGCCCCGTTTTTGGATTTACATCTATTTATTGTGGATGGATTTGTTTCGTGCAAAATTTATGATAAACGCGATGACTTTGATTTTGAGATTGTAAATTTTCCTTTTTTGGATGGTGATGTTCCTCGTGCGCCATCCTATGGCGTTTATATTTCGCAATTAATTCGATTTGCTAGAGTGTGTAGTCATGTAACTGACTTCAACACTCGTAATAAATTATTAACGGCTAAACTTCTTAATCAGGGTTATCGGTACCATAAACTACGCAAAGCCTTTTCAAAATTTTATAGACGCCATTCTGATTTAATTTCAAAATTCAATATTGGACTTAAATCTCTTCTGCAACAAGGTCTATCGGAACCCGAATTTTATGGTGACTTAGTATATAAATTCAGAAAAATATATAACCGCAATGACTTCAGCACCCAATTTCGTAAAATCATTCTTCGATATAAAAAGATTGGGTACAACATGGATGTTATACGACAGACTGCATGCATGGTAGTTAACCCAATCACGGTTGGCAACTTTGCTTCCCTCTTTAATTGCACGCCGGTGGGTCAGGCCTCAGATTCTATGACGGCTCCAACGTAAAGGCTTATTGAAAATTAAAGAGATAATGTTGGTTGGTGCCTGATGCTCTGTCTCTGGTTGGGCTCATCGGAGTCTAACTGTTGGTTTTCTTTTGCTCCAGCATTTCAGTGGTTTCTTGCTGTCGAGTCCTCACCGTCGTCTCACCTCTGTGGTTCTTTGATTTCTATGTTCACGGAGATGTTGCACTGATGAGTTAGGAGGCCTTCATGCGGACTGAACAAATTATTTGTCTAAATCGCGACGGAAGTAAGGGCGAGGATTGTGGCCACGTAAAATCGATTTGGGCCCCCCAGTGGAAATCTTCCACTGACCGTTCCAAGGCGGCTCTTCTGTGGCGATTTATTTGTGTTGTTGTTTGTTACTTACTGTGTGTGTCACTTGTGTCTTTTAATTTTGGATGGCCATATGGCCATTTTGTGGGAAAGTGACTGTCCATATGGCCTTCCTTTGTTTAGGTTTCCATTTTGGTCTGGTCGCTTGAAGTTTGTGTTTCTTTCCCTTTGGTGTCTTTTATGGATGGAGTAAGTTAATTGTATCAATTCCTGATCTTTGTTTTACTTCTACTTTTTAAATATTTTGAAGGGTCCAGTTTTTCATCAGAAAGCCATTTATAGCCAAATGTGTTAAATTTCGTGTTAAGGATGAAAGATCAAATCATGCCGGGTAGCTTCTGATCAGAGTGATCAATAACATTTGTGATTTATTATGTGTTGAATATTCTGAAGAGTACGGTTTAACTCCAAAAGTCATTTATAGGCAAAATGCATATCTTTCTATGAAATTTAAGTCTTTACGTAGCATTTTGCTATATATGTACATGTATATCAGATGTTTTTCTATTTTTCTGATACTTTCTCTTCATTTTTCAGTTGGTGATTTCTCTTCTGTGCACCACTCCAAGTAACACCCCTAACCTCTTTTTGCACTGGTACACCCTCACATTTATAAGAATATTTTGAAGACTGCTTCTGGTAAGATAAATTTTACCATATTTCTCTTTCTTTTCAGCCATTCCCTGTCATTAGTGTACACGTTCCCATCAACCCATTAATCATTATTCATTAGCACCTGCTTTGGAGTCTCAATCTTGCATTCAACATGAAAGTTCGTCAAGTGTTTTTCTCCAGGTACTCAAGTTTACCCCTCCATTAAAAAAAAAAAAAAAAAAAAAAAAAGTTGGCTTATTCATGCAAGCCCGTACAAGCCTCAGGTACTCAAGTTTACCCCTCCATTAAAAAAAAAAAAAGTTGGCTTATTCATGCAAGCCCGTACAAGCCTCAGGTACTCAAGTTTACCCCTCCATTAAAAAAAAAAAGTTGGCTTATTCATGCAAGCCCATACAAGCCTCAGGTACTCAAGTTTGAGCCTTGCACCAATCAGCAGTATTTTGTAATCATCATGTGTTGTGCAAATGTAGTGTTTTTGTTTTACAATTAGTTCAATTGTGCATTTTTTTTTAATGTACGGTTGTTTTCCCTGTACTCTGGTACCCAGCTCTATTCTTTAGTTAAGTAATATAGTGCATATAAGTTCTTGTTTTTGTGAAAATTTTCACATTACTTGGAATTTCTGTATTGAATTGTGAGTGTTCTCACAAGTTATAGTATTAGTGAGGAAGTCTGTCACTAGTGAATATATTGTGAATTTCTATAGTTGTTATTTAATTTGTGACAGCTATGTGGACAAGTCCACTTATTACTGTGTGAATAATAAGCACTATACTTTATATAACTGTCTGTGATATTGTTTGTGCATTTCTAGTGGCAATGTACAATTTATCACACAGTGAATTATAGGTAACTAGTCCATAGAATATTTTCAATATTGTATGGATGTTGCGGGTACTAGATGTACTTCGGATATTTTGTCTTATTTTGACAATGTTTTTCCTTGCCGCCATTTTGGATGAAGCATCTCTATGGTGATGTCCATGGAGTACAGGTAAACCCTGAAAATTTGAAAATTTGACATTGTATAAATAAATCATTTTTTTTCTCTGTCTTGTTTACTTGTTTAAATTGTTTATTATCATTCAACCATGGCAGAGGGAGGCCAGGGAATAGATTTTAGAGCCCTTTGGCCTGAAAATGATATAGAATTTATGGTTGATATGTTACGGCGCACAGGCCGATTTGATATTATTCCTCGCAATGAAGAGGAAAAAGAAGAAGAGGTAGAAGAAGAAGAATTAGAAGAAGAGGAAGAAGAAGAAACACAAGCTAGTGAGCTTGCTTATACTGGGGCTACCAGTAGACCTCTGGGTCCTGCTTTTACCACCCAGCCCCAATGTAGAGTTGTTCCCCCACCCACACCCATACATAAGTCCCACACTCCACCCCCGCTCAACCAAATGTCTCCTCTGGGTCCTGCTTTTACCACCAATCCCCAATTTAGAGTTGTTCCCCCACCCACACCCATACAAGGGTCCCACACTCCACCCCCGCTCAACCAAATGTCTCCGGTTCCCAAACCAATTACTCCAGTTACCCCAGCCCTACCCCAAGAATCCCCACTTAGACCCTTGGAGTCAAATAAAGACCCTTTATATGAAAGGGGCTCACCCAGTCCACCTGCAAGACCCCCTTACCCTAAAGAGTTCCAACACCTATTGCCCAGACCACAGCCTGCAGGTATACTTCGTTCTCCTGTTAACATTAAACAGGAGTACAACCCTGACCCCCAATTTGGGGATTACCATGATAGGCTAGGCCCATCTGTTCAGCTAGACAATAATGATGGTTTGAACATGCCCCCTCCCAATCCTCTCCGAGATGAGCCCAGGTATCCCAAAAGGCAGGGCCACAGGGTGACTTTAAGTCCTGAGCTTCCCTTTCGCCACTCAAGAAGGGAAGCATATAATGTCCCTAATACGCGAGTGGTGAAGGAGGAACAAAATATTTTTCCTCCTCCTGTTGAAAAAACATTTAAACATGAAAAAAACTCAATATTTAAATAAAAAGGAAAAATCTTCGAAATGCGATTGTATTACACAACCTCCCCCTGTGGAAATTAAACAGGAACCATGCTCAAGACAGCAATACTATCCTTCTTTTAATACATTGCCACCCTCAAGTTGTACATTACAGGGTCAACATTCTTTTAATAGTACCCTCAATAACTCTTTGTTAGCAGGCATGCGGGTTCCGCAACTTCCATTCTTTTCTGGTGAAAATCAGAAAGGGGATGTTTCCTTTGAAGTTTGGAAGTTCGAACTCAACTGCCTGATCAGGGAATCAGTTTACCCTGATTCTTTTATTACAAGCTGTGAGAAAATCTCTCAAAGGAAAAACCAGAGATATTTTACTCACAGTTGGTGAAACTGCTTCACCAACAGATATTTTAATCAAACTTGAGGGTATCTATGGCAATGTTTCTTCATGTGAAATTTTATTGCAACAATTCTACCTGGAGTCACAACTGTCAGATGAGTCAGTTGCTTATTACAGTGTTAGAATTGAAAATCTGTTGCGGAGAGCAACTCAAAACAGATTTATTGACAATCATATTAAAAATGAAATGCTTTGTTCCAAACTTTGGAATGGGCTTAAGGACCCTTTGTTAAAGAATTCTAGTAGGTACAAGTTTGAAGTCGATAAAGACTTCAACAGCCTGCGGAAGTCCATTAGATCCATAGAGCAAGATCTAAATACATCTGCAGTTACAAAGCAGATGACAACTTTGACATCTGTCGGTGACAGTCAAAATGTCAAAGTTGACAAACCATCAAAGCAGATGGCACAGTCCTCTTTTGACAACACTGGTCAAAAGTTGGACAACATTGCCAGCCAGATGAAAATGCTTAGGGAAAGGATGGATGGGCTTGAAAAGAAATTCAGTGAGGCCTGTCTTGCTTCTCAACCACCAGGCCCATCCACTCTTCCACCTGGTAACAATACCACACCAACCCCTCCTGCCCAACGTGGTTCTTTCAATCAACGTGGTTCTTTTTCAAATCGTGGATACTCTGCCAATCGGGGATCTTTTCCTCGTGGTAGGGGCTCTTCTTTCCCGAGGGGAAGAGGTGGCTCTTATCAGAGGGGTAGAGGCTCTTATGGCAGAGGCCAATACCAACAACAAGGGGCTAATCAGCACAATTTTAAAAGTGCTGATACACAGACTGACTCTGGTTTGAATCATTCAAACTAGAAGGGGTCTTTATTGCGGAGCAAAATAAGGACTCCCCTTTGAACTCTGATAGCTCCAACACTGATCCAACCTTATTTTCACGTATGGTTGGTTCAACAAATGAATCAGAGATTTTTATTAATGGTAAGTCTTGTTTAGCCCTTATTGATTCTGGATCCATGATCACAACAATTTGTGATGATTTTTATCAACAAATGGATCCAAGGCCTGAGCTGAAAGACATTGCTGATTTTAATTTGAATATTAGTGGAGCAAGTGGCTCAAAAATACCTTATTCGGGATATATTGAAGCGGAAATAAAAATTCCTGAGGTAGAACATATTCCTTTGGTTGTTCCAGTTCTAGTTGTGCCGACTACCAGATACTCTGGCCAAGTTCCTCTGATAGTTGGTACAAATATTATTGGTTCACTCAGGGAAGATGTTGCATCGGACCCAAATATTTCGTCTGCATGGAATAATGCATTTTCCGCTCTTTCATATTCCCAAACAAGGTTTGTTAAATCTACCAACAAAACACCAGTTATTTTAAAACCCAATGAAACCCGAACATTAACGGGTTTAGTTAGAAATACTTCCACAATGGAAAATGCTGTCACAGAAAACAATATTTTAACTTCTGATTTTAATGTTTGTCCTCGTTTGGTTTCTGTAAAGCCCAATGCAAAGACAGCTAGAGTCCCTGTTAGAATATGTAATCTTTCAGCCAGGCCTATTACAATAAAACCTAGAAGCCAATTATGTGATTTACATGAGGTAAAAGTTATTGAAAATGTAAATCCGTTTTCTACTTCATTTTCCCAGCGGGCTAGTACTAGTGATAGTCATGCTGAGGAAATCAAAGTAGATTTGTCAGCGGAGAACTTAACTCCTCAACAGCATACCCAGGCTTCTGATTTACTTAGCCAGTGGAAGCATATTTTTTCCACTGGGCCTACAGATCTTGGTATCACCAATCTGGTGGAACACGAGATCAACTTAAGTGATCCTACTCCATTTAAGGATCCATACAGGCGTATACCTCCTGCAATGTTTGAGGAGGTGCGCCAACATTTAAAAGAAATGTTGGACGCAGGGGCTATACGAGATTCCCAAAGCCCTTTTTCTTCCAACATTGTTCTGGTCCGGAAAAAAGACAATAGCTTACGCTTTTGTATTGATTTCCGGAAACTGAACAACAAGACAATTAAGGATGCCTATGCCTTGCCAAGAATAGAAGAGACCATTGACACGTTGTCTGGCTCGAAATATTTCTCCAAACTTGATCTTAGGTCTGGCTACTGGCAGGTTGGAATCAAAGAAGGGGATAAACATAAGACTGCATTCTCTGCCGGCCCCCTAGGCTTCTTTGAATGTAATAGGATGGCCTTCGGTCTTACAAATGCACCTAGCACATTTCAGAGGCTTATGGAGCGCTGTATGGGGGACCTACACTTGAAGGAATGTCTCATTTACTTAGACGATATAATCATCTTCAGCAAGACATTCGATGAACACATCTCCAGGCTGCAAAACGTGTTCAAACAGATTGAGCAGCACGGCTTAAAGCTCAAAGCCTCCAAGTGTGAGTTTTTCAAGACCCAAGTGCAGTACTTAGGCCACATTGTCAGTGATAAGGGTGTCCAGACAGATCCTGACAAAATTGCAGCGTTAAAAGAATGGCCTGCCCCTTCCAATATACAAGAATTGCGTAGTTTTCTCGGTTTTGCGGGTTATTACAGGCGCTTTGTCTGTAATTACTCCAAAATTGCGAAGCCTCTCAATGACCTGTTAGTAGGACACCCAACAACCAAGAAAGCCAAGCGATCTAAGTCTGCAGTTCCTTGGTCTTGGGGGCCTGATCAACAAACAGCTTTCGATACAATAATCGAAAAGCTTACATCACCACCAGTCTTGGCATATTCAGACTATAGCAAAGAGTTCATTTTGAACATCGATGCTAGTGGTGATGGGCTAGGTGCTGTTCTATACCAAGAACAAGATGGTATAGAACGTGTCATAGCATATGTTAGCAGAGGTCTTAGAGCCAGTGGGTGCAATTACCCTGCACATAAACTTGAATTTTTGGCCTTGAAATGGGCAGTGTGTGATAAATTCCATGATTACTTGTATGGAAATAAATTCACTGTTAGAACAGACAACAATACATTGACGTATGTTCTAACAACGGCTAAGCTAGATGCCACAGGCCATCGTTGGCTAGCCGCACTGTCCAGTTATAATTTTAAGCTCATTTACAGGTCCGGCAAGAAAAACCAAGACGCCGATGCCCTCAGTAGATTACCATCTACCGATAAAGGGGTCCTGTTTAATGACGCTATTAAGGCCATCTGCCAGGCGGTATTAGCCCCTCCAGAGGAGGCGCCGGCAGTGGAATGTGTATTGGTTGCACAGCATTTTGACCTCACTGGTGAAGAGGTTGGCTCTAACTCTGGTTCAGATTTCAGTCAAGTTGACTGGCGTGCTGAACAAACTATTGACGGCACGTTGAGCAGAGTGAAAACCATTCTTGCCTCTGGACACAAACCTACCAAGAGACAGATTGCTCTTGAGGAGACAGAATGTCAGAAAATCTTGAAGGATTGGGACAGTCTATTTTTCAAAGACGAGGTACTTTACCGTCATCATTCTTTACATGGCACCTCTGTAAACCAGCTGGTATTGCCTGAGGTTTTCCGGGAGATAGCACTTAATGGTCTGCATGATGAGGCCGGCCATCAAGGCAGAGACCGCACTATGTCCCTGGTAAAATCTCGGTTTTACTGGCCTGGGATGGATGGTGACATTGAAAAGAAAGTCCGAAACTGTCCCAGATGCATCCGAAGACAGTCTCGGGAGCGGGCTCCAGCAAAACTTGTGACTGTAGAGTCCACTTATCCCATGGACTTGGTATGCCTGGATTTTCTGTCTCTTGAGACATCAGCGGGTGGTTACGAAAACATCTTAGTAATCACAGACCATTTCACCCGCTATGCTCAGGCCATACCAACCAAGAATCAAACGGCCAAGACAACAGCCTCTCTTTTTCTCTTTGAAAACTTCATTTGTCACTATGGATTTCCATCCCGCTTACATAGTGACCAGGGCCGCAATTTTGAGAGCCAGGTTATTAAAGAGCTGTGTTCCGTTGCTAACGTTGACAAGTCTAGGACTACCCCCTACCATCCCATGGGTAATGGAATGCCCGAGCGCTTTAACCAGACTCTGCTCAATATGTTGGGTACTCTGGAAGATGACCAGAAGTCAAACTGGAAGTCATACGTTGCGCCCTTGGTTCATGCCTACAACTCAACTCGTCATGAGACCACTGGATTTTCGCCCCACTATCTAATGTTTGGGCGACACCCTAGATTGGCAGTCGATGCTTTTCTAGGCATAAATCCAGAGGGTAGGCATGCTGACCAGACAAAGTTTGCAGCCGATCTCAAAAAGAGGCTCGACTTTGCATACAAAACAGCCACCAAGGATGCCCGTCGCCAGGGCAGAAGGCATAAGGAAACTTATGACCTCAAAGCTCGGGATGCCCAGCTTTTGCCCGGTGACCGTGTGCTGATTCGCAACGTCGGACTGAGGGGAAAATGCAAGTTGGCAGATAAATGGGAGAAAGATGTGTATTTGGTTGTTGAACAGCCAAATACTGAGGTTCCCGTGTACGTTGTAAAACGTGAACATGGGAAGGGCATCCGACGGATGCTGCATAGGAACCTCCTTCTTCCATTTATGGCCCTTCCAGCATCCAAACCACGCTCCTTGGATACAGATATATCACCAAATAGCAGTTCTCAACCGTTACCGGTTGAGGATACAACTGCCGGTGATATCAATGTTCCAAGTGGAGCTGCAGGTCGTGCAGCCTCACCTGCGCCAGACTCTGCAGATACAGATAGTGCAGACATGCTGGATGCACCGGTATCCCCTAGTGTGGTGATACCCCCAGAGAGGTCGTCATTGGATCCTTTGGCTAAACCCTTTAGTCCGGCTTCGAGGTCTCAACCAGAATTGCGACCGCAAACGCGTACACAAAGGCATAGGCAGAAACCAAGGTGGCAGACAGGAGGGGACTGGTTATTTCAACTTTTTTTTAGAACTGTTTTAAACTGAATTACAGCTGACATGGTTTCCTGGTTTCCTGTGTGTGTTTTAACTATCTTAATTGAAATGTCGAGACGACATTTTTTTCACAGAGGGGGAGGGGAGCGTGTGACAATTACGCTAAATATATTCTGGAGAGAGGCTTCGAAACAAAAAGTTTTCATTTAAACGGGTTGCTGGGTTGCAGTCGAGTGACGATGCATGGCTTGTCATGGCGTCTCTGGAGAGCTTGTTTGTTGTCAGAGTGCTCTTGGCACGTGCCGCACTGGAATGCAATTCTGCTGACCCTTTGTTTTTTTCTTAAGTTCAGCTTCTGCTTGGTTGCAGTCGGTTGACAGTGCATGATTTGTCGCGGTATCTGGAGAGCTTGTATGTTGTCAGATTACCGCTGACACGTGGTGCACTGTACTGCAAACTGGCGAGAAAGTTCTAGTAGGAAAATTGTATTATTGAAAATTTCGCCTTGACATGATTTCGCGCTTGCTTGGACATGGGTTGGTTACAACCTAGGTGGGGGCTATCCCAATCAGACCGTGGCCGGTTCGTGCTTCTGGCTTGTGCTTTCGTGGAAAGGTGAATAATTTCGTAAGAATTGAATAGTTCTGTTATATTTCCTCTCTCCAGTCCAGCGCGTAAATAATGTATTTTTATATGACACTTGCATTTTGGCTGTGTTTTAGGATAAGCAATTTTAGCCTGGTTTTAATGTTTAGCCGTTTTAAGCTAAACCAGTAAGGAGTGTCCTATTACGCACTATCAATAAAAGATTTTTTGTCTAAGTTTTGTAAATAAAGTTTTATCTTTTGCGCTGTGCATACTGTGCAGCATTTATGACAGCGCATTTTGATAAGGGTTTACCTGGCAAAGTGTTAGGTATGATTAACTTCACTTGCTTGATAGAATTAGAAGCAATAGCTTTGTGTTCAGTTGGAGTCAGATTGTTTGTTAATAACATACATATCTGGTAAATTTAATAGGCAAGGTTGTTAAGGTGTAGTTTAATTTTTTTTAATATAATGCAAATCATTTTTTGTTTTTTAATTTAAATGTCGGGACGACATTTCCCGAACAGGGGGAGACTGTCACAGAGTGAAATTATTGAAACTGGAGTAGAGCTTGTACTTTGGACTTTCTAGTCATTTCCAGTTATTTCTTCCTATTGATAGTCGTTTTCATACTTCATATACTCATCTTTTTCATATATCATTAAGCATTTAAGCATTTCATCAGTAGCGCATATATACATCCGTGTCCATATGTAAGCTTCGCGCGTTTTTCACGTCACTGATTAACACCGCATGCGCACATACTTACAAAGCTCTCTTTGTCAGTCTTACTTTGTCTTCTGACGGGAGCAGGCCTCACGGTCAGCTCAAAGGACACATTAATATAACATTTCCTTATTACTAAGGATATTTATATATTTATTAGGTATGCGTTTACTTTATTTCATTATCATGTTGAACATTTGTAAATTACCATAATTGTCATTATTTCATGAATATTCATATTGTTGCTATTGCCTTCTCGACCTCGGTCAGTCTTACTTTGTCTTCTGACGGGAGCAGGCCTCACGGTCATCTCAAAGGACATATTAATATAACATTTCCTTATTACTAAGGATATTTATATATTTATCAGAATGACGAGGTCGAGAAGGAGAAGGTTTCATCCACTAAATATGAAAATATCTTCTATGGTTGTCGTCTAATTGAACCCCGAACCCCCTCGAGATACGGGAGAAGCTCTAACGTTGTATCAACGTCGTTCATCATCATCATGTGGCCACAACCACCTTAAATCCAATCACACAAACATCCCGAGACAGCAAACTTTCTCGTGACAGAAGTATATTAAGTTTAATACTGAACAAAGAAAAGAATCTAAATCTAATTTTGAAAAAGACCTCTGGAAATTAATGAACAACAGTTTCTATGGAAAAACATTAGAAGACATAAGAGGAAGAAGCGAAATTAAATTAACAACGAGTAAAGAAGAAGCAAAGAAATACATAAACAAACCTAATTTTAAAGATTCAGTAATTTTTAATAAAAACTTTGTTGCAATTGTAAATAATGTTACTTTGTTAAATTTAATAAACCTATTTATTTAGGACAATCTGTATTAGATTATAGCAAGTTATTAATGTATCAATTTTATTATAATATAGTTAATGAATTATGGCCAAAAAATGAATTAGTTGCATCAGACTCCGTTTCTGGTGATACTCCAATTATTTTACGATATAAAAATAAAAATAAATATTGAAAAATAGAAAACATTACTGATGAATATGACTACTCAAATAATAAATTTTTTCATAAACTAAAAGATAATGATATTGAAGTTTGGACGAGTAAAGGATTTGATAAAATAAAAACTATCATTAAACATGAGACAGAAAAAGAAATGTTTAGAGTTGTTACACCATTAGGATTTGTTGATGTAACAGAAGATCAGTCTTTAATAAAAGATAATAATGAAATTATTAAACCTAAAGATTTATCGTTAAATACTAATCTTTTATTCAATGATAATGATAAAATTTCTTGTACTCCTCCTTTAAAAGAAGACTTCTTAAAATTAGAACCGTCAACTTTAGAAGAAAAAAGAGCTTTTATCGAAGGTTTCTTTTTAGCTGATGGAAGTAGCGGAATTTATCAAACTAAATGGGGAGTAAAATATTCTTGGAATTTAAATAACCAAGATTTAAATCTTTTAAATAAATGTTTA
Source organism: Lucinisca nassula (assembly GCA_963580285.1). Taxonomy (NCBI): domain Eukaryota; kingdom Metazoa; phylum Mollusca; class Bivalvia; order Lucinida; family Lucinidae; genus Lucinisca; species Lucinisca nassula. Next base: position 45,945,985 of record OY757017.1, read on the forward strand.
GAATACTGTAAGGAATTATATCCAACCGATTTTAAATTAATAGATTGTATTAATTCATCTAAAGTATACAGAGTTGTTCCAAATGGAAATCACAAGTTAATGGCAATCAAATTTGAAAAATTTTATACTGATAAAAAAGAGAAATACATCCCTTATAAAATTCTTAATAATGATTACAATTATAAACTATTCTTTTTCAGAGGATTTTATCAAGGAGATGGTCGTAAAAAAGGAAGAAATTGTGTATTCTTTTTTTCACAAAAATCTAAAATTACATTCTCGTGTTTACATTATCTTATAACTTCTCTAGGATATAATAGCAATATCATTACGAGAGAAGATAAACCAAATGTGTTTGATTTAAATATAACAAAAAAAGAACAATATGCAAACGTAAAATAGATAATACCATTAGGTAAACAAAAAAGAATAGTTTATGATTTATCTACAGAAACTGAAAATTTTAATTGTGGGTTTCCTTTGATCGTCCATAATACCGATAGTATATTACTATCCATAAAAACTAAAGATATTTATGAAGATATGAAGCAAATAAAAATGAACAAGATACATCAGACTATCCAGAAAATCATGATCTTTATTCAGAAGAAAATAAAAAGAAAATAGGGAAGTTTGAAAATGAATTACAAGGAAAAATATAATTGAAATAGTTTTTCTGAGGAGTAAAGCATATTCTTTTACATTAACTGATCTTAGTGAAGAAAAAAATTAAAAGGCATTAGCAAAACAACAATTAAAAAAGATATAAATTTTAATGTTTATAAAAATTGTTTATTTAATAATGAAATAAAAATGAATAAGATGTACACTTTAAATTCTGACAAACATAATATGTTTGTATATGAAATAAACAAAGCTTCTTTATCTCCTTTTGATGATAAAAGATATATATGCGAAAATGGAATAGATACACAACCTTATGGAATTGATTCATAATTTCCATGCAACAAATCCAGTTAATACCATAGCACCATCAATAAATGCAATCTCTCTATTTTTCTGATCTTCTGATGGAGTATAAAAATCACTCAACTTTGGTTCATGTGTAACATAATAATATTCTTTTCCTGCTTGTTCTACTTCTTCAAAGGTTTTTTCTGCATGACGTTCTTTTTGTTTTTGTTCATTAAGAAAATCCAATCTTTGTGTTCTTTCATTATTCCATTTTACTTGTGCTGCTTCTAATTGTTCCATTGCCTTATCATGTCTTTCTCTCTCTTTTTCTGCATCTCTGCCAATATGTGAAAACAAATAATTACTACCAGAAAAAGCAAAGGCGTTCGCTACTGCTCCACCAAGCATCATCACCACTGCACTCGCCATTTTTTACTTCATAATATCAGTAGGAATAATTCCTTGCTTAACTAACATATCTCTCGTCGCCATTGCGAGTAATATATCAATGGATAACATACCAATATCAGTCATATTAAAATCTACTTTTGGTGGTGGTCTTTTCAATAGTTTTCTTCCTAATTCTGCATATCCAACCCTTAATACAGTCTCTACTCCTGCGTGATATAACATGTTTGCAATTTGTTTTCCATCAATTTGTGTTGCCATTTTTTATAAGAATTTTTTGATTAATTAAACTCAAATGGATCGATTTCTTTTTGTTGTTTGGGCTGCGCTAAAGGTGCAGGTGTAACTTGTTTCTTATTATAAATATATAAACCCAATCCAACAATCACACATACTATACTCGTACATAAAGGTATATAATTTTTATATATATTTATATATTGAACTTCATTATCATCTTTTATTATTTGCTTTGGAACTTTTAGTTCCACATTTTCTTTCTTCAAAAGCTCTGCTTCTTTTCTTTTTAATTCAGCTTTTATCTTTTGGCTTCTGCACCTTTTTTACCTGCAGATACTCTTTTTGGGTTTTTCGATTTTTCATTTATTTCACTCGTCATTTTTTATGTCTTTTTTATCAGTCTGGAAATCCAGATGTTTTGTTGTTGTTAGCATAGCAGTAAACGGTGCAAGATACATTCCAAATCTATAATACAATTCACAACATGTGCTAGTCAAAGCGTGATTGATAAATGGATCTTCTTCTAAATCTTGTATTAGTTTTGGTGGATTTACAACATTAAAATATTTTGACACACCCATAACATATAAGTTAATAAAAGAATTACCCAATGTCTTCGTCATACTTGCCCCTAGTCTTGCTTCGTATCTGCAGTATAGTGTGTTAATTTGTTCTGGTGTCATTGTATCAATGTCTGACATTTGTAAGTCTTTACCAAGATATTGTTTCTTCCTCCACCAGCAACAATGGCTGATAATCTTTCACGTTTTGTTTCATTGTTTTGATCATTGTTTTCTTTAAGTAGCTATTTAACATCCATTTTATATAGTTTATTTTTTATTTTCAAATAATTAAATACCACATATCCAACTACCGATAAGACTGCAGTGTTTGTTATAATTGTAAGTATTTCAAGAAGCATTGCTTTTTATTATTGCTTATTTTCGTTATATTACTAAAGCATTACTTATTTTTGCTATATTACTAAAGCATTACTTAAGCATTACTAAAGCATTACTTAAGCATTACTTAAGCATTACACTTAAGCATTACTTAAGCATTACTAAAGCATTACTTAATCAACCACCCAATAATCAGTAGGTTGGTCGGTTTTCAAAATTAATTTACGATTTTTCTTTTTCTTTAATTCTTTCTTTATTCTTTGACGTTCTTCTAATGTGGGAATAACATCATTCTCTCTCAAACAATTTTCAAAACTATCTCTATCTTTTGTGTAGAACATACATAACCACTTTGTTTGTTCTCTCCAATCTTTCAAAACTGAATTGTATCTTTGCGATATAACCCATACCGTTTGTTTGGCGTGTCTGCCTGAAAAAGCGAGTTCAGACAATATGTCTTTTTTCTTTGTTAATTCTTTTGTTGCGCTACAATCATCAATGATGTATAATGTAGGGGAATTGGCATTTTTTTAAAAACAACCGTAATAGTTCTTGAAGCTTTACTGTTCCATCTGACGTTATAGGATTTACGATTAGAATATTTTTTGTTTTTGGTTTTTTAACATCACCAATCCAACTTCTGTTTTTGTATGCCTTGTTCCATTAAATGGTCGGGCAAAGTATAACAGTATGACTAAATACACCGGCATACTCTGATTCTAATAAATCTAGCATAAACTCTTTTTTTCCACAGTCAGTTTGACCACAAATAATTGCACAGTGTGGATATTGAGGAAGTTCCATTTCTATTGTTTAATAATGAGCTTCTTTGAATCTACCTTCTTCAAAATTAATATGGGCATCTTGTATTACAAACAGATAAATAATTATTGGTTCATTTCCTCCTGCTTCTTTTGTAATTTGTATTGTGATGCCTTCTGAAGCATTTTCTATTCTTCTTCCTGAACCATGAAGTGTATTATCATCAGTTGAACGTAAATCCAATCATAAAGCATAATTAGTCGTTAGATATTTTTCTATTGTTGTATCAGTAAAATATAAATCTTTAATGACCAATTTAGGGCAAAGAATTTATTTATCTCATCCCACTGTTGGTACGATTTCATTCCTTGACTATATAGTTGATTCGGAATCCCTTCTATAGTCATTTCCACTTTTGTAATTTCTGGATTATAATATTCTTCTGTGCTGGTCCTTTCAGGATCTTCGAATAGCATAAGAATACCTTCATACTTCTTGCCGGGACATTTAAATTAATATTCCAAAGAGTATCAGATTTATTCTTCGTTATTTTTCTATGCCTAAGTATTCTATCGTATAAAATAACCATTTTGTCACTGACTTGCTGTCTTATTTCTCTTGCTAAATAAGTATCAGAAACAATATCGAATTCTAAACAAATATTTTTGATTGTATAAGTTGAAGTTGCATCAGTTGAATTAATAACTTTCATGTAATCGTTAAATGTAAGTTCATATTCTAATCTATCCCCGAGTCCTGCTTGATAAAATGGCATATGGGTTTCCAATAATTCAAAATCAAGTGGAATACAAAACCTGTTTCCATATGCTTTTGCTATTGCCTGATCTTCTTTATCTGCTGTTGCATTTTTTGCCCCCGGTCTAAGTTTCAACATGTTTGCTTTGCCAACGCCTTGGTATGCCATATTTATTCGTTCTGTAGGAGTCTTCCATAAATCAATATAACAATGATAGATGTCGCTATCATCAATGGACATAACTTCATTTCCACTTATCCTAATTGTTGTTTTCTTAATTATGGATCTTCCTATGTTTGGAAATATAGTTGCATTTGCATCTTTAGAGATAAGTTCAATTTCAAATGCTAATCTGACTGTTCCGAGAACAATAACATCATTACTACTTAGATTAGGAAATCTCACTAACAATTGTTGATTTTGGTCAATAGTTGATGGATTATTGGTTATCACTACACTTTGACGGATACCTCTCACACCACGTGGTTCTCTTATTTTTCTGTAAGGGTTTAATTTATTTCCATAGGTCGACATTTTTTTAAGGAAAAATTTTAATAATTAAAAATGGCTGAAGGTTATCATTTTGAGAATCCTACATTTGATGATGATGAGGATATAGATTCCAAATTACCTATGGTCCCTGATGATCATGATCAGAGTATTATTCTAAATCGGGGTAATGCGATTGATGACTTAAGAGGAGAGCTCAAACAGACTGCTCTTCAACACCATAAAGAAACACTTGTAAAGACGTTTTATGAAGGAATAAGCAAGCGCCACCAAATTACGCCAGACAAAGTAGATTATGATCAGTTTAGATTATCCGATGATAAAACTTTGTATTGGGTTGTCGGCGACAAAGAAATCAGAATTACTGCAAAGCAAGGCACAGCAGAATTTCTTTCTTTGGGTTCTTTAGCAAAAGAATACAACCGTGTAGTAGGTAGTGGCGGAACACGGGCAATCAGACAATATTTAAATTTACCAGAATATAAAAGCAAAACAAAGATAACTCAACATATTCTGGGAAGTACGCGAAATGATTTGCTAAATGCTGAAGAACAAATACCACTAAAAGATTTGTCTTCAACCAAAGATGTGCAAAATGTAGTAGACACAGCAAATAAGGTTGAGACCACTGTTACATCTCTTTTTGATAATTTAGAGTTGCCAGAAGTAAAAAATGCACGCACACAAACAGAAGGTCTAACATTAAGAGAACTGCAAGGTCTAGATAAGACACTACAGTCTATTCGCGGTGAACTTACAAATAACTTAGCAAAGCTGACAAACATTGATGATGACATAGCCAAAGAAAAACGAAAATTACAAGAAGCTGAAGATGAAATTAGCAGAAAAGACATAACAGCTCGTTTGAAAAACCTTGAAGATGAGAGAGCTGTAAGACTTGAGGCTGCTAGCGAAAACAGAGAAGCATTACGTAGTCAGGTAAATAGAATAAAAGAAACAATCACCAAAGTATTAAAAGAAGACACTACATTAGGTGAGAGAATTAATGCATTATGTTAGGAAGATCCATAATTAAGAAAACAACAATTAGGATAAGTGGAAATGAAGTTATATAAAAATCAAAAATGAGTTCCTTTAAGAGCAATGAAAACATTCATAAGAAAGAAGATGGGTCATACTACGTAGTTTCGGCTAATAAAGCCTCATCAGTGACCCTGTAATGATCCGGCAAAGAAAGCCAGAGGAAACATACTGCAATTTTGCGAATTTCGAATAGGCAGTCGATACAAAGACTGATATAAATCAAAATGGGGTCCAAATAATTAAAAACCTGTCTAGAATATGATTCTAAACCAATAATTTATTTCTGAATTCTCAGAATATTCACGCTGATCTCAAAGGACCAAAAGTAAAATATAAACTGCACTATGGTTGATGTACGGGGAGACGTTTTACGGCCGCCACACGGCACAACACCAGCTGCAGTGAAGGCAAATAAAAATCAAAAATGAGTTCCTTTAAGAGCAATGAAAACATTCATAAGAAAGAAGATGGGTCATACTACGTAGTTTCGGATAGTTTCGTAGTTTAAACCAGATTGAAAATACAGATACGAACATCGAAGTGATGGGTCATTCTTTAGTGCAAATGACAAAATAGAACATACAGTAGATATAAGTGAGGCATGGACAATGTTTATATTAGACAAATCAGAAGGCTTCACAAAACCAGGTATTGAACGAATTATCGAAAGTATTAGAATATTTGTATGGGCACTATTAGGAGCACAATATCAAACACGTGTAGAAATACTAAAAATAGGCACAGGATTTGATGCTCAAAAACAATTCTTAGCAAATGTTCAAGAAGCAATTAACAGTCCAATCGATTTGCACGACCAAATATCAAAATATCAAAATGTATTGAAATATGCTACGAGTAAAGTTGATTATACATACGGACTTGGTCTCTACATGTCTCCCAGTGATATGATATTACAAATTGGCACTTTCGCTGGATATAATAATAAAATTGTAATTGCAACATCGGAGTGCTCGCTTGGTTTCAATAGTGATGTAAATGTTAAACCTGTTGCACCTACTACACAACCTACAACTATACAAGGTACACCAACAAAGAAATCTCTACCAGAACCTGTTAAACATCAAACTGTTCAAACGAAGACCACAAAAGAAGCAATACAACACGAAGACAATAAAACAGCCTTAATAGTAGGAAGTATAGTAATATGTGTTATTGCACTCAGGATTTACTAATATACTCTCTTGCAGCTGCATACAATAATCCTACAACAAGGACAAGCAACGCCCAGAGATGTTCGCCAAACCAGTTAACCACTTTTCCAGTAGTAGACAACAGCCAAGACACAATGGCACCAATAATACCCGGTAGCGCTGCTGCTGCTTTTCCTGCAAGATTGGCCAATAGTTTACCAAAATTACTTAATTGTTTTTTTATCCAATTTTCTTTTGACGGTGGTTTAGGGGTTATAGAGCCGCCACCAGTAGTAGGAATAACAGCCTTCACAATAACACCAATAATCATTCCAAAAGCAGTTAAAACACTAACAATTGTAATTCCTTGTTCTCTAAATAATGTTTTAATTCTCTCACCTAATGCAGTGTCTTCTTTTAATACTTTGGTGATTGTTTCTTTTATTCTATTTACCTGACTACGTAATGCTTCTCTGTTTTCGCTAGCAGCCTCAAGTCTTACAGCTCTCTCATCTTCAAGGTTTTTCAAACGAGCTGTTATGTCTTTTCTGCTAATTTCATCTTCAGCTTCTTGTAATTTTCGTTTTTCTTTGGCTATGTCATCATCAATGTTCGTCAGCTTTGCTAAGTTATTTGTAAGTTCACCGCGAATAGACTGTAGTGTCTTATCTAGACCTTGCAGTTCTCTTAATGTTAGACCTTCTGTTTGTGTGCGTGCATTTTTAACTTCTGGCAACTCTAAATTATCAAAAAGAGATGTAACAGTGGTCTCAACCTTATTTGCTGTGTCTACTACATTTTGCACATCTTTGGTTGAAGACAAATCTTTTAGTGGTATTTGTTCTTCAGCATTTAGCAAATCATTTCGCGTACTTCCCAGAATATGTTGAGTTATTTTTGTTTTGCTTTTATATTCTGGTAAATTTAAATATTGTCTGATTGCCCGTGTTCCGCCACTACCTATCACACGGTTGTATTCTTTTGCTAAAGAACCCAAAGAAAGAAATTCTGCTGTGCCTTGCTTTGCAGTAATTCTGATTTCTTTGTCGCCGACAACCCAATACAAAGTTTTATCATCGGATAATCTAAACTGATCATAATCTACTTTGTCTGGCGTAATTTGGTGGCGCTTGCTTATTCCTTCATAAAACGTCTTTACAAGTGTTTCTTTATGGTGTTGAAGAGCAGTCTGTTTGAGCTCTCCTCTTAAGTCATCAATCGCATTACCCTGATTTAGAATGATACTCCGATCATGATCATCAGGGACCATAGGTAATTTGGAATCTATATCCTCATCATCATCAAATGTAGGATTCTCAAAATGATAACCTTCAGCCATTTTTAATTATTAAATTTTTCCTTAAAAAAATGTCGACCTATGGAAATAAATTAAACCCTTACAGAAAAATAAGAGAACCACGTGGTGTGAGAGGTATCCGTCAAAGTGTAGTGATAACCAATAATCCATCAACTATTGACCAAAATCAACAATTGTTAGTGAGATTTCCTAATCTAAGTAGTAATGATGTTATTGTTCTCGGAACAGTCGGATTAGCATTTGAAATTGAACTAATCTCTAAAGATGCAAATGCAACTATATTTCCAAACATAGGAAGATCCATAATTAAGAAAACAACAATTAGGATAAGTGGAAATGAAGTTATGTCCATTGATGATAGCGACATCTATCATTGTTATATTGATTTATGGAAGACTCCTACAGAACGAATAAATATGGCATACCAAGGCGTTGGCAAAGCAAACATGTTGAAACTTAGACCGGGGGCAAAAAATGCAACAGCAGATAAAGAAGATCAGGCAATAGCAAAAGCATATGGAAACAGGTTTTGTATTCCACTTGATTTTGAATTATTGGAAACCCATATGCCATTTTATCAAGCAGGACTCGGGGATAGATTAGAATATGAACTTACATTTAACGATTACATGAAAGTTATTAATTCAACTGATGCAACTTCAACTTATACAATCAAAAATATTTGTTTAGAATTCGATATTGTTTCTGATACTTATTTAGCAAGAGAAATAAGACAGCAAGTCAGTGACAAAATGGTTATTTTATACGATAGAATACTTAGGCATAGAAAAATAACGAAGAATAAATCTGATACTCTTTGGAATATTAATTTAAATGTCTCGGCAAGAATTATGAAAGGTATTCTTATGCTATTCGAAGATCCTGAAAGGACCAGCACAGAAGAATATTATAATCCAGAAATTACAAAAGTGGAAATGACTATAGAAGGGATTCCGAATCAACTATATAGTCAAGGAATGAAATCGTACCAACAGTGGGATGAGATAAATACATTCTTTGCCCTAAATTCAAAAAGAAACAAAGAAACAAGTATGGTCATTAAAGATTTATATTTTACTGATACAACAATAGAAAAATATCTAACGACTAATTATGCTTTACGGTTGGATTTACGTTCAACTGATGATAATACACTTCATGGTTCAGGAAGAAGAATAGAAAATGCTTCAGAAGGCATCACAATACAAATTACAAAAGAAGCAGGAGGAAATGAACCAATAAATGTTTATCTGTTTGTAATACAAGATGCCCAAATTAATTTTGAAGAAGGTAGATTCAAAGAAGCTCATTATTAAACAATAGAAATGGAACTACCTAAATATCCACACTGTGCAATTATTTGTGGTCAAACTGGCTGTGGAAAAACAAAGTTTATGCTAGATTTATTAGACTCAGAGTATGCCGGTGTATTTAGTCATATTGTTATACTTTGCCCGACCATTCAATTGAACAAGGCATACAAAAACAGAAGTTGGATTGGTGATGTTAAAAAACCAAAAACAAAAAAATATTCTAATCGTAAATCCTATAACGTCAGATGGAACAGAAAAGCTTCAAGAACTATTACGGTTGTTTTTTAAAAAAAATATGCCAATTCCCCTACATTATAAATTATTGATGATTGTAGCGCGACAAAAGAATTAACAAAGAAAAAAGACATGTTGTCTGAACTCGCTTTTTCAGGCAGACACGCCAAACAAACGGTATGGGTTATATCGCAAAGATACAATTCAGTTTTGAAAGATTTGAGAGAACAAACAAAGTGGTTATGTATGTTCTACACAAAAGATAGAGATAGTTTTGAAAATTGTTTGAGAGAGAATGATGTTATTCCCACATTAGAAGAACGTCAAAGAATAAAGGAAGAATTAAAGAAAAAGAAAAATCGTAAATTAATTTTGAAAACCGACCAACCTACTGATTATTGGGTGGTTGATTAAGTAATGCTTTAGTAATGCTTAAGTAATGCTTTAGTAATGCTTTAGTAATGCTTTAGTAATATAGCAAAAATAAGTAATGCTTTAGTAATATAACAAAAATAAGCAATAATAAAAAGCAATGCTTCTTGAAATACTAACAATTATAACAAACACTGCAGTCTTATCGGTAGTTGGATATGTGGTATTTAATTATTTGAAAATAAAAAATAAACTATATAGAATGGATGTTAAAGAGCTACTTAAAGAAAACAATGAACAAAACAATGAAACAAAACGTGAAAGATTATCAGCCATTGTTGCTGGTGGAGGAAGTAAACAATATCTTGGTAAAGACATACAAATGTCAGACACTGATACAATGACACCAGAACAAATAAACACACTATACTGCAGATACGAAGCAAGACTAGGGGCAAGTATGACGAAGACATTGGGTAATTCTTTTATTAACTTATATGTTATGGGTGTGTCAAAATATTTTAATGTTGTAAATCCACCAAAACTAATACAAGATTTAGAAGAAGATCCATTTATCAATCACGCTTTGACTAGCACATGTTGTGAATTGTATTATAGATTTGGAATGTATCTTGCACCGTTTACTGCTATGCTGACAACAACAAAACATCTGGATTTCCAGACTGATAAAAAAGACATAAAAAATGAAGAGTGAAATAAATGAAAAAACGAAAAACCCCAAAAGAGTATCTGCAGGTAAAAAAGGTGCAGAAGCAAAAAAGATAAATAAAAATAAAAAATGAGTTCCTTTAAGAGCAATGAAAACATTCATAAGAAAGAAGATGGGTCATACTAAGTAGTTTCGGCTAATAAAGCCTCATCAGTGACCCTGTAATTATCCGGCAAAGAAAGCCTGAGGAAACATACTGCAATTTTACGAATTTCGAATTGGCAGTCGATTCAAAGACTGATACAAATCAAAATGGGGTCCAAATAATTAAAAAACCCGTCTAGAATATGAGTCTAAACCAATAATTTATTTCTGATTTTTCAGAATATTCACGCTGATCTCAAAGGAACAAAAGTAAAATATAAACTGCACTATGGTTGATGTACGGGGAGACGTTTTACGGCCGCCACACGGCACAACACCAGCTGCAGTGAAGGCAAATAAAAATAAAAAATGAGTTCCTTTTAGAGCAATGAAAACATTCATAAGAAAGAAGATGGGTCATACTAAGTAGTTTCGGCTAATAAAGCCTCATCAGTAATCCCTGTAATGATCCGGCAAAGAAAGCCTGAGGAAACATACTGCAATTTTACGAATTTCGAATAGGCAGTCGATTCAAAGACTGATACAAATCAAAATGGGGTCCAAATAATTAAAAAACCCGTCTAGAATATGAGTCTAAACCAATAATTTATTTCTGATTTTTCAGAATATTCACGCTGATCTCAAAGGACCAAAAGTAAAATATAAACTGCACTATGGTTGATGTACGGGGAGACGTTTTACGGCCGCCACACGGCACAACACCAGCTGCAGTGAAGGCAAATAAAAATCAAAAAAAGAAAAGAAGCAGAGCTTTTGAAGAAAGAAAATGTGGAACTAAAAGTTCCAAAGCAAATAATAAAAGATGATAATGAAGTTCAATATATAATTATATATAAAAATTATATACCTTTATGTATAGTAGGTGTAATTGTTGGATTGGGTTTATATATTTATAATAAGAAACAAGTTACACCTGCACCTTTAGCGCAGCCCAAACAACAAAAAGAAATCGATCCATTTGAGTTTAATTAATAAAAAATTCTTATAAAAAATGGCAACACAAATTGATGGAAAACAAATTGCAAACACGTTATATCACGCAGGAGTAGAGACTGTATTAACGGTTGGATATGCAGAATTAGGAAGAAAACTATTGAAAAGACCACCACCAAAAGTAGATTTTAATATGTCTGATATTGGTATGTTATCCATTGATATATTACTCGCAATGGCGACGAGAGATATGTTAGTTAAGCAAGGAATTATTCCTACTGATATTATGAAGTAAAAAATGGCGAGTGCAGTGGTGATGATGCTTGGTGGAGCAGTAGCGAACGCCTTTGCTTTTTCTGGTAGTAATTATTTGTTTTCACATATTGGCAGAGATGCAGAAAAAGAGAGAGAAAGACATGATAAGGCAATGGAACAATTAGAAGCAGCACAAGTAAAATGGAATAATGAAAGAACACAAAGATTGGATTTTCTTAATGAACAAAAACAAAAAGAACGTCATGCAGAAAAAACCTTTGAAGAAGTAGACCAAGCAGGAAAAGAATATTATTATGTTACACATGAACCAAAGTTGAGTGATTTTTATACTCCATCAGAAGATCAGAAAAATAGAGAGATTGCATTTATTGTTGGTGCTATGGTATTAACTGGATTTTTTGCATGGAAATTATGAATCAATTCCATAAGGTTGTGTATCTATTCCATTTTCTCATAAATATCTTTTATCATCAGAAGGAGATAAAGAAGCTTTGTTTATTTCATTTACAAACATATTATGTTTGTCAGAATTTAAAGTGTACATCTTATTCATTTTTATTTCATTATTAAATAAACAATTTTTATAAACATTAAAATTTATATCTTTTTTAATTGTTGTTTTGCTAATGCCTTTTAATTTGTTTTCTTCACTAAGATCAGTTAATGTAAAAGAATATGCTTTACTCCTCAGAAAAACTATTTCATTCATAATTTTTCCTTGTAATTCATCTTTAAACTTCCCTATTTTCTTTTTGTTTTCTTCTGAATAAAGATCATGATTTTCTGGATAGTCTGATGTATCTAGTTCATTTTTTATTTGTTTCATATCTTCATAAATATCTTTAGTTTTTATGGATAAGAATATACTATCGGTATAATGGACGATCAAAGGAAACCCAAAATTAAAATTTTCAGTTTCTGTAGATAAATCATAAACTATTCTTTTTTGTTTACCTAATGGTATTATCTTTTTTACGTTAGCATATTGTTTTTTTTTTGTTATATTTAAATCAAACACATTTGGTTTATCTTCTCTCGTAATGATATTGCTATTATATCCTAGAGAAGTTATAAGATAATGTAATCACGAGAATGTGATTTTAGATTTTTGTGAAAAAGAGAATACACAATTTCTTCCTTTTTTACGACCCTCTCCTTGATAAAATCCTCTGAAAAAGAATAGTTTATAATTGTAATCATTATTAAGAATTTTATAAGGGATGTATTTCTCTTTTTTATCAGTATAAAATTTTTCAAATTTGATTGCCATTAACTTGTGATTTCGTTTTGGAACAACTCTGTATACTTTAGATGAATTAATGCAATCTATTAATTTAAATCAGTTGGATATAATTCCTTACAGTATTCTAAACATTTATTTAAAAGATTTAAATCTTGGTTATATAAATTCCAAGAATATTTTACTCCCCATTTAGTTTGATAAATTCCGCTACTTCCATCAGCTAAAAAGAAACCTTCGATAAAAGCTCTTTTTTCTTCTAAAGTTGACGGTTCTAATTTTAAGAAGTCTTCTTTTAAAGGAGGAGTACAAGAAATTTTATAATTATCATTGAATAAAAGATTAGTATTTAACGATAAATCTTTAGGTTTAATAATTTCATTATTATCTTTTATTAAAGAATGATCTTCTGTTACATCAACAAATCCTAATGGTGTAACAACTCTAAACATTTCTTTTTCTGTCTCATGTTTAATGATAGTTTTTATTTTATCAAATCCTTTACTCGTCCAAACTTCAATATCATTATCTTTTAGTTTATGAAAAAATTATTATTTGAGTATTCATATTCATCAGTAATGTTTTCTATTTTTTCAATAAATACTTTATTTTTATATCTTAAAATAATTGGAGTATCACCAGAAACGGAGTCTGATGGAACTAATTCATTTTTTGGCCATAATTCATTAACTATATTATAATAAAATTGATACATTAATAACTTGCTATAATCTAATACAGATTGTCCTAAATAAATAGGTTTATTAAATTTAACAAAGTAACATTATTTACAATTGCAACAAAGTTTTTATTAAAAATTACTGAATCTTTAAAATTAGGTTTGTTTGAGAAATAAATTATTGTTTTAGACTCATTCTAGACAGGTTTTTAATTATTTGGACCCCATTTTGATTTATATCAGTCTTTGAATCGACTACCCATTCTAAATTCGCAAAATTGCAGTATGTTTCCTTTGGCTTTCTTTGCCGGATCATTACAGGGTCACTGGTGAGGCTTTATTAGCCGAAACTACGTAGTATGGCCCATCTTCTTTCTTATGAATGTTTTCATTGCTCTTAAAGGAACTCATTTTTTATTTTTATTTGCCTTCACTGCAGCTGGTGTTGTGCCGTGTGGCGGCCGTAAAACGTCTCCCCGTACATCAACCATAGTGCAGTTTATATTTTACTTTTGGTCCTTTGAGATCAGCGAGAATATTCTGAGAAATGAGAAATAAATTATTGTTTTAGACTCATTCTAGACAGGTTTTTAATTATTTGGACCCCATTTTGATTTATATCAGCATAAGAATTATACACTTTGGTCATGTCAGAAAGTGTGTGATGCCCTCACCTTTCTACTTGACAATATTTATATTAGATTCGGTACTAAGTTATTTAGACAAATTGTGGGTATTCCGATGGGTACTAATTGCGCACCTCTTGTGGCTGATCTGTTCTTGTATTGTTATGAAAGAGACTTCATTTTGTCGCTTTCCATTGATAACCAATCTGAAATTATTGAAGCTTTTAGCTCTACTTCTAGATATTTAGATGATTTATTAAATATTGATAATACCTATTTTGATGGTTTGATCAGTCAGATTTACCCCCTAGAACTTCAGTTAAATAAAGCAAATTCTTCTGATACCGAGGCCCCGTTTTTGGATTTACATCTATCTATTGTAGATGGATTTGTTTCGTGCAAAATTTATGATAAACGCGATGACTTTGATTTTGAGATTGTAAATTTTCCTTTTTTGGATGGTGATGTTCCTCGTGCGCCATCCTATGGCGTTTATATTTCGCAATTAATTCGATTTGCTAGAGTGTGTAGTCATGTAACTGACTTCAACACTCGTAATAAATTATTAACGGCTAAACTTCTTAATCAGGGTTATCGGTACCATAAACTACGCAAAGCCTTTTCAAAATTTTATAGACGCCATTCTGATTTAATTTCAAAATTCAATATTGGACTTAAATCTCTTCTGCAACAAGGTCTATCGGAACCCGAATTTTATGGTGACTTAGTATATAAATTCAGAAAAATATATAACCGCAATGACTTCAGCACCCAATTTCGTAAAATCATTCTTCGATATAAAAAGATTGGGTACAACATGGATATTATACGACAGACTGCATGCATGGTTGTTAACCCAATCACGGTTGGCAACTTTGCTTCCCTCTTTAATTGCACGCCGGTGGGTCAGGCCTCAGATTCTATGACGGCTCCAACGTAAAGGCTTATTGAAAATTAAAGAGATAATGTTGGTTGGTGCCTGATGCTCTGTCTCTGGTCGGGCTCATCGGAGTCTAACTGTTGGTTTTCTTTTGCTCCAGCATTTCAGTGGTTTCTTGCTGTCGAGTCCTCACCGTTGTCTCACCTCTGTGGTTCTTTGATTTCTGTGTTCACGGAGATGTTGCACTGATGAGTTAGGAGGCCTTCATGCGGACTGAACAAATTATTTGTCTAAATCGCGACGGAAGTGGGGGCGGGGATTGTGGCCGCGTGGGGTCGATTTGGGCCCCCCGGTGGAAATCGTCCACTGACCGTTCCAAGGCGGCTCTTCTGTGGCGATTTATTTATGTTGTTGTTTGTTACTTACTGTGTGTATCACTTGTGTCTTTTAATTTTGGATGGCCATATGGCCATTTTGTGGGAAAGTAACTGTCCATATGGCCTTCCTTTGTTTAGGTTTCCATTATGGTCTGGTCGCTTAATGTTTGTATTTCTTTCCCTTTGGTGTCTTTTATGGATGGAGTAAGTTAATTGTATCAATTCCTGATCTTTGTTTTACTTCTACTTTGAATCGACTACCCATTCTAAATTCGCAAAATTGCAGTATGTTTCCTTTGGCTTTCTTTGCCGGATCATTACAGGGTCACTGATGAGGCTTTATTAGCCGAAACTACGTAGTATGACTCATCTTCATTCTTATGAATGTTTTCATTGCTCTTAAAGGAACTCATTTTTGATTTTTATTTGCCTTCACTGCAGCTGGTGTTGTGCCGTGTGGCGGCCGTAAAACGTCTCCCCGTTCATCTACCATAGTGCAGTTTATATTTTACTTTTGGTCCTTTGAGATCAGCGAGAATATTATGAGAAATCAGAAATTAATTATTGGTTTAGACTCATATTCTAGACAGGTTTTTGATTATTTGGACCCCATTTTGTTTATATCAGTCTTTTGAATCGACTGCCTATTCGAAATTCGCAAATTGCAGTATTTTTCCTCTGGCTTTCTTTGCCAGATCATTACAGGGTCACTGATGAGGCTTTATTAGCCGAAACTACGTAGTATGACTCATCTTCATTCTTATTAATGTTTTCATTGCTCTTAAAGGAACTCATTTTTGATTTTTATTTGCCTTCACTGCAGCTGGTGTTGTGCCGTGTGGCGGCCGTAAAACGTCTCCCCGTACATCAACCATAGTGCAGTTTATATTTTACTTTTGGTCCTTTGAGATCAGCGAGAATATTCTGAGAAATCAGAAATAAATTATTGGTTTAGACTCATATTCTAGACAGGTTTTTAATTATTTGGACCCCATTTTGTTTATATCCGTCTTTTGAATCGACTGCCTATTCGAAATTCGCAAAATTGCAGTGTGTTTCCTCTGGCTTTCTTTGCCAGATTATTACAGGGTCACTGATGAGGCTTTATTAGCCGAAACTACGTAGTATGACTCATCTTCATTCTTATGAATGTTTTCATTTCTCTTAAAGGAACTCATTTTTGATTTTTATTTATTAGCCGAAACTACGTAGTATGGCCCATCTTCTTTCTTATGAATGTTTTCATTGCTCTTAAAGGAACTCATTTTTTATTTTTATTTGTTTATGTATTTCTTTGCTTCTTCTTCACTCGTTGTTAATTTAATTTCGCTTCTTCCTTTTATGTCTTCTAATGCTTTTCCATAGAAACTGTTGTTCATTAATTTCCAGAGGTCTTTTTCAAAATTAGATTTAGATTCTTTTCTTTGTTCAGTATTAAACTTAATATACTTATTTAACCAATCACTTTCTTCAAATGATATAGTTCTGTAAACTTTTTTACTTTCATTCCAAGTTTAATATATTCTTTTAGAATACTATAATGAATAACATATTTCTTTTTATCATATAATGTTAATAATAATTTTTCTTCTTTACCTAATGGCTTATCTCCTAATAAGTTTATCTGATAATCTGATAAATCTTTTTCATTTTCTCAGGAGCTAATGGATATTTCGTTGTTTTAAATTGCAATGATTGGGATATTCTAAATCACATTCTATTATACAACCCCTTCCTTTTGGAATATGTAAATAATAGCCTAGATCATTTTCCCATTTGAAATCACTAGTTGGTAATTTCTGTGACATTGCCCAACCATATAAATTATTTGCATCTAGATATAATAAATATTTTTCTGTAAGATAATCATTTAAATTTTTACCATTTTTAATGCTTCTAAACATTCTTTCATTTCACTTTCATCTAATATCCTATTACCATCACCATAATAATTAGGTGTATATTTATTGAATGCTTTTACATGTCTAGGTCCAAGAACGCCAGAAAACCCTCCTCTAATTCCGTTTTCTACCATTAATAACATTTCATAGTCTGTTAATAATTTTAATTCCACTCCTGTACATTTTAATCCACATTGCCAAGTTAATCCTGGTGCAGAGTAACAATAACATGGATCTATTTCATGATGCTTTAAGAAAAAGGTTCTATACTTCTCAAAGACATCTGCTAAAAATTAAAACATCTGTTTTTAAATAAAGATTGTGATAATTTAAAAACGATTCACACTCGTAAACTTTCCATACTTTTTGTGCATGAGCATATTCTTCACTCGTAATTGTTTTTTGTGTTAGAGTAGAATAAAATTTATCCATAGGGGGTAATTGTTTTTCTTTTAATCTTACTATTGAATCTATATATTCATATGGATAATATCCTTTTTGTTTTAACAATGAAATATTATCATTAAATTCTTGTTTTAAAATAGGAAAGTCATCTGTTGATTTTGCAATATCTGATAAACTTTTTAACATAAACCTGTATGAATTTAGAAATCTTAGTTTTTTATAATTTGAACCGTAAGCTATAGAAATATAATTTTCTGAATTTTTTGATAGAAGTTTTACTTTGTTATAATCATCTTCATATTTCATTAGCTCCTCTATTAAAAAGTGGAAATCATAGTTTGAGCCATTATGAAAGAAAACAGGTATTAGCTTTGTTGTTTTACCTTCTTTTGTATTACATGATTGACAAGCTGCTCCTCTATATTTACCAGAAAGATGATTATGTTCTCTTACTTTGTTTTCCTCTTCAAATTCCTTTCCACATATATAACATTCTGTTGACTCTTGAAATTCTTTTTCTTGTTGTTTACTTAAAATTGGTTGTTTCTTTTCATTTAGGTAAATCTTATAAGTTGTATCCTTGAAAATTTTTATTATTTTTTTCTACATATTTCTTTGCTGCATCATCACCAACATAAGAAAAGTATTGTGGTTTATAAATTTCTGGATAGTCAGACTGAACATAGATACCATAACTATTAACTGTTTGTTTTCTAATTGGATTAACATATGATTTATTTGGGTCAGGTTGGGAAGTAGATAAAGGGATATTATTTGATTCAAAATCTGAATAGATAACAAAAGGTAGTCTATTTTTGAAATGATAGTTTTTAAATTTAAGAATATTATCTTTCTTTGGCATATTAACTTTACAATAGTCATGATCTAGACATATCCCTTTATGTTTTTCTAATGTTTCTAGTCTTTGAAAACCTTGTAAACAGTTTCTACATGTGTGTTGTTTATGTTTATTTTTATCGTATAGAAAACTATCTAAATCTTTGATTAAACAATAGTGTGTGTTTTCATTTTCTTCTATATATAAAAGATCAATTATATTTTCACTTTTCATATTTGAAATATAAACTGGGTATAAAGATTGTTTATTTGTTGGATTTTCTAATGCAAAAACATTGATAGTTAAATTATTTTGTTTTTCTACTTTTTGGATATCTTTTATTAAAACAGGATATTCAATATTGATAATATTAATTTCATTCTCATAAGGTTCATATTTTGTTACTCTCTCTTTATGATTATCTGCAGGATATAATTTAGAACATATTGACCACAAGAAACATTTGTTATCTTTTGTGTTTTTAACATTGATAATATTACTTGATTTAAACTTTAAAGGTATATAAGATGAAGCTCTTTGATAATTATATTTATTTGTTTTTACTTCTACACTTTTAATATTTCTAAAAACAAAACCAGAACCTCTTTCTTGATACTTATCAAGCCATGCTTCAAATTTATCTTTTAGTTTATTATAAAATTCATCTACATTATTATTTGATTGAATAACTTGAACAGGATGAGAGTAATGACTTTTTATTATATCAAATGATAATGGTTTATTAAATTCAGAAGTAATTATTAACTTCACTTTAATGGGATATGATTGTATTATAATTTTATCTTTTAATTTATTAATATAAGCCGTTATATCATCTTCGTCTATGTCATCAATAATGGTTTCATTAATATAATTTTTAAATACTTTGGATTTATTTCTTGCCATTTTATTAGAATACAAATTTAATTATGTTCTAACGTTATATTTAAAATAATCAGGATTGCGAGAAATAAAATCTTGATATGCTATTTTATATTTTTCTTAATTATTCTGATAATGTAATTGTTTTCGTTCTCTGTCACAATATTTACACTTTCCTCTATGTCCATCTGGATACGTTTTCTCTTTTGCAAATGAATTAAACGGTTTAAATGTTGAACACTATTTACAAACTTTTCCTCCACTCATTTTATTTGAAAATAATTTTAATTAAAATAAAAATGGAGCATCCAAAAATATATTGTTTACGTTGTAAAAAGCATACTGAAAATGATTCAGTGAAACAAGTAACAACAACTAATACTAGACAAATGTTAAAAGGTATATGTTCTGAGTGTGGATCTAACAAAAATAGATTTATATCCGATAGAGAAAAAATAAATAAATTAGCAGATGAATTACATCATAGAGTTATAAAATCTTTTCCTTAAAGACGTGTTTATGTTAATTCAATAGATCAAACATGGGCTGTTGATTTGATAGATATGCAACAATATTCAAAACAAAATAAACACTATAAATATTTATTAGCAGCTATAGACGTTTTTAGTAAATATGGTTGGTTAATTCCATTGAAAAATAAAACAGGAGTAACAGTAAGTGAAGCATTTAAGACATTATTTAAAGAAAGGAAACCGATGTATATTTGGTCGGAGAAAGGATCTAAATTTTATAATCGTCAAGTAAAAGAATTGTTAAAAACAAATGAAATAGAATTGTACTCAACTGAAAATGAAGAAAAATCTAGCGTAGTAGAACGATGGATAGGAACAATGAAACAATATATGTATAAATATTTTACTGCTCATGAAACTTTTAAATATTATGATATATTAGATAAATTAGTTGAAAATTATAATAATACAGTACATTCTTCTATTAAAATGACACCTATTGAAGCAAGTAAAGTAGAAAATGAATTAACAGTGTATAAAAATTTATATACAGAAAAAAGTGAAAAAACTCAAAAGGCTAAATTCAAAGTTGGGGATAGAGTAAGAATAGCAAAAAAGAAAGGTAAATTTGAAAAGGGTTATACTACTCGTTGGACTAGAGAAATATTTGTAATTGAAGAAGTTTTAAATACAAATCTTGTTACTTATAAAATAAATGATTTAAAAGGCGAAGAAATTAAAGGTAGTTTCTATGAACAAGAATTACAGTTTACTGAGTTTTAAGTATTTTTCGAGAGGTCCCCTGTAGTGGATGTTTTTTTTTTTCTATTTTACACTACCCCAACAACCTCCATCCCGGAGTTGGGCAACTCCGACTGTTTTTTTTTATTTTCACCATGTGTGTTAGACCCGCCCGTATCTCTCTCTCACATTTTCACTTTTTTACATTTTTACAATTTTTCGATTTTCGATATTTCAGATATTCTTTTCAATACATAACAATTTATCATCTTTTTCTCCTTTTGATATTAAACAGTGTTTATGGAAAAAATCTTTTTCTCCTAGAATAATATCACTATTGTCTTCTTTAGTATTCTTTTCGCAAATATAACATTTTTTATTAATTAAATAAAGTATTTCTTGAACGCATTTTTGTTTTATAAAAATAGTTTCCATTTTTTTCGTTGCCAAAACTACACCAATGAAATCTAAAGTTTTTAAATTCACTACTAACAAATAATACATCTTCTCCTCCTGGGAAGATATGATATTCCACACAATTTAGTTTTAATATTTTTACAAAAGAATCTTCGGGAAATTTTTCAAAATCTACTTGTAAATCATATTGGTCCCAACAAAATCCGCTACCGCGATGTTCAATAATAGTCATTCCACTATTTTCCAAAAATACTTTCAGTTTATTTAATTTTTGTCTTAATCTTCTATTTTGGTATTCTACGCTTCCTTTATGTTTTAAAAAATTTTTCATTTTCATTATCATCCATTTTTTATAGTTTTAAATTTAAAAATAAAAAAAAAATAAATTTAAAACTATAAAAAATGGATGATGATGAAAAAAAAAATTGGAAAAAATGGGGGAAAATAAAATACCTAAGTAGGAAATTAATACAAAACATAAAAAGAATTGAAGAATTTTTAGAAAAAAATGGACTGAATATTATCAATCGAGCAAATTGTGTAATTTGGCACAAATATGAATTCCAATTAGATTTTGAAAAATTCCCAGAAGATTCTGTTGTAAAAATACTAAAAATAAATCGTGTATATTTTACTACACACGTAGTGGCTTTTACTATTGATATACCAGAATCTACAGAATATATTGCTGGTCGTAGAAACAATGAATGTGAACGTTATTGGTGTAAATTTAGCGGAGAAAAAAAACCGAAATTGGTTCACAGAAATACTTTATCTAATCAATAAAAAATGTTATATTTGTAAAAAGAACACTAAAGAAGACAATAGTTATGTTATTGTAGGAGAAAAAGATTTTTCTCATAAACATTGTTTAGTATCAAGATATTATGAGGGTTTAGAAGAAAAAGATGATATTATATTATTTATGGACAAGAAACTGAAATGAAATCCATATGAAAAAATGAAAATAGAAAAAAATGAAAAACATAGAATTTGAAAATGCCAAACTTCTTTCTTTATATCGCAATTTGGAATTATATGACGACATTTTAATAAACAGCACGATGGAGGATTTGGTTATTTGGTTGCTATAAACAGTGAAGAGGTCTGGAGAAGCTAAAAAAATTTTTAGGGGGTGGTCTGGAGAAGCTAAAAAAATTTTTTTAGGGGTGGTCTGGAGAAGCTAAAAATTTTTTTTAGGGGGTGGTCTGGAGAAGCTAAAAAAATTTTTTTAGGGGTGGTCTGGAGAAGCTAAAAAAAATTTTTGTAGAGGGGTGGTCTAGACACGCTCAAACCCTATACTACTCCCATCCTGCATGTCTTGAAGAATATGTTATCATCATTAAGCTGGCTTAAGTGAAGCAGAAATAGAGCGAAAACATGGGTATCAGGAATGACCAGAACAGCTGTGTTACAAACGGTAGGTACAAAATCATTCTATTAACGCCTTCTTCATAGTTGTAACCAAGTTAATGCTGAGCAGCATACATCTCACTGCATACTGTTAGAGATTTTTTTTCGCATAATAGAAGTAAATGCAATGATCCGGAATTTATACAATTAAGTTACACCCCGATCAGAGACTCTAAAGGGAAAGAAACTCAAACATGAAGTAACTAGAACTTAATGGAAACAACAATAGAGGAAAGCCAAAAGGACAGTTCCTCTCCCACAAAATGGCCAACTGGCTATCCAGTTGTCATATAGGAATAACCCACAATGAAGTCATGAACAAGCCCTTATAGGATGCTTTTTTTTAATCACGACCCATTACTACTAAGTGTCATAGGTCGAGTTGTGTAATATTGAATAAAATTAAAACACAAGGTTATGTTTGTTGTTTTGTTCTTTATTCTATTCCAAACCCCAATTTCGGTCAATCCCATACTCCCAGGCCTTCCCTTCCGTTGCCATATGTCCTTGTCTATACCTTAACAATGCATGTACCGCTTAATCGCTTATGGCCTTTAGCACAGCTAATTTGCATATTCAGGCACTATGGTCCAGTGCATTCGCCATTTTGAGCTTGTTGTGATAAGTGTATACTTTTCACATAGTTTGTCCATGATTGTTATTTATGTAAAATTATTGATATAATTTCAGGTAGGAATATTTTCATATCTTTTGTTATTCATTGTATGCTATTTTGAGATAGCAAAAAGTAAGTTATTTTGTATTTTAGCCAAAACAAAACCTAATGTGTATTGAAATCCGTACTCACTGTCATATTGTTTACATGTTAATTTCATGTTACAAACATTAAATATTCAGGCCCTTTGGTCCAGGACATTCGCCATTTTGAGCTTGTTGTGATAAGTTTATACTTTTCACATAGTTTGTACATGATTGTTATTTATGTGAAATTATTGATATAATTTCAGATGTTCTATGCAGTTGAATAAAGATCATGAAATGTTGACCATCCTTCTAGTACTTTGTTGATATCCAGTGATAGTCGAACCCGAGCGGTGACAGATTTGGTGGCCAGTGTGACACTGGATAAAGTAATTCTACTTCTAATCAATTCACTACATGATTTCACTACATGAAGATGTTGCTTTCACTCAACGATTTATCTGTTTACGATGGCGTCGACACATTCTACTTTTGGACGGATATGCATTGATATGATACGTCATGTGCTGATCAGCTCATTACTATTCATCGTGAGGAGTGCGCGATCCAATCAGATATCAGCTATACGGATATCCGGGTGTTTACGATGTAAACAAGCTTGTGTACTGGAACACGTGTTTCGTTGTGGCCGGCCAACTTGAGTTTGTGAATGTTGCTGGGATTCCGCGGATGGATTTATGCTTCCTGGATTCCATCGACGCAGACAGGAGACGCGATTTCAGATGACAAACTTGGAAGTGAACATTTATATGGACACGTTTCGGCTGAATTCTTATTCGGCTGATTTATATTTACTCTTTGTGTTGTATTGTTGTGTCATGTGACTTGGATATGTTATATGTATATTTTGAGTAAATATGGTTTATAGGGAGTGTAGATTTGTTTGGCTGTGTCTGGATATTTTCAAAGCTTGTTATCATGTTTTTATCAGCATCTTGGTGGGGTATTTCATTTCTATGTATGTCTAGTATGCAGCAGTTTCAGTTGTGCAGTTGATCAGTCAACATCTGAGATCAGACTGTTATTTCTTTTATTCACTAAACAAATTCAAACTTTTAAACTTTATTGCAATATTTGTAAACAGTGGTGAACTTATTTTGTTAACTCAAGTTCCTGGACTATTTAATCACATCTTGCTCTGGTTGTTTTTATGACTTGAACACAACAAACTGAACAGGCTAAACTTTCTACGGATTTGTTCATTCATAAAACATCCAGAAGACAATGTTTTACGTAAAAATAGATACTTATGCAGACTGAACAACATTGTGTATGAGCGAATAACTGACCAGGCAATATTGTCACTTAGTAAGCTGTGACAGTTGTTCAAGGGAGTATCTATAGTGTCACCATTCTGCAATGGATAGAGAATTTTATATGCATGATATGGGGACAAACATATCTGAAATGGGAAAAACAGAAGGACTTTTGTCCATACAGTAGATCAACAACACTTTGAGGCTGCAGATTAACTGTTACAGACAGATGTAGCGACATTATAGTGACAGAATCTATCCTGTAAACCTTGTTTGCTGATAACTTATTGTACGGCAGATGAAGGTTTGAGGATCTTAAACCTTTTCTTAAAAGGGGGACAAGGAGAGATCACTGTTTTGAATAGACCAGTTTTCTATGAATTTTGGAATAATTGTGCTTTTTGAACTGATTTCAGTTAAGTTGTGTATCTTATTAGGCCCATCCTGGAATATTTTTTATCGCTTTCATGTTGCTGTTTTGCGAAAGGGCTGCCTCCTATTTGTTGTCCAGGGTAAAAAGGTCAGTTGGTCTAAGCAAACAATTTTTGCTTTGTTTTGCTCTCTCTTTTTCTTATTGTTGGTGCTGAAACATTGACGTTAAGACACAATGTCAATCCAAACACTAGTTTTACGGTTATCTATGGATAAAGGTTTTTGACACGTTGGTTCCTGAGTTTCTTTATCAATAGAGACTTATATCGTTGGCCGCCAGGAGACATCCTGAGCTGGTGGAGCATCGTAATGTTTCTGTTTTAATGAAAGCTTGAATATTAAACCTGATGGCTTTCAGACAAAGTTCGAAGGATCTTTGCTTTTGTTTTTAATCTTAGTAGCAGATTCCATCTTCTCGGTCTACTTTTTCTCTTTCAATAGAGAATGACCATGCAAGGTAGATAAATAAGCTTTTGTTTTAAACCTCTTAAATTTGTCCATCTCGATAAGGTAACTTGGTCCTATGTCTATTTTGCAAAGACTCAGCTAACTAATATATGTCTTGAGCCTGAGGTTTTCTTGAGACTGTAAAATTTTGTTGTTGTTGTTTTTTTCTGTATCTCTGACATGGGATTTTAACTGATACCTCAGAATAGAAGTTGCAGACAGATTGGCTTTGGTTGTATTTCTATAAGTCTGATTTTTCATTAGAGTTCATGCGCCCAAAACAATGGTCTCTCCTTGGCCGTTCGCGAGTTCTTATCCCACAGTTGCTGCTGCCATCCTATGGGACAGTGATGAGACTGGAAATGTAACCAGTGTTTTTGTGATAATCCAGCTGTATGCAGTGCATTTCAGAACATATATGATCTTAAAGGGATGATCAGTATGTCCTTTTGTTGAGGTCACCCTCTGAGACAATTCTTCGACTGTTGCCCTCTGGGACAATTCGTAGACTGGAAGTGTAGCCGTGGTATATGTGATAATCCAGCTGTATGCAGTATACTACAGAGCGGATGATCCAAATGGGGTGATCAGCAGGTCTAGTTGTTGCTGTTGCCCTCTGGCTTGAAGTGTATCCTATGTATATGTGATAATCCAGTTGTATGAAGTATATTACAGAGTGGTTCAAAGATGATGTTCAACATTTCCTTTTATGAGACATATGAGCACCCTACATGGACAGCCATTATAAATTTTGCTTGCTTGTCAACAAACACCCAGTTAGCAGTGGACAGTTTATCTCAAAAATCATGTGTTGACACCAAATGGACCGGCATTATTCATCAGAGTGAATTTTATGGATCCCACAGTGTCCATATCCATGGGATTATGCAACTATCAGCCTCAAGTACTTCCCTATGTATTGTTAACTTGATTTTGCTGAAGACACATTACTTTCTAAATATAAATAACCAGTATGTAAGACTTTGACACTGTGTCAGTCTGTCGGCATATTTTATTTGTGAAGTATAAAAGCAGTTTAGATGATTTCTTAATTATGGGAATTAAACCCATACACTTGTAACAATACTTCTCTATGACATTTAATCGATTTCAAGGACAGCCACAATCTACTAGACTTTCTATACCAGCTACTGATCACCATCTTAGACATCTTGCCTTATACTGTTGGTTTATGTCGAGCAGCCAATTCTTTTGTTCTTGGTTTTTCCAATGTGGAGTGTGTACAGCAAAATCATTAAACATTTTGATGCATCTATTTCGCATGTACATTAAATCATTAAACATGTTGATCCATCTATTGTGCGTGCCTTGGAGAATTAATAATTTATGCTATTACTGCAGACTTGTGTCAGAAAGTTTTCATAAATACAGTACTTTTATCAAGCAGACTATTTCTCTAACTTTTAAAAAAGGATAATGCATCCCATTACTTTGGATATATTTTCCAAGACACTACTCAGAGACATAAGAGCCATCATTGTTTATAAATATAGTGAATGGTCAGCAGAACTTACTTACTTCCTCATGTGGGACTCAAATTCTAGAAGGCTTGCGTTATCTAAAAAACATGTTTCTGGTCGTTTCGATGGTTTTGGAGCTGCACCGTTTGCAGGCTCAGCTTGTTTAGAGGACCAACTTACCACCGCTCTGCGGGGCAGATTTTCTAACTGTTTTTGCATGTTACATTCGCACGCTTAATGCGCAGTGAATGCTCGGACTGACAGCTCTGGTTATGAGCAGAATAGTGACTACCTATGCACTTGCACTTTACAGCTGATGCAGGAAAGGTGTTTCTCCCTCGCCCACTCTATAACATGGGTTGGCTTCCATTTTGGATTTATATTCTGTCTGATGTGGGAGCTGCTCCCAGGTTTAAGAGATTTTAGCTAAATTTTGTCTGTTAGGCATCAGCTGTTTTGCGAAAGAAATATCTTATGTGTCTCAGATCATTGGACACTGTTTTTCTACGGTATTACGCCAGTTATGTGACCTGGGATGGTTACGCCATGCTTTTTCCATTGTTTTTTGTTTTGTTTTTTTTTTCTGATTTCCTTACTGTATTCTTCGGAACTGAATAGGTGATCTGCTACCGGAGGACAGGGTTTGTTTGTTTGTTCGGAGCAGATTCTTTCCTCCGGTGGTGGGTCACCTGCTAATGAAGCAGGGGAAGGATCTTAAGAACAGTTCAGTTCTTGAGTGCCTCAACCTGCGACCTTTCGGTTACAAACTGAGCGACACAACTACTAGGCTCATCCCTGCCCCTCGGGGCTTGAAGAAATAGATGTTCGACATGATGCTTCCACGCAGAGCTGAAACCGACTGCACACGAGTACTGGTAAACCGCTTGGAGGGTAGGTTGGCCTGCCCAGGCGGAGTGGTGCGGGTCGGCCGTCCATGCTTATAAATCCTATTGGTTTCGTTGGTCATCAGGGCTTGAGATGCCACTCCATCTTAACGTCGAGTAAAAGTCCCAAACATTTGGAAGCAGCGTCTCCAAAATGACCTATACTGTGTTGACAGGGACGTTGAACCTCAAATCAAACAAGCAAACACAACTAATAGGCTAAAGACCAGTTAAGCTGGTCAGTTATGCACTCCATATTATTTTACATTATGGCATACTGCTTCACTAAAGAGGACAGATATCCCCATTGCAAGTAGTATCCTTTGCCCTTTTGTTTTGTTTTCCTTTCTTTTTTTACTATGAATAGGATGTAATATGAGAACATCAGTGGACTCCATGTAATGTGTTTTAACATTACGAGAGCATGCCTATGCAAAAACGGTAAGAAAAACTGTACCTCAGAAAAAAAAAAAAAAAAAAAAAATTGCAATATTTTTCTTATTACTGCTTGGAGCATGGATTGTGGGTGCTCATTGGAGCAGCCTCACCGAGGCAGTTCTAGCGGGTACCCCCTCTGTGTTTCGGGTGGGGATGAGAGGAATAAGGTGAGCCCCGGTCGTACTATATGAGTCTGTGAGTCCCAGTCTTACTGTATAAAGGTGGGGTTCGAGGGGGTCAAAATGGTATGGGCATGTTCTTGTGATGATTTGTTCACCTTTTTGCATTTTAAGTGTGTTTCTATGGGCCTCCATGGCCTAGAGGGTAGACTGTGCTGACACCTGATATTCGGGGCTGATATACCAATGTGGGTTTGAGCCAAAATCAGGTCACATGCAAGATCCCAAGTTCTGCAATGGAAAGTCAAGTGGTTTTTCTCCGGGTACTCCAGTTTCTCCCACCTCTGATTACAGCCGGTCTTGATAGAAGTGAGATCATCTTGAGGTTGTATTTAAAAAAAAAAAAAAAAAAAGATAGTTTTTAAATAATTTTTCTCCATGCACTGAATCAGGGAATTTTTGTAGGGTTTACATTTCAATGTATTTGTTTTCCTCCAGTTATCAAATAAACTGTCAGTTTTAATTACAGCACACAGGTTTGTGTTGATAGCCTTAATTTTCTCTCTCATACTTCATCTGAAGAGAATGTTTTTAATTGACAAATTTATAGCATAGAGAGCAGTTAAGGTTAATTTTTACACCCCTGTTTGTTATCAGTGTGTCCAATTTGCAGTTGATTTATTGTACAGCTGACACTGCTGGACTTTAGACCATGCTGTGTTGATTATGTTGTATATTCATTGTGCCTTCCTAGACTTACTGTTATCTTGAGCAAAAAAAAAAAAAAAAAATTACAAGCACTTTGAAGATGTAGACTATGAAAAGACTTTCATATTGACTGATGTCAGAGCACTGTGTAAAAAGTAAAATCTGAACTGGGCTCCTAAATAAGGCTTAAATTAAAATATTTCAGCATGGGATTTTGTAGGTTTTACTGTGTTAGGTAATCTAAATATCATATGAACATACTTCTACTCCTCCCTAACAGATTTATTTTATTTTATTTTATTTTATTTTTGGTCACAAAAGATGAAAATATCTGACAATTTTACAACATCACAACGGTTAAGGTTACTGCTTACACCTTAAGCCATCTACCTTTTGTTTATGCAGTCTTTGCAGTATACAGTTGCCACTTGTTATCTCAAACACTGATCTCTCAAACCAATGTTTATATAAAACTAGACTTATGGCATTGTTGTTTAGTCAGTTTAGTTTTACTCCTTTATCTCAAACTTAATTACATTCAAACCAAATTTCAAGCCCCTTTCAGTTTGAGATAGCAGTTGAGTTGACTGTATATGTCTTCACATGAATATGTTGTTGTTTTTTTTGTTGTTTTTTTTTTCCAGATGTTAATGGTGGATCATACTACACCTCCTTCTTCTTGGGGGGATCAATTCAGCTGTGAACTTCTTTCACATCTAAATTATCTTTTGGGGAATTCGGATAATTTCTTCAGGAAATTAACCTTTTTTCCCCCCAATAACCACTCGGTTTCGCCGAGGGCTATTACATGTCCTTGCATTCACCTTCCATTCATCATGCTGCAAGGAACATCATTTTAACAAATCAACTTCCTTGTGGGCAGGTTCTCCGCAGATAATGTTCTTGGCTTCTCTTCCACCACTGCTGTGGGTGATTGTCAACTTTATCTTCACAAGGAGAGTCACGAGTCGGCCCGCAGGTCGTCTCTCATATTCCCTGCACTCGCAAGGACAGGTGGTTTATGGCTAGCTTAGCACTGCATCATGACTCTCTGCTACGAGGCGCTGCTCCTCCCTCTGTTAGCCATCTTACTTTCCAACACTTTTTGAGTGGAAGGCCTGTTTCCAACTAGCTCAGACCACTCTGCACAACAGAGCGTCTCTGCCACTTTTGGTCTAGCTAGCTTGGATTCATTCAACAGCTGGGTTGATTCTTTGTAGCCAAATTTAAGAAGAAGTAGTGTAGAAATAATAAAGTGTATATATATAGATATCAAGCGTGTCTCTTCTTTATTCGTTATTACACTCCATATAAATGTATATTTTGAGTAAATATGGTTTATAGGGAGTGTAGATTTGTTTAGCTGTGTCTGGATATTTTCAAAGCTTGTTATCATGTTTTTATCAGCATCTTGGTGGGGTATTTCATTTCTATGTATGTCTAGTATGCAGCAGTTTCAGTTGTGCAGTTGATCAGTCAACATCTGAGATCAGACTGTCCACCACCACCCCTCCACTTCTCCATCACTAATATCTGAATTTTTGAATTAACCCAGTTGATATAGATATATTATTTGATATGTTTCTGTACATTTTTTCCAGGGTTTTCTGATAATTTCGTCAGGGGGGAATTCGGATAATTTCTTCAGGAAATTAACCTTTTTTCCCCCCAATAATTATCTTCAGGAAATTAACCTTTTTTCCCCCCAATAACCACTCGGTTTCGCCGAGGGCTATTACATGTCCTTGCATTCACCTTCCATTCATCATGCTGCAAGGAACATCATTTTAACAAATCAACTTCCTTGTGGGCAGGTTCTCCGCAGATAATGTTCTTGGCTTCTCTTCCACCACTGCTGTGGGTGATTGTCAACTTTATCTTCACAAGGAGAGTCACGAGTCGGCCCGCAGGTCGTCTCTCATATTCCCTGTACTCGCAAGGACAGGTGGTTTATGGCTAGCGCAAGGACAGGTGGTTTATGGCTAGCTTAGCACTGCATCATGACTCTCTGCTACGAGGCGCTGCTCCTCCCTCTGTTAGCCATCTTACTTTCCAACACTTTTTGAGTGGAAGGCCTGTTTCCAACTAGCTCAGACCACTCTGCACAACAGAGCGTCTCTGCCACTTTTGGTCTAGCTAGCTTGGATTCATTCAACAGCTGGGTTGATTCTTTGTAGCTAAATTTAAGAAGAAGTAGTGTAGAAATAATAAAGTGTATATATATAGATATCAAGCGTGTCTCTTCTTTATTCGTTATTACACTCCATATAAAATGGAATTTTGACTCGAGTACGGTACATTTAGGTAAGATTTACGTTACTGTTGCAGTGTCTATTTTTGAATGTTATATTTCATAGCATTGTATTTTAATTGTTTCATAAGTTATTATTTTTCATAGATTGTCTTAGCCATATCAACATTGTTGCATATTAGTTGTAAGTGTGTCACATAAAATTTGTTGACAGTTCATTTCATTGAGCTCAAAGTTGGATATAAATAGCTGTCAGCATAGCGTTTACTATATTTAGAAGTACTCGCAGTTAGTGGCATATAGTTATAAATAGATAAGTGAGCTATTTTCCAGCGCTGATAAAATTGGCACCCACCGCGCTAAACTTACTGCACATTTAACTGCATGACGCTTTACTAACACTGTAAAACAGCTCAACCCAACCCCGGTCCCGGCCCTAATCCATCCCGCACCATAGCCCCCTCCTTTTAACTCCTATCAACCCCCAATATAAAACCAGCCTAAATCAACTCTTAAAAAAAAAAAAAAAATGGCCAAAAATTTCCTTTCAAATCCCGTCTGCTCGATTTTTTCAATTTGTGTTGTTATAGTCATTTTTCCGCGTTCTGGCTCGATATCAAGACGGAAAACAACCCCGCACTCACGTGACGACGTATAATAGATAAGTATTGAATTTACTACATCATTGTTCAGTAGTCGCATTAGCCGAGTGGATAAGGCGTTGGACTTGGAATACTGACAACCAAGGATCGAATCTAGCCAGAGGTATATATATCTTTTATATTTTTTTTTTCTTGTCTCTTTTGTGAAATTAGTTTTTTCTCCTTTTCTGTCTTTGTTGTTGGTTTTCCTGGATGCTTTGACGTTGAATATTTTGTTTCTTTACTTTTTCATATTGGATATTATTGTTATTCATTTACAGACATCAGAACAGGTAATGTATCTGCTGTTTATTTAAATTCTACATTTTTTTTTGTCTCATTTTACGCCTGTTCAGATCTTCGATCGCTCGTCACTTCCCGTATCGACTGACGGAACTTACCGAATTTTAACGACATTAACCGAAGGTCAACGGAATTAACCGATGTTTTGAAAGAGTTTCCGACTCTCAATTGCCGATTCTTCCGGCAGTTTTCGTTAATTTCCTCCGTCCAACATACAATCTACGGTGTATAGGTCGTGTCATACCGATAAATATGACATTTAAGTTTTAGTCTAATGTAATCACTTATATAATAAACATTCGTTCACCCGCATTTTTTTTACCCTGACCTTACGACAGCTGTCATGTTCCCACAACATCCTTGACCCTTCCACCTCCCCAAACCCGACCGACTAAAAAAAAAAATAAAAAAAAAAAAAAATCAATGGAATAGATAGCATATGCTTGTGATTTTTTTGTGTGTATAACAGGAAAACTTTCTACGGAGGATCAACAGTGCCATCTAAACACAGAAAATATTGAAATATTGTGTCAAGTGAATGAGTTGATTAAAAAAAAAAAAAAACAGAACAGAATTATGGATAGATATTCAGAAAGAAATGAAAATGAAAAAAGGAGGTTAAGACGTGAAAGAAATCAGGATGAAAGAGAAAGGCATATGCATTTAGCTCGTCATATAGAACGGATAAGACAGCAGAGGGAGGAACTTGTGGCTGATAGGCAATTCAGAAGGATAAAAATGCAGCATGTAGGATTTCAGGCCCAGTCTGGCACTCCTCAAGAGCAATCACGGAGACACTCAATAGTATCACCTGGGCCTCGAGCATCAGGTGCACATGAACGAAGGTTGTTGACATATCCCGGGCATACTATTGAGCATCCTCATCAGCAATCGGTTTTCGGACCTACATATTCTTCCACCGGAAACTTATACGAACAACCGGTTCAGCTAGACATGGATGAAATTCTAGATGTCACTGGAGACCCAGATGGTCTCGAGTATAGTGTTACAAAAGAGGAAGAAAGTGTTTTTGAAAGACAAGAAAGCGAACAGAGCTTTACACCAGAAGGTTCGCCCCCGCCCATAGGGGCTTGAAGAAATATATGGGCTGCACGATGCTTCCACGCAGAGCTGAATCCGGCCCGCACTCTAGTACTGGTAAACCGCTTGGAGGATCTAAGCCTGTCCAGGAACCGCGATGCGAGGCGGACCGTCCATGCTAATAAACCCTATTGGTTTCATTGGGCGACAGGGCTTGAGATGTCATTTCATCTCAGTGTCGGGTAAAAGTCCCACAAATTGGAAGCAACGTCTCCAAAATGACCTTTACAGTGTTGACGGGGACGTTAAACCTCAAATCAAACAAACAAACACCAGAAGGCATCGCATACAATCAGCCTGTATATAGTAGCTATGATCTGGAAAGGGAGGAAAGTGAAAAAAGCTTTAGTGGAGATTATACGATTGTAGACGAGGAAAATGAAAACAGTTTTGAAATAAGAGATGAAACATATGAAGAGCGAGACATTGGAAATAGCTATGAGATAGAGGATGGACGGTTGACGAGACAAGAAAGTGAACGGATAGGACATCTTGAAACTCGAGAACGGACAAGAGCCGTAAGTGACGGCGAGGTTCAGAGAGTTTTAAGGGAGAGAGTGAAGGTAGACAGAGAATTGGAAATGGACGAAGATCCCTACAGAAGATCTGAAAGTGACGCCAATATCAAAGTATATTGGTATCGTCAGACTGATAAAACAGAGGAGAATAGAGAAAGGAAACAAGTAGAGCCGAAAATGTATTCCGATAGTGGAAATCATGAAAATACGAGGCATCGAGAGCAACAGGCATTCACGTTAAGGAGGAGAACAGTAAAAGTGAAACACAATTGAAAGGAGAAAATAACCCTATGAAAAGAGAGCAGAGTATTAAAAGAGAAACTGGGGAGCAAGACGTTTTAAACGCAGAGAAAAATGGACAGTTCCGTGGCAGTCTGATAGATCAGGTGTACACTGAGATACAATATCTCGATATGAAATTGAAGCAAATGAGGAGAAACAGTGAAAGGTTGAAACAAGAAATGGAAATGAAAGAAATTAATAGGGATAAATGCATAGACAGAATAGAACAGTTACCTACAAATAAAGGTATAGACGAAATAAAGTTTGGTTAAAGACCAACAGAAAGAAGAGTGAACGAAGTGGACAATAGGAATAGAGAAAGAAGACAGGATGGCGGACATAGGATGAAAATGGAACCACTGCCACTGACAGTAATCAAAGCTGATGAAAGTCTTTACCAGAAAACAATTCAACCAACGATGGAAAATGAAGGGAGTAATACAGATAGGGAGAGGAAATATGAAGTGGATAATTTGCCAAGTGAAGACAGGAAATTCAGAAGAGAGAAATATGTTATACCCTCAGAGGAAAGCGAACGAATTGGATTGCAAGGAAGTGGCTTGCGTCCTATCAACAGTCTATACAGACAGAAAGATAAAGATAGAGAACACACAGTAACGTCTGCTAAACAGACATTGCCGAGGGCAAGAGAGGGACAGACATACGAATTTGATAACAGGAGTAGAGAAAAGAGAAATGAAGAAAATTATTGGCAAGAGAGAGATGGCAGAGTAGTTAGGGAGAAATATGTTTTACCTCCAGTAAGACGAGAAAGGTTTGAAGACGAAGGAAGTTATGTGTATCCTATCGATAGTCAAGAAGGCCAAATAAAAAGAAATAGACAACCGATAGTTCAATCGACTGGACGGTTATTGCCTCAACAGGATAGACAAAGGACAACATCTGAATTGCAGGATAGGAGTCAGGAATATGAAGTTTCGGAATTTGAATTGACAACAGACAGAACTCAGCTGTTAACTGAGAAATGGTTGGAAAGATTACAGATTCAGAAAGAGCGAATAAGAGCAATGAAAGCAAGGGAGGCAGAAATTAAACAGAAGGAAATTGAATTGGATAAAAGAGAGAGACAACTTAGACTTCAAGCTGAAGAACAAATAAAATTCGAAGAATATGATCCTTTAGAGGAGGAGTTGTTCTTAAGAGAGAAAGAATTGGAGGAAAAGATGAAAAGGCTGAAGCTATGGGAAGAGAAAATAGTAAAGGCTGAATCTTGCAAAACGGATACACCTCGTTCCACAACTAATAATGAAATTAGAGAAGGAAAACCGCTAGGTATTCAACGGCATTTTGAACTCCATGAGTTGAATGAAAAAGTGAGAATTGACACAAGCACTGAAAAAAACACATCATTTAAGGAAATAGCTAGTGATAAGAACAGTGGAATGAAAGTAGACAGAGGAACGGAAACAGAAACATTACAGCAGGAGAAAGCAGCATTCTTTCCAAAATTTTTAACATTTTCTGGAGAAGACCAGAAATATAGAAAAGAAAGTAGTTTCGAGGAGTGGCAATATGAAGTCGTATGCTGCTTAAAGGACAAAGTAGAAGTAAAACAAAGATCAGGAATTGATACAATTAACTTACTCCATCCATAAAAGACACCAAAGGGAAAGAAATACAAACATTAAGCGACCAGACCATAATGGAAACCTAAACAAAGGAAGGCCATATGGACAGTTACTTTCCCACAAAATGGCCATATGGTCATCCAAAATTAAAAGACACAAGTGATACACACAGTAAGTAACAAACAACAACATAAATAAATCGCCACAGAAGAGCCGCCTTGGAACGGTCAGTGGAAGATTTCCACTGGGGGGCTTAAATCGATTTTACGTGGCCACAATCCTCGCCCTTACTTCCGTCGCGATTTAGACAAATAATTTGTTCAGTCCGCATGAAGGCCTCCTAACTCATCAGTGCAACATCTCCGTGAACACAGAAATCAAAGAACCACAGAGGTGAGACAACGGTGAGGACTCGACAGCAAGAAACCACTGAAATGCTGGAGCAAAAGAAAACCAACAGTTAGACTCCGATGAGCCCGACCAGAGACAGAGCATCAGGCACCAACCAACATTATCTCTTTAATTTTCAATAAGCCTTTACGTTGGAGCCGTCATGGAATCTGAGGCCTGACCCACCGGCGTGCAATTAAAGAGGGAAGCAAAGTTGCCAACCGTGATTGGGTTAACTACCATGCATGCAGTCTGTCGTATAATATCCATGTTGTACCCAATCTTTTTATATCGAAGAATGATTTTACGAAATTGGGTGCTGAAGTCATTGCGGTTATATATTTTTCTGAATTTATATACTAAGTCACCATAAAATTCGGGTTCCGATAGACCTTGTTGCAGAAGAGATTTAAGTCCAATATTGAATTTTGAAATTAAATCAGAATGGCGTCTATAAAATTTTGAAAAGGCTTTGCGTAGTTTATGGTACCGATAACCCTGATTAAGAAGTTTAGCCGTTAATAATTTATTACGAGTGTTGAAGTCAGTTACATGACTACACACTCTAGCAAATCGAATTAATTGCGAAATATAAACGCCATAGGATGGCGCACGAGGAACATCACCATCAAAAAAAGGAAAATTTACAATCTCAAAATCAAAGTCATCGCGTTTATCATAAATTTTGCACGAAACAAATCCATCTACAATAGATAGATGTAAATCCAAAAACGGGGCCTCGGTATCAGAAGAATTTGCTTTATTTAACTGAAGTTCTAGGGGGTTCTAAGTTCTAAGTCCATTCAGAGCAAGCTATTGCTCAAACCATACGGAAATCTTTGACTGGGAAAGCCAAACAAGTGCTAATACATTCTGGAACAACATCAAATATTGATGATATAATGAAGAAACTTGAAAGAGTATTTGGGAATGTTGCCAGCGGCGAGAGTATGTTACAAGAGTTCTATACAGCAACTCAGTGTCAAAATGAAAATGCTGTAGCATGGGGACTGCGACTGGAAGAAATATTGAAACGAGCTGTGGATAAAGGATATGTGAATCAAGACTCCACAAACAAAATGCTGATAAACAGGTTTTGGAAAGGATTGAGAAGCGAACGGTTGAAAAATGCTACGAGGATACACTTCTTCAGCACAGACGATTACCAAGAACTATTGAGTCGGGTGCGAGAAGAAGAAAACGAAATGAAGTTATATGCAGGAGTGCAACACCAGCCAGTGAACACGAACTTCAAGATTCCTAAGGAAAATGGAGAAACGCGTGACACATCAAAGCTAGATTTGCTTTAAGAGAAATTAATATCAATGGAAGAGGATATGAAAGAATTAAAGAACAAAAGTGAAAGGAAGCCAAGACCCCGAAGACCATTTATACAACACCACAGACGACAGCGATTCGACGGAAAACAAGAATACCGGAAATAAAGAAACCATATCTAAAGATAAAGAAGAAACAGCGGTCAAACAAGAAAAGGATTTAAACTCTTAGGCGTCTCCGTCGAGGAGCAGACTGGGGACAAACGCCAACAAAGCTCCAAAAAGACATTTCCATTCAATAAAGTTGTAGGAGGAAGGAATGAATCAAAGATTAAAGTTAATGGATTAGTAACTCCATCGTTGGTTGACAGTGGCTCTGAAATAACAACTGTGTCAGAGGACTTTTACAAGGAAATGAACCCTCGGCCACTTTTACACCCGATGGAAGAATTTAAGATAACGGGTGTCGGTGGAAATAGCATTCCATACTCAGGTGTCATCTTGTGTGAGATACAAATTCCGTTTCTTGGACAGAATGACGTTGAAGTAGGTGCGTTCGTTGTACCAACAACTGAATACACATTGGATGTTCCTGCCATCGTTGGTACCAACGCCATAGATCAAGTTAAAGAGTTTTGTAAACGAAGTGAACAGAAAAAGATACCTGAAGCATGGAAAAATGCATTCATTTCCTTACAGAGAAGCAACGTTGGAGTCGTTAAGTCTACCAATAAGACAGACCTGAAGGTTCAGCCTATGGAAACTGTAACTGTATCTGGAATAGTACGAAAGAAAGATAACAGTATCAGCTATAATGGAACAAACGGAGGGTGCATCAAACCGACTTGGCGTTTGTCCCCGGGTTGTTTCTCTGGAGAAGACTGGAAACTACCAGCGAGTTCAAGTTAGGCTCTTCAACATTTCAGCGAAGGTTGTGAACATATAGCCAAAATCTGACCTGTGTGAACTTCATGAAGTTAAAGTACTGAGAAGCGTCGACCCTATTATGCAAAAAGAAGGAACCGTCCACATGAACCAACAGCAAGCCAAGAACAGAGAGGATTTGAAAGACGATAAGGAGTTTTTTAAGAACATTAAACTAGAAGAATCCAATATAACATCAGATCAGAAGGAGAAAGTTGCTGAATTCTTGATGAAATGGAAACATATCTTTTCAAAAGGAATAACAGACCTCGGCAACTGTGATTTAGTTAAACATGAGATCAAAATGAAGGATGACAAACCGTCCAAAGAACCCCATCGTAGAATCCCGCCAGCCATATTCCAGGAAGTTCGAGAACATTTGAGGGAGATGTTGGAGGCAGGAGCATTCCGACTAAACACCAGTCCATACTCCTCAAATGTTGTCATTGTCCGGAAGAAAGACGGCTCGATTAGATTCTGCTTGGAGTTCCGCAAATTGAACAGCAGGACTGTCACAGATGCTTACGCCATTCCGAGAGTCGACGACACGCTACATCTCCTAGCTGGTACGAAGTATTTCAGCAAACTGGACTTACGCAGCGGCTACTGGCAGGTGGAAATTCAAGAAGAGGACAAACAGAAGACTGTTTTTCAAGTTGGGACGATGGGCTTCTATGAGTTTAACAGGATGCCCTTCGGCCTGTGTAACGCTCCGGCGACCTTCCAGAGATTAATGGAGCGTTGCATGGGTGAGCTCAACTTGAAGCACTGCCTCATCTACCTCGACGACATTATCATTTTCTCGTCTACAGTAGAGCAACATTTGGAGCGGCTTGAAGCAGTGTTCGAACGTCTTGCCCAGCACAACTTAAAATTGAAAGCTTCCAAGTGCGAATTCTTGAGATCCAGAGTCCATTACTTGGGGCATGTTGTGTCCGAAGAGGGAATTGAAACCGACCCGGAAAAGACAGAAGCCGTGCGGAACTGGCCTGTACTAACATCTGTGAAAGAAGTCCGCGCATATCTGGGGTTCACCGGATACTACCGGAAGTTCATTAAGAACTACGCACGGATAGCAAGACCACTCAACGATCTCCTTGTCGGACAGTGCACGAACAACAACAAGAAAAAGAAACAGAGACGAAACTGAAGAAAGTGCCATTCACATGGACTGACAGAGAGCAAACGGCATTTGAAACGCTGAAAGAGAAACTCATGAGTCCATCAATTCTCGCCTATGCCGACTATACATTACCGTTCAAGCTGCACACCGATGCATCAACTACTGGACTGGGAGCTGTTCTCTACAAGCAAACATCAGGAAGAAGACAAAGTAGTTGCATACGCCAGCAGGAGCCTCAAGCCATCAGAAAGGAATTACCCTGCTCATAAGCTGGAATTCCTCGCTCTCAAATGGGCCGTCACAGAGAAGTTTCACAACTATCTGTACGGTTCCGAATTCAAGGTTGTAACAGACAATAATCCGCTGACGTATGTGTTCTCTACGGCTAAACTGGACGCCACAGGACAGCGGTGGCTAGCTGAGTTGTGAAATTACAACTGTTCGATCAGCTATCGCAGTGGAAAGAACAATGCAGATGCGGATGGGCTGTCTAGGAAACAAGAGCAAGAAACTACGACCATATTCCCAGATGTCCTCAAGACTGTCTGTAAGCTGTTAACGGTAGAAGCAACCCCACTTGCTGAGACTCTGATGCATCCAGATGTCGAAGATGAGGTAGCTGATGAAGTAAATAGTGAAGAACTGGAAGGAACATCTTTGTCAACACAGGATTGGCAAAAAGCAAAACGATCAACTGCCTAATAGATCATGTGCTCAAAGGCCAGAAACCTACAAGATCACAGGCAGAAGAAAATGGAATAGACCACAGATACCTGGCAAACTGGGAGAAATTTAAGCTTAAAGACGGTGTCCTTTACCGTACCACAGAGATCAGAGAAGAAGCAGTTGATCAACTCGTTCTCCCAGAAACTATGAAAGAGATCATTTTCCATGCCTACCATGATGATTTGGGACACCAAGGCCGCGACAGGACTTCATCACTGATTCAACACACGTTCTACTGGCCTGGAATGAACCGCTACATTGCGAATCATGTGACATTGAGTGGAAGATGTATTAGAAGAAAAACTGCTCCTACTATAGCTGCAGAGTTTGTCAACATATCGTCTACCGCCCCAATGGAGTTGGTCTGCATCGATAACCTCACCCTCATGAGATCAAAGGGAGGCTACTAGAACATATTAGTCATCACAGACCACTTCAGCCGTTTTGCACAAGCGATACCAACTAGAAATCAGACAGCTCATACGACAGCAAAGGTCCTCTATGAAAACTACTTCGTGCACTACGGTTTCCCGGCCAAGATTCATAGCGACAAAGGGGCTGACTTCGAGTCTAAGACCATCAAGAAGCTATGCAAACTAGCGGGCATCACAAAGTCAAGGACGACTCCGTACCATCCCATGGGAAATGGGATGGTAGAGCGTTTCAACAAGACGCTTCTCAACATGCTGGGTACATTGCCTGAAGATAAGAAGAATGGATGGGCAGCCCACGTGTCTACGTTAACCCATGCATACAATGCGGCTATACACGAAAACACAGGCTTCTCGCCCTACTTCTTACTGTTTGGACGACACCCACGTATTGCTATCGATGCCTATCTTGGGTTTAAAGAATGAAGAGCAAAACGGGCAAAAAGAGTACGCTGACCAACTCAAAGACAGGTTCAAGTACTATGATCAGAAAGTGAGGAATGCTATATTGGAAGGAGGAGACAGAGTGCTGGTTAAGAAGGTTGGATTCAAAGGCAAGCACAAATTGGCCGACATATGGGAGCCGTGTACCTATGTGGTCTTGAGCCAACCAATGCCTGATATACCTGTGTTTTATGTACAGAAAGAAGGAAGCGCTGCTAAACCCAAGCTGTTGCATCGCAACAAGTTGCTGCCGTTCTTCGGTATACCTGTACCAGAAGAGGGTGATAATCAGGAATGTATGAATGTTCAGCCTAAGGTGGTAGCTGCCGAAGTTGAAACTAGTGATTCTGATAGTTCGTCAGATGCTGATAGCGACAAATCTTCACCAGATTCAGCAGGTACTTCTCCTGAGAGAAGAAAACAACCCGTTCGAGTAGCTCGAAGAAAACAGCCACAGCAACAGCATCACTCTGATCGGTTAGACAGTAGAGGACCTACGATACAACACGAGCCAAAGATAGATAGAAGAACACAGCGGGCGAGACGATCACCTGTGTGGATGCAGTCTACTGACTGGGAGATGGGACACAACCCATGCATGGTCGACAACAGAGCATTTGTGCCAGGCGAAGAACCATTTGTAATTACCGTGAGGCCCCAGGATATTGTGAAACGTTAAGCTGTTAAAGAGGCAGAAAGAGACCGGAGATAAACAGAAGAGTAATTTAGTTATGTTATCCATCATCTTTATCATCATCAGCAGCAGCATCATCATCAACATCTTCATCCTCATCAGCAGCAGCATCATCATCATCTTCATCATCATCATCATCAGCAGCATCATCTTCATCATCATCATCAGCATCATCATCATCATCATCATCATCATCATCATCATCATCATCTTCATCATCATCATCAGCAGCAGCATCATCATAATCATCATCATCATCATCATCAACGTTCTTACCTGATTTTATTATTTTAGTTAATCAAGTCGCAATCAAGGGTACTAATGTCTGCTTCGAAGGTGGATCATTCCATTGAATATTTTCAGTTGTTTTAAAGCCACTTTGTTGTTCTCATTTCAGACTGTCGTACAAGCAATGAAGCAGCGATGTGATTTGTCGTCTACATTATATTTTTATCCTTTCATAACACTGTGATAAACAGAAATGTGTAGTAATTTGTAAATGCCGGGGCGACATAGAATTAAGCGGGGAAGAGTGTCATAGGTCGAGTTTTGTAATATTGAATAAAATTAAAATACAAGGTCATGTTTGTTGTTTTGTTCTTTATTCTATTCCAAACCCCGATTTCGGTCAATCCCATACTCCCAGGCCTTCCCTTCCGTTGCCATATGTCCTTGTCTATACCTTAACAATGCATGTACCGCTTAATCGCTTATGGCCTTTAGCACAGCTAATTTGCATATTCAGGCACTATGGTCCAGTGCATTCGCCATTTTGAGCTTGTTGTGATAAGTTTATACTTTTCACATAGTTTGTCCATGATTGTTATTTATGTGAAATTATTGATATAATTTCAGGTAGGAATATTTTCATATCTTTTGTTATTCATTGTATGCTATTTTGAGATAGCAAAAAGTAAGTTATTTTGTATTTTAGAGAGGTTTGACACTGCAAGCAAAAACAAAACCTAATGTGTATTGAAATCCGTACTCACTGTCATATTGTTTACATGTTTATTTCATGTTACAAACATTAAATATTCAGGCACTATGGTCCAGGGCATTCGCTATTTTGAGCTTGTTGTGATAAGTTTATACTTTTCACATAGTTTGTACATGATTGTTATTTATGTGAAATTATTGATATAATTTCAGATGTTCTATGCCGTTGAATAAAGATCATGAAATGTTAACCATCCTTCTAGTACTTTGTTGATATCCAGTGATAGTCGAACCCGAGCGGTGACAGGAGCCATGCATAGTTACAAGCTCTACCAAACGCCATGCCAATACACAGGCATATAAATCTTCCACTGACCGTTCCAAGGCGGCTCTTCTGTGGCGATTTATTTATGTTGTTGTTTGTTACTTAGTGTGTGTATCACTTGTGTCTTTTAATTTTGGATGGCCATATGGCCATTTTGTGGGAAAGTAACTGTCCATATGGCCTTCCTTTGTTTAGGTTTCCATTATGGTCTGGTCGCTTAATGTTTGTATTTCTTTCCCTTTGGTGTCTTTTATGGATGGAGTAAGTTAATTGTATCAATTCCTGATCTTTGTTTTACTTCTACTTTGCATATCAGGGCTGTTTTGTTTGTGCCGTGTGGCGGCTGTAAAAGGTCTCCCCGTACATGCATTTAATGCTCTTATTACGGCGTAGCCGTTATATTTTTGCTTTTGTCCTACATTTTTCGTTATTCCATTGGTCAATAAAACCACATGTCCAAGGAGATGACCATTTCATTGGTCACTGATTTGCATAAATAAATCTACTAAAAAAACACGACAGTCTTGTCCTTTGATGACCATACGTCATATGTATAATTGTGTTTCTAGTGAATTCTGAAACTGCTGCGGTGAATAGCTATTTTGACCTAATTTCACGTGGTTGGTCTATATAGCGAAAGGAACCATTTCGCGAAAGGAAGGTTCCTTTCGCGAAAGGAAGAATTTTCTGCGAAAGGAATTGT
Source organism: Lucinisca nassula (assembly GCA_963580285.1). Classification (NCBI taxonomy): domain Eukaryota; kingdom Metazoa; phylum Mollusca; class Bivalvia; order Lucinida; family Lucinidae; genus Lucinisca; species Lucinisca nassula. Next base: position 45,989,976 of record OY757017.1, read on the forward strand.
TTGTTTGATTTGAGGTTTAACGTTCCCATCAACACTGTGTAGGTAATTTTGGAGACGTTGCTTCCAAGTTTGTGGAACTTTTACCCGACATTGAGATAAAATGACACCTCAAGCCCTGTTGGCCAATGAAACCAATAAAGAGATATAGCATGACAAAAACATGTAATAATCGCATTACAAATTGACAGATGTTTAATTTACAATATATGCCCAATAAAAGTTGCAGTGTATCATTTGTCTTCAGCATACTTTATGTCCTCCATTTTAACACAAAATGGACATTTTCGAATATCATTAATGCTATATCAATTCTGAAAAGGAATAAGTGTAATTTGAGTTTTAGTTAGGTGCACATAAGATCAAGTTACCGTCCGTTTGTCTGCTCGTCCGTTTGTTCGTCCGTCTATGCGTTTACGTTCACCATGGCGACAACCCTAAATGTTAACCCTAGAATTTGTGTTCAAAAACAGTAAATGATAAAGTTTTCTTATTTGTTGTGCATATACTTGAGATCATAAATGAAATGAGGTCATGTTTTTAACCTTGACCTTTTACATTGACCTTAGCTCAAACAGGCGGGACACCGCCCTCTGCAAAGCTATTATACCGCGCGTGACATCTGAATTGTTTGAATACAGTAAACCAGTTCATAGCTAGACAACTGTTGCTGTCACTATTGTAGCTCATATTTCTAAACAACCTTCCAATTAAATCTACGCCGCATATCTTTTTTAAAGATATTTCTTGTTTTTCCAATCCTCAGGGATTGCTTATGCAATTGCTTTTCACTGTTCCATCAATTGACATCCTTTAGATACCTGTTGAAGGTCATTATTAAACCGATGTTCGTTACTCGTTGTATAACAACTGCTTGTTTGACATCCCTGTACTTAAAGTAGACTAGGATGTTTTGTGGGCTTTTGTTGTACCTTCCTTCTATTCGAAGGAATCTTCTTCAGTAATTTTATTTATTTAATAACCGGTATGAACATCGCTTTAGTTTTGACGGTATCACAACCTTATTATCCAAAATGAGTATTACAAATACATTTAAAATATCAATATCACCCCTTAGGTTACACTCTGCTTCTTCTGTACGGATTCCCCATTCTATTAAGAACTTTAATACTATGTTGCCTTCGGTATTGGTTAGACCCTTAAATTTGTCTTCTGTAACTTCAGTTAATCTCAAAGGAGCAGGCAATACCAATGTTTTTGGGAGTAGTCTTCGTATAAGACTATCTCCTCTCAAATCACCCATCCTTCGAAAATATACTAATTCGTGGAAAAGAAGTGGAATGTATCCTAGTATTTCTAAGTGCAATGCCAAGAGGTGCAGATGTTGTTCGCATTTAAGCACTGCGTCTACCGTTACTTCATCTGTAAACGGTAGACGCTTCTCTGTAGTTAACATGTCTGATTTGACATGACAGTCTACAGATTTAATTTATCTAATTACTTGACGTGCTGCAAACTGTAATATGCAGTACGTCGGTCAAACTAACCGCATGCTTAAAACTAGATTGAACGAGCATTATCGTAGAATGAGTAAGCCTAAGAAAACTGACACTTTCTTGTACCGTCACTTTCGACGTACAGGTCATTCTGTAAATAACATTATTATACAACCAGTGGAAAAACTTTATTACGATGCAAATTCTACATCTAGATTCAAAATAATCAAAAGACATGAAGCTGAACTGAAATGGATTAAATTTTTACAGACCCCTTTTCCACTGGGATTTAATGACAACATTTATCATGAGGGTAATATTTCCAGAATGCCGGACTTTGATATTTTCTCACTCCTGGAATGTCGAAAACGCAGAACTAGATCTCACGGCACCAGGAAAAAATGGTAACTTTAAACGTAAATCACGTGCGTTTAAACGAAACAATACTAGACTGAAGTGACTGTCAATTATATTATTAAATCATGGACGCCACTCTATGCTTTCATTTTTAAGTTCATTACCCGTTTCTGTTTTACGTCTTTTGGACACCGAGGCGAATAAATTCTACGATAGTTCTCATCAGTTATATGATGCGGCTCTCTTAACTAGAGGCTATACTCAGCATACTCTCCGTCCTTACATTGATTCTGAAATTAATCATAAACGTCATTTCTTCAAAATATCCTTCATTAATAAGGGTACGGATTTTATAGATTTGCCCAGTATCTTCCGTGAGAGATCGGTGCTTTCTTCCATTCCTGCTTATTTTCAAAATACTGAAACACCTATAATTTGCTATAAATATAACAAACCTGTTAGATCTATCATTTTTAATTTCAATAAACTTGTTTCAGATCTTGATATTGATACTAATACTCCTGATTCATGTGATTGTAAAAACTCCAAGTATTGCTATCCTGCTGCTGGTCATGTAATTACTGGCAATTTGAAAATTATTCCTGATTCTAGGATAAGGAATATAATTTCTAAAGGACCGAAATATCGGTTTCCTTCTAAAATTGATTTCAGTAAATGTAGAGATGAAATCGCTGCTTCCTTGAATGAATTCGGTAATCGATGGTGTAAGCGAGAGTATGTTGAGTATAAAGCCCTAAAGGACTGGAAACTTAGCATTTTAAGACTAGTGAATAAACGCATTTCTTTCTATTCTCAAAATACTAACTTATTACCTCCTAAGCCCAAGACGTCTTTACGTCATCTTAAACTAGGTATTCAAGAATTTCATAAGAAGTTTGTTTTGGCCCCTGCAGACAAGGCCGCTAACAACGTCGTCGTTGTGTGACGGCTCCACTATGTTAACACGCTTAAGCAGGAGCTTGGTGGTACTAAGGCCTATGAACTTCAGCCTTTGGCTGAAGAGAGAGCTATAGTAGATAAACATGTTTGTCTTTCAGCCACCAAGTTTGCTGTGTGTGTTAACGAAGGCCAAGACAAGCTTCCTACGCTATACTGGTTACCAAAACTTCATAAAAAACCTTACAAAGCACGGTTTATTGCAAATTCTAGTTCTTGCACTACCACTGAACTTTCTAAATTATTAACTTCCTGTCTTACTGCTATTAAAACGCATGTAATTAAATATTGTGATAAAGTCTTTGAAAGATCAGGAAGAAATCTGTTTTGGTCTATAAAAAATTCGAATGAGGTTTTAAATAAATTGAAATCTAGACAGTTTCGTGCTTCTAGTCTGTCTACCTACGATTTTTCCACTCTTTACACTACACTTCCTCATAATCTTATAAAAGAAAAGCTTAATGATTTAATTGAATGGGCTTTTCACAGAGAAGATTCTCTCTATCCTGCATGTAATGTCAGAAATGCATTTTTCACTTCTAAAGAGCGTAAGAATTATACACTTTGGTCATGTCAGAAAGTGTGTGATGCCCTCACCTTTCTACTTGACAATATTTATATTAGATTCGGTACTAAGTTATTTAGACAAATTGTGGGTATTCCGATGGGTACTAATTGCGCACCTCTTGTGGCTGATCTGTTCTTGTATTGTTATGAAAGAGACTTCATTTTGTCGCTTTCCATTGATAACCAATCTGAAATTATTGAAGCTTTTAGCTCTACTTCTAGATATTTAGATGATTTATTAAATATTGATAATACCTATTTTGATGGTTTGATCAGTCAGATTTACCCCCTAGAACTTCAGTTAAATAAAGCAAATTCTTCTGATACCGAGGCCCCGTTTTTGGATTTACATCTATCTATTGTAGATGGATTTGTTTCGTGCAAAATTTATGATAAACGCGATGACTTTGATTTTGAAATTGTAAATTTTCCTTTTTTGGATGGTGATGTTCCTCGTGCGCCATCCTATGGCGTTTATATTTCGCAATTAATTCGATTTGCTAGAGTGTGTAGTCATGTAACTGACTTCAACACTCGTAATAAATTATTAACGGCTAAACTTCTTAATCAGGGTTATCGGTACCATAAACTACGCAAAGCCTTTTCAAAATTTTATAGACGCCATTCTGATTTAATTTCAAAATTCAATATTGGACTTAAGTAAGTAAGTAAGTAAGTAAGTAGACTTTATTTATAGAGGGTTACTCAGTTGGCATAGCCAATCTTCCCTGAGGCCCTCGTAAAAGATATATAGTGATTACATACATAACAATTATATTAGACATTTAAGCAAACACAAGAATTAAACAATCATAGATGTTAACATGAAATGGATGGAAAAATGAGACGGACGCATGAAAAGATAATAGTTACATGCAAATACTCGCTCACCCATATAAAAATATCGCACGTAATCAACAAATTATTCATGAAAACGTGCAATATATACAATCATGCTATTGCACAGCTACAAATACTTAATGTTAAAAATGTGAAACAGGCATGCAGATACCATGTATTATTGCCAAGTTTTCTATTCAAGATGCCTTCGTTTGGTACCGTTTTATGACGATACATTGGATGACGTCGTACGGCAATAACGTTGCGCCAAACTTTGTCAAATTTGTGCTTACAAGTGTAAAATCAAAATTATGTTAAATTATTACTTAAATCTCTTCTGCATCAAGGTCTATCGGAACCCGAATTTTATGGTGACTTAGTATATAAATTCAGAAAAATATATAACCGCAATGACTTCAGCACCCAATTTCGTAAAATCATTCTTCGATATAAAAAGATTGGGTACAACATGGATGTTATACGACAGACTGCATGCATGGTAGTTAACCCAATCACGGTTGGCAACTTTGCTTCCCTCTTTAATTGCACGCCGGTGGGTCAGGCCTCAGATTCTATGACGACTCCAACGTAAAGGCTTATTGAAAATTAAAGAGATAATGTTGGTTGGTGCCTGATACTCTGTCTCTGGTCGGGCTCATCGGAGTCTAACTGTTGGTTTTCTTTTGCTCCAGCATTTCAGTGGTTTCTTGCTGTCGAGTCCTCACCGTTGTCTCACCTCTGTGGTTCTTTGATTTCTGTGTTCACGGAGATGTTGCACTGATGAGTTAGGAGGCCTTCATGCGGACTGAACAAATTATTTGTCAAAATCGCGACGGAAGTAAGGGCGAGGATTGTGGCCACGTAAAATCGATTTAAGCCCCCCAGTGGAAATCTTCCACTGACCGTTCCAAGGCGGCTCTTCTGTGGCGATTTATTTATGTTGTTGTTTGTTACTTACTGTGTGTATCACTTGTGTCTTTTAATTTTGGATGGCCATATGGCCATTTTGTGGGAAAGTAACTGTCCATATGGCCTTCCTTTGTTTAGGTTTCCATTATGGTCTGGTCGCTTAATGTTTGTAAGTTAATTGTATCAATTCCTGATCTTTGTTTTACTTCTACTTTATAATAAGTCTGTTAACAAGATGCTGGATTTATTTTACAAGGACAGTTTAACATTTATTGAACCGTTTTCCCTGACATTTGGACAATATAGCTACTGGAGTTGAAGTTTCTCAAGAGATAGATAACTGACTGAACTGGTTTTTAAGGTAACCGGGTGCTATAAGCTCACAGGGGCTACCCCAAGAGATAGAGAAGTTTGATAAGTTACCATAAAATGGGTCAAAAGCCATTTGAGTCATTCATGCAGGAAAGGCTCGTGTCCATAGCTTGTTAGGTGGTCCAAAGAAAATCTTATGAGCCTTTGCCTGGGCCAAAATTCAAGAATATGAGTGATATCAGGTCAATGACACAGGTGTCTGGGGAAACCTTTCTGAGGAACTGACTGCCACTGAAAATACTCATGGTCACGCGAGTTTGTTAACAGATGAAGAGTCAGTGTTTGAGTTTTAAGTCCCACCAACAGCTAAGGTCAAACGGAGATGGGACCTCGATTTAAAGACTCAACCGAAAGTCTGGAGAAGCCCCCGGGATCGATTCTGCGACCCCTGGTTTTCAAGGCGAGGAGTAGCACTGTACCACAGAGGCTTCTTTAAAGATGAAGAATGTATGATGTCTACCAATAAGTCGGATTTCCTTGAAAAAACTAGAAAGACTTGCTGGTTGTATAATATTTGACGGGATGTCTCATGGCCTCATGAGGGTCTCATTGAAGATTAGCTATTACATGTATTTTTGTGTGTGCAAAATGTTGTTACCCTCACTAAATAAAGTCTTTACTTACTTACTTACTTACTTATTTATGCCTGTACTTAAAATGTTGCAGTATTCATCATGTCTCAAACTGACCTATAAGTAGATGGCTACTATGTTTTGGTCTTTCAGTCTTCTACTCGCCTTGTAAACCAGGGATCGCAGGATCGATCCCGACTTCTCCAGACTTTCGGATGAGTATTTAAACCGAGGTCCTGTCTCCGAATGACCTTCGTTGTTAGTGGGACGTAAAACTCAAACCTTCACTCACTCTTACAGTCTTCTTACCGTTATTTGGGTAGCTACCATCCACGTCGGTTTTGAAAGGTATGAGACAAACAGTCTCAAATAACAGACCCAACAAAAGTGTGGAAAGAATGCGCCTGGGTCTACGAGGAAAATTATAGTAACTGGTGATTGATAGATACTTTCAAGCAGTAAAAGCAAGAACGAACTGACAATACTTTACACTAATTACCTTAACGAAAATTGCCATGAGCTTCTCGAGAGAATGCTACTGTTGTTGGTGCAGGTTGACTTGAGAACAAGGCTCTGAAGTATCCGCTGATGTTGTTCCTGTTCAGCATGAACTTTATTTCAACCGCGAAGAAGCTGATAGTAGAATGTAGTTGCAGGTTCTCTTGGAGTTAACGCAGCCCTTGTTGTAAGTTCTGATACCGATGTTTTCTTTCTACTTGTGCATCACTTTAAACTGCTTTATGCTGATGACAGGCAGAAAAGGTATTCATGCCGGCTGCACCAGCTATATTCCAGTTCATACTGTTTACAGGAAGCTAGAGCCAGATGAATGAACACTTAAGCTGTCTGTGATGCCTAATTGGTTGTGATACCTGCTCTTCTTTACATAGTACAGGCAACAAGATGGCAATTCATGAGATTTCGGATCTTGGGACCGAGTCAAATGTCTCAGGGCTAATTAAAGCAGCAGAAATTTCTTTTGTAGGTTTGCTGTACAGTCAATCACATTGGTCATCAATAGTGCACAGGTGAGCATATCAGCTACCGATTTGATGGGGAGCAATAAAATGTAAGATTAATTTGCCTAGCAGTACACCTAGGGAATATCGGAGTAAACCGCTTAGAGATTCTAAGCATGCCCAGGAAAAGTGGTGCGAGTTGGAAGGTCCTTGCATATAAACCCTTTTGGTTTAAATGTGTTGCAGGGCTTGAGATGTCATTTCATCTCAATATCGGGAAAGTCCCACAAAAAAATGGGAAGCAGCGTCTTCAAAATAAGAAAAATAGGGTTTACCCCTGTAAACCCCAGTTTTACTATATAAAAGTAGAGTTCAATGGGGTCAAAATTATATAGGCGTGTTGTTGTGATGAGTATGCTCATGTATTGGTAACTGAATTTTTATGCCGGCCTCAGTAGCTCAGTCGGATGCGCGTCTGACTGGGAAGCGGGTTCGATACCTGTCGGGGTCGGCAATATTTTTTCGTGGAGATTGATCATGAAACCTTTTCTACGGCCATTCTCTACCTTCCGCTGATTCAAGAAGGGCAGTTGTTAATTTCTGGCGAACGAATGTGCACTGTACTGGCTAACCGCTTACGTATACGCTTGCCCAGGAAAAAATGTGGATAGGTAAACTGACCGACTCAAAAATGAGCAGGTCAATTTACTTTAACGTAAGCGGTTAACCAGAATGGTGCACATTCTTGATCAATTCTCACGAAAGAATGTTGCAGCCACGACATTTACTACTGACAAGAAATAAGAAAGTTTATCCCAAATTATCTTTGGAACACATCCTAACAAGGCTTTGTTTTACAAAATCCTAAAAATATGTTGTGGGTCCATGTTAAGAGTTAATGAAAAATATCACGATGTGTACACAAACGAAAAAAAAAAAAACAACAACAAAAAAACAAACAATTGAAGTGTGAAAAATGTAATTAAGAAAGCAAGGAAACGTTAACAGTCAACAAATGAGTCAGCCCGTTAAACAAGTGCTAATTGATCTTATCTTCCAACAAGTTTAAACAAAAGCATTAAATTTATCTTTTTTTGTATAGTTATCAATTATTATTATGGGTTTTCTGCTAACGAATTTGACTAGGGTTAAAGGTACAAACAAAATAAAATTTCTAATTGATTTTAATTAAAATCTTCTTTAAAATGTTCCTTCCACAAACATTACCGAAAACAAACCCAAAACAATAAATTCTCAATTTGAACTGGACATTATATTAACCTTGCCAAATTGTCCTACCCAATATTTTTGCTGGCCGAATTGTCCTAGGCCGAATTGTCCTAGGTCAAATCGTCCCTGCCCCGGCCCCGGCCACATCGTCCAAGATTCTTGGTGGGGAGGCGGGGGTGGGGGGGAGTGGGGTTATTATATTGCTAGAACCAGAGCAATGTACATGCCAAGACAAGGCACACAAACTTTGAAGTTTTCCTAAAGATCGCAACAGGTGCTTTAAACTATTAATTATTGGACTTATTATTAATATCGGAAAACCTAATCTAAGATGGAAATTTACTAGAGCTATGACCATACAACTACCATTTTCCCCGGACAATTTTGTGTCTTATCATATGCGTTGTAACCATTTCCTTACCCACCGGCCCCGATAGCTCAGTTGGTAGAGTGTCCGCTCCGGGGAACGGGAGGTCACGGGTTCGATCCCGGGCCGCGACATACCAAAGTCGTTAAAAATGGTACTAGCTGCTCCTCGCTTGGCACTCAGATTTGCGGGGTAGAGTTAGGACTGGTCGACCCAGTTTCAGGATAATGTGACTGGGTGTGGTATCATGTAATGTGTCTGGGACATGATACTTCAGTGAGGCAGCACTATAAAAGTGAGCATTGAGCTCCCTGTCGCAACCAGACACCGTCGTGATATGGCTGAAAAATTGTTGAAAGCGACGTTAAACCCGAATTCACACACACACACACACACACACACACACACACACACACATTTCCTTACCTTATTGAAAATGGAACTAGGATTTCTCACTGTGGATCTTCCAATTTCCATTTTTCCTTAAATCGTGTTTGCAACAGTCCGATTTATCATGTGTATGTCTACAACCATAAACAAGAGGTTGGTCCTGTATCGCTCACCTGAGCTAACAGATTCAAAGTTTAAGGAAGTGCCAACCTTTACTGAAGGCTTTATGGGAGGACATGGTGATGACAGGGTAAGCATTTTCTGAAAATCAAGTAGAATGTAACTCTATGATAAACAGGCTGACCTCACCGGTTTTCAAACTCATTCAAGCTTTTATTCCTGACTTGCTAAGAAGATCCGATCTAAACTGAAGTTGGTATGGTGATGACAAGTTCAAAAACAAGAGTTTTCAAACTCCACCAAGCTTTCTGCCTGACTTCCTTGTTTGTAAGTTTCATGAAGATCCGTTCAAAACTAAAGGGGCAGCAGTGATGACAATGTAGAAAATAGGCATTTTCAGCAATTAAAGGCACGTCACTCTATGATAAATGTGCCGACTTGGCCGGTATTTGAACTCACCTGAGGTTTTATTCCCAGCCACATGTAAGTTTCAGAAAGATCCGATCAGACTTGGCCAGTATTCAAACTCATCCAAGATTTTATTCCCAGCCACCTCACATATAAGTTTCAGAAAGATCCGATCAAAACTGAAGGGGCTACGGTGATGACTAGGTCAAAATTTGGCATTTTAGCAATCAAAGGGATGTTACTCTATAATAAAGGAGCCGACTTGACCAGTTTTCGAACTCATCTGAGGTTTCATCCCTAGCCACCTTACATATAAGTTTCAGAAAAATCCGATCAAAACTGAAGGGGCTACGGTAATGACAAGGTCAAAAATCAACATTTTCAGCCATCAAAGGGACATAACTCTACGATAAATCAGCTGACTTGGCCTGTTTTCGAACTCATCCAAGATTTTATCCCCAGCCACCTTACATATAAGTTTCAGAAAGATCCGATCAAAACTGAAGGGGCTATGGTGATGACAAGGTCAAAAATCGGCATTTTCAGCAATCAAAGGGACGTAAATCAATAATAAATGGGCCAACTTGGCCGGTATTCAAACTCATCCTAGGTTTTATCTCCAGTCACCTTACATATAGGTTTCAGAAAGATTCGATCAAAATTGAAGGAGCTACGGTGATGACAAGGTAAACAAGAGCACCGCATGCGGGTGCCAACGCTCGTCTGCAGTTTCTTTTAGAAAACCAAAGTTCTAAGTCAAACAAGAGCAATCAAATTGCAAGATGGAGTTATAAAACTTGTAGGGAATGTAGCTCTTGTGATGGTGAGTATGTGTATGAAGTTTCATGAAGGTAAGCCAAATACTTTTGGAAATATGGTCAAGGTTAAGGTTTTCGGTTAAATTTTCGAAAATAGGTCAAAGTTCAAAGGTCAAGGTCACAGATCAAAAAGTGTGGTATCACTGAAAAGGTCTTGTCCCAAGGAACATTCATGTGAAGATTGAAGGCTCTGTTGTGAATAGTATTAAAATGAGAGCAAAAAATGTGTTTCAGAAAAAAATTGGAAAAGGGGAGATAATTCAGCCAAAATCAACAATGTTGTTATGGTCCTTGGTCAAAATGTAGCTCTTGTGATGATGAGTGTGTGTATGAAGTTTCATGAGGCTAGGTCTAATACTTTTTAAGTTATAGCCAAGGTTACGTTTTTTTGGAACGACGACGCCAGACGACAACGAAGACGCCGGAGTGATGACAATAGCTCGAAATTTTTTTTTCAAAAAACAGACGAGCTAAAAATTGACATTTTCAGCCATCAAAGGGACATAACTATATAGTTAATGGGGCAACTTGGCCGGTTTTCGAACTCATCCGAGGTTTTATCCCCAGCCACCTTACATATAAGTTTCAGAAAGATCCGATCAAAACTGAAGGGGCTACAGTGTTGACAAGGTCAAAAATCAACATTTTCAGCAACCAAAGGGACCTAACTCTATGATAAATAGGCCACCTTTGCCGGTATGCGAACTCATCCGAGGCTTTATCCCCAGCCACCTTGCATATAAGTTTCAGAAAGATCCGATCAAAATTGAAAGGGCTACGGTGATGACAAGGTCAAAAATCGGCTTTTCTGCAATCAAAGGGACGTTACTCTGTGATAAATGGATCAACTTGGCTGGTTTTCGAACTCATCCGAGATTTTATCCCCAGCCACTTTACATATAAGTTTCAGAAAGATTCGATCAAAACTGAAAGGGCTACAGTGATGACAAGGTCAAAAATTAGCATTTTCAGCAATCAAAGGGGCGTTACTCTACGATTAAAGGGCCGACTTGGTCGGTTTTCGAACTCATCCGAGATTTTATCCACAGCCACCTTACATATAAGTTTCAGAAAGATACGATCTAAACTGAAGGGGCTACGGTGATGACAAGGTCAAAAATCGGCATTTTCAGCAATCAAAGGGACGTAACTCTATGATAAATCGGTGGTCTTGGCCGGTTTTCGAACTCATCCGAGGTTTTATCCCCAGCCACATTACATATAAGTTTTAGAAAGATCCGATCAAAACTGAAGGGGCTACGGTGATGACAAGGTCGTAAATGGGCATTTTCAGCAATCAAAGGGACTTAACTCTACGATAAATGGGCCGACTTGGCCGGTTTTCGAACTCATCCGAGTTTTTATCCCAAGTCACCTTACATATAAGTTTCAGAAAGATCCGATCAAAACTGAAGGCGCTACAGTGATGACAAGCATTTTCCCATAGTAAGTCTATGGGACCTTGTGGTTGCCATAGGAACCAAAGTTTTAGAGCAATTTAAAAAAAAAAGTTTATGTCATCAATGCCCTACCAGAGGCATGCTACAGATGAGAAATGATTGAGGTCAGCCTGCAGGATACAGAGATATAGCTGCTCAAAAGTGTGGACGGACGACGGACGGACGGACGGACGACGGACGGACGGACGGACGACGGACGACGGAGGACCCACTATACTATAAGCTCCCCTGGAGCCTTCGGCCCAGGTGAGCTAAAAAAAGTGCATGCCATCTTCCCAGAAGAGCGTTTCATGTAAAATAATGAGATTTCGTGGTTGAGTAGCTCCACTGTGTCCGATTCTCCGTTTTACTGTGGGTTTGTCCCTTACCCTGTGCGCTTGACTTTACCAGTGTGTTACATATCAGTTTCAGAAAAATCGGATCAAAACTTAAGGCGCTACGGTGATGACAAGCATATTCCCAATGTATGTCTATGGGACCTTGTGGTTGCCATAGCAAACCAAAGTTTTCATTCAATTTTGGTAAAAAAGCTAATGCCTTCGTTGCCCCTCCAGAGGCATGCTACAGATAAGAAATGATTGTGATCAGCTTGCAGGCTGCAGAGCTATAACTGGTCAAAAGTGCTGACGAACAGACGACGGACGATCCATCATACTATGGTCCCCTGCAGCCTTCGGTCCAGGTGAGCCAACTAGCGGAAGGGAGAGAATGACCATAGAAAATATTTTATGACCAATTTCCACGAAAGAATGTTGCCGATCCTGGTAGATATCGAACCCGCGTCCTCCTGATCACCAGTCGCACGCGCTCCGACTGAGCTACCGAGGCCATATTCCATTTTGTACAAAAAGGTTTAAATAATTTCAATCCAAATGTGTTTTAAATATAAGTGAAAAGCAAAAATGACTCAGCAGTCGGATCAGATACCTTGTTACGAGTCGTATGCACCAAATGAGTACCCACTGACTTCACAGCTCTTTATGCACATAGGGAAGGTTTGTTACAACGCATAATGAAATATTGTAGTAATTTCTTCATTTTGAAATTTTTACTTCATTATGCGTAGGCATAGTCGATGCGAAATGAAATAAAATGTAGTTTTTACTTCATTATGCGTCGATACTAAGAGGTTTGCGCAAAATGAAAGAATTATTCCATTTTGAGGTGATAGGTGGCATACTTAATTTTACTTCATTATGCGTCGACAGTTTGTTTGTTTGATTTGAGGTTTAACGTCACCGTCAGCACTATTTAGGTCATTTTGGAGACGTTGCTTCCAATTTTGTTGGACTTTTACCCGACAGTGAGATTAAATGACATCTCAATCCCTGCCGTCCAATTAAACCCAAAAGGGTTTATATGCATGGATGGGCCGACTCGAAGCAGTTTTCCTGGGCAGGCTTAGACCTTCTAAGCAGATAACCAGTACTCATGAGAACACAAATGAGGGGAAAACATCAGACATGAGACCAAAATACCGTAAGGCGTTCAGTTTTAACTCTACTAACATAATCAAATACAGTGAAATTCCGCTATTAAGACCACCTAAAATTAAGACAAATTTTGTTTTTAAAGCATATTTTGAATGTTAAAGTTACATTTTCTTTGTGATTGCGACATTCAGTGTGCTCTTGTGGAAGACCATCTTTGGGAGTGTTCAAATGTGGTCTTAAAGACCACTTTTGAACTGTCTCAAATGTGGTCTTTATATTGGAATTTACCTGTATTGCTTCCTAAGTCTTTGGTCTCCTTTCGTAGACAGCTATGTTCTTCCATCATTACTTCATTTTGCGTCGATATAGTGCATATCAACGCGAAATGAAATATTTTTTTTTACTTCTCGCGTCGACTACGCCAACGCATAATGAATTAAAAAAACAAGAGGACCATGATGGTCCTATAACGCTCACCTGAGCTAAGAGATTTATATGTGGATGTCGGGGCAGGGCAATTTTTGGCCTCAGGTCCATAATTTGAACAATTTTTGTAGAGGTCCACTAAATGAAACTTAATAACAAATATCAAAGTCCTGGGCCTTCTGGTTTCAGACAAGAATATTTCTAAAAGTTTCCCTATATAAGTCTATGTAAGACCAGTGGGCCCCGTGATGGGGTAAACAATCATGGTAGAGAGCCACCAGATGAAGCTTCATACCAAATATCAAAGACAATGGGCCTTCTGGTTTCAGACAAGAAGTTTTTTAAAGGTTTCCTTATAATGCCTTTGTAAAACCAGGGGGCCCTGGTGCGGGGTTATTGTTTGGTCCCTGTGCTCATAATTTGAACAATCTTGGTAGAGGTCCACTAGATGAAGCTCCATACTAAACATCAAAGGCCTGGGCCTTCTGGTTTCAAACAAAAAGTTTTTTAAAGGTTTTTGCTATATATGCCTTTGTAAAACCAGGGGGCCCTGGTGCGGGGCCTTTTTTGGCCCAGGGATAAAACTTGAACAATCTTGGTAGAGGTCCACTAGATGAAGCTTCATACCAGATATCAAAGACCTGGGCCTTCTGGTTTCAGACAAGAAGATTTTTAAAGGTTTTCCCTATATAAGCCTATGTAAAACCAGTAGACCCCGGGCGGGGCCATTTTTGGCCCCAGGGCAATAATTTTAACAATCTTGGTAGAGGTCCACTAGATGAAGCTTCACACCAAATATCAAAGAACTGGGCCTTCTGGTTCCAGACAAGAAGATTTTTAAAGGTTTTCCCATATAAGCCTATGTAAAACCAGTAGGCCCCGGGGCGGGGCCATTTTTGGCCCCTGGACAATAATTTGAACAATCTTGGTAGAGGTCCACTAGATGAAGCTTCATACCAAATATCAAAGACCTGGGCCTTCTGGTTCCAGACAAGAAGATTTTTAAAGGTTTTCCCTATATAAGCATATGTAAAACCAGCGGGCCCCGGGGCGGGGCCATTTTTGGCCCCAGGGCAATAATTTGAACAGTCTTGGTAGAGGTCCAGTAGATGAAGCTTCATACCAAATATCAAAGACCTGGGCCTACTGGTTCCAGACAAGAAGATTTTTAAAGGTTTTCCCTATATAAGCCTATGTAAAACCAGTGGGTCCGGGCGGGGCCATTTTTGGCCCTAGGGCAATAATTTGAACAATCTTGGTAGAGGGCCACTAGATAAAGCTTCATACCAAATATCAAAGACCTGGGCCTTCTGGTTCCAGACAAGAAGATTTTTAAAGGTTTTCCCTTTATAAGCCTATGTTAAACCAGGCCATTTTTGGCCCCAGGGCAATAATTTGAACAATCTTGGTAGAGGTCCACTAGATGAAGCTTCATACCAAATATCAAAGACAATGGCCTTCTGGTTTCAGACAAGAAGATTTTTAAAGTTTTTTTTCTTATTTCCCCTTTTGTTGCCATGGCAACCAGAGTTCCGCATGGAAGTGAATTCTTTGAACAACTTTGAGAGAGGACCACCCAAAGATCATTTCTGCCATGTTTGGTTCGAATCCATCCAGTGGTTTAGGAGGAGATGTTGTTTAAAGGAAAATGTGAACGGACATACAGACGACGACGACGACGGACGGTGAGTGATCACAATAGCTCCCCCGGAGCCTTCGGCTCAGGTGAGCTAAAAACAAAATGAAGAAATTACTAAATTACTTCATTATGCGTTGTAACAAAGGTTTCATCTGACTGAATTCAGATTGATTTTTGTCTGAGCCTTCATGTCAAGAAGTGTATCAGAAAGGAAAATAGGGTCAAGAAAATGTAAAATTAATTTATTTTAAAAATGTACAACAATCAAACATACAACCAAAATACATGGTATAATTGTATTGCAAATCGTCATTCGGGGAGGACAATCGGTGGTTTTACGGTCGGAAATTTCGGTTTATGGTGGCGCGTCAGCTTCAATGAATATTCCTCGACGCGACAACTGAGCCGTAAAACAGAACTGGCAACGTAAAACCAACGTTTTACCCATTGCCACCACCATGACAATTTTCAATACAAGTACAGTCAAACCTGTCTTTGTGGCCACCTGTATTAAGCAAGCGACCTGTCTTTGCAAGCAAGCGTTTGGTTCCCAAAAAAGGCAAATGCCTTCAATTGCACCTCACCTGTATTAAGCAAGAACCTGTCTTAAGCAAGCAAATTTTGGTTATCCTTTAGGTGCTTGCTTAATACAGGTTGGACTGAACTCCCATTCCAATGTAATTATTCATTTGATTTGTTACAAAAGATTACAGTGGCCCCCGCCCATAGGGGTTTGAAAAAATAGATGGACTGCATGATGCTTCCACACAGAGCTAATTGGTAGAGTGTCCGCTCCGGGGAACGGGAGGTCACGGGTTCGATCCCGGGCCGCGACATACCAAAGTCGTTAAAAATGGTACTAGCTGCTCCTCGCTTGGCACTCAGATTTACGGGGTAGAGCTAGGACTGGTCGACCCAGTGTCAAGATAATGTGACTGGGTGTGGTATCATGTAATGTGTCTGGGACCTGATACTTCAGTGAGGCAGCACTATAAAAGTGAACATTGAGCTCCCTATCACAACCTAACACCGTCGTGATATGACTGAAAAATTGTTGAAAGCGACGTTAAACCCGAATTCACACACACACACACACACACACACACACACACACACACACACACACACACACACACACACACACACACACACACACATACACACACACACACACACACACACAGAGAGAGCTAAACTGACCCCACATGAAGACTTAAAACTGATTACAGAATCTATGCCTGCCCAGGACAAGTGGTGCGAGTCGGACCGTTCATGCATTACCCGTATTGGTTTGATTGGGCGGCAGGGCTTGAAGTCATTTCATCTCAATGTCGGGTAAAAGTCGCACAAAATTGGAAGCAACGTCTCAAAAAATGACCTATGTATTGTTGATGGGACGTTAAACTTCAAATCAAAGAAACAAATCAAACGTTTACTATTTGCTCAAAACGGTAAGCACCAAGAACTGCGTAAAACCGAATGGCAACTAATTGAAAACAGTGTTTCGTGATAACGTTATGTGATGACATTGGGATTCCGACAACATATCGTAGGATATATGTGATTTACATTCTCAGTGCATTTACAGAAAAACCCTATAGTGAACTTTAGGGAAGAAACGTTGTTCATTTAAGAAATGAGTGTGAGTGAGTGACTTTTACGTCTCATCAAAAGCTAAGGTCATACGGAGACGGCACCTCGGTTTAAATTCCCATCCGAAAGTCTGGAGAAGCCCGGGATCGATCCTGCGACCTCTGGTTAACAAACCGAGTAGCATAACCATTACACCACGGAGGCTTCTATTTAAGAAATGAATTTTATTTTTCTGCTGTTCATGAAAGTATGAACGCAGTGGGCCACCTGCAAAATAAATGAATCCCGACATTTTGCTGACGACCCGCTGTCGTTAGTACTTTCATGAATAACAGAAGAATTAAGTTTATTTCTTAAATATACATGTACATTCTTTGCTCCTCACCACTGGACGAAAAAAATGCTTATACGGCAATCTTTTAAAGCTGAAAAACATTTACACGCTGTTTTTCTACAAAGAGCGGAACAGCGTTGATGTCACCAACGCCCAACCAGATCACAGAGAACCAAGATTACATGCCTTTTCAAATACATTGTAAAGACAGCACCACCCCCCCCCCCCAAAAAAAAAAAAAAAAAACTGACGAAAGATCTTTTTTTTTATTTCTACACAAAACATAGATTGTGGGTACCTTCTAACCCCCTCGATGAGGCGGTTCTAACGAGTACCCATAGATTGCAAAAAAATAGATTGTGGGTACCCGTTAGAACCGCCTCGATAAGGCGGTTTTAACAAGTACCCACAATCTATGCTTTTGGGCAGGAATAAGAACAAGAGGGCCCACAGGGCCCTGAATCGCTCACCTGAGTATCAGCGTCTCTAGTACATTCTTGGCCCAAGGGCTATAATTTGAACAAACTTGGTAGCGGTCCACTAGATGAAGCTTCATACCAAATATCAAAGACCTGGGCCTTCTGGTTTCAGACAAGAAGATTTTTCAAGGTTATCCCTGTATACGCCTATGTGAAACCAGCGGGCCCAAGCGCGGGGGCATTTTATATTTTTAATTGGTTATCTATGTAAGACTGGTGGGCTGGCGCGGGGACATGTTTGGCCCTAGGGCTATAATTTGAACAATCTTGGTAGAGGTCCACTAGTAGAGCTTCATGTCAAATATCAAAGATCTGGGCCTTCTTGTTTCAGACAAGAAGATTGTTAAAGGTTTTCCCTATATACGCCTATGTGAAACCAGTGGGGCCCGGCATAGGGGCATTTTTGGCTCCAGTACTATATTTTTAACAATCTTGGTAGAGGTCCACTAGATGAAGCTTCATACCAAATATCAAAGACCTGGGCCTTCTGGTTTTAGACAAGAAGATTTTTAAAGGTTTTCCCTATATAAGTCTATGTAAAACTGGTGGGCCCCGGTGCGGGGGCATTTTTGGCCACAGGGCTATAAGTTGAACAATCTTGGTAGAGGTCCACTAGATGAATTTTCATACCAAATTTCAAGGACCTGGACCATGCGGTTTAAGAGCAGAAGACTTTTTAAGTTTTCAATTAAAAAAATCTATTTTTAGCTCCTTATGGTATTTTATCTTCTTAGGCATATGAGTGATTTTAAATAACTCTCTGCACCCTACATAACAATAGATCACTTTGTATTTATGCTTGTGTTTGGTTGAGTAAAAGCAGACTTATGACATATACCGGCATATTGCAAAACAGCTAACTGCTCATGATTTCAATTAAATTACACAACTATTAATAGTGTTTTTCAATGAAATAACTATACAAAAATCATATTTCCCACTATTTCCCACTTTTGCTGAATTTTGGCGTATTTCCCAGGACGGTAATTACTGGTAAATACCAGAGGGAATTCCCAACCTTGTCAAAAAGTACTGTCAACGTATTACATGTTTATGAGTAGAAAAAAGAAATAATCAACCAACAGCTTCTGGAGAAGAACATTTCTGAGGGGGGTTCCTTATATGAGCATGGCGGCCATATTGGTTATGTAATCAAACTCACATTAACTAATTTTCATTTTCTTGTTCCCAAAAGCTTTCATATGAAAGCAATCCCGGATACATTTTGAAGGGCATATCT
Source organism: Lucinisca nassula (assembly GCA_963580285.1). Taxonomy (NCBI): domain Eukaryota; kingdom Metazoa; phylum Mollusca; class Bivalvia; order Lucinida; family Lucinidae; genus Lucinisca; species Lucinisca nassula. Next base: position 46,008,900 of record OY757017.1, read on the forward strand.
TATAGATGGTTTTCTTAGGGAAAAAAGTATCCTTTCGAACTGATCGATAAAAAGATGAATCCATACATGTAAAGTTAAAGATGAGCACTGTCGTAAGGTAAAGTCTATCCTTAAATCATTAAAGTGTGAACTGTATACGAGTACAACGTTGAGTTTTAGCCTGATATATCTAGGCTTAGATATCGAGATAAAAAGAACGAAGGTGCAAAAACAAGCCAAGTGTGCTCATTGTCTCTTAACGAAACATCAGTCGTCATTATTGAATTGTACACCGAGTTTGAGGTTTGAATATGTTCTAGAAAGGATTATCCTTTGGAAGCAAGAAATGCACCACAGAACTGGAAAATATGGAGTGTACATGTTTTCTGGGCCAGACTTGCTAGTTTCGGCTATTTAGGTTGACAAAAAAATCTATATTTATCTTTTTGGAGAGAATTAAGAATGAAAAACATGAAAAAAGCTGGAAGCCAATTGTTTTTTAAATAATATACGCCATCATCATCACAATCGTTAAGGTTTCTTGCCCTTATAGATCCTCAAATATTTTTGACGAAACATTAAACATTACCCTATATGGAGGAAAGAAAAATGAGCTGGGATCTGTATATACCCCCGCTTTAGTACATTTTACAAAATCCCGCATAATCTTCATTGTTCTTGCTCTGTGTTCCTGCTCGTAATTTGATGTTTCTTCCTTTTAAGTCCCTTAAACTTAACACGAAGTACGAATTGAAGAACTGATGACAAAATAAGCCGAGATATCCCGTTGTTATAGGTTGCCAAAATTGCACTGTACACCAAGTTTGAGGTTTGTTGCTATATGATAGCTCCTTGCAAATCTGTGAATGACCTACACGGAGCGGAAAAAAGGATGAAATAACAGATGAACGAAAATACCAAGGAAAACCATCGTCATTTATAATGACTGTCATTCTTACCTATCACACACGTTTTCAAGCTACTACCGACTTTCACGGAAGTAAGGGCGAGGATTGTGGCCTCGTAAAACCGATTAAAGCCCGCCAGTGGAATTCGTTTCCGCTGACCGTTCCAAGGCGGTTCTTCTGTCGCGGTTTATTTTTGTCTTTGGGTGTTTGTGTCGCTTATATTATTTTATTTTGGATATTTTCCCATTTTGTGGGAAAGCAACTGTCCTTTTGGCTTTCCGCTATTGATGTTTCCATTAGGGTATGTTGTTTCATGTTTGTGTTTCTTTCCCTTTGGTGTCTCTGATGGGAGCTGTGGGTTAATTGTATCGATTCCTGATCATTGCCTCCACTTCTACTTTTCAGTCATTATCACTGAAATATGAACACACAAAAAACGTAGTCCGGCTTGTTTTCCGTTTTTGACACAGTTTTGCTCAAACTATATCTTTAGACGACTCATTTTTTTGCTTAAATCTCAAGAGAATGTCAGGCTTATAAATATTTCATCTGATTTATCTGCAAGCCGATGATCCGCTTGCAATCTGAATAAAAATCAAAAATGAGTTCCTTTAAGAGCAATGAAAATATTCATAAGAAACAAAGATGGGTCATACTACGCAGTTTCGGCTAAATAAGCCTCATCAGTGACCCTACAATGATCCGGCAACGAAAGCCAGATGAAGCATACTGCAATTTTGCGAATTTCGAATAGGGGGGCGATTGAAAGACTGATATAAATCAAAATGAGGTCAAAATAATTAAAAACCTGTCTAGAATTTGAGTCTAAACTAATAATTCATTTCTGATTTCTCAGAATATTCACGCTGATCTCAAAGGACCAAAAGTAAAATATAAACTGCACTATGGTTGATGTACGGGGAGACGTTTTACGGCCGCCACACGGCACAACACCAGCTGCAGTGAAGGCAAATAAAAATCAAAAATGAGTTCCTTTAAGAGCAATGAAAATATTCATAAGAAACAAAGATGGGTCATACTACGCAGTTTCGGCTAAATAAGCCTCATCAGTGACCCTACAATGATCCGGCAACGAAAGCCAGATGAAGCATACTGCAATTTTGCGAATTTCGAATAGGGGGGCGATTGAAAGACTGATATAAATCAAAATGAGGTCAAAATAATTAAAAACCTGTCTAGAATTTGAGTCTGAACTAATAATTCATTTCTGATTTCTCAGAATATTCACGCTGATCTCAAAGGACCAAAAGTAAAATATACTGATTTCTGATTTTCGCTGAAAAAATGTGCGAAAACAAAATAAAAATGACATTTGCTACAGACGTAAATGTACTTCAACGTATAAATAGAATAAAAACGTGGCACGAGAAACTTGAACTGTAGTCTTCTTTGACCAGTAAAATTACTGTTTAAATAAGTTATCGCCGCCCAAATGTAATGCAGATTCTAAGAACGTTTGAATGCCGGACTAGCCAATACAACTGTTACACGCATGTGTATAACACTCTTAAAACTAAGTGTTTTATTGTAATTTGACTCGACTGGGTTTTGTGTTAGACAGTATATTTCGGGTTCAGGGAATTACCGGAATATGAACAACGTTATTTCCGATAAGACATTTGTGATGTTTGTTTATATCTATGTAATACATACCGTTGAATGTTAACTTTCTGGTACATTAATAAAACTTTAAAACCTTCAACTTACGGGAGCTGTTAACGTTTTTCGGCGACGTTACTCTTCAAAATTATGTTTTGTCATAACAAAATGTAATTCTTTTGAAAATTGCCGACTTAAGTCAGATTTTTAAAACGCCCACACTTTAAGGTATGAAGTTTCATCTTAGTTTGAAACAATGAAATACACTTCATGTTACTACGTATTTAATCATTTGCAAACGTTTCAGAACAGAAATTGTGATGAAATCTTTAAACTTTAAGTAAAGATTAAGCCTTTAAGCCTTTTTAAGTAAAGATCTACCCGATATTTCTGATTCAATCTGTCTTTCAGTGCCTTTGGCGCTTTGATTATGATATAGTAACATTAGTTTGCTGGCTCTTACAGGATAGTTTATTGGCTCATACAGGATAGTTTACTGGCTCTTACAGGAAAGCTATCATAATCAGTTTACTGGCTCTTACCTTACAGGAAAGCAATCATAATCAGTTTACTGGCTCTTACCTTACAGGAAAGCTATCATAATCAGTTTACTGGCTCTTACCTTACATGAAAGCTATCATAATCAGTTTACTGGCTCTTACCTTACAGGAAAGCTATCATAATCAGTTTACTGGCTCTTACCTTACAGGAAAGCTATCATAATCAGTTTACTGGCTCTTACAGGAAAGCTATCATAATCAGTTTACTGGCTCTTACCTTACAGGAAAGCTATCATAATCAGTTTACTGGCTCTTACAGGAAAGCTATCATAATCAGTTTACTGGCTCTTACCTTACAGGAAAGCTATCATAATCAGTTTACTGGCTCTTACAGGAAAGCTATCATAATCAGTTTACTGGCTCTTACCTTACAGGAAAGCTATCATAATCAGTTTACTGGCTCTTACCTTACAGGATAGCTATCATAATCAGTTTACTGGCTCTTACAGGAAAGCTATCATAATCAGTTTACTGGCTCTTACAGGAAAGCTATCATAATCAGTTTACTGGCTCTTACAGGAAAGCTACCATAATCAGTTTACTGGCTCTTACCTTACAGGATAGCTATCATAATCAGTTTACTGGCTCTTACCTTACAGGAAAGCTATCATAATCAGTTTACTGGCTCTTACCTTACAGGATAGCTATCATAATCAGTTTACTGGCTCTTACAGGAAAGCTATCATAATCAGTTTACTGGCTCTTACAGGAAAGCTATCATAATCAGTTTACTGGCTCTTACCTTACATGAAAGCTACCAAAATCAATTTACTGGCTCTTACAGGAAAGCTATCATAATCAGTTTACTGGCTCTTACAGGAAAGCTATCATAATCAGTTTACTGGCTCTTACAGGAAAGCTACCATAATCAGTTTACTGGCTCTTACAGGATAGCTATCATAATTAGTTTACTGGCTCTTACAGGATAGCAATCATAATCATAACGTAGTTAATCATGTTTGAAGCTTCTTGCTTACATAGTTCCCAGGAGATATTTGCTCATGCCTTCTATGCAAAGAAAAAAAAAGAATAAAACGATAAAATGGAAGCTTTGTAGCCAGGATACGCATTCTTTACCTTAACACTTCAGCCACCCATACACTGTCCATAGATAGATCATCAAGTGTAACGCAAATAATATTTAGCTGTTTGGAGCTCTATTATTTCAAAAAATATATATAAAAAAAACTGGAATTTTGTAAACGAACGCCCCCGTTATGCACGGGACAAAAACTGGGGGTTTTATGTGAAATACATTGTATGACCTCAATATATTTCAGATTTGACCGCTCATCGTCCTTCTATATTAAACATTTTGTCAAGCAATTTCAAAATCCATCAAGGAATGGCAAAGTTACCAGTAATTTTACTGACCGTTCCAAGTCAGTGCTTATGCTGTGGTTCCTTCCTGTTTTATCCTGTCTCTAATTATATATGTTGTTATGTGGATGATTCTGATTCTTCTCCCTTTTTAGTTGTTCATTTTAGTTACGTTTGTCCTTCTAATTTAATTTTACTCATGTTGGTGATTCTGATTCTTTCCCCCATTATGTTTGCTGTTCCTTTTTAATTACGTTTGTATATTCTGAGTCACTACATGTTTTGTAAAGAGTTTATGACTAGGTTTACCATTACTGTCGTCAATCCATGTTTCGACTTCTTTCCTTGATGACAGGATTGTATCAGCATATCATCTCATGACAATTACTCGTTTTTCAAGTAATTACAAAATCCATCATAGAATAATAATGCTATGGAATGGACAAAACATTATTGGGGTTAGGGGGCCCTTGGACCCACATACCTTAGAAAATGTGGTTCTCTGAAAATTAACAGGCCCTCACATTTTACTTCATGTACTATATTTTTACGCCGGCCTCGGTAGCTCAGTCGGATGCGCGTCTGACTGGTGATCAGGAGGACACGGGTTCGGTTCCTGCCGGGGTCGGCAACATTCTTTCGTGAAGATTGATCATGAAATCTTTTCTACGGTCATTCTCTCCCTTCCGCTGATTCAAGACGGGCAGTTGTCAGTTTCTGGCGAAAGAATGTGCACTGTACCAGTTAACCTCATACGTATTAGCCTACCCAGAAAAAGTGTGGATAGGTCAACTGACCGGCTCAGAAAAGACCTAAAATGGACCGTTAAACCTCAAAACAAACAAACTATATTTTACCTCTGACCTCTAAATGTGACCTAAACATTGGAGTTACTGGCCAGGGACTTGTGCAGGCCACATCATTTCATCATAGTAATCCTTTCTGCCAGGTACATGTAATTGCAAAAAAAATTAAAGTCTGTATTTTTACATTTGACCTCTTAGTATGACCTTGACCTTCGAGCATTGAACATGGTCTTGTACATAACATCTTTTGTTATGATGGTCAACATTTTTATCATGCGTAATTTCAAAATGTATCAAGGAAAGACAAAATTATTGGCCCGATACGAAACCAAAATACAATTTGTCACCTTTTAACTCAGAGTGCGACCTTGACCTTAGAGCGATAGACCTATGTCGCGTGCACAACGCACTCTAACATTCTGATAAGTAATTTCAAAATATTTCAAGAAGTCCGAACACTAAAAGGCCCTACTGATCCGAAACTCACATCTACAATAGTAAACATTTCTGTCAAGTATTTCAAAATCCAACTTATAAACTGAACATAAAAATACACAATAGTTTTCATATTTGACCTCTAAGTACCACCCTGACCTTGGAACTATAGACCCGGTTGTGATGGTTGATATTTCTGCCAAGTAAATTCTAAATCCATATAGGAATGACAAAGTTAGGAAACTGGAAACGAGAAAGAAAAACTTTGACAACTGACCTCTAAGTGTGACACTGACCTTGGAGGTATAGACCTGGATCGTGCACAAGACACATATCGCTTAAAGGCATTTATTCTTGATTATTGAGGACTATCATTTCATTACATAATATTATGTAGCCCTGAGTGCTCACTGGAGAGAAGTCTTCTGTCTTCAACAGGTAAGGGGCCGCATTGGGGAAAATCAATAAATTACTTACTGTTGACTGGTGTACATTATTGATTTTCCCCTTAAGTGTCTCAGTCAGGGGATTCAACAAGAGCTACTAATCACCCTATTAAGGGCCGCCTTTGATCTGCTATAGTCAGTATATCACAGGGGGCAATAAAACAATTATGGACACACGGTGTGTTTTGCTGTTACAGAATAAATGCCTTTAATGATGGTAAACATTTGTGCCAAATTACTTCAAATGTTTCAAAGGTCATTATTTGCAGGCTTTGATCCAAAAGTGTGATTTTGACCTTGCAGCTACAGGCCTGCACAAGACACATTTTCTCATGATGGCTTTTTATTTGTTATAGTTTGTCTTTGCATTAATGTATTGTTTATAGCGTTTTATTCTGGATAGCCATATGACGATTTTGTGGGAAAGTGGCTATACGTTTGGCTATCTTTATGGGATTTTAACCTTGTATTATCCGGGAAAGTTCGGTGATTTCATCCATTCCTGCTTATTTTCAAAAAACTTAAAACACCCATAGTTTGCTATAAATACAACTAACATATAAGATCAAACATTTTTAATTTCAATAAACTTGTTTCAGATCTTTATGCTGTTACCAATACTCCTGATACCTGAGATTGTAAAAAATCGGTGTACTACTATCCTGCTGCTGGTCATATAATTACTGTTAAGCTAAAATAATTCTTGATTCTAGGATACGAATATAATTTCTAAAGGACATAAATACCGATCCTTTCTAATATTGCTTTTAATGTAAGCGCAGGGAAGAAATTGCTGCGGTATTGAATGAGCTAGGTAATAGATAGTTTAAGCGAGAGTATGTTGGGCATGAAGCCCTTAAAGAATGGAAACTTAGCATTTTGAAACTAGTGAATAAACACATTTCGCTCTATTTTAAAAACACAAATGTATTACCGCCTAAACCTAAGACGTCTTTACGTCACCTTAAACAAGGTATTCATGAATTTCATAGAAATTATGTTTTGGCTTTAGCAGACAAGACCGCAAACAATGTCGTCGTTGTTTGACGGCTCCATTATATTAACACTGTTCATCACCAATACCTATGAACGAAAGCCTTTGAAGTCTGTATTTAATGATCATACGAGGGATGTTCGAAAAGAATTGCTTATTTCTATCTGGAGACTTCAAATTTCAAGTTAGCCCAAAAGTGCTCATTTCGTGCCATCGAAGTACTCCCCGTGGCTAGAAATGCAAAGTTCACTTCTTGAAGGCGTCACGGTACGAAGATCTGGACACAATAATAAGGTACTGATGAATGGCAGATCCAAGTGCTTGACGGGACGGGTATTTCCGCCCAGCAAGGAATGATTTCAAATTCGGAAACAAAAAGAAATCACACGGGGCAAGGTCTGGGGAATACGGGGGTGAGGCAAAACAGTTACTTTTACTTTCTTCAAAGACGCCGTAACCATTGTGGCAGTATGAGCGAGGCATTGTCATAAAGAAGACGGACATGTTTAAAACTAGTGGCAAGGTTTCGTTTCTGATAATACTTTTTCAGTATCTTCAGTACTACGTCTTTGTAGTATTTTCCGCTGATGCCTTTGCACCAGCACTTTCAATGCAACTCCTTCACCAGAGAAGAAGATTTAATACAAAACCTTCGGCCCCCGCCCACCGGGGCATGAAGAAATATATGGGCTGCATAGCTGAAACCGACCCGCACACGAGTACTGGTAAACCGCTTAGGGGATCTAAGCCTGCCCAGGCATAGCGGTGCGAGTCGGCCCGTCCATGCTTATTAACCCTATTGGTTTCATTGGTCGACAGGGCTTGAGATGTCATTTCAGCTCAATGTCGGGTAAAACCCGACAAAATTGGAAGCAACGTCTCCAAAATGACCTTTACAGTGTTGGCGGGGACGTTAAACCTCAAATCAACAAACTAACAAAACAAACATACAAAACCTTCTTTGTACTCAAAGAACGTTTGGCAATTATTGCGCGTTTGCTGTGTTTAGTGGCCCAGATCTTATTGCTAACCTTTCTGGTTGGCTCAAAAGAATGGACCCAGGTTTCATCACCTGTGACGTCATTGGCAAAGGATTTTGTTGTCATATTCTGGAAATTTTTTGTTGCAGCTTTTGGCCACTTTAAGCCATTGCCTTTTGTTCATCAGTCAACAGATGTGGCACCCATCTAGCAGAAATCTTTCTTTAAAATGGTTCTTTAAAATAAAGTGAACCGTTGATAGTGATATGCCGACCTTTCGTGCAATATCACGAACTGTAAATCTGGCATCTCCTTCAATGATTTCCTTTATTTTGGAAAAGATTTCTTTACGAGATGCAGATTTTTGCCAACCTGATTTAGGTGCATTTTTATGGACTCTCAGACTCAGATTTCTTTTTCAACCGCCGAACTGTGTCATAAGACACAAAAGAAGGTCCATAAGCAATAGATATTTCAGGCATCAGCTGCTTCAAATAACAACCAAGTTTTGAGCGAGCTTTGATGTTAGCCCGTATTTCATCTTTCTTGTCGACGCTTCTATCAACCATTTTTACTGTAGTGGTCAATGGTTGCGTGTATTGAAAAGGCATTTTTATGTCTTACACTTAATCTAACATGTACATTTATACACCGTTGTGTAGGTATTGAATAACCCTTTTCAGAGATGTATCGGTTTTCATCGAGCCCCTCATGGATATCGAGCTAGAAGAGAATAAGCAATTATTTTCGAACATCCCTCGTATATGTCATTCAGCCACCAAGTTAGAGAGTGCAACGGCAGGCTTCCTACACTATACCGGTAACCTTAACTCCATAAACACCATACAAAGCAGGGTTTATTGTAAATTCAACCTCTTGTACCACTACTGAACTTTCTAAATTATTAACTTCATGTTTTACCGCTATCAAAAACACGTTATTAAATATTGCGAGAAAGTTTATGAAAGATCAAGGAGAAATCTATGTAGGTCTATAAAAATTCGAATGAGGTTTTGACTAAATTAAAATCCAGACGCTTTCGTGCTTTAGTTTGTCTACTTACGATTTTTCGACGCTTTACACTTAACTTCCTCATAAGCTTATAAATGAAAAACTTAATGATTTAATTGAATGGACACTCAATTGAGAAGATTCCCTCTATCTTGTAATTTAATAAATGCTTTTTTGCTTCTAAACAGCATAAAAAACGCACTATGGTCATGTCAGTAAGCGTATGAAGCTGTCACCTTTCTTCTTGACAACATTTATATAAGATTTTGCGCTTAGTTATTTACACAAATTGCGGAATTCCGATGGGTACGAATCGGGCACCCCATGCAGCTGATTTGTTCTTGTTTTGTTATAAAAGAGACTTCATGGTGTCCCTTTCCATTGATAACCAATCTGAAATATTTGAAGCGTTTAGCTCGACGTCTAGATATTTAGATGATTTATTAAATATTGACAAAATAGAAGTGGAGGCAATGATCAGGAATCAATACAATCAACCCACAGCTCCCATCAGAGACACCAAAGGGAAAGACACACAACCATGAAATATTAGACCCTAATGGAAACACCAACAGCGGAAAGCCAAAAGGACAGTTACTTTCCCATAAAATGGCCAATAGACTATCCAAAATGAAATAACATAAGAGACACAAACACCAAAAGACAAACCATAACAAAAATAAACCGCGACAGAAGAACCGCCTTGGAACGGTCAGCGGAAACGAATTCCACTAGGGGGTTTAAATCGATTTTACGTGGCCACAATCCTCGCCCTTACTTCCGTCGCGATTTAGACAAATAATTTGTTCAGTCCGCATGAAGGCCTCCTAACTCATCAGTGCAACATATCCGTGAACACAAATAATCAAACAACTACTCCGATGGTTTGATTAGTCAAAACCTACTTCGATGATTAAAAGGATAACCCTTTTATAGAACATATTGATTAGTCAAAAGGGGGTCTTTCAAGGTATAGGAAATTTGCATTGGTTTCTGCCCACGCTTGGATTTTGATGAAATTATGCACAATAATTGCCTTGGGTATAAACATTATAATTACGATGCATTCACTTTTAAATCTTATTTTCGCAGTAAATTTATTACATATTTTATGAAGTCTCTATCACAACAGAGAGTACTCTGATATAAACTTGTCCACAGTATTCAGAGTTTCATATTTGTAATGCTGCTATGTTTTATGAATTAAAGCCATAATTGTTGAGTTCGTTGATACTATGAATGACCTCATATGTCTAGTAATAGTGGCTGGGCATTCAGTTTTCATTGATGGTGTCCCCATATTTCAGCTCCTATTTTTGTATTCTTTAAACTTTTATATGCATTTTTACCATGCTCCAATTTTTGTCAAGACACCATTTTAGCATAAAAACTACCCCCATATCATAGGAACATGTTGATGAATTTTAATGGAATTTGAGGACCGGTAACATTGTGTTTTAACAGACGGAATACTGATAGTCCTGATTCAGAAAAATGTGAAATTATATGATTATCATGTTTTGGTCATGCTGTTTAATAATACTTTACTATTGCTTTCAATTTGGATGGCTATGGTATAGTATATTTTATGTAAGTAGTTCATAGCATAATTATAAGTATTATTTCAAAACATCCATTTCGGTAAATTTGCCCCCTATGGAACAAACTGTTTTGTCTACAGAACTATACCGCAAAGGTTTTGATGACAAACGTCACCAAACGCACCCATGTAATCATGCGCACAGTTTTCTTTCTGTCTTTCTTGTCTAATTTGGTAATGATGCTAAGGTGATGTTCAGATTTAACATTCAAATCAACAACATACCAGTCACTTTAGATGTTGCTTCAGATTTTGTGAGATTTGTTATCCGACTCGAGATAAATTATTCTCAAGTCAAACTGATGTTTGTTTATTTTAACCTAACTGTCCATTTAAAAAGAAAGGTTTACTCTAGGGAAAATCAATAACACTTGAGATTACTTTTCCTGGACATTAAGTTTTCAGAATTTGTATCTGCATAGGCACTAGCCAATCTATCTTTCTTGTATAGCCCCTATGAACGAAATAAAACTGTTTCCTGAAGCTGTATTCCAAAGCCATTTGAATTTGCTTTTAGAATTCACATGGTCGTACATTTGTCAGTGTTCCAAAACGTATGTGATCATGATTGTATTGTCTATATACGTGTATTTGTATAGGTATTTCACTTCATTTACCTATCTCAGCAGTTGTTGCAGTAATTACAAAGCACATTATGTAAGATATCAAGAAGCATTTAAACTGTGGATAATAATTATTCAATCTGTGATTAGTTATCGCATTACTCATAGGATTTTAAATTATTTCAGTAAATACATTGTGATGCTTTTTCTGTCCAAACACTGCAATGCTCCTTCTAAGCTGAGAGATACATTGCACAGAAATGTACTGGTAATTATTAATGAACAAAAAACAAGCAAGAACAGTGCTTAAAAAAACAGTGAACTTGCACTCAGCAGAAACATTCAAGAAGTGGTTGAAAGTTTTACAACCATATAAAAATACTAAAAGCTCGCTTCCGATAAATTAACCTCTATTTTGACAAAGTAAATAGAAAAAAATAAGACACTAAAGAAACGTCAACAATTACAATACCAATGCAGAAAAGAGACATATTTATGCATGTGTACTATAAGGAAGGAAACTTTTTCTCCCTCTGTCTAATAGCAAAATTTCTCTAGGTCATGGAACAGCTTTGTGTACACCAAATATTCTGCGCATCATCCATCAATGATATCTTTTGCAACAGAAACTCAATATCAGTGACATTTCGATTTTTGGAAATACTAACCAATAATTACTGTAACTTTTTTTTGTTAGGATAATAATCCAGCGTTCATAAAGACAGAGTATATCTAAGGCTTAATCTGGCCATGGATTTATCAACATAACTAGTTTTACTTGTAACAACAAACCACTGACCATTGCGTCCTTGCATACCAGCTTGATATGGAAATGAAAATAATGGATCTCCTTGCCTTACACCTATTTGAGTAGCATGACTTATGCAAAGTCATTAAATATAGTTGCACATGTTCACAATAATTTTGGTGCTAATAAAAAAGCAATATATGTTGTTAAGCCTAATTTGTTGATAAGAATACCTTTTGATTTAGTGTTTTACTATCTACTATTTTGGATAGATCATAGTGTATAAATGAAGGGAAAATATCAGAAATTCATGATATTGTAATAGTTTCAAAGCTAGATCAGCTCAATATGTTCTCATTTTGATTTGTATAATCTCATTTTTATTACGTGAGTGTTACGAATTGCCTTTTTGTAAGGTTCTTGGATGATTTCAATAAAATAGTAAATTTTGCAGAAACGACTTACATCCATTAAAGGTGTAAAACTACAGTGTTACCGGTTTCGGATTTTCATGAAATTTGGCATAGCTTAAGAAGATAAATATGCCAAGTTTTCCTAGCAAAATAAAATCTTGACAAAGACTAGAACATATTTATCTTAGGGATTGAATTTTGATATTTTTTTTAAAATTTTAATTAAAAAATGAGATTTTTGATAATTATTTTATCAGAAAATGTAAACTTTAATTAATTCAAAAGGGTTTTTAGTATCAAAGGAATGCCTATGGAGTTCTGCATTCAACCCAGTTCACAAATCTTGAAACTAAATAAAACATAAGATTTAAGACGCACTTATTTAGAGACAGACACCAGCTCATGGAGGGAGTCAGTTAGAATGGCCTCCTGAGTCCTACTTTGATTTATATAATTTATTAAATACATTTTTACAGGTTGTATATGCTGAGTTATTAATATACAAAGTTTAAAGAAAAAACATGCATGGGCACAAATGAAAGACCCCCTTTACCCTAAGTAACTTCAGTTAAATAAAGAAAATTCTTTTGATACCGAAGCCCCGTTTTTGGATTTACATTTATCTAATGTACATGTAGATGGGTTTGTTTCCTGCAAAATTTATGATAAACGTGATGCTTTTGTTTTTTGATACTGTAAATTTTTCCAATATTGGATGGTGATTTTGGACCGTGCGACATCCTACGTAGTCTATATTTCGCAATTATTTCGGTTTGCCAGAGTTTCTATTCATGTATTCGCCCCCGCCCATCGTGGCTTAAAGAAATAGATGGGTACCATGATGCTTCCATGCAGAGCTGAAACCGGCCGCACAGGAGTAATGGTAAACCGCTTAGAGGATCATAGCCTGCCCAGGCAAAGCGGTGCTCGTCTGACCGTCCACGCTAATAAACTCTATTGGTTTCATTGGGCGATAGGGCTAGAAATGTCATTTCATCTCAATGTCGGGTAAAAGTCCCACAGAAACGGAAACAACGTCTCCAAAATGACATGTACAGTGTTGTTGGGAACGTTAAACTTCAAATCAAACAAACAAACAAAATCTAGTCATGTATCTGATTTCAACACTCGTAATAAATTGTTAACTGTAACACTTCTTAATCAGGGTTATCGGTGAAACTTTTTCTAAGTTTTATAGACGTCATTCCGATTTAGTTTCTAAATTCAGTGTTGAACTCAAATTTCCTCAACAACAAGGTATATCGGAACCTGAATTCTATGGTGATGTAATATATAAATTCAGAAAAATATATACTGACAATGATTTCAGAACCAAATTGCGTAAAAGCATTCTTCGATATAAAATGATTGTGTACAATATGTACGACAGTTAACCCATTCCGGTTGGTAACCTTACTACCGTATTTAATTGCACGCCGGTGGTTCGGGCCTCAGATTTTATGACGGTTCCGGCGTTAAGGCTTGCTTGAAATATTTAATTTTATTTTAGGTAATGTCGGTTGGTACTTGATGCTCTGTCTCTGGTCGGGCCTTTTGGTTTTCTGATCCAGCATTTCAGTTATTTCATACCGGCGAGTCCTTATCATTGTTTCACATCTCTGTAGCTGTTTGATTTTTATGTTCTCGGAGATGTAGCACTGATGAGTTAGAAAATCTCCATGCAGACCGAACCAGTTATTTGTCTAAACAGAACCAAGGGCGGGTATTATGGCCATGTAAAATCGATTTTTAGGTACTCCCCCAACCCGTCTCCAGTGAACTACTTTTTGCTGACCGTTCTAAGGCAATTCTTCTGCCGTTGTTTATTGCTTGTTATAGTTTGTCTTTACACGTATGTATTGCTTATATCTTTTTATTTTGGCCATTTTGGGGGACAGTGACTGTCGCTATCCGCTAGTTATGTTTTCATTAGGATATAGTCATTTCATGTTTGTGTTTTTTTACTTTTGGTGTCACTGAATGGAGTAGAGGTAATTGTATCGATTCCTGATCATGGCCTTCACTTTCATTCAGTTACTTTATTTTCGCGTTTCTTTCCCCTCGGTGTCTCTGATGGGATGTGTTGGGTTATTGATTCATTGCGTTCACCTTTTTGTCTTATACATGTATGCATGGTTACAACAGTGATCAACTAAATATTTTGCACACATTTATATTTTTGTGTATTGCAAAATCCATAATGTATGCAGCAGACAGAAAAATATCACAAAGTTTCAACTGAAAACGAAACAAAAGAGTTTTGCCAACGGTACTCAAAACAGATACGTTTGAGAACAAAACATAAAACTATTCTCCGTCAAACAAAATGTATACACAGTGTTAGACAATTATGTAAGACAATTACACACAAACACATATGGTATAAAGTTAAAGGTTATTTTATTGTCCATATTTTTGCATCAATTGTTTGTTTGAGGTTTCACATCCCCGTCAACACTGTACATGTCATTTTGGTGACGTTGCTTCCAATTTTGAGGGACTTTTACTCGACATTGAGATGAAATGACCTCTCAAGCCCTGTCGCCCATTAGGGTTTATAAGAATGGACGGTCCGACTCACACCGCTTTGCCTGGGCAGGCTTAGAATCTCTAAGCGGTTTAACAGTACTCGTGTGCGGTCGGTTTCAGCTCTGCGTGGAAGCATCATGCATCTATTTCTTCAAGCCAAAATTGGCGGGGGCCGATTTTTGCATCAATGTTTATGTGTTTTGCAGAAAAAGAAAACGTGAATTCTGTACGAACGTGGTCAATTTTAAAACGCTCACATTTGAAAATTGATTTGTTTGTTTGAATTGGGGTTTAACGTTCCCGTCTCAACACTATTTAGGTCATTTTTGAGACGTTGCTTCCAATTTTGTGGGACTTTCACCTGACGGTGAGGTGAAATGATACCCATCCGCCCAATAAAACGAGAAGGCTTATATGCATTGGACGATCTGACTCGCACCGCTTTGCCTGGGCAGGCTTAGTCATTCTAAGCTGTTTACCAGTACTCGTGTGTGATCAGATTCAGCTCTGCGTTGAAGCATCATGCAGCCCAATCTTTTTCTCCAAGCCCCGATGGGCGGCAGCGTGTCACATTTGAAAAAAATAATTGGAAGGCTGTAGAATACGTTAAAGACCAGTAAATACTCAGTTCACAACCTCTTTTTTGTGTAACAATCTATAAAGTAGATGACACTGAACTCGCTGTGCTTTGGCAGTTATAGGGCGAAAAGGTTTCACAGCTAGAGTTAGGTAAAAGTTAAACGTATCTTGCAGTTCTCTGGTGACGTTTTCTGAAATTTTATAATTGACCCCTACCTTATAAATCACTGATATTTTTTTTTTCTCTGCAAAACACATGCAAACACCACACATGAAAACACCAATGTCATCATATGGACCATAAATTAACTTTTGATTCCAAAATAGAAGTGAAGGCAATGATCAGGAATCGATACAATTAACACATACCTCCCACCCGAGACACCAAAGGGAAAGAAACACAAACATGAAATAACAAACCCTAATGGAAACATCAATAGCGGAAAGCCAAAAGAAAGGTTACTTTCCCACAAAATGGCCAATTGGCTATCTAAAACAAAATAATATAAGCGATACAAACACTAAGACAAACCATAACAAAAATAAACTGCGACACAAGAACCGCCTTGGAACGGTCAGTGACACAAATTCCACTGGGGGAGGGGGGGGGGGGCTTAAATCGTTAAATAATTTGTTCAGTCCGCATGAAGGCCTTTTTACTCATCAGTGCAACATCTCCGTGAACACAAAAAAATCAAACAACCATAGAGATGATACAACGGTAAGGAAACAACTGAAGTGCCGTAGCAAAAGAAAACCAACAGTTAGACTCCGATGGGCCCAACCAGAGACAGAGGTGTGTTTTAACACGACTGTATTTATAGTTATCTATACAGTGTTTTGACCGAATTGGCTTTCAGTACAGTTCATACTCCCATAAAATATCAATTCAATACTTTTTTTCAGTGCTTCCATTTTCATTGTTTTGCAGGCTTATCAGCAGAGAATTTATTCACATTTTCTGAAAGGCATATTAGCAACAAAGTGTCCAGTTTCATTTTCTGACAGGCTTATCAACATGAAAGTGTTCTGACAGGTGCAAAAGTGTTTTCATGTTCAGACAACATGAAAGACTTGTTTTTACTTTGTGACAGGCTTACCGGCATGTTAAGGTTCTTGCAGGCTCATAACCATTTTTTGATTTTTTTTTTCGTGTTCACGGAGATGGACTGAATAAATTATTTGTTTATATCGCGACGGAAGTAAGGGCGAAGATTGTGGCCATGAAAAAATCGATTTAAGCTCCCCCCACCCACCCAGAGGAATTCGTTTCACTGACTGTTCAGAGGCGGCTCTTGTGTCGCGGATTATTTTTGTTATGGTTTGTCTTTGAGTATTTGTATCGTTTATATTATTTTGTGTTGGATAGCCAATTTGCCATTTTGTGGGAACGTAACTGATCTTTTGGCTTTCCCCTATTGAGGTTTCCACTAGGGTCTGGTTGTTTCTTGTTTGTGTTTCTTTCCCTATGGTGTCTCTGATGGGAGCTATGTGTTAATTCTATCGATTCCTGATCATTGCATTCACTTCTATTTTGCATCAAAATACCAGATGCGTTTTTTCATTACTGCTATTCCAAAAATACCTTTCTTAAGACCTTTGGATTAGCAAACTATGGTTTCTCCATGTAAACTGCGAAATGTAAAACATCGCCCTTCAAACCGTTCCCTACAATAATTGAAGGCAAGAAACCTTCTTTTTGTTTCTGTGTCAGTAGAGAAATGGTTTCCTCAAACGTGAGTTTATTACTGAACAACCATTTTGTCATCCTTGTTTTCTTAAAGAGGGCTGAAAATTTTGGTTTTCCTCTATGGTTGGTGGCGTCAAGATACACTAGTTTTCTCTGTTCTCTTGCGTACTTCCTCACATATTTACTCAGTTTGGATTCACTTAAGTTATCCTCAGAAGCATAAACTGAAATCTTTTCTTTCTCGTCTTTCTCGTCTTGTTCGAGAATAAACGAGACAAGCTCGTCATCTCGACGGTATTCAATAGACTGTACTAATGGCCGATATCCCTTTTCCTCGTACAAATTCAAAAGAGCTTTGTAAGGGCGATCGAAATGCTGCAGTCCATACTGAATGTGAGTGTCGTTTTTGAATGCTCCTTTTTGAAAGACGGCCAGAAACAGGTACTGATCTATATGTGAGAAACTCCTGTAATTTTGAAAGTAGGTCATGTTGTAACCGTCCTTTTCGAGTTTTAGTTTTGTATGGGTGAGCTTGTTTTGATCTAATCCGGCCACCGCAACACAACCTTGGCTACCGGCGAAGTCGTGTAGGGCAATTACCGACATAAATGTGCTATCGTCTGTTCTGAACGCGTTCATCCACTGAACAGTGAAACCAATTTGTTTAACAGCGGTAAGATATCTGTTAACCCTGTGCTCTTCCACCTTCAGTTTCACAAGTTTAGTTGTCGTGCCGGCCGTTAGGATCTCATCAGCAACGTCATTAAAATAAGCATCCGTAGTTGGCCAATTAGTCTCGGACTCTACCATCACTTTGGATAACTGCTTTAACGGGGAATCGATGTTTGGGTTTCCCTCTAACAGCATTACCCATGCCTTTGCCTCATTTTCAGCTCCATTATAGTTACCATCAGCTCGATGTCGGTTCAAATTTCGATGAAAGAACAGAACGTCAGGAGAGTCTGGCTCCCTGGCAACCCAGATGGCTCCATGTTGATGGACTTGCAAACCAGCACCATGCCAGTTTTCTACAGGCTGTTGTGCCAGTCTTGGTTTCTTGGTTATGCTTTCCATTGTTGTTTTGTTGAGTAGCCTGTTATCAAAACTTCCGTCGATGCACTGTGCTAGACGCATAACGTCATACACGTTACCATACCAGCCTAAACAAGAATCCACGAGGGCAGTCCTGGAATATGCGTAAAATTCACCAATCGTTTCTTGCGATTCCTTCAGAATATCATTTATTTCTTCTGCCGTTTTGCCATTGTATTTGTTGTAACCTGCAACCCCGTGTGGTCCTTGTTTTGTATGCCACATCCCACAAGGTGTTAGCACAGTATTTTTTACGTATGTTTCATAGTCCCATTCTGACACTTGTTCTATAACGCGACCGAGGACAGCATATCCGAAGTTTGACACCTTTGATTCTCGCCCTGGTGTGAAGTCCAGTGGCTGTGACATCATAAACTTGATGATGTCATGTATATTAATAGGTACAGAGAGTTCCATTTCTTTTGAAATATCTTTAACTTTATCACTTCTTGCAATAAGCAAGTCATTAAATAGTGGATCCTTAATAGGAGATGTTTCAGAATCCCAGCCTCCTGCATTACGTAATAAATCATCAATTGTAATCTCGTAAAGCCTGGCGTCAACACTGCCCTCTTTAAAAGGCATCAGTCCACTAAGTATTCCACTACTTCCGAATATTTTGTCATTTGGGTGAATTTTGCCCATTTCTATAAGTTTCAAAACTGCAAGAGCGGTGATAGTTTTAGAAACACCAGCAAGCGGTAGCAACGTCTCCACGTGAATGTTGTGACCCGATATGGAGCGACCGTACCCATCCGCGTATCCAAGTCTGTTGCCAAGCAACACGCCAGTAGCACCGCCTTTGTATCCAAGCTCATGAATAAAATTCTGGAAAGCTTCACCATACCTGAAACCTGGTATTGTAGACCCTGAAAAGACAATAAAAATAGTAAAATTGTAAGTCTTGAAGGCGAATGGATACATCCGAAATATCACCCGCGATTCTACGCAACGAGGTCACATTTGCATTCCTTTATCCTTTACCACACTCTAGGCTAATTTAGCAGACGACAAATTGTTGATATCTTTCTCATTTTTGCCAGAAAACAGGACTCGACATCTCCAGCAAATTGTCTCAATATGCATGAAATGTCAAATCCTGAAACAGGACTTGACATCTCCAGCAGATTGTCTCAATATGCATGAAATGTCAAATCCCGAAACTGGACTTGACATCTCCAGCAGATTGTCTCAATATGCATGAAATGTCAAATCCTGAAACAGGACTTGACATCTCCAGCAGATTGTCTCAATATGCATGAAATGTCAAATCCTGAAACAGGACTTGACATCTCCAGCAGATTGTCTCAATATGCATGAAATGTCAAATCTAGTTTTGTTGGAAAATTAGAAAAATATTTCAAAATATCGTCTGCGGCGAAAAAACTACCCAGCATGCAGAGCGTTAATACACTTCAAGTGCATCAGTTACTCTTAAAACCATTGTTGGGCGCTAAATCGTCTGTGTTGGAGGTAACGGCCCAATATTAAGAGGGTCCAGTGCTCTAATGGGTCGGATATTATGAGAGCCCGGTAGTCCGAGGGTCGGATATTCCAAGAGCCTGGTAGACCGAGGGGCGGATATTTCGAAGGCCCGATAGTCCGAGAACCCGGTAGTCTGACAACCCGAGGGTCATATGTATTAATAAAATGATTCTAACTTAACTGTAGATCAAAACTATCCGGTCCAACCCTGATGTCTTGACAACGAAATAATGTAGGGGACAACCAATTTAGCTTGCAATTGTCCAAATGATAATTGTTCATAAAACATAATCATTTTACATTGGAAAATCTATTGATGAGACATTTTAAAGAGTTGCTGAACATGCAAAAACTCTTCTTAAATATTGTGAAAAGAGGTTATTCTGGTTAGGGTCATGGGACTATCAGACCAGGTTGCCCTTGGACTGCTGGGCCCTCGGATCACTGAGCCTTTGGAATTATACCGGATTGTTGCCATTTATAAGAAGGTAAAAAAATGCAACATTTTACGATAACATGTTTATATAAATACAATGAAATTTTTTACCATCAAAAAAAAAAAAAAAAAAAAAAAAAAAGAAAGAAAGAAAATTTTTCAAATAAAAATGCTTATATTTTTCATATTTCTGCTCAAAACATACATTGACGGTACTCGTTTGAACCCCCTCGAGTACCCACAATCTATGATTTTGAGCAGAAATAAGAAAAATAATATACATCCTAGATACTACCACGTTGTCGGCCAAACGCTGCACTAGCTTTGGCAATCCTGGCATTGACTTCATCATCAATGTGCACGGCTCTTGAGAGTTGCTTCCAAGGTAGATGAACTTGTCTACCACTTGCAATCTTTGACCTTTCACTGTGATGGTGCACAGGCGCTTGGCCCGTTGATTTGTCCGAAAAAATGTCAAAATATGAGTAAAAAAAAAAATCAGATTGTTTTTATGCTGGTAAAGAAAGCTAGACAAGGTTCTCAACAAACCAGTGCCATTTTCTCGGTACATATAAAATGACAATTGGCACAGGCACATATTTTGACATAGGAAGGTATATTTTGTATGAACTTCAACCTAAGACATGCAGAATTTCAAATAAATCAAAATAATCAAAAGACATGAAGCTGAACTGAAATGGATTAAATTTTTACAGACCCCTTTTCCACTGGGATTTAATGACAACATTTATCATGAGGGTAATATTTCCAGAATGCCGGACTTTGATATTTTCTCACTCCTGGAATGTCGAAAACGCAGAACTAGATCTCACGGCACCAGGAAAAATGGTAACTTTAAACGTAAATCACGTGCGTTTAAACGAAACAATCCTAGACTGAAGTGACTGTCAATTATATTATTAAATCATGGACGCCACTCTATGCTTTCATTTTTAAGTTCATTACCCGTTTGTTTTACGTCTTCTGGACACCGAGGCGAATAAATTCTACGATAGTTCTCATCAGTTATATGATGCGGCTCTCTTAACTAGAGGCTATACTCAGCATACTCTCCGTTCTTACATTGATTCTGAAATTAATCATAAACGCCATTTCTTCAAAATATCCTTCATTAATAAGGGTATGGATTTTATAGATTTGCCCAGTATCTTCCGTGGGAGATCGGTGCTTTCTTCCATTCCTGCTTATTTTCAAAATACTGAAACACCTATAATTTGCTATAAATATAACAAACCTGTTAGATCTTTCATTTTTAATTTCAATAAACTTGTTTCAGATCTTGATATTGATACTAATACTCCTGATTCATGTGATTGTAAAAACTCAAAGTATTGCTATCCTGCTGCTGGTCATGTAATTACTGGCAATTTGAAAATTATTCCTGATTCTGGGATAAGGAATATAATTTCTAAAGGACCGAAATATCGGTTTCCTTCTAAAATTGATTTCAGTAAATGTAGAGATGAAATCGCTGCTTCCTTGAATGAATTCGGTAATAGATGGTGTAAGCGAGAGTATGTTTAGCATAAAGCCCTTAAGGACTGGAAACTTAGCATTTTAAAACTTGTGAATAAACGCATTTCTTTCTATTCTCAAAATACTAACTTATTACCTCCTAAGCTCAAGACGTCTTTACGTCATCTTAAACTAGGTATTCAAGAATTTCATAAGAAGTTTGTTTTGGCCCCTGCAGACAAGGCCGCTAACAACGTCGTCGTTGTGTGACGGCTCCACTATGTTAACACGCTTTTAAAAGCAGGAGCTTGGTGGTACTAAGGCCTAT
Source organism: Lucinisca nassula (assembly GCA_963580285.1). NCBI lineage: Eukaryota > Metazoa > Mollusca > Bivalvia > Lucinida > Lucinidae > Lucinisca > Lucinisca nassula. The sequence continues at coordinate 46,030,898 of OY757017.1, forward strand.
GCACTTCAGCCTTTAGCTGAAGAGAGAGCTATAGTAGATAAACATGTTTGTCTTTCAGCCACCAAAGTAGAAGTAAAACAAAGATCAGGAATTGATACAATTAACTTACTCCACCCATAAAAGACACCAAAGGGAAAGAAATACAAACATTAAGCGACCAGACCATAATGGAAACCTAAACAAAGGAAGGCCATAAGGACAGTTACTTTCCCACAAAATGGCCATATGGCCATCCAAAATTAAAAGACACAAGTGATACACACAGTAAGTAACAAACAACAACATAAATAAATCGCCACAGAAGAGCCGCCTTGGAACGGTCAGTGGAAGATTTCCACTGGGGGGGGGGGGGGGGGGCTTAAATCGAGTTTACGTGGCCACAATCCTCGCCCTTACTTCCGCCGCGATTTAGACAAATAATTTGTTCAGTCCGCATGAAGGCCTCCTAACTCATCAGTGCAACATCTCCGTGAACACAAAAAATCAAAGAACCACAGAGGTGAGACAACGTTGAGGACTCGACAGCAAGAAACCACTGAAATGCTGGAGCAAAAGAAAACCAACAGTTAGACTCCGATGGGCCCGACCAGAGACAGAGCATCAGGCACCAACCAACATTACCAAGAATTAGATCTCTCTAATTCTCAATAAGCCTTTACGTTGGAGCCGTCATGGAATCTGAGGTCTGACCCACCGGCGTGCATTTAAGTTTGCTGTGTGTGTTAACGAAGGCCAAGACAAGCTTCCTACGCTGTACTGGTTACCAAAACTTCATAAAAAACCTTACAAGGCACGGTTTATTGCAATTTCTAGCTCTTGCACTACCACTGAACTTTCTAAATTATTTACTTCCTGTCTTACTGCTATTAAAACGCATGTAATTAAATATTGTGATAAAGTCTTTGAAAGATCAGGAAGAAATCTGTTTTGGTCTATAAAAAATTCGAATGAGGTTTTAAATAAATTGAAATCTAGACATTTTCGTGCTTCTAGTCTGTCTACCTACGATTTTTCCACTCTTTACACTACACTTCCTCATACTCTTATAAAAGAAAAGCTTAATGATTTAATTGAATGGGCTTTTCACAGAGAAGATTCTCTCTATCCTGCGTGTAATGTCAGAAATGCATTTTTCCCTTCTAAAGAGCATAAGAATTATACACTTTGGTCATGTCAGAAAGTGTGTGATGCCCTCACCTTTCTACTTGACAATATTTATATTAGATTCGGTACTAAGTTATTTAGACAAATTGTGGGTATTCCGATGGGTACTAATTGCGCACCTCTTGTGGCTGATCTGTTCTTGTATTGTTATGAAAGAGACTTCATTTTGTCGCTTTCCATTGATAACCAATCTGAAATTATTGAAGCTTTTAGCTCTACTTCTAGATATTTAGATGATTTATTAAATATTGATAATACCTATTTTGATGGTTTGATCAGTCAGATTTACCCCCTAGAAATTCAGTTAAATAAAGCAAATTCTTCTGATACCGAGGCCCCGTTTTTGGATTTACATCTGTAACAGGTGAAAAAAATCCTATCACCTTTACCCGGCCGGGGATCGAACCCGGGCCGCCGGATTGGTAAGCAAACACTCTACCACGTCGCTATAAAAGCCGGCTTGTACCGCAAGGCAGTACAAGTGTGCTCTATACCTATACCCTATGACATTCTCCCCCTCCACATTGAAATTCGTCCTCGAATTTCTGGGAGTCCGAGAATCACGTGAAATGATACTCAAGGAGTTTTAATGCACATATGTGGGTTATTTACGGTGGGCGCCAAATGTAACAGGTGAAAAAAATCCTATCACCTTTACCCGGCCGGGGATCGAACCCGGGCCGCCGGATTGGTAAGCAAACACTCTACCACGTCGCTATAAAAGCCGGCTTGTACCGCAAGGCAGTACAAGTGTGCTCTATACCTATACCCTATGACACATCTATCTATTGTAGATGGATTTGTTTCGTGCAAAATTTATGATAAACGCGATGACTTTGATTTTGAGATTGTAAATTTTCCTTTTTTTGGATGGTGATGTTCCTCGTGCGCCATCCTATGGCGTTTATATTTCGCAATTAATTCGATTTGCTAGAGTATGTAGTCATGTAACTGACTTCAACACTCGTAATAAATTATTAACGGCTAAACTCCTTAATCAGGGTTATCGGTACCATAAACTACGCAAAGCCTTTTCAAAATTTTATAGACGCCATTCTGATTTAATTTCAAAATTCAATATTGGACTTAAATCTCTTCTGCAACAAGGTCTATCGGAACCCGAATTTTATGGTGACTTAGTATATAAATTCAGAAAAATATATAACCGCAATGACTTCAGCACCCAATTTCGTAAAGTCATTCTTCGATATAAAAAGATTGGGTACAACATGGATATTATACGACAGACTGCATGCATGGTAGTTAACCCAATCACGGTTGGCAACTTTGCTTCCCTCTTTAATTGCACGCCGGTGGGTCAGGCCTCAGATTCCATGACGGCTCCAACGTAAAGGCTTATTGAAAATTAGAGAGATAATGTTGGTTGGTGCCTGATGCTCTGTCTCTGGTCGGGCTCATCGGAGTCTAACTGTTGGTTTTCTTTTGCTCCAGCATTTCAGTGGTTTCTTGCTGTCGCGTCCTCACCGTTGTCTCACCTCTGTGGTTCTTTGATTTTTGTGTTCACGGAGATGTTGCACTGATGAGTTAGGAGGACTTCATGCGGACTGAACAAATTGTTTGTCTAAATCGCGACGGAAGTAAGGGCGAGGATTGTGGCCACGTAAAATCGATTTAAGCCCCCCAGTGGAAATCTTCCACTGACCGTTCCAAGGCGGCTCTTCTGTGGCGATTTATTTATGTTGTTGTTTGTTACTTACTGTGTGTATCACTTGTGTCTTTTAATTTTGGATGGCCATATGGCCATTTTGTGGGAAAGTAACTGTCCTTATGGCCTTCCTTTGTTTAGGTTTCCATTATGGTCTGGTCGCTTAATGTTTGTATTTCTTTCCCTTTGGTGTCTTTTATGGGTGGAGTTAGTTAATTGTATCAATTCCTGATCTTTGTTTTACTTCTACTTTTCATTAAAATAATGCAGAACTCCTGGTTCAAGCCCCATAGTGATCTAAACATCAATTTACCCCGGATAAACCTTAGTAGGACAACTAACTGTCACACCCACTCATTTGGTTTTCACTGTTTCCCTGCGATTTCCTGCGGAAATCCAAAAATGTCAGCACAAAAGCCAACATTCTTATAAATAGCAATGAAGATGCTCTCACCTAATGCAAAAGTTTTCTCCATATAACTGGTATTACCAGCAATTTTCATCTTTTTGTGTGTAAGCAGGCATTTCTCATTCAGTACTGTTTTCATTCTGTATCTTGAAGATGATGCAATCTGCGCGCTGATTAGTCGAAATTTGGAAACTCCAGCAATTTCAACCGATCAGCGCTCGGATTACATCATCTTCAATGTATAGAATGAAAACAATATTGCAACAAGAAATGCCTGCTCGCACACAAAAAAGGCGAAAATTGCTGGCAATAACGGTTAACTGGCGAAAACTTTTGCATTAGATGAGAGCATATGCATTGATATTTATAGGTGTGTTGGCTTTTGTACTGACATTGTCGGATTTCAACAGGAAATCGCAGGGAAACGGTGAAAAACCATGGAGTTGTTGTGACAGTTAGTTGTCCTACTAAAGTCTATCCGGCGTAATTTGACGTGTAGATCACAATGGGGCTTGATCCAGGTGTTCTGCATTATTTTGTTGAAATTCTGCATGCCTTAGGTTGAACTTCATACAAAATGTACCTTCCTGTGTCAAAAAATGTGCCTGTGCCAATTGTCATTTTATGTGTACCAAGAAAATGGTGCTGGTTTGTTGGGAACCTTGTCTACCTTTCTATATGAAAACATTTTTTTTACTCATATTTTGACTTTAAACACATTCCACACGTTTTTCGGACAAATCAACGGGCCAAGCGCCTGTGTGATGGTGGGCTCTTTGTAAGGCTTGCCAGGTGCTGGCTGATAGACTACCTCAGTCTGTTTGATGCTGATTGTGAGATCATAGTTATCGCAGTTTTGCTAAATGTGGGTATTGAAGGGGGTCAAAATTATATAGTTGTGTTTTCGTGAAGAAGTACCTCATTTTCCAGTTAACTAAAAAAGGCTGCATCGCTGCGAGCTAGCTATAGGCCCAAACTGTCATAAAAAAAAAAAATAAAATAAAAAAAACACCAAAAGGCTGTCAACCCGCCATATTGCGAATAGGAACTGTAAATTAAATATTTCAGCGAATGTTTGTTGTCATATCAGGGTTTTCCCTCAGGGTTGCATATTCAGTTGAGGATCATAGCAATGGTGAGACAGTTCCACGATGGTATGCTTGCACGCGTCCAAAATCATGGTGAATTTTCATATCTATTCCCTGTAACAAACAGAGTCAAGCAAGGCTGTGTGCTAGGCCAAACACTTTTCAGCATGATGTTTTCTGTCATGCTCACAGTTGCTTTCCAGGATAGTGATAATGGCATACCTATTAGATATCGCTTTGATGGGAAGCTTTTTAATCTCAGAAGGTTAAAAGCCAAATCCAAGGTGTAGACTGGGGTGCTAGATGAGTTCCTCTTTACATGACAAAAGGTGCTCCAACAGATGAGAAGATGCAAAAAGGTATAGATCAAGTATCTGACTCCTGTGATAACTATGATCTCACAATCAGCATCAAAAAGACTGAGGTAGTCTATCAGCCAGCACCTGGCAAGCCTTACAAAGAGCCCACCATCACAGTGAAAGGTCAAAGATTGCAAGTGGTAGACAAATTCATCTACCTTGGAAGCAACACTCAAGAGCCGTGCACATTGATGATGAAGTCAATGCCAGGATTGCCAAAGCTAATGCAGCCTTTGGCCGACAACGTGGTAGTATCTAGGATCGAAGTGGAGTCAGACTTGACACAAAACTGAACGTTTACAGAGCTGTTGTGCTGCCAACACTATTGTATGCATGTGAAAAATGAACAGTTTACCAACGGCACGCCAAAAGACTGAATCACTTCGATACAAGCTGTCTTAGAAAAATCTTAAAGATTACGTGACAAGACAAGATTCCAGACACGGAAGTCCTGAACAGGACATGGATGCAAAGTGTACATACTTTTCTGAAAATAGCACAGTTAAGATGGACAGGCCATGTTATCAGAAAAATTCTCTATGGAGAACTAGAAATGGGTAAACGCTCCCAAGGCGGTCAGAAGAAGCGCTACAACGACACCCTCATAGCGGAGGCAAAGGTGACGTGTAGCTTGCGTAGCTTGGGCATCCAACTTCTATTAGCTTACAGATGGGCAAGGCCTGCTGTCATTGCAGCAGTTAAGGGTAGAGTGGGGATGGTATTGTTATTTCCTCCTTTTCTACCCTTCCATTCATTTTCCTCTATCTTCCATGTCCCTTACTTTCATCTCCTCTACTATCTCTTCTGTCTCCTATTTCTCCCTTTCTGTGGGAGACAACATAAAATGACCCACAAGGATTGACATGTCGTTAAAACCAAAACAATAAATCAATCAACTACTCTGTTGATAAATTATGTTATGGTCAGATTTCCACAGAGTGTTTGAGGTGAGAGTAAGGCAAAATGTGAGTCGAACATGCTGAAATGATTGAAGCTAGCAGTTTTGCCCCAAAATAGTTTCAGATTAAGGAGTCTGCGTTTAGTATTAAACAAGTTGAAATTAATCTGGATGGCTCTTAACTTATTTCGGTGTACATTTTCTTATACTTTTCAAGGCTCTTAAAAGAACTCCTTCGCTTTAGCCTCGCCCTCTGTGCTCAGGCGGTAATTCTGGTCACGACACGTAGAAACAGACATGTAAAGAAATTATACCCGTCGAGTATCCCGACTGGGGTTGGAACTAGGTAACGTCGTATCTAGTTGAGCGTCATAACATCTTGACCACTTGGACTGGTCAATTATGCACCATATACAATTACGGCCGCTTTTCAGAATCAAGTCAGAGAATTTTGCCGCGCTTGCACATATGGATCTTCTAATCAATAAAAACAATTTAAAGATGTCGTCTTTCATCTGTGCCCAATTTTCGGGTTTCAGAACTCATGTGACTCCAAGGGGCAGGGCGTACTTTGAATTTTCCTTGTTACATGGGCTGGAATTTTTGAGGACACATTGTCTGTCTTGGTATTTTTGGGGTCACCATTAGTTGGCGGGGGATCAAACTTATGTAGCAGGCAAAATTAAGAGTACCCCACCTCCACCACCAACTGACTGTACAGATAAGATGTATACTTGAAGCTATAAGGTTTCAACCTGGCAAATGAAACAAACAGCATAGCTCATCAAGAGCTACCATACCATTTAAAGCAAGAGGGCCATGATGGCCCTGGATCGCTCACCTGATCCATATTGTTCAAATGGAAATTGTAGGTAATATACGGTGGAGTAGAGGGTTTGAGCAATTTTGGTTGACCCAAGGAATTAATTCAAAGTCAATACATTTGTTAAGGACTAGAAGTCATTTTAAGGTTTATATTTTGAGGTTTGAGATTTTTAAGCTCTGGTGGTTATTATGCTCAGTTAAGCAATATATTTAAAGCAATTTTGTTAGAGGGTCACCCATGGTACGCTCCTGCTTAGTTTAAGAGAAAGAAGTTTTTTGAAAGTTTTGGCCCCAACCCATCAGGGCTTGGGAAAATGGATTCGGTTGCAAGGTGTTTCTACATAGAGCTGTAACCGACTGCACCTGAGTATTGGTAAACCGCTTAGATGGTCTTTGCCTGCCCAGGCAAAGTGGTGCGAGTCAAACAGTCTATGCATTTAAAGTAGAAGTAAAACAAAGATCAGGAATTGATACAATTAACTTACTCCACACATAAAAGACACCAAAGGGAAAGAAATACAAATATTAAGCGACCAGACCATAATGGAAACCTAAACAAAGGAAGGCCATAAGGACAGTTACTTTCCCACAAATTCATCCAAAATTAAAAGACACAAGTGATACACACAGTAAGTAACCAATCTTTTTATATCGAAGAATGATTTTACGAAATTGGGTGCTGAAGTCATTGCGGTTATATATTTTTCTGAATTTATATACTAAGTCACCATAAAATAAACCCGAATGGTTTCATTGGGTGGCAAGGCTTGAGATGCCATTTCTTCTTAATGTCACGTAAAAGTCCCACAAAATTGGAAGCAATGTCTCCAAAATGACCTAAATAGTACTGACCGAGACTTTACCGCAGTTCAAACAAATAAAATTTAAAATATTTCTATTTTTATTCTTGCGACCCGTGGCACAAGTTGAACAATTTTGACAGATGGTTACCAAAAAGTATTCCTTTGAAATCATTTATCAGAGCAGAATCGTTTAAGCAATTATGGTAGAGGGCCCCCAAAGGAACATTCCTGTGAAACCCACTAGTTAAGGAAAAGTCGTTTAAAGTTTGTTTTTTCTATTTCTAGCTCTGGTGGCCATCTTGTTCATCCAAGAAGAAGGATTGAGCAATTTCGGTAGAGGATTCCTGTGAAACAATTTCAAAACCATCCACTTGTTAAGGAGCCGAAGTTGTTTAAAGGCTTTTTCTATTTTTGCTCGAGCGGACATCTTGTTCACCAGAGCAGAATGACTTGAGCAATTTTGATACAGGGTCACTCAATGAACATTCCAGCAAAATTATTTCAAAACCCATCCACTGGTTCAACCGAGCGGAATGATTTGAGAACTTTGGTAGAGGGTCACCCAAGGACCATTCCTGTGAAATTATTTCGAAATCCATCCGCTGGTTAAGGAGTAGCGGTCGTTTAAAGAATTTTTCTATTTTTAGCTCTGGCGCCATCTTGTTCACCCAAGCAGAACGGTTTGCGCAATATTGGTAGAGGGTCACCCAGGGAACATTCCTGTGAAATAATTCCAAAATCCATCCGCTCATTAAGGGAAGTCATTTAAAGGATTTTCTATTTTTAGGTCTGGCAGCCATCTTGTTCAACCCAGCGGAACGGTTTGAACCATTTTGGTAGTGGGTCACCCAAGAACCATTCCCGTGAAATCATTTCAAAATCCATCAACTGGTTAAGGAGAAGAAGTCGTTTAAAGGTTTTCTATTTTTAACTCTGGCGGCCATATTGTTCACCCGAGCAGAACGGATTGAGCAATTTTGGTAGAGTGTCACCCAAGGAACATTCCTGTGAAATAATTTCAAAACCTAACCACTGGTCATGGAGGAGAAGTCGTTTAAAGTTTGTTTTTCTAGTTTTAGCTCGTGCTGCCATCTTGTTCACCAGAGCAGAACGGTTTGATCAATCTTGGAAGAGGGCCACCCAGGGAACATTCCTGTGAAATAATTTCACAATCCATCAACTGATTAAGCAGTAGTCGTTTAAAGGTTATTCTATTTTTAGCCCTGGCGGCCATCTTGATCACCCGAGCGGTAGAAGGTCACCCAAGGAACATTCCTGTGAACTAATTTAAAAATCTATCAACTGGTTAAGGAGAGGAAGTTATTTAAAGGTTTTCTATTTTTAGCTCTGGCGGCCATCTTATTCACCTGATTGAAATTATTTGAGCAATTTTAGTAGAGGGTAACCCAAAGAACATTCCCGTGAAATTATTTCAAAATCCGTCCAGCAATTTTGGAGAAGAAGTTGTTTAAAGCAAAAGTTGACGACGAACGCACGAGACGCACGGACGAGGACAAAGATTGATCACAATAGCTCACCTTGAGCACTTTGTGTTCAGATGAGCTAAAACTATACCACATTCTATTGTAGACACCCTTGTTCTAATTATTGAGCGGCAGCCGCCCAGTGAGGCTTGGAGGGATAGATTGGGCTGCATGACGTTTCCACGCAGAACTGAAATCGACAGCACATTAATAACGGCATCGGCTGTGTTGCGGGCACATAAATTTGCCAGGGGTTGAGACGTCATTTCATCTCAATGTCGGGTAGAAGTCCTACAAAATTGGAAGCAATGCCTAAAAAAACAAAAAAAAAACAAGAGGGCCATGCTGGCCCTGGATCGCTCACCTGATCCATAGTGTAACAGGTGGACCCCAGGGAGGGCCATTATTGGCCCAAGGGCTTTAAATAATGTGTGGCGGCCGTAAATTGTCTCCCTGCCCTACACCACAGTGTAGTTTATATTTTCTTGTCCTTTGGGATCATTGATTCCATTGTGGAATTTTGAAAATATATGAGGGTCACTGATGAGGTCTTATTGGCCGAAACTAGCTAGTCTGACCCAGAAAACATTTTCACTCCATATTTCCAGTTCTAGAGTGTATTCCTTGCTTCCAAAGGATAACCCTTTCTAGAACAAATTTAATGTGCATAATGTTGAGGGAGGTCTTAAAGGTGAAGCATATACCGAACATCAACAAAGGCTATAATTTCAACAATCTTAGCAAAGGTCCACTAGATGAAGCTACACACCAAATATCAAAGACCTGAGCCTTGCGGTTTCAGAGAAGAAGATTTTTATAAAGATATTCCCTACATAAGCCTATGCACCAGGGCAATATAAGTCTATGTAAAACCAAAGGGTCTCTGGGCGGCGACAATTTTGGCCCCAGGGCTATGATTTGAACAATCTTGGTAGAGGTTGACTAAATGACGCTTCATACCAAATATCAAAGACCTGGGCCTTCTGGTTTCAGACGAGAAGATTTTTAAAGGTTTTCCCTATAAAATCCTATGTAAAACCAGTGGGCCCTGGCGCGGGGCGTTTTTGGCCCCACGGCTATAATTTGAACAATCATGGTAGCGGTCCACTTGACGAAGCTATTTACAAAATATCAAAAACCTGGGCCTTCTGGTTTCAGAAAATAAGTTTTTTTAAGGTTTTCCCAATATAAGCCCTTGTAAAAACCAGTGGGCCCCGGGGCGGGGCCGTTTTTTGGCCCCAGGGATGTAATTTGAACAATCTTGGTAGAGGTCCACTAGATGAAGCTGCACACCAAATATCAAAGACCTGGGTCAGCCTCGATAGCGCAGTGGTTAACGCGTTCGACATATGATCGAGAGGTTGTGCGTTCGAATCCGGCCACCGGTATCGAGGTGTGTCCTTGGGCAAGACACGTAATGACACTGCCCCGCTCCACCCAGGTGTAAATGGGTAGCAGTGGTTTAAAAAACCACTGCCTCTTTCTCTCGCGCGCGTGAAAACACCCGGACTGAGTGTTCGAGAGCGATTCAATAAGCTTGAAGCTTTCATCGCAATCGAACTAAAACAAAAAATAGTATAAACTAAAGACCTGGGTCATCTGGTTTCAGACAAGAAGATTTTTAAAGGTCTTCCATATATAAGCCTATGTAAAACCAGTGGGCCCCGGGGTGAAGCTGTTTTTGGCACCAGGGCTGTAATTTGAACAATCTTGGTAGCGGTCCACTAGACGGAGCTTCATACCAAATATTAAAGACCTGGGCCTTCTGGTTTCAGACAAGAAGATTTTTAAAGGTTTTCCCTACATAAGCCTATGTAAAACCAGTGGGCCTCGGGACGGCCATCCACTGGTTAAGCAGGAGAAGCTCTGGTGTCCATTTTGTTCACCCGAGCAAAACGGTTTGAGCAATTTTGGTAGAGTGTCACCCAAGGAACATTCCTTTGAAATAATTTCAAAACCTAACCACTGGTCATGGAGGAGAAGTCGTTTAAAGTTTGTTGAACAGTATGAGCAATTTTGGTAGAGGGTCACCAAACGAACATTCCTATGAAATAATTTCAAAATCCATCCACTGGTTAAGGAGAAGAAGTCGTTTACATATTTTTCTATTTTTAGCTCTGGCGGCCATTTAGATCACCCGAGCAGAACGGTATGAGCAATTTTGGTAGAAGTTCACCAAAGGAACATTGCTGTGAAATAATTTCAAAATCCATCCACTGGTAAAGGAGAAGAAGTCGTTGAAAGGTTTTTCTTTTTGTAGCTCTGGTGGCCATTTTGATTACCCGAGCGGAACGGTTTGAGCAATTTTTAGTAGAGGGTCACCGAAGGAACATTCCAGTGAAATAATTTCAAAATCCATCCACTGGTTAAGGAGAAAAAGCCGTTTTAAGGTTATTCTATTTGTAGCTCTGGTGGCAATCTTGTTCACCCCAGCGGAACGGTATGAGCAATTTTGGTAGAGGGTCACCCAAGGAACATTCATGTGAAGTAATTTCAAAATCCATCCACTAGTTAAGGAGAAGAAGTCGTTTAAAGGTTTTTCTATTTTAAGCTCTAGTGGCAATATTGTTCACCCGAGCGGAACTGTTTGAGCAATTTTGGTAGAGGGTCATCCAAGGAACATTCCTGTGAAGTAATTTCGAAATCCATCCAGTGGTTAAGGAGAAGAAGTCCTTTAAAGGTTTTCTATTTTAGCTCTGGCGGCGATTATGTTCATCGGAGCGGAACGGTTTCAGCAATTTTGGTAGAAGGCCATCCAAGGAACATTCCTGTGAAGTAATTTCGAATTCCATGCACTGGTTAAGCAGGAGAAGTCGTTTGAAGGATTTTCTATTTTTAGCTCTGGCGGCCATTTTGTTCATCGGAGCGGAACAGTTTGAGCAATTTTAGTAGAGGGGCACCAAGGAAAATTCCTGTGCACTTATTTCAAAATCCATCCACTGGTCAAGGAGAAGAAGTCGTTTAAAGGTTTTTCTATTTTTAGCTCTGACCGCGATTTTATTCACTCGAGCGGATCGGTTTCAGCAATTTTGGTAGAAGGTCATCCAAGGAACATTCCTGTGAAATAATTTCAAAATCCATCCACTGGTTAAGCTGGAGAAGTCGTTTAAAGGTTTTTTCTATTTTTAGCTCTGGCGGCCATTTAGTTCATCGGAGCGGAACGGTTTGAGCTATTTTAGTAGAGGGTCACCCAAGGAGCATTCCTGTGCAATAATTTCAAAATCCACCCACTGGTTAAGGAGTAGAAGTCGTTTAAAGGTTTTTCTATTCTTACCTCTGGACGCCCTTTTATTCACCCGAGCATAACGGTTTGAGCAATTTTGGTAGAAGGTCATCCAAAGAACATTCCTGTAAAATAATTTCAAAATCCATGCACTGGTTAAGGAGGAGAAGTCGTTTTAAGGTTTTTCTATTTTTAGCTCTGGTGGCCATTTTGTTCATCGGAGCGGAACGGTTTGAGCAGTTTTAGTAGAGGGGCACCCAAGGAACATTCATGTGCAATAATTTCAAAATCCATCCACTGGTTAAAGAGAAGAAGTCGTTGAAAGGGTTTTCTATTTTTAGCTCTGGCAGCCATTTTATTCATCCGAGCCGAACGGTTTTAGCAATTTAGGTAGAAGGTCATCCAAGGAACATTCCTGTGAAATAATTTCACAATCCATCCAATGGTTAAGCAGAAGTCGTTTAAAGTTTTTTTTTTTAATTTTTAGCTCTGGCAGCCATCTTGTTCACCCGAGCGGAACAGTTTGAGCAATTTTGGTAGAGGATCACCCAAGGAGCATTCCTGTGAAATTAGATCAAAATCTGTCCTGCAGTTTTGGAGAAGTTGTTTAAAGCAAAAGTTGACGACGGACGCACGGACGACGAACGACGGACAAAGACCGATCCCAAAAGCTCACCTTGAGCACTTCGTGCTCTGGTGAGGTAAAAAAAAATGTTAGAATCAGAATAATATTTAACATTAACCCTCATCCTGCTATTCATAACAACCCCTACCATTGCAAACAGGGTAGATCGGATGGCTTCTGAAGAAGCAATCTTATCAGGATCTACACTGTTTGTGATGCAGTTTGTTAAACGAATATATTATAATATTAAACGAATATATTATAATATATATAATATTATATATTATAATACATGTATATTAAGTAATCTGACTGGCTGATGGCTGGTAATGGGTGTGGCTTAATTAAAATATTCAACAGGACAAGGAATAAATTACATAATAACGGAATTGCGTCCCGCCCTTTTATTGGATATCCATAAATCAGATAATTATCCTTAAGTCAGATAATTGTTATGGATAATTCGAATTATAAATATCAATAATTCTAATTTATTTATTGATATCTTAAGTCTCAGTTATTGATACCAATTTATCTATTTATGGATTTCGTTTATTTAGATTATAGATATCATTTATTAAGCCAATTAAATGATATCGAAAATTCCGATTATGGATATCATTGTATATAATTAATGATATCAACAATTTATATCAATGACATCCTTAAACTATTGAGTTATTTAGATATCTTTAATTCGAATAAATAATATCAATTGTCCGAATTATAGATATCAATAATTTTGCTCATTTATTGATATCAAAAATTCTAATTATTATGGATTATCTATAATTAATATGTGAAGACAATAAAGATCAGTACTTGAACCTCTGTGGGAAAATTTGGATATCTCGAATTTCAATAAAGGCTATCAATAAATTAGCCAGATTTGTGAATATCATTAATCCTATATATGTATATCAATAGTTAAAATTTATGATATCAATAATTAAAATGATTTTTGGATATCCATGATTCAAAATATGGATATCCATAATTCAACCTAATGATATCAATAATTTAAATTAATGATGTCAATAAAGGGGACTGAATTATTGATTTGTATTAATTGATTTAATGAGATCAATATTTAGAATAATGGATATCTATAATTAGAATTATAGATATCAATAATTGGACTGGATTATTAATATAATTAAAACAAAATATTGATATTGATAATTCGAATTATATTTATAAACAGGAAGTAGATAGTAAAACTATACTATCCGAAAAAGTTTATAAATTATGGTCTGGCCAGATTCAAACAGAGTGCGTGAGGTTGGGAGTAAGGCCAAAATGAGGGGTGGGGCATACTCTGAAATTTCCTTTTTACATGGGCTGGGATTATTTTTATTGACTAGATTGTCGTTTATGAGTGTTTCTTTGGGTTTTAGAGACCATTTGTTGGGTTGTAAATTTAGGGGCTCATTGTCAGTCTTGGTATTTTTGGTCACCATTAGCCTGTATATCAGGCAATATTCAGAGTACGATCCTCCGCCGCCACCATGCGATGTAACAGTAATTGACTGTAAGATGCATACTTGAAGCCATAAGACCCAAAGGATATATGTACGAGGGATGTGCGAAAAGAATTGCTTATTGTCCTCTAGCTCGATATTTACGGGGCGCCGTTTTACTATTTAATCCGTATTTATAGATATCCATTATTATTTATGGATATTAATAATTCAGATTATGGATATCTATAAATCGAATTATGGATATCCATTATTATTTATGGATATCCATAATTATTTATGGATATCCATAATTCGAATTATGGATATCCATAATTATATCCATAAATCGAACTGAATTAATGATATCCATAAATCGCATAATGGATATCCATAAATCAAATTATGAATATCCATTATTCGGCTTATTTATGGATATCCATAAATCAAATTATCGATATCCATAAATCGAATTATGGATATCCATAAATCGATTTATGGATATCATTAATTTAGATCGAAATATGGATATCCATAAATCGAATTATGGATATCCATAAATCGAATTATGGATATCCATAATTTTCCTCTGCAAATAAACCTAATGAATAATGGCTGCTCCCTTTGCAAAAATAAAAAAAAATCGACTATACCCGTCAGGTTTCCGATTTAGGTGGGTAATAAAAGCCGGGATGGAGGTAGCGGTTATGTAGGGTAGGCTTAGTTGTGGCCTATGGTGTGGGAGAGATGTGTTTTGTTTGCTTTGAGGTTTAACTTCCCCTTCCATACTATTTAGGCCATTTTGGAGACGTTGCTTCCAATTATGTTGGGCAGTAAGCCTTCATTGAGATGGAATGACAGCTCAATCCCTGTCGCCTATTGACTCGCACGACTTTGTTTAAAAAGGCTTAGACCTTCTAGTACTCTCAGCTCATGCAGCCAAATCTATTTCTCCAAGCCCCAATAGGCGGGTGCCAGGAGAATATCTGAATCTGCCTGGTACTCTTTAAGAAGAGTTTTATATGGATTTATGTTATTTGCTTGTTTGATTTGAGGTTTAACGTCCCCGTCAACACTGTATAGGTCATTTTGGAGACGTTGCTTCCAATTTTGTGGGACTTTTACCCGACACTGAGATGAAATGACATCTCAAGCCCTGTCGCCCATTGAAACCAAAATGCTTTATAAGCTTGGGCGTATCAACTCGCACTGCTTTGCCTGTGCAAGCTTAGATCCTCTAAGCTCTTTACCGGTACTAGTGTGCGGTCAATTTCAGCTCTGCGTGGAAGAATCGTGAAGCCCATCTTTTTCTTCAAGCCCCAATGATGGATATATGTTAATATAACGACCATGTGCATTTTTCTCCAGAAAGCTTGCCCGGATTGCCTGTATGGATCACTATAATCTTACTTCCGACTTTTCAGTGTCCTTAGTTGCGCAGTCCTCATAGAGGCGATTCCAGAGGGACCGGATGCGTTGGTCGGAATTTCAAGATCTTACGACTGGTTCCGATATGGCGGGCGTTCAGCGTATGGTGTTCATTGCTTTGGAAGCCTTACGGGCTGAAAAGACTGTACGCCAGAGAGGTCCCTTTGACTGGCAATCATCTTCCAGCGATGATGAAGACCTTGAAGATTTTGAAAGTTTTCTTACAATAAACAACCACGTGTCTTAGGGAGAAATCATCAACCCAAAAGCTTTGGCGGTGATTTATGGATATCCATACTTCGAATTATGGATATCCATAAATCGATCTGAATTATGGATATCCATAAATCGAAATATGGATATCCATAATTCGAATTATGGATATCCATAAATCAGAGGAATAATGGATATCCATAATTCGATTTATGGAAAGAAGAAGATTTTTTAAAGATATTCCCTACATAAGCCTATGTAAAACCAAATGGCCCCGGGGCGCCGCGGGGGCATGTTTGGCCTCAGGGCTATAATTTAAACAATCTTGATAGAGGTCCACTAGATGAAGCTTCACGCCAAATATCAAAGACCTGGGCTTTGCTGTTTCAGAGAAGAAGATTTTGAAAGATTATCTCTATATAAGTCTATGTAAAACCACAGGGTCCCGGGGCGGGGGCATTATAGCCCGAGGGCTATAATTTGAACAATCTTGGTTGAGGTCCACTTGATGAAGCTCCATGCCGAGTATTAAAGGCACGGGCCTTGCAGTTTCAGAGAAGAAGATTTTTAAAGATTTTCCTATATAAGTCTTGTAAAACCAAAGGGTCTCGGGACGGGGGGCATTTTTGGCCCCAGGGATATAATTTGAACAATCTTGATAGAGGTCCACCGGATGAAATTTCACACCAAATACCAAAGAGATAGGCCTTGTGGTTACACAGAAGAAAATTTTTAAAGATTTTCCCAATATAAGTCTATGTATAACCAAAGGGACCAGAGGCGGGGGCATTTTTGGTTTTGAACAATTTTCTTAGAGGTCCGATGGATGAAGCTTCATACCAAATATCAAAGACCTGGGCCTTGCGGTTTCAGAGAAGAAGATTTTTAAAGAGTTTCCCTATATAAGCCCATGTAAAACCAAAGGACCTCGTGGCGGGGGCATGTTTGGCCCCAGCACTATAATTTGAACAATCGTGGTAGGGGTCTACAAGATGAAGCTTCATACCAAATATCAAATGCCTGGGCCTTGTGGTTTAGAGAAGAAGATTGTTTAAGTTTTCGGTGAAAAAAATCTATTTTTGGCTCCTGTGACCTAGATGTGCAACGGACCGGAACCATTTGAACCACTTTGAAAGGGGACCACCTAAGGATCATTCCTGTCAAGTTTGGTCAAAATCATATCAGTGGTTTAGGAGATGTCGTTTGGAAAAATTGTTTACGCACGCACGTACGGACGGACGCACGACGGACGACGGACAAAAAGTGATGCAAAAAGCTCACCTCGTCACTATGTGACGGTGAGCTAAAACCTCGTGCAGCCTTTCAGGTGAACTCATTTGAAGGTTTTCCTGCTTTTCAACTATGGCTGCCATCTTGTTCAGTGAGGTGAAAGGCTTTATTCAATTTTGGTAGGGAGCATCCACGGGTCTCTCCTGTAAACTATGTTAAATCACTGACAGCACTGACGAGATGATTGTCTCTGAGCGTAGGCTAGAACAGAGAAGTCACTTGAAGGTTTTACTATTTTTAGCTTTGGTGGCCAAATCTTGTTCATTCAAGCAGAACGGTTTGAGCAATTTTGGTAAAGTTTGATAAAGGGTCAACCGTGTTAAATTATTTCAAAAGCCATCAATTTGTTACGGAGTAGAAGTCATTTAAAGTTTTTTTTTCTATTTTTAGCTCTGGCGGCCAGCTTGGTAATCCCATCTGACCATTTTCAGCAATTTAAGTAGAGTGTCACTTAGTGACCATTCTTGTGAAATTATTTTTAAATCCATCCACTGTTTAAGGTTGAGAAGTTGTTTTAAGTTTTTTTCTATTTTTAGCTCTGGCAGCCATCTTGTCCATCCAAGCGGAATAGTTTAGGCAATTTACGTAGAGGGTCACAAAAGAGGCATTCATATGAAATTATTTCAAAATCAATCCACTGGTGAAGAAGTTCCTTACAGGTTTCTCTATTTTCAGCTCAGCTTTGGTGGTCATCTTGTTAATCTGAGTCGAACGGTTTGAGCAAATTTGGCAGAGGGTCAGCCAAGAAGCATTCATATGAAATTATTTGAAAATCCACCCCCCAGTTAAGGAGTTGTTTGAATGTTTTTTTTTTCTTCTATTTTCAGCTCTGGCGGCATATTGTTCATTTCATCAGAACAGTTTAAGCAATTTTGGTAGAGGGTCTCCCAAGGACCATTCCTGTGATATTGTTTTTCCAAATCCATCCAACGGTTAAGAATGAGAAGTCATTCTAAGGTTTTTCTCTTTTTGGCTGTAATTGCCATCTTGTTCATCCCATCTGAACAGTTTCAGCAGTTTATATAGTGGGTCACCTAAGGAGCAGTCATATGACATTATTTGAAAATCCATCCGCTGGTGCAAGGGAAGAAGACATTTCAAGGTTTTTCTATTTTTAGGTCTGGCGGCCACCAAGTTCATCTTAGCAGAATGGTTTGAGCAGTTTTGGTAGGGGTTCACCCAATGAACATTCCTGTGAAATAATTTCAAAACCCATCCACTGGTTAAGGAGAAGATTTTTTTAATTTTTGCTATGGCAGCCATTTTGTTCATTCGAGTGGAATGGTTAAAGCAATTTAGGTAGAGGGACACCCAAGGAACATTTCTGTGAAATAATTTCAAAATCCAATAACTGGTTAAGGAGGAGTAGTCGTTTAAAGGTTTTTCTATATTTATCTCTAGCGGTCATATTGTTCAGCCGAGCGGAACGGTTTGAGCAATTCTGGTAGAGGGTGACCGAAGAAACATTCCCGTGAAATTATTTCAAAATCAGTCTATTGGTTAAGGAGAAGAAGTCATTTTAAGTATTTTTTTTTCTATTTTTAGCTCTGGCGGCCATCTTCATCAATCAAGCTGAACAGTTTGAGCAATGTTGGTAGAGGGTCACCCAAGGAATATTCCTGTGAAATTATTTCAAATCCATCAATTGGTTAAGGAGAAGAAGTCACTTAAAGGTTTTTTCTATTTTTAGCTCTGTCAGCCATCCTGTTCACCCAAGCGGAACGGTTTAAGCAGTTTTGGTAGAGGGGCATTAAAGGAACATTTCTGTGAAATAATTTCAAAATCCATCGACTGGTTAAGGAGAAGTCATTTAAAGTTGTTTTTTTATTTTTTATTTTTAGCTCTGGCGGCCAGCTTGTTCAACCGAACGGAACGGTTTGAGCAATTCTGGTAGAGGGTGACCCAATAAACATTCACGTGAAATTATTTCAAAATCAGTCCATTGGTTAAGGAGCAGTCCTTTAAATGTTTTTTTTTTATTTTTAGCTCTAGTGGCCATCTTCATCAATCAAGCAGAACGGTTTGAGCAATTTTGGAAGAGGGTCACCCAAAGAACTTTCCTATGAAATTATTTCAAAATCCATCCATTGGTTAAAGAGAAGAAATCGTTTAAATGTTTTTCTTTTTTGATCTCTGGCAGCCACCTTATTCATCCGAGCCAAACGGGTTGTGCAGTTTTGGTAGAGGGCCACCCAAGGAGCATTCCTGTGAAATTATTTCAAAATCCATGCAGTGGTTAAGGAGAAGAAGTCGTTTAAAGGTTTTCCTATTTTTATCTCTGGCAGCCATCTTGTGCATCCGAGCGGAACGGCTTGAGCAGTTTTGGTAGAGGGCCACCCAAGGAACATTCCTGTGAAATTATGTCAAAATCAATTGCCTGGTTAAGGAGGAGAAGCCGTTTAAAGGTTTTTCTATTTTTAGCTCTGGCTGTCATCCAGATCGTCCGAGTGGAACGGTTTGAGCAATTTTGGTAGAGGATCAACCAAGGAACATTCCTAATAAATTGTTTCAAAATCTGTCTAGCAGTTTTGGAGAAGTCGTTTAAAGCAAAAGTTGACGACGGACGGACGGACGGACGGACGCAAGCACGCACGCACGCACGCACGGACGGACGGACGGACGGACGGACAAAGGCCGATCACAATAGCACACCATGAGCATGGCTGGTAGAAGCGTCGACAAGAAAGATGAAATACGGGCTTACATCAAAGCTCGCTCAAAACTCGGTTGTTCTTTGCAGCTGATGCCTGAAATTTTTACTGCTTATGGACCTTCTTGTGTGTCTTATGACACAGTTCGGCGGTGGAAAAAGAAATCTGAGTCTGGTGTAGTGTCCATCAAACATGCACCGAAATCAGGTAGGCCAAAATCTGCATCCTATAAAAAATCTTTTCCAAAATAAAAGAAATCATTGAAGGAGATGCTAGATTGACAGTTCGTGATTTTGCACGAAAGGTGAGCATATCACTATCAACGGTTCACCTTGTTTTGAAGAAGCATTTGAAAGTTGACTGCTGAGCAAAAGAGGCGACAGGTTAAAAAAGGCTGAAAAGATGAAACAAATGTTTCCAAAATATGACAAAAAAGCAGTTTGCCAATGACGTCACAGATGATGAAAGCGTGGGTCATTTATTCTGAGCCCGTCAGAAAGGTTTACTTAGCAATAAGATATGGGCCACTGAACACAGCAAACGCGCAATTATTGCCAAACGGTCTTTGAGTACAAAGAAGGTTTTGTATGCAATCTTCTTCTCTGGTGAAGGAGTCGCAATAAAAGCATCACCGGAAAATACTACGAAGACGTAGTACGGAAGAAACTGGAAACGACGCCCTGCCACTGGTTTTAAACATGTCCGTCTTCTACATGACAATGCCCCGTTCATACCTCCGCAATGGTTAGGGCGTTTTCGAAGAAAGAACAAGGGCTGTCACTATAGGTGACCAATAGCCCCCCGTGGGAGCCAATTTCCGAGATTTTGCAAAATTTCAAGCGGAGATAATTCAGCCAAAAATGACAACAGAGTAATGGCCCTTGGTCAGAATGTAGCCCTTGTGATGGTGAATAAGTGTGTGTGAAGTTTCATGGGGCTAGGTCAAATACTTTTGAAGATATGATCAAGGTTTATGTTTTTGTAACGGAGAGACAGACAGACAGACAGACAGACAGACAAACAAACAAACAAACAGACAGACAGGATTACCGATTAAACATAATTTATTGCATGAAGCACAATGAGATTGGATACAACATTAGTAAATCCTCTCCCTAAACATTAACAGATAACAGCACATATGGTACAACGGTGTGATGGGAATAATTTTTTTAAATAATCAAAAGAGATACAAAACTAACAGTAAGACAAGTGGTAACGGCACAAAAAAAACCTATGCAAACATATTGATGTGATTCATTTGAATCTTCCCGTTTCCTTTATAAATTGTAGCACAGACTTGCGTATTTTGCGATTTCTTACTGGGTTTAGAAATTCATTGCCGTTAATTAGCAATTCAGTGTTGATATCCACCTGGGGTAGCGACGTCATTAATCGGTTTCTGGGAATCAGGTACAATGGACAGTCAAGAAAATAATGATACGCATTTTCAATGTTAGGTCCACAGGTACAAAATGGATTCGGGACAATATTAACTTGGTTTAGTTCGGCATTTAAGCTGCTGCAGTTGTGTTTGATTCGGACTAAAGATAGTTCGTGGGTTCTTTCTCCGACAAAGACGTAGCTTGTGGGGATGTTTTGTAAAGTTTTTATTTTCCGTTTAACTCCATCAGCGAAGATGAATTTCTTGTTTCTAGGTCCAGACCGTTCCATGGTCGTAAAGTGGACAGGACAAATACTATATGCCCCCCGAATGAAAAAAGCACATAAAGTAACTGTTTTGTCCTATCCCCCATATTCACCAGACCTTGCCGCTTCCGAAATTGAAATCATTCCTTGCTTGGAGGAAATACTAGTCCCGACAAGCCATTCATCAGTACCTTATTACTGTGCCGAAATAGCGCACCGTGACGCCTTCAAGAAGTGGGCACATCGGCTGAAACTTTGCATTTCTAGCCACGGGGAGTACTTCGAGGGCATGGAATGACCACTTTGGGGCTAACTTGAAATTTGAAGTCTCCAGATAGAAAAAAGTTATTCTTTTCGAACATCCCTCGAATGTTTCAGGTGTCCGCCTGTCTAATGAAACAAACAGCAAAACTCATCAAGACCTCTACCATGTGGCAAAGGGACCTATCATTTGAAAAAATGTACCAGTCTATTTTAGGCTCCCTAGTTCTAATTATTGAGCGGAGCCCCGCCCAGTGAAGCTTCAAAAAACAAATTGTACTGCATCATGTTTCCTCGCAGAGGTGAAACCGACCGCACATGAGTACCAGTAAACCACTTAGAGGGTCTAAAATAGAAGTAGAGGCAATGATCAGGAATCGATACAATTAACCCACAGCTCCCATCAGAGACACCAAAGGGAAAGAACCGCAAACATGAAGCAACAGACCCTAACGGAAACACCAACAGCGGAAAGCCAAACGGACAGTTACTTTCCCGCAAAATGGCCAAAAGGCTGTCCAAAATAAAATAATGTAAGCGACACAAACACCCAAAGACAAACCATTACACAAATAAACCGAGACAGAAGAACCGCCTTGGAACGGTCAGCGGAAAAGAATTCCACTGGAGGGGTGGGGGGGGGGGGGGGTGGGGGCTTGAATCGATTTAACGGGGCCACACTCCTCGCCCTTACTTCCGTCGCGATTAAGACATTCAAATAATTAGTTCAGTCCGCATGAAGGCCTCCTAACACATCAGTGCAACATCTCCGTGAACACAAAAATCAAACAACCACAGAGATGAAACAACGGTGAGGACTCGACAGCAAGAAACAACAGAAATGCTGGAGCAAAAGAAAACCAAAAGTTAGACTCCAATGGGCCCGACCAGAGACAGAGAATCAGGTACCAACCAACAGAAGCCTTTACGATGGAACCGTCATAGAATCTGAGGCCTGACCCACCGGCGTGCAATTAAAGAGAAAAGCAAAGTTGTCAACCGTGATTGGGTTAACCACCATGCAGTCGGTCGTATAACATTTATGTTGTACCCAATCTTCTTATATCGAAGAATGATTTTACGTAATTAGGTGCTGAAGTCATTGCGGTTATAAATTTTTCTAAATTTATATACTAAGTCACCATAAAATTCGGGTTCCGATAGACCTTCTTGCAGAAGAGATTTAAGTCCAGTATTGAATTTTGAAATTAAATCAGAATGACGTCTATAAAATTTTGAAACGGCTCTGCGTAGTTTATGGTATCGATATCTCTGATTAAGAAGACTAGCCGTTAACAATTTATTACGAGTGTTGAAGTCAGTTACATGACTACACACTCTGGCAAATCGAATTAATTGTGAAATACAAACGCCATAGGATGGCGCACGTGGAACATCACCATCCCAAAAAGGAAAGTTTACAATCTCAAAATCAAAATCATCGCGTTTATCGTAAATTTGTGTTTCTTTCCATTTCGTGTCTTTGATGGGTGGAGTAAGTTAATTGTATCGATTCCTGATCTTTGTTTTACTTCTACTTTGCGTAGTTTATGGTACCGATAACCCTGATTAAGAAGTTTTGCCGTTTATAATTTAATACGAGTGTTGAAGTCAGTTACATGACTACACACTCTGGCAAATCGAATTAATTGCGAAAAATAAACGCCATAGGATGGCGCACGAGGAACATCACCATCCAAAAAAGGAACATTTACAATTTCAAAATCAAGATCATCGCGTTTATTATATATTTGGCACGAAACAAACCCATCTACAATAGATAGATGTAAATCCAAAAACGGGGTCTCGATGTTAGATGAATTTGCTTTATTTAACTGAAGTTCTGGGGGGTAAATCTGACTGATCACACCATCGAAATAGGTATTATCAATATTTAATAAATCATCCAAATATCTAGAAGTGGGTCTAAAAGCTTCAATAATTTCAGACTGGTTATCAGCAGAAAGGGACATTATGAAGTCTCTCTCATAACAAAACAAAAACAGATCAGCCACAAGTGGTGCGCAATTAGTACCTATCAGAACACCCACAACTTGTCTAAATAACTAAGTACCAAATCGTATGTAAATATTGTCAAGTAGAAAGGTGCGAGCTTCACACACCTTCTGACATGACCATAAAATATAGTTTTTATGCTCTTCAGAAGTGAAAAACGCATTTCTTACATTACATGCAAGGTAGAGGGAGTCTTCCCTATGAAACGTCCATTCAATTAAATCATTAAGTTTTTGTTTTATAAGATTATGAGGAAGTATAGCGTAAAGGGTGGAAAAATCATAAGTAGACAGACTTGAAGCACGAAAACGCCTAGATTTCAATTTATTTAAAACTTCATTAGAATTTTTTTATAGACCAAAACAGATTTCTACCTGATCTTTCGAATACTTTGTCGCAATATTTTATCACATGTTTTTTGATGGCAGTAAAACATGAAGTTAATAATTTTGAGAGTTCAGTGGTGGTACAAGAGCTTGAATTTACAATAAACCGTGCTTTGTATGGTCTTTTATGAAGTTTAGGTAACCAATATAACGTAGGAAGCTTGTCTTGGCCTTCTGTAACACAGACAGCAAACTTGGTGTCTGAAAATGACAAATGTTGTCATCAACTTAAGCCCTCTCTACAGCTAAAGGCTGAAGTTCATAGGCCTTAGTACCACCAAGCTGTTGCTGAAGAGTGTCAACATAGTGAAGCCGTCAAACAACGACCACATTGTTAGCGGCCTTATCAGCTGGAGCCAAAACAAACTCCCTACGAAATTCTTGAATACCTAGTTTAAGGTGACGTAAAGACGTCTTAGGTTTAGGAGGTAATAATCTCGTATTTTGAGAATAAAAAGAAATGCGTTTGTTCACTAATTCCAGAATGCTAAGTTTCCATTCTAAGCCTGCCCAGAAAAAGTGGTGCGAGTCGGACCGTCCCTACATATAAACCCTTTTGGTTTGTTTTGGCACGCTTGGCTTGAGAAGACATTTCATCTCAATGTCGGGTAAAAGTCCCATAAAATTGGAAGAAGTGTCTCAAACATTACCTAAAAAGTGTTAAGGGGATGTAAAACCTCAACTCAAACAAACAATTCTAATTATTGATATCAATAAATCGGATGGTACGAGATACCAATATAGATAATTCGTTATATTTTAGATATCAATAATTCGTTATATTTTAGATATCTATAAACTGAAATATAGATACCATTAATTACAATTATAGATATCTATATTTTGATTTTTGATATCCATATACACAAAGGAATAATGGATATCATAAAACAAATTTATAGATAACAAGTAATGTATATCACACGGTCCCCGCCCATCGGGGCTTGAAGAAATAGATTGGGCTGCATGATGCTTCCACGCAGAGCTGAAACCGACCGCACACGAGTATAACCGCTTAGAGGTTATAAGCCTGCCAAGGAAATGTGGTGCGAGTCGGTCCGTCCATGCATATAAGCCCTATTGGTTTCATTGTGCGGCAGGGTTTGAGATGTCATTTCATCTCAATGTCGGGTAAAAGTTCCATAAAATCGGAAGCTACGTCTCCAAAATGACCTATACAGCGTTGACGGGGACGTTAAACCTAAAATTTGTTTGCATTATGAAGATAATTAAGGTTTCACAATAGTCTTAGTCATAGAAATGATATCTATCAGAAAACAGACAGTCATCAAATCATTGGAACAGCTGGTAATATCACTACCTTTGCAAGTTCCATGGTAAAGACCAACTGTCTGGATAATCACAGTACCTGAAGCCATAATAATAAATTACATGTATAGGCCTATTAAATAATTTGTTCATAAATGTGTTTTAAGTAAAACATACAATAAATTTGCAATATAAGTATGCTAAATACCCATTTTCATCATTTTAATTGGCTGGCTGTCAATAGCGATCGTCTTTTTTCATTTATTTTATTTTTGTTATTCTATATTTAACGAACCGCAGTGTCCATACAGAATGTTCCATGAAACAAGAGGGCCATGATGGCTCTGGATCGCTCACCTGATCCAAAGAGTAACAAGTGGGCCCGGGGGAGGGCCATTATTGACCCCAGGGCTATAATGTGCATAATGTTGAGGGAGGTCTAAATAGGTGAAGCTTCATACCAAATATCAACAAAGGCTATAATTTGAACAATCTTGGGGAAGGTCCACTAGATTTTCCCAAAATAGGTCTATGTAAAACCAAAGGGCCCCTGAGCGGGGGCATTTTTGGCCCCAGGGCTATAATTTGAACAATCTTGGTAGAGGTCCACAAGATGAAGCTTCACACCAAATATCAAGGACCTGGGCCTTGCGGTTTCAAGGAAGAAGAATTTTTAAAGATTTTCCTTATATAAGCCTATGTAAAACCTAAGGGCCCCATGGCGGGGGCATTTTTGACCCCAGCACTATAATTTGAACAATCTTGGTAGGGGTCCACTAGATGAAGCTTCATACCAAATAGCAAAGACCTGGGCCTTGCGGTTGCAGAGAAGAAGATTTTTAAAGATTTTACGTATATAAGCCCATGTAAAACCAAAGGGCCCCGGGGCGGGGGCATTTTTGGCCCCAACACTATAATTTGAACAATCTTGGTAGGGGTCCACTAGATGAAGCTTCATACCAAATAGCAAAGACCTGGGCCTTGCGGTTGCAGAGAAGAAGATTTTTAAAGATTTTCCCTATATAATCCTACATAAAACCAAAGGGCCCTGGGGCGGGGGCATTTTGGGCCCCAGCACTATAATTTGAACAATCTTGGTAGGGGTCCACTAGATGAAGCTTCATACCAAATATTAAAGACCTAGGCCTTGTAGTTTCAGAGAAGAAGATTTTTTAAGTTTTCGGTGAAAAAAATCTATTTTTAGCTCCTGTGACCTAGATGTACAACAGACCGGAACCATTTGAACAACTTTGAAAGGCGATCACCTAAGGATCATTCCTGTGAAGTTTGGTCAAAATCCGATCAGTGGTTTAGGAGGAGATGTCGTTTGAAGAAAAAGTTTACGCACGGACGCACGCATAGACGCACGACGGACAAAACGTGATCCCAAAAGCTCACCTCGTCACTACGTGACAGGTGAGCTAAAAAAAAAAGTTGAAGAAAAAGTTGACATATTCATTCACAGCAGTTATGATTATTGATAAAACATGAGAATCAAATGCTGGGCGGGCCGTTTCAGATTTTTTAAAAGCTATCCTTGTTGACTGACTCACTATAATGTAATGTGTATTTTCAAAAGTTATCAACTGAGCCTGCGTATGACAAAACCTACAATATGATCAGTGAAACCAGGGAAAACTCCGATCAAGAAGACTCAGATCAATCAGTCTGGCTGGTTGCTCTCTTGATAACCCGGAGGCCTTAGAAGATTCATGCGGTCAACAAAGACTCTGATCATACTGTGCGGATGCGCATGCTGATCTTAGTCTTGGCGGGTTGCACTAGTCCTATTGCAGGTCTAATCGTACACCGGCTAAATTATCTCACTATTGAAGTTTGTGAATGAAATATTGGGGTAAAGAAAAAGATAGATATCGTTTGCTATTGAAAACTGGATGTAAATTTGTGTACATAGAAAGCCAGGATTTGAATGAAAATACAAGTTTATTTGATAAATGTTCTGTCTGACCCAGGTGAATAAGTTTGAAATAATTCTCTGAAAATTTCAATGTGTCTGATTAGTAGTTAGTTAAATGATTGTAAAAACCTTTAATTTTATTAAAATGAAGCACTTAAAAACAAACTTTGAACAGTTGACACCACCTTCACATATAATACCCCTTTAAAAAACAAACATTTCATCGTGCTTAACCCATCCTCTACCAGAAACCCCCAAAACGGGTAATTGGCAAACAGTGAAGGCCTAGATCAGACGCCACAGAACGCGGCGTCTGGTGAGGGCCCACACTGTTTGAAAACAGGAGAACCATTTTTTTTCAAATAAATTTTGAAGAAACACAAACTGACACCCCCTTAATTTTGAAATGGACTTGGACTATATATTAGATGGTACACACATGGTTAAAGTAGGTTCCCCTTCAGCAAATGTTCCTGTTCTCTGTTCCCATAACATGATAGGGCCAACTCTTTCTCTAGGTCATTCTGAAAGCACGCCTATTCAAATGTATTGGTAAATTTTACCACCAAAAAATGAAATATTTTTTTTTTTGCTCCGAACATATAGTGTGGGAATTTTCTGCTCCGATCATAGATTGTGGGAATACGTTAGTACCGCCTCGGCGAGGCGGTTCTAACGAGTAGCCAGAATCTATGTTCTGAGCAGAAAAAAAAATAATGTGAACCCCTTTGAACCCCATTTTTACTGTAAAAAAGCGGGGTTTAACGGGGGTTAAAGGTACATGGGCGTGTTTTGTGTTACCTATGAAAACAGTACAGATCAAGATGAACGTGTCGTGTCGTCTCTTCAGGATCAACACTGAATGCTAGTCTGTCAATGATTTTAATAGAACACATACAATAACTAGAGCTGGTGTATATGAAAAAAAAAAATGCCCAAACTTCTTCAAACTAACACACTGCTTGGTCCCTAGAAATATTACTGTGAACTTATTTGAAAATCAATCCATGATTCGTTGAGGAGGAGAAGTTATTTAATGTTTTTTTTTCTATTTCCAGCTCTGGCGGCCATCTTGTTCATCCGAGTGGAACGCTTTGAGTAATTTTGGTGTAGTGTCATCCAAGGAATATTCCTCCGAAATTATTTCAAAATCCACCCATTCGTTAAGGGGGGGGGGGGGGTCGTTTAAAGGTTGTTCATCCGAGTGGAACGGTTTAAGCAATTTTCGTAGACGGTCACCCAAGCAAGGAACATACCTGTGAAATAATTTGAAAACCCATTGCCTGGTTCAGGAGGAGAAGTCGTTTAAAGTTTTTTTTTTTTTTAGCTCAGGCTATCATCTTATCCTGTGAGATAATTCCAAAGGCTGCCATCTTATCCTGTGAGATAATTCCAAAATCCATCCACCGGTTAATGAGAAAAAAATCGTTTAAAGGTGTTTCTATTCTTAGCTCTAGAGGCCATTTTGGTCATCCGAGCGGAATGGTTTGAGCAGCTTTGGTAGAGGGTCACCCAAGGAACATTCCTGTGAAATTATTTCAAAATCCATCACCTGGGTAGGGTTGAGAAGTTTAAAGGTTTTTCTTTTTATAGCTTTGGCGGCCATCTTGTTCATCCGAGGAACATTCCTTTGAAATAATTCAAAATCCATCCTCTGGTTAAGGAGGAGAAGTCGTTTAAAGGGTTTTCTACTTTAAGCTCTGGCGGTCATCTTGTTCATCCGAGCGGCACGGTTTGAGCAATTTTGGTAGAGGGTAACCCAAGAAACATTCCTGTGAAATTATTTCAAAATCCGTCTAGCAGTTAAAAATCAGAATGTTTGAAAGTCATGTACTAACCAGCCCACCTGGTTTCAAGACAGCAGTCTAAACATTGTTAGATATCTTACTTACAAGGTTAAAATGCTGGGATTATACAAGGGCCATAGCTCAAGAAAAAAAACCCCAAAGTTTGTTCAAAATTTAATTGAGTCAGGTCATCTACTCATCATCCCGAAATCATCCACAAAGTTTCAAGACTTTCGCTTTAATATATTTTTAGATATTTTGCTGACAATGTAAAAATCCCTAAATTATCTAAAACAATCCTGAGAAGATATTCAAAAGCTAATTCATCTACACATCACTACCATAATGGGTACCATGTCAATGTTTTATCTCAACAAGAGCTCCGCAAGCGGTGGCATTATACGCCCGTGGCAATTAGTAAGATGGAGCATATATATACTGACTGTTGTACAAGTTCGGGTTTGTGGAATGTAACCAAGGAACAATATGTGTTCCATATATTCTTACCTGGCACTATTAATAACCCCCAATGGCTCAAACTACCCGTCTCCAGCAAATTTTCATGGTCGGTAATATTTGGTGGACAATAACCTCAAACTAATATAGGCATAACTATGGCAATAAGTGGAGGACTGTAACCTTGAAATAATATGCGTTGCTCCACATCATGGTCTAACTATACGTAAAGTTTCAGCTTCATCAGATGTAAAATGTGGGAGGCATTATCCGGTAACAAAATATGTTTAGAAAAATATGTGAAAGGGAAATAACTCTGGTAATATATGGCGGACTGTAACCTAAACATATTATGCACTGTTCCACATCATTGTCCTACTATATGTAAAGTTTCAGCTTCATCAGATGTAAAATGAACGATGAGTTATCCTTGAACGGAATGGTTAGAAAAATCTGTTATAGGGGTATAACTCTGGTAGTAATTGGCAGACTGTAACCTCGAAATAATATGCACTGTTTCATATCATGGTCTTACTGTATATAAAGTTTCAACATCATCGGATCTAAAATGTAGGAGGAGCTATCCGGAAACAAAATGTTTACAACAATTTTCAAAGGGACATAACTCTATTATTATTTGGTGGACCATAACCTCGAAACAATATGCGCTGCCCCACGGCATGGTCTAACTAGAATTTGTTTTTCTACAAAAACACAGATGTCTTCCCCTTTTTGACCTCTAAGTATGACCTTGACATTGGAGGTATTGGTCTGGGTCTTGTGTGCAACACATCATCTAATGAAGATGAACATTTCTGCAAAGTAACTTTTAAAAAGTTCAACGTGAAATTAGAAAGTTATTGGCCGTACACACACACAAAAAAAAAAACTTTTTTACCTTTGACCTCTAAGTATAGCCTTGACCTTTGAGGTACAACACATCGCCTCATGATGGTTAACATTTCTGCCAATTAATTTCATAATCCATCAAAGAAAGTTATTGACTGTACACAAAAAATGCACCCTTTTTGACCTTTGATCTTTAGGTATGACCTTCACATTGGAGGTATGGACCTTGGTCTTGCACACGACTCATCGTCTAATGAAGGTGAACATTTCTGCAAGGTTACTTTAAAAAGTACGGAACCCGGGAAGTGACATGATTTTTTATTTTTATTATGTTGTACGAACAAGATAATATCTTGAGCGGACAAGATATTATCTTGTTCGGACAACATATTATCTTGTGCGGACAAGATATTATCTTGTGCGGACAAGATATTATCTTGTGCGGACAAGATATGATCTTGTGCGCACAAGATATTATCTTGTTCGCACAACATATTATCTTGTTTGCGCAACATAGATCTTGGGAAGTTGTGCGGACAAGATATTATCTTGTGTGGACAAGATATTATCTTGTGCGGACAAGATAATATCTTGTGCGGACAAGATAATATCTTGTGCGCACAAGATCTATGTTGTGCAGACAAGATATTATCTTGTGCGGTCAAGATAATATCTTGTTCGAACAACTTAATATCTTGTGCGGACAAGATAATATCTTGTCTGCACAAGATAATATGTTGTCCGCACAAGATAATATCTTGTGCGGACAAGATATTATCTTGTCCGCACAAGATATTATCTTGTCCGCACAAGATATTATGTTGTCCGCACAAGATAATATCTTGTCCGTACAAGATAATATCTTGTCCGCACAAGATATTATCTTGTTCGCACAACTTATAAAATAAAAAAAAATAATGTCCCTTCCCGGGTTCCGTAAAAAAGTACATCCAGAAATAAAAAAGTTATTGACTGGACACAAAAAAGACTTTTTTGACAATTTGACCTCTTAGTATGACCTTGACTTTGGAGGTACCGACCTGTGTCTAGCGCGCAGCACAACATCTCATGAAAGTTAACATTTCTGCCAAGTATTTTCACAATCTATTCAGGAATAAGAAAGTTATTGACTGAACACTAAAAAAGGCCCCTTTTTGACCTTTGACCTCTTTGTAATGACATTGACCTTTGAGGTACCAACATGGGTCAAGCAAGAGACACATTGTCTCATTGCGGTTAACATTTCAGCCAAACAATTTCAAAATCCATCTACAAATAAGAAAGTTATTGACCAAACCCGAAAAAAGGCCTTTTTTTAATTTACCCTGCCCTTTTAGGTACCAACCTGAATCATGCGTGCAACACATCTTCTCATGATAGTTAACATTTCTGCCATGTAATTTCAATTTCTATCTAAAAATAAAAAAAGTTATTGACAAAACACGAAAAAGGTCCCTTTTTTGACCTTTGACCTCTAAGTATGACCTTGATATTTGAGGTACCAACCTGGGTCAAGCACACAACACATCATCTCATGGTGGTTAACATTTCTGCCAAGTAATTTCAAAATCCATCTAAAACAAGAAAGTTATTGACAGAACACAAAAAGCCCCTTTTTTATCTTTAACCACTATGTATGACTTTGACTTTTGAGGTACCAAATGCATGACCCACATGCGCGCAACACATCGTCTCGTGATAGTTAACATTTCTGCCAAGTAATTTCAAATTCTATCTAAAAATAAGAAAGTTATTGACAAAACACGAAAAAATGCCCCTTTTTGACCTTTGACCTCTAAGTATGACCTTGACCTTTATGCATGCAACACATCGTCTCATAGTGGTTAACATTTCTGCTAATTAATTTCAAAATCCATCTGAAAATAGTAAGTAATTGACCAAACACGAAAAAAGGCCCCTTTTTGACATATGACCTCTTAGTATGACCTTGACCTTCGAGGTACCGACCGTGTCATGCGCGCCACACATCGTCCCATGGTGGTTAATATTTCTGCCAAGTAATTTCAAAATCCATCCGAAAATAGTAATTGACCGCAAACGATTTGCCCATACATACATACAAACGATTTGCCCATACATACATACATACATACATACATACATACATACATACATACATACATACATACATACATACATACATACATACATACATACATTACATACATACATACATACATACATACATACATATACGAGGTGCAGTCAAAAAGTTCCCGGACTGGTCATCCATCACACTTTTCTGACGTCCGACCATGTTGAAACTAGCCATGCAAATATTTTGATTTCATTGCTGAAACTTCATAATATTTTATTGACATTGCGCCAGTATTTCTTTTTAACAAATCATTTATCATTACTTATTAACACCGCTACGGAGCACTTCAAATTAGTTGACAAGTCCGAGTTTTACCCACTGTTCTTAGCGCAATTTCTTTCATTATTTGGCGCTATTTCGTCGTGAAATTTCATATGACGTCACGACAACGCCATTTCAAAACAACTTAAAAAAAAAACAAACAACGGCATCGCGTAAGAATTAACGGATATATGCACAAATTATTCCCCAATGGACTAAATCTGCGACGCGGTAACGTCGACGTCAATCGATCGAACGGAACAGCGCGCAGTCATTAAATTCTGTGCGAGGGCTGGAATGACACCAACAGACACTTGGAAATTTTTAAATCAGAATGATAGAGTAATAAAGTGTTCGAGGACGATTGTTTTTGATTGGCACAAACGTTTTCGGGATGGTCGTGATGACACTTAGGACGATAATAGAAGCGGTAGACCACAGAATTACGGCAGCATTGACGAAGTGAAGAGCGCCATTTCTTCTGATCGACGGAAATCGATTTACGATATATCAGATATTGTGGGATTGAGCCATGGGACCGTACATAAAATTCTGACAACGGACTTGGGAATGAATAAAGTGTGTGCCAGATGGATTCCTCGCCTTTTGACGATCGAAAATAAGAAAGCCAGGATTGAAGCGTCTGAAAAGTTTCTTCAGCGCTGGAGAAAAGAAGGCGATCGCTTCCTAAACCGTATCATTACGACAGATGAAACGTGGATAAACTTTTATGACCCTGGAACAAAGAGAGAGTCCATTGTGTGGAAACGGCGGTCTTCCCTCCCCCTAAGAAGGCTAGAACCTCCAAATCATCAAAGAAGATCATGTACATTTTCTTAATGGACAGCCAGGGCATGCTCCTTCAGCACGCAGTACCCAGGGACGAAACCGTGAACAAAGGATATTATCAAAAGGCAAGCTACCTGTTACACATTCTTTTGATATCTTATATCTTAAGCCATAAAACTATGCTTGTAAGATATGTTCGAAGCCTATGTATTATCAATCAATCATTTTTAATGACAGATTCTTTCTGTCATTCTTCGTCGTGCTGCATGTTTACAATTTTAACGTCCGAACTTCCGGCTTCCACTACTTTTGAAACATGACTCCGCGCAAATAGTCCGTTGTTTGTTGACTTTTCATGCACGCTGTCTCAAAACTAATTTCTCATGGCATTATTTCCGCATTTTGATTACATGTTTTGTTTCATTTGTAATCAAAATACAAAAAAATGATCTTTCTTAAATTACAAACAAAACAAGAAAAGTTAATTGAATATGCATAAGGAAAGTTCCCATTTTATACAGACGACCGCATAATGGGTCATTG
This sequence comes from Lucinisca nassula, assembly GCA_963580285.1. Taxonomy (NCBI): domain Eukaryota; kingdom Metazoa; phylum Mollusca; class Bivalvia; order Lucinida; family Lucinidae; genus Lucinisca; species Lucinisca nassula. Next base: position 46,064,788 of record OY757017.1, read on the forward strand.
ACGAATCTTGGAGGCGGCGTCTAACCACGGCCTTCACTGCGGGCTTCACTGTTGTCGAAAGTTAGCCCATTTTTTCCTAAATTAATTCCTATATTTCTAGCTGACGCCCCTTAATTTTGAACCGGGATTTCGACAGATAAGTGATAATATTACATTCAGTACAAAATGGGTTATGATTAATTATATTTGTATCAATACGCCATTAAAGTACCTTTGTATATTTTTAGAAAAGAAAAAAAAATATGTATTGAGCTACAACAGGAGCATATAATTTCACTCACGATGCTCCTGGCTACAATCAGTGCACACCTTTTAAGTATCTAGATAAACTTTGAAAAATAAAGAAAATACACCGTATAATAAGCTGTATTTAACTTTTGATTATCGGCCAAGCCGCTTTGTCTGGTCCTGACCCGCACACAACAGTTACAGGCCAGGTTAAGATTTTACCCCTTCAACCCACGAGTTTCTCCAGTTCACTCTTCAGTCACTGAATTGTACGCGTCCATTCTACACATGTAAATCGGGTGTCTAGTCAATAGTCGTCAATAGCATGTCAAACCATGTAGAACCGAATGCGGTGTATCATTATGAGCCATCTCACCAGGTTCTACACTGTTTGCATCTGTAGGTATCTGTACTTGGCTATAAAGGGCTGAAAGGGTACAGACTCATAACACTTACATGACCTAATTAAATGCGGAGTACGTGACGCTAGAAACTTCACCGTACGGTAGCAAGCCAGCAATAATAAACTCCTAACAGTTATCACTGTCCAATTCTGTTGTATAGGTCTAAATAACTGAATATGTAAGCACAATGTTGCGATAAATAATTAGTCACATGCCGCAAAACTTCAAACATCGCACAAAAAGTGTTTTCCTTTATTGTAGCGCACGACATAAGGCAGGTTCTTGACTAAGCCGCGAAACACATCTCAGTCAACAAGTGTAAGCTTTTACAAGAAAGTTGCGGCTATGTGTTGTCATAAAACTGGCAACTATCTCAGCAGGCACATGACGTAATTGTGACGTCACATCAACGTCGGTGCAACGTCATGACGTTGCATCGACGTTGATTTGACGTTGCCCTAGCGACGTGTGCCTGCTGGGTAGTCCTTTGCATGTTGTTTTATTTATAATGTCCAAGTAAAATGAAGATGAAAGTGTATAACAGCCGATTCACCTCAGTTTTGTGAACCAAACTAAAAACCAGCACTCCAGCGCCATTGTCCTTATCACTTAAGAAAGTAAATCTGAATTGCACGGCCCGCAGAAAAGGGACCGACTGAAGTCGGTTGATTTTCTAAGAGTGCCCTAAAATCACCGTGTCATTCTGTCAGTCTGTCAGTCTGTCTGTCCGTCCGTAACCCGTTTGTGAAAATTGGTGATAGTGACTTAACCGCTTGGAATATTTAAACAATTTTTGTCATACTGAAAGATATCAATGAGATCTAACCAATGAATTTGCGAAATATTACATTCCATTTAGTATAGCCTCGCCGAGGCGAAAAATGTGAAAATTTTCGAACTGCTTCTCCTCGGAAACCGTTGGGCCGATTGAAGTCAAATTTCATATGAAGCCTCTATGGGATGGGGGAAACCAAAATTTGCTCATGGGGTCCAGGTCACATGACCAAAATGGCCGCCAAGCCATATATGGTCTGTCTGTCTGTCCGTCCGTAACCCGTTTGTGAAAATTGGTGATAGTGACTTAACCGCTTGGAATATTTAAACAATTTTTGGCATACTGATAGATATCAATGAGCTCCAACCAATGAATTTGCGAAGTATTACATGCCATTTAGTATAGTCTCGCCGAGGCGAAAAATGTGAAAATTTTCGAACCGCTTCTCGTCGGAAACCGTTGGGCCGATTGAAGTCAAATTTCATATGGGGCCTCTATGGGATGGGGGAAACCAAAATTTGCTCATGGGGTCCAGGTCACATGACCAAAATGGCCACCAAGCCATATATGGTAAAAACCCTTCAAAAATAGTTTTCTCCAGAACCACTGGGCAGATTTTCACGAAACTTGATAAATAGCATCTGGGACGTAGGCTTATCATAAATTGCTAAAATGGTGACCCTGGGTTGGCCTTGACCTTCTTTGTGCCTAGGTCAAACTTTGACACATATGATTTTGTATTGGAAAAGTGAGAATGCATTTTATCCTGCAAACCATTCAGAATACAGTACTAAAGTATAAGATATATTTTGCTCCTTACGATAAGGCGCATTTATTGGGGGAGCCGTTTTAGGTCCAGGTCACATGACCAAAATGGCCGCCATACCCATATATGGTTACACTCATAAAGCTAAAAGCATCCGGCGGGTCGTGCACTTCAGCTGAAGCACTGGTTTTTCACAGAATCTGTCATTTCAGTGCCTTTTGGCGCTTTGATTATTTTACCGTTCATTTGAAAGTAAACATTTCCTTTTCATTGCCATTTTAGGTCGTGCAGAGGCATCTCACACATGCCTTGAGAAAAAAACGTCCGGACCTCGAGATTGAGAATCTGATATTCCATCAAGACAACGCCCCAGCACATCGAGCCGCAGAAACTTTACTGACAATAGACTTCCTGTGATATGAAAGACCGCAACATCCGCCCTATAGTCCCGACCTTGCCCCTATGGACTTTTGTGTATTTCCGAGGTTAAAGGCAGACTTACGAGGTCGTAGATTTGATTCGGAAGAGGAAATAAAATTTGCCGTCAGATCAGCGGTACGCACCTATGACACAGAGTGGTACAGGAACATTTATCAAAACTGGGTACATCGCCACAGAAAGTGTATTGAACACCAGGGAGAATACTTTAAAAGAATGACTGACATTTACAAGCGTCAATTCTGACGTCATTTCCAGAGACAACGTCATTGACGTCATAAGTGCTCCGTTCGGCGTGCGTACTGTTATTTGCAATGTAAACGGTGCTGTTTTGGTGAATGATTGTGATAAAACGTTAATACTGTGCTATAGACAAAAGATTTGTTTTTATACTGATCCTTATCCGGAAACGAAAAGTTTACAGAAATTCAAAGGGGCATAACTCTATAAATATTTGGTGGACCGTAACCTCGAAACAATAAGCGCTGCCCCACATCATGGTCTAACTATGTATGAAGTTTCAGCTTGATCGGATGTAAACTGTAGGAGGTGTTATCCGGAAACGAAAAGTTTACGGACAGACGGACGGACGGACGGACGGACGGACGGACGGCCGGCCGGGGGTATAACATTATACGACCGTTTTGTTTTCAAACGGGCGTATAAAAACCTGTTGAGACACAGTTAAACCTGTGTAAACAAAGACAACCTATCTACAGAGACCACTTTACAAATAGACTATATCACACCGTACAACCGGCTGCGGCGATGACAGATGACTGCCTCTTGAGTCCAACTATATTCTCCATGGACAGACACTGGAGGTGGTAGGTAGCAGCAAATACCTGGGCCTGACAGTTTCAGAGGACTTATTATGGACAAAACACATCTCTGAGACAGCCAGCAAAGCAAACCGGTCACTTGGTTTCCTGAGACGGAACTTCAAAGATTGCTCCAAACAGGTCAAGGCAACTACCTATACTACAGTTGTCCGGCCAGTTTTGGAGTATGCATCTCCAGTATGGGACCCGCATAGACAAGCTGACCTAAAGGCCCTAGAACAAGTCCAACGCCGTGCCGCCAGATACGTCAACAATGACTACACTTCGCGTAGCTCTGGTTGTGTCACAGACATGATTAAATGACTTGGCTGAGAAAGCTTGGAAGATCGTCGCTATGTGGCCAGACACAGCCTTCTATACAAGATCAAGAATGGCTTGGTGGACATCAACGCTGCTACGTACCTGAGGCCAAGTGACAGACGCACAAGAAATCAGTCTGCATTCTTCCAGGAGCGTATAAGCAACCAGGCTTTCCTCCACTCATTCTTCCCCAGAACCATTCGGGAATGGAATGTACTGCCAAGCGATGTGACCTCGTCTCCAACAGTTGATGGATTCAGGGCTAGTCTATTTGCCAGACTAAGCCCTGCCTAGACCACCAGCCAACATATATACAGCCCTGATTGTAAATAGTTTTAACCTTTTACCAACGCTTCGGGACGGCTGTTTTATATCCGCCATGCTCATGTCCCGCAGGACCAATTACGTTCCTTTTAGTGTTCCCGGTCCTACTACTGGAAGAAGAAGGAAGAAATATTTTACATTCACTTGCTCACGCTAAAACTACGATTATTCAGCAGCATTTCTGCCAAATTGGACCATATAACTCGGTTAAATAAACAAACGACGCTCCCCTAAAGAGACCGGGTGTCAAGAAAAATGCTGTCTCTAACTACGGATTGTTTTTATACGACTGTCCACAAACACAGATCAGAGATTTCAAAGGCTTACATTGATGACAGATCAGAATTTCGGTAACATCTTCAAGAGAGACGAATTCCGATTGATTTCTAAAGGCTATTATCGCGCCAAACTGCGTTTCTGAGGAATTGGCCATTACAAAAAAGCATGAAAAGTCTTTTAGCTGGTACATAAGAGTGCAATCAATCCGGGTAAATACGGAGAGAGGTATAAATAAGGACAGTTGGATACGAATACCCATATATCGGCCCCAAGTAATGTGACGGCGTTACGAGATCATTCAATTCTCTATTAAACTGTACATTTTGTTCTTCTACTGCGAGCTTTCACACGATTGTATCCCTTTGGAATAACGTAATCTACCCGTCGTGCCTTCTTTACGTTTTTTGTTAAAACTTCCAAAAGCAACAGTGTTTGAAAGAAAACTTTCTCAGTCCGATTTATTATTATTTATTTATTAGGTGTTTGATACTTCTTCATGTAAATAAGAACTAGAGTGAGTGAGTTTTAGTTTACGTCCCACCAACAGCTGAGGTCATACGGAGACGGGACCTCGGTTTAAAGACTCATCCGAAAGTCTGGAGAAGCCCGGGGTCGATCCTGCGATCCCTGGTTTACAAGGCGAGTAGCGTAACCACTGCACCACGGAGGCTTCTAAATAAGAACTAGAGCTGTCAGTGAAAGTGACTAGGGCCCCGGCAGCGACATCAGAGGAGTTTGATTTTTTTCCAAGGACCATAACCTTACAGTATTGTAGTTAATGTTAGGTAACTTGCCATGAAATTGTGTAATGGTATTGTGACCTTATATCTAAAGTTTGAAGTTGATGCGTTCGACGGTTTGTAAGTCATGAATAAAAAAATGAAAGGGTAGTACTATAGAACAACTGTCAATATCTTCAGCAAGTTTCATTTGGATATCTATATTGGCTTTGAAATTAAGATGAAAAGACGAAAAAAGCTTTTGTTTTGTTTTTCAAAGGGCCATAACTCTCACAGTATTGTAGCTAGTGTTACGTAACTTGCCATGAAATTATGGAATTATATTGTGATCTTATATTTAAAGTTTGAAGTTGATGCGTGTGACGGTTTGTAAATTATTTAGAAAAAAAAAAATATGGACGGACAGACGGACGGACAGACGGACAGACAGGGTGATTATAATAGGGCACCCGCAAATAAATTTGCGGGCCTTAATTATCTTAGTTTTATCAGCTAAAACGTAAACTGTCCGTATTTTACCAGCTGTTTTCATATATCTGAAAAAATAACGGAAACATAGGTTCCTGACAATGCTAGCATTCTTCCCTCTCACTTCACCTTTTAATACACTCTTCCCTTTCCCCATTGCCCTATTCAACTTAGCATCTATTTCTATCTCGTTACCGCTGTTTGTACCCTTTCCTCTATTTTCATCCCTTCACCCCCTTCCCCTCTTTCTTCCCTCCGGTATCTCTCTTTAACTCTAGGCCTCCTTCCCCTCTAGGCCTGCTTCCCCTTCCCTCTCTCCCACCCCTCTTCTACCATATTACCCTTTCCCTACCCTTTCTCGCTTCTCCATTCCCCGTTCTCCCTCCATTTCCCGTCTCCCCTCTCCATTGGCCTATTTTCTTTTTTCACTGAACCCCACTTTTATATAGTAGGGGTCACTGATGAGGCCTAATTGACCGATACTAGCTAGTCTGGCCCAGAAACATGTACACTCCGTATTTTTCAGTTCTGTGGTGTATCCTTTCCTTCGAAAGTATTACCCTTTCTAGAACATATTTAACGTCACTACAGCTGGTGTCTGGGAAAATGTGGCGGCCGTAAAAAGTCTCCCTGCCCTACACCATAGTGTAGTTTATAGTTTCTTGTCTCTTGGGGTCATTGATTCCAATGTTGAATTTTGCAAATATTTGAGGGCCACTGATGAGGCCTAATTGGTCGAAACTAGCTAGTCTTGCCCAGAACACATGTGCACCCTATTTTTTGCAGTTCTGTGGTGTATTCTTTACTTTCAAAGGATAACCCTTTCTAGAACATATTTATAGGTATAAACCTTATTTTTCTTATTTCTTCTCTAAGATATAGATTGTGGGTACTCGTTAGAACCGCTTCGATGAGGAGGTTCTACTATGTAAACTTTGGGATCATTGATTCCATTATTGAATTTTGAAAATATTTGAGGGTCACTGATGAGGCCTAATTGGCCTAAAATAGCTAGACTGGCCCAGGAAACATGTACCCTCCATATTTTCCAGTTCTGTGGTGTATTCTTTGCTTCCAAAGGATTACCCTTTCTAGAACATATTTAACGTCATACAGCTGGTGTCTGGGAAAATGTAGCGGCCGTAAAGTCTCCCTGCCCTACATCACAGTGTAGTTTATACTTTATTGTCCTTTGGGATTATTGATTCCATTGTTGAATTTTGCAAATATATACAGACGGTCGAGACCATATTAGACAGATTGTGGAAAACAACCTAGAATCGATTCAACGAAGAAGTTACCGGGACTTCAAGTTCGTACGAATACGAATCGATAAATAATATAAATCAGCTTGTGGTCGACCTTGTTGTCGACAAACTAGTTTTCAGCAGTGCGCGAGAAGTGGTTCACCCTAAGTGAACGTTTAATCTGGCCAGTCGCGTTTTCTGTTTCTTTTTCTTATTTCATTGTTGTTTTTGTTATTTGCTTCTGTAGACATTCACGTCATCCCGTTCCGAGCACAGAACATTGTTTTGCCTTCGGGGCGGACGTCGTGAGTGGGCTACAGAAGCAAATAAATGTGATGTTTTGTGTTAGAATTGTTGCATAAAGATACTGTAAATAATTCATGTCATTCTTGTGCCTTACCCCACAGCTGCCCGTACACCTGTCAGAGGTCACGCTCAGTTGTCTTGTCAGCATGGGGGTTTGCGGGACGCTGGAAACCCACACGTAACAATCCTCTAAGCGGTTTACCAGTACTCATGTGTGGTCGGTTTCAGCTCTGCGTGGAAGCATCATGCAGCCCATCTATTTATTCAAGCCCCGATGGGCGGGGGCGGGTGGACTGAGCTCATGCACATGGGCACTGGCAAACAGAATCTTCATAATCAGACGCCACATAACGCGATGTCTGAACAGATCTACTGTGCTTGCTTAAAGTTAAACGAACAATTTGATTCTCCGTTCAGGACCATGTTCCCAACCTATAGACGGATCCAATGTTTTGACACGTGACCTTTTTTCTTGTCACTGCGCATGCGCAAAACTACTTTTCCTTTTGATAACGATCTTTCGTGGTTGGCAAAAAGCCGCTGGTTCCATATAAACACATTGTAAATAGGTTTAATATTACAGTCATATTTTAGTTGACTGTCAAAGAAAATCGATCGAATTACACTTTAAATGAGCAGATAAATATATTCTAGACTTCATTCCTGCATCTTCCGCATTTTTAGTCATTCGTTTTGCGCATTTTTATTACAAATAATTAAGACCATCCCGCCTCATTACCTGCCTAAGTTTAACAGGTAATTATCATCAAAACATCCTCAAATATTCTAGAAACCAATAATTGCTAGCTAACCCATGTCTATTTTAAAAGTTTAAAGGTAATTTTTGTCGTTTCGATTCCAAACAAAATACAAGTTTACAGAAAATAACATCGCATTTACAATGGCGACAAACGGCCAAAGACGTTTTTGCCCACCACCGGTAAGTTCCGGCAAGTGGTATTATTTAGTGATGACGTAGTGTTTGGGTGTGTCTATACTCAGAGACGATCGACCCACCAGTACTCTCAGTGCTTTGATTTAAGTTATGACCGAGGTTAGGCTTTTTGAAAGTTGATACATGTATCAACGCAATTCTATTTCCGGTACATCGCAGTATAGTATAAACATATTTTATTGCATCACTAAGGTTGGGCAACAAGCTCAAGCAGCTTTAGTTACGGCCCTTTCCCTACTCGTAAATTTGCGGCAGTGTAATGACACATGAAAATGGCAGATACCCAACCTAAATCATAATGCTAGACCTACGAGGACTGTTCAAATATGAATGCAACTAAGCACATAAAAATGATTCCGTGATAGATTTCGATGAAAAATGTATTTTGTCCCCTCAAAGTATTCCCTTTAACAGATATACAAATTTTCAGTCTTCTGATCCAATTATTGAATGCATTTTGGTGGTCTTTTCGAGGTATACTATAAAGGCACTGAAATATTGCAGAACCGAGGTGTTTGCGCTGTACAAATTTTCGACCAGAAAGGTATTTTTTTCAGCCGCGGGAACAAAAAACAAGAGGCCCATGGGCCACTACGCTCACCAGAGGTCATGTGGTTTATACCATATACAGGCAAGGTGCCCATCTTGGTCATGTGACAACAATACCACGAATAATGTTTAATTGCCTCACACACATAGAGGCTTTTCATGTAATTTGGTTTCAATCAGCACAGCTATTTTACTGGAGAAGAAGATAAAAATACTGAATCAGAGCCATCCAATACAATGGTCAGTAATGACCTTGACCTTTGGAATTGATAAACTTCCAGTCAGCTAACTGCAAATATCATTTTTGATGTCACAGCCTACTAGGCAATCAGAAATATCCACTACTTTGCCATTTTTCCATACAAATGTCTAAGTGACCAAATTTGACCTTGACATCAAATAGGTCAAGGTCAACCAAAGGTCATCATTTGAACAAACTTGGTAGGGCCAGAGTCGCTGATGCTGCATACCAAGTTTCAAGATCATCGGCCATTCGGTTCTTGAGAAGAAGATTTTTGAAGGTTTTTACCATATATGGGTAAGGCGGCCCATATTGGTCATGTGACCTAGTCCTCACGAACAAACTTTCGTTCCCTCATTCCATAGAGGCTCCACATGTAATTTGGTTTTAATTGGCCAAGTAGTTTAAGTGAAGAAGAAGATAAAAAAGCTGAATCTGAGGCGTCCTGGACAAAGGTCGGTAAATGACCTTGACCTTTGGAACTGATAAACTTCCATTCAGCTGAAGGTTAATACCATTTCTGAGGCCACTAGCTAATATACAATCAGAAAAACCCACTGTTTTGCCATTTTTCCATACAAATGTCTAAGTGACCAAATTTGACCTTGACGTAAAACAGGTTAAGGTCAACCTAAGGTCATCATTTGAACAAATTTGGTAGGGCCAGCATCCCTGATGTTGTATACCAAGTTTCAAGATCATTGGCCATTCGGTTCTTGAGAAGAAGATTTTTAAAGGTTTTTACCATATATGGGCATGGTGGCCATATTGGTCATGTGACCAAGTCCTCAGGAACAAACTTTCGTTCCCTCATCCCATAGAGGCACCACATGTAGTTTGGTTTCAATTGGCCGAGTAGTTTAAGTGAAGATGATAAAAATACTGAATCTGAGGCGTCCTGGACAAAGGTCGGTAAATGACCTTGACCTTTGGAACTGATAAACTTCCATTCAGCTGAAGGTAAATACCATTTCTGATGCCACTAGCTAATATACAATCAGAAAATCCCACTGTTTTGCCATTTTTCCATACAAATGTCTAAGCGACCAAATTTGACCTTGACGTTAAACAGGTCAAGGTCAACCTAAGGTCATCATTTGAACAAACTTGGTAGGGCTAGAGTCCCTGATGCTGTATACCAAGTTTCAAGATCATCGGCCATTCCGTTCTTGAGAAGAAGATTTTAAAGGTTTTTACCATATATGGGCATGGCGGCCATATTGGTCATGTGACCTAGTCCTCGCGAATCAACTTTCGTTCCCTCATGCCATAGAGGCTCCACATGTAATTTGGTTTCAATTGGCTTAGTAGTTTAAGTGAAGAGGAAGATAAAAATACTGATTCTGAGGCTTCCTCGACAAAGGTTGGTAAATGACCTTGACCTTTGAAACTGATAAACTTCCATTCAGCTGATTGCAAATACCATTTCTGATGCCACTAGCTAACACACAGTCAGAAAAATCCACTGTTTTGCCATTTTTCCATACAAATGTCTAAGTGACCAAATTTGACCTTGACGTAAAACAGGTAGGTCAACCAAAGGTCATCATTTGAACAAACTTGGTAGGGCCTGAGTCCCCGATGCTGCATACCAAGTTTGAAGATCATCGGCTATTCGGTTCTTGAGAAGAAGATTTTTAAATGTTTTTAGCATATATGGGCATGGCGGCCATATTGGTCATGTGACCTAGTCCTCCCGAACAAACTTTCGTTCCCCCTTCCCATAGAGGCTCCACATGTAATTTGGTTTCAATTGGCCAAGTAGTTTCAGAGGAGATGTTGTTTGAAAATGTTGACGACGCAGACGCAGACGACGACGACGACGACGACGACGACGACGGACGACGGACAATGCCTATACTATAAGCTCCCCCGGAGCCTTCGGCTCTGGTGAGCTAAAAAGTCACACGGGGCAAGGTCAGGGGAATACGGGGTTGAGGACGTTCAACAACCTTTCCCTGCTTCAGAGAGTCTTGCACAATGAACGCTTTGTGCGATGACGCATTGTCATGTAGCAATCTGACATTGGCCAAACCAGTTGCGGGTCTTCGTTCTTTGAAATATTTCTTCAATTTTCGAAGAACTTTATTCTTGTAAAACTTCGCATTTACAGATTTGCCTTTCGGCACAGCAACCGGAATAGCAGGGCCCTGATTTGAAAAGAATATGACATACATTACCTTCTTGACGCTCATGGTCCGCTTTGCAATGCATGGTCTTTTGCAATACTTTGTTGCCCATATTTTGTTCTGAATCTTTCGTTTTGGCTCAAAAAAAGTGAACCCATGTCTCGTCACCTATGACGACATAAGCGAAAGACTGTGCATTGTAATTTTGAAATTTTTTAAGCAACTTCTTGGCGCACTGAACGCTCGTCTTTTTCTGCTCAACTGTCAACAGATGGGGAATCCATCTAGCACAGATCTTTCTCATTTTCAAATCCCGTTTCAGAATTGTATGAGCTGCTCCTAATGAGATGCCAACCATACAAGCTATTTGCCTAGTGGTGTATCGTGTTTGCCTAGTGGTGTATCGTGCATCGGTAGCAACTATTTCTTTCACTCTAGCAACCATCTTGGCAGATGTTGCTCTTTTCGGCCGACGATCATGTGGTGCATCTTCTGTTGAGCCTAGCCCACAGCTGATTTTCTTACACCAACGAAAAACTGTCGGAAAAGACTTTCCATTATGCCTCTAAACCGAAAATATTTCATCAAAAATGTCTTTGCACCGTATACCAAGAATACAACGATTCTTAATATAGGACCGTATTTCAATGGCGTACTCTGACCTTCTTCCAACCATGTTTTGTATTAGTATACAAGAGTAGACAGTGTTTATCGAACGATATACATGGCTAAAGTGCACGGATTTTAACAGTTTTTGTATCAATGTATAGGTAAAATGTTTCTCTACGCTGTGATACTTATTTCCAGGTGATTTTCGCATTAGTGCATGAGAAAACGTTCTACTTGCATTCATATTTGAACAGTCCTCGTATAAATTCAAACAGACCCCTTGATATGGTTTATTCATTTTATTATGTAAGAAGTGTGGCTAACCGAGACTTGGTCTATTCAGAGATAGGTAGAGCGGGACAACGGCTGAGCAATTGATGATACACCTTCGACTTTTTTACAATCATAGTCTTGAAACGCACAGTGACTATGAGAGCTAACGACAGACGTGAAAGTAATGCGTAAAATAGAGTAAATAAGTAGTATAAAATAATAATAATATGTCATGCTGACCGTATCGGAGCGACGGGCTAGTTCATGAATCTTCTTGTGTGTTTAATAAATCTTTGCACCGCTGTAAAAATAGTGGTGTTATCTGCGACTGACAGATTTTCGTTCCCAAACAAAACAGAACTGCTATTTATTAACATAGGGAAATAAGGGAGGTAATACAGGGCCTCTAGAGTGTTAACATGGTTTTTCTATGATTTGACCTATTGACCTACTCTTTGACCCGACATGACCCGTATTCGAATTTGACCGAGATACTGTCAGGATGATCATTCTGAGCAAGTTTGAGGATGATTGAACCAAAACAGTGGCCTCTAGAGTGTTAAGAAGATTTTTCAATGATTTTCCTACTGACCTACTTTTTGACCCGACATGGCCAATATTCGAACTAGACCTCGATAATGTCGAGATGATCATACTGAGCAAGTTTGATGGTGATTGGACAAAAAATTGTGGCCTCCAGAATGTTAACAAGGTTTTTCTATGATTTGACCTTTTGACCTACTTTTTGACCGGACGTAACCCATATTCGACCCTGCCCTAGATATTATCATGATGATCATTCTGACCAAGTTTGATGATGATTGGACCAAAACTGTGGCCTCTAGAATGTTAACAAGAAAAGTTTACGCACGATAGACAACGCACGACGAACGACGACGCCGGACATCTAACGGTCGCAAAAGCTCACCATGACATTCGGTCAGGTGAGCTAAAAATATCACAATTTTTCACCTTAAAATTTTCTTTTTTTTCGGCGGTAAGTTTTCAATGTATTCTTATGCCCCCGTAGGAGGGCATATAGTTTTTTATAGACGTGTTTTCGTTATGTCCAACCGTTCGAATGATTGTTTAAACCCTTTGACTTTAGCTGTTGGTGGAACACACACACACACACACACACACACACACACACACACACACACACACACATATGCTCGTTTTCAAATATAGACTGTGTTTTGCTGACAGATGCTAGAAAAATTGATCTGATTATTATGTGCCGAAAGTAGTGAATGTCTTAACTGAAATAATTGTTCACTTAAATGCACTCTTAGAAAACAATCACCTTCAAGTTGATACTTTTTTTCTAGCTGTTTGTGTTTGAAAGGACAAGAATTAAAATAATGATGATTATATTGATAATTATAAAACGCATTATAAAACTTCTAAACCTTGCTACATATGTAATATTTTCCTAATTTATGCGTTTTTGTTCATGCAATCATTATTAATTATCATCTTATTATCATCATTATTTTTATCGTTATCAGTAGTAGAAGTCGGAGTAAATTATCATAATTGTTATACTTATTAACATAACCATCGGCATGTTGGCAGTCTTTTCGAGGTATACTATGAAGGCACTGGAATATTGCAGAACCGAGGTGTTTGCGCTGTACAAATATTTGACCAGAAAGGTTTTTTTTAAGCGGCGGGAACAAAAAAAGTCACACGGGGCAAGGTCAGGGGAATACGGGGGGTGAGGGAGTTCAACAACCTTTTCCTGCTTCAGATAGCCTTGCACAATGAACGCCTTGTGCGATGACGCATTGTCATGTAGCAATCTGACATTGGCCAAACCAGTTGCGGGTCTTCGTTCTTTGAAATATTTCTTCAATTTTCGAAGAACTTTATTCTTGTAAAACTTCGCATTTACAGATTTGCCTTTAGGCACAGCAACCTGAATAGCAGGGTCCTGATTTGAAAAGAATATGGCATACATTACCTTCTTGACGCTCATGGTCCGCTTTGCAATGCATGGTCTTTTACAATACTTTGTTGCCCATTTTTTGTTCTGAATCTTTCGTTTTGGCTCAAAAAAGTGAACCCATGTTTCGTCACCTGTGACGACATTAGCGAAAGACCGTGCATTGTTATTTGGAAACTTTTTAAGCAACTGCTTGGCGCACTGAACGCGTGTCTTTTTCTGCTCATTTGTCAACAGATGGGGAACCCATCTAGCACAGATCTTTCTCATTTTCGAATCCCGTTTCAGAATTGTATGAGCTGCTCCTAATGAGATACCAACCATACTAGCTATTTGCCTAGTGGTGTATCGTGCACCGGTAGCAACTATTTCTTTCACTCTAGCAACCATCTTGGCAGATGTTGCTCTTTTCGGCCAACGATCGTGTGGTGCATCTTCTGTTGAACCTAGCCCACAGCTGAATTTCTTACACCAACGAATTACTGTCGGAAAAAAACATTTCATTATGCCCATAAACCGAACACATTTCATCAAAAATGTCTTTGCACCGTATACCAAGAATACGATTCTTAATATAGGACCGTATTTCAACAGCGTACTCTGACCTTCTTCCAACCAAGTTTTGTATTAGTATACAAGAGTAGACAGTGTTTATCGAACGATATACATGGCTAAAGTGGACAGATTTTAACAGGTTTGGTATCAATGTATAGGTAAAATGTTTTTCTACGCTGTGGTATTATTTCCAGGTGATTTTCGCATTAGTGCATGAGAAAACGCACCGCTTTGCCTGGGCAGGCTTAGATCCTCTAAGCGGTTTACCAGTACTCGTGTGCGGGTCGGTTTCAGCTCTGCGTTTGTTTGATTTGAGGTTTAACGTCCCCGTCAACACTGTAAAGGTCATTTTGAAGACGTTGCCTCCAACTTTGTGGGACTTTTACCCGACATTGAGATGAAATGACTTCTCAAGCCCTGCCGCCCAATGAAACCAATAGTGTTTATAAGCATTGATGTTAAAAAAATAATTGCCCAACCAGATATTCGCACAAACTTCAGATGTTTACTTTCAATATCAAATTCCTAACTAATCGTTGTTCGAGTAAAGCATAGTCCCTCAGCCTAAGTCGTGTGACAACGAGATAAGAAAAAGTACGAACTGAAGAAAATTATACAAATAACGCCTCGGCTGTTTACTTATTACACAATTTGTGTGTTGACAAGAAAAATAAATGATAAAAGAGCAGTCTCTATGTTACGCTATTGCAGAATTATTAGGGAGCTAGCATGAAATAATTTCCACCGAAGTTGTCGCTGTATAGTCATCCATAATACGTCTTTCTTGACGATGCAACCGAAATTGCACGACCTGCAGAAAAAGCAACCGACTGAAGTCGGTTGATTTCTAAGAGTGCCCTAAAATCACCGTGTCATTCTGTCAGTCGTTGCGTCCGTAACCCGTCTGTCGTCTGTCCGTCCGTAACCCGTTTGTGAAAATTGGTGATAGTGACTTAACCGCTTGGAATATTTAAACAATTTTTGGCATACTGATAGATATCAATGAGATCTAACCAATGAACTTGCGAAATATTACATTCCATATAGTATAGCCTCGCCGAGGCGAAGATTGTGAAAATTTTCGAACTGCTTCTCCTCGGAAACCGTTGGGCAAATTGAAGTCAAATTTTTGTGGAGCCTCTATGGGATGGGGGAAAATTTGCTCATGGGGTCCAGGTCACATAACCAAAATGGCCACCAAGCCATATATGGTCTGTCTGTCCGTCCGTAACCCATTTGTGACAATTGGTGATTGTGACTTAACCGCTTGGAATATTTAAACAAATTTTGGCATACAGATAGATATCAATGAGATCTAACCAATGAACTTGCGAAATATTACATTCCATTTAGTATAGCCTCGCCGAGGCGAAAAATGTGAAAATTTTCGAACTGCCTCTCCTCGGAAACCGTTGGGCGGATTGAAGTCAAATTTCATATAGAGCCTCTATGGGATAGGCCAACCAAAATTTGCTCATGGGGTCCAGGTCACATGACCAAAAATGGCCGCCAAGCCATATATGGTAAAAACTCTTCAAAAATAGTCTTCTCCAGAACCACTGGGCAGATTTCCACGAAACTTGATAAATAGCATCTGGGACGTAGGCCCATCATAAATTGCTAAAATGGTGACCCTGGGTTGACCTTGACCTTCTTTGGGTCCGTACGTAACCCGTTTGTGAAAATTGGTGATAGTGACTTAACCGCTCGGCATATTTAAACAATTTTGGCATACTGATAGATATCAATGAGATCTTACCAATGATCTTGCGAAATATTACATTCCATTTAGTATAGCCTCGCCGAGGCGAAAAATGTGAAAATTTTCGAACTGCTTCTCCTCGGAAACCGTTGGGCAGATTGAAATCAAATTTCTTATGAAGCCTCTATGGGATGGGGGAAACAAAAATTTGCTCATGAGGTCCAGGTCACATGACCAAAATGGCCGCCAAGCCATATATGGTCTGTCTGTCTGTCCGTCCGTAACCCGTTTGTGAAAATTGGTGATAATGACTTAACCGCTTGGAATATTTAAACAATTTTTGGCATACTGATAGATATCAATGAGATCTTACCAATGAACTTGCGAAATATTACATTCCATTTAGTATAGCCTCGCCGAGGCGAAAAAGGTAAAATTTTTGGAACTGCTTCTCCTCGGAAACCGTTGGGCCGATTGAACTCAAATTTCATATGGAGCCTCTGTTGGAAGGGGGAAACCAAAATTTGCTCATGGGGTCCTTGACCTTTGGAACTGACAAACTTCCATTCAGCTGATTGTAAATACCATTTCTGATGCCACTAGCTGATATACAATCAGAAAAATCCACTGTTTTGCCATTTTTCTATACAAATGTCTAAGTGACCAAATTTGACCTTGACATAAAACAGGTCAAGGTCAAACAAAGGTCATCATTTGAACAAAATTGGTAGGGCCGGAGTCCCTGATGCTGCATTGACCTTTGAAACTGATAAACTTCCATTCAGATGATTGTAAATACCATTTCTGATGCCACTAGCTAATATACAATCATAAAAATATTCTGTTTTGCCATATTTTCATACAAATGTCTAAGTGACCAAATTTGACCTCGACGTAAAACAGGTCAGGGTCAACCAAAGGTCATTATATGAACAAACTTGGTAGGACCAGAGTCCCTGATGCTGCATACCAAGTTTCAAGATCAGCGGCCATTCGGTTCTTGAGAAGAAGATTTTAAAGGTTTTTACCATATATGGACATGGCGGCCCTATTGGTCATGTGACCCAGTCCTCACGAACAAACTTTCGTTCCCCCATTCCACAGAGGCCCCACATGTAAATTGGTTTCAATTGGCCGAGTAGTTTAAGTGAAGAAGAAGATAAAAATACTGAACCTGAGCCGTCCTGGACAAAGGTCGGTAAATGACCTTGACCTTTGGAACTGATAAAATTCCATTCAGCTGATTGTAAATACAATTTTTGATCCCACTAGCTAATATACAATCAGAAGAATCCACTGTTTTGCCATTTTTCCATACAAATGTCTAAGTGACCAAATTTGACCTTGACGTAAAACAGGTCAATGTCAACCAAAGGTCATCATTTGAATAAACTCGGTAGGGCCAGAGTCCCTGATGCTGCATACCAAGGTTCAAGATCATCAGCCATTCGGTTCTTGAGAAGAAGATTTTTAAAGGTTTTTACCATATATAAGCATGGCAGCCATAATGGTCATGTGACCCAGTCCTCACGAACAAACTTTCGTTCCCTCATCCATAGAGGCTTCAATTGTAATTTGGTTTCAATTGGCCGAGTAGTTTAAGTGAATAAGAAGATAAAACTACTGACTCTGAGGCGTCCTGAAAAAAGGTCGGTAAATGACCTTGACCTTTGGAACTGACAAACTTCCATTCAGCTGATTGTAAATACCATTTCTGATGCCACTAGCTAATATACAATCAGAAAAATCCACTGTTTTGCCATTTTTCTATACAAATGTCTAAGTGACCAAATTTGACCTTGACATAAAACAGGTCAAGGTCAGCCAAAGGTCATCATTTGAACAAAATTGGTAGGGCCAGAGTCCCTGATGCTGCATACGTTTCAAGATCATCGGCCATTCGGTTCTTGAGAAGAAGATTTTTAAAGGTTTTTACCATATATGGGCATGGCGGCCATATTGGTCATGTGACCCAGTCCTCACGAACCAACTTTCGTTCCCTCATTCCACAGAGGCTCCACATGTAACTTGGTTTCAACTGGCCAAGTAGTTTAAGTGAAGAAGAAGATAAAACTATTGAATCTGAGGCGTCCTGGACAAAGGTCGGTAAATGACCTTGACCTCTGAAACTGATAAACTTCCATTCAGCTGATTGCAAATACCATTTCTGATGCCACAAGCTAACATACAATCCGAAAAATCCACTGTTTTGCCGTTTTTCCATACAAATGTCTAAGAGGCCAAATTTGACCTCGACGTTAAACAGGTAAAGGTCAACCAAAGATCATCATTTGAAAAACTTGGTAGGGCCCGAGTCCCCGATGCTGCATACCAAGTTTCAAGATCATCGGTTATTCGGTTCTTGAGAAGAAGTTTTTTAAAGAATTTTTTCCATATAGGGGCATGGCAGCCATACTGGTCACGTGACTCAGTCCTCACGAACAAACTTTCGTTCCCCCTTCCCATAGAGGCTCCACATGTAATTTGGTTTCAATTTGCCAAGTAGTTTCAGAGGAGATGTTGTTTGAAAATGTTGACGACGCAGACGACGACGACGGACGACGGACCAATGCCTATACTATAAGCTCCCTCGGAGCCTTCGGTTCTGGTGAGCTAAAACAATCTGTAGTTGGAGACAGCATTTTTCTTGACACCTGGTCTCTTTAGGGGAGCGTAGTTTGTTTATTTAACCAAGTTATACGGTCCAATCTGGAAGAAATGCTGCTGAATAATCGTAGCTTTAGCGTGAGAAAGTGAATGTAAAAAATCTTGTTCCATAGACGTACACTTGACGCCGAAAACAAAATTCCATACGATTTTCTTTGAAAATATTTTTTCAAAGAATTGGAAAAGCCTTATTTGCCTTTGAAATATAGTCAGAATTTTGCTGCGGTATCTCCAGGCATTTAGTTTCTTCTCCAATAGCAGCAAAAGTCAACAGATTGCCTTCTCGATTTATACAAACTACCCTTTCTTCGAAACTTCTTCGAGACAGTATTCTGTCTTCGCCACAGCCGGCTGTACGGAGTGAAAATGTAGCTTAACCCCACTGTATACTAGTGGACTCTTCCATTGCTATATAATGGACAAGTCCATTTGTCATACAACGGGTGTCAGGCCTATTTTTATTGGTTTGTTTGTTTTACAGAAAATTATGTTAGCAAATAGTGCAGGCCCTGATCAAACGCCGCGTTCTGTGGCGTCTGATCTAGGCACACACTGTTTGCCAAGGTACCCCTTTAGAGGTTCCCCGCATGCAATTGGTTAAAGAAAAGTTTAGTGTTTTCGAACATTTATAATAGAAAAGGTTCATTTAAATATTAAAACTGATTGATTTCATAACCGAGGGGCTGGCAGTAAACAGAGATAGATAATTTTGGTAGGGATCTTTTACTTGCGCAGGGGATGGTTCTCGCTGCACAAGGGGCCTCCAGTTAACGTCCCGATCCGAAGGACGGTGCACTTTGTGGCATTCATCCTACTCCCATTCAAGAGAGTTCTGCGTTCCAGATGTTCAAATTTTACATTTATATGCTGATATTTATGTTTTTGTTATTCTTTGGAACATGCACAATTATAAAAAAAAAAAAAAAAAAAAAAAAAAAAAAAAAAATCTATAAATGAGTGCATGCGTACGTCTAACTTGGTGACTAGCATTCATCCCTGCAATTGATGCCAGTGTAGCAGTTCGGACACCACGGTGTAATTACCGCTGCCCGGAATTGAACCGGGGGCCTCTATCATGATAGGCAAGTGCACTAACCACTGAGCTACCATGTTCCATAGGCAAACACAGTTAATTCCTTTTTTTTCAATCCATTCTGCGGATCGTTTATCTTGTCAAAAATTCATTGTTTCTTTCACGGTTTGTATAGGAAGCATGTCTGCTCTGATGGTATTGATTACTCCAAATTCAGGGTACCAGGTGATGGAAACTGCTTTCTCAGTTCCTTTTAAGTGTAGCTGTCAATGGGAATTTCTCCAAAAGCATCATTACCGAAAAATCATATGTACACATATTGTAGAAAATTGTGGCCCCGCCTTGAAGAAATAGATGGGCTGCATGATGATTACACGCAGTGCTGAAACCGACCGCACATGGGCACTGGTAAACCACTTAAAGGATCTCAGCCTGCCTAGGCAAAGCGGTGCGAGTAGGACCATCCATGCTTATAAACCCTATTGGTTTCACTGGGTGGCAGGGACTGAGATGTCATTTCATCTCCATGTCGGGTAAAAGTCCTATAAAATTGGAAGCAATATCTCCAAAATAACCTATACAGTGTTGCTTTAGTTTAAATAGAGGTTATATCAGTTTTCGTTTTGAAATACAGGATTTCTTTCCGGGGGGGGGGGGGGTACAAATCTGATTAACAAACGAGTGCGTAGTTGAATCTATATATTAAATTTTATCTTTCGGTTAATTTTTATGGGTTTAATGACAGTTTTTTTTTCTTTTTAACAGAAAACTTAAGAGTATCAGCCCACTTGGAGCCCAGCCATTTACCTATCAATCACACAGATGAAAACACTCAGAAATCAATTTCCAATTTCGTGATCAGCCGCCATTTTGTCTGGTATTTGTGAACGCGGGAAGGATAATTGTTCACGTAATTCAGAGTTGATAATATTGTTTTGGAGTGGAATCTAGAATTAATGTTTTCATTTGACGAATAGTATTAATATATCCCTGATGAACTGAATTGATACCAAGGTAAGAAAGTAGAACGATTTGGTAATAATTTACCTTATGCTGTGCAGCAGATCAGCTGATTTGTCTATTAATAGATGATGGTCTAGTCATGAACGAAAACTGTGGCAAATGAGTGTAATTGATGGCAAATTCGATTGATAGCCTTTCGTACAGCAGACTCATTATATGGATGAAGAAGAGAGCTGTTAGAGCCTGACTTGGGACCAACGGCGAAAGGTCAGGACACATCCATGAAAGACACTGGTTGCATGTCATTTGTAAACATAGTCATTTAAAGAAGTGTTTCTTTGACATGCTTCTTGTGTACCCTTAAGGCTGCTAATTTGGTTTGGATCTGTTCATGGACAACCAGATTGAGACGGATGTTCGTACGACCCTGCAGAGCCCAGCTCATGACTGGCAGATGTAGATGACTTGGTTAACAGACAAATTTACTGTCCATGGGATCTGAACTCATTCATGATGCCAGAAAGTAGTGGAGCGCTTTGGTGCAGTGGTAGCGCATCGGATTTGTGATCGAGAGGTTGCGGGTTCAAGCCTCTGCCCTTGAGCAAGGCACTTCATCCACATTGCTTAAAAAAGCTACTGATAACCACCCAGGAAATCCTGCTCGTAATGCTCAGATGTAAGCGAGTAGCAGTAATAGGAGAAAAGAGAAAAAAGTATTTGCGATTCAGATAAAGAGAAAAGATGGGAAAATGGTGATAATATTTTTGATTATTTGAAAAAGATGTTATGGATACCCGTGAAATGCTATGTTGTGACTGTTCCAACAAGTACCCACAACTTCCCTTTTTAGCTCTACTGTCACATAGTGACAAGGTGAGCTTTTGTGATCACTTTTTGTCCGTTGTCCATGCGTGCATCCGTAAACAATTCTTCAAACGACATCTACTCCTAAACCACTGATCAGATTTTGACCAAACTTCAGAGGAATGATTCTTATCTGGACCCCTTTCAAAGTTGTTCAAATGGTTCAGGTCCGTTGCACATCTAGGTCACAGGAGCCAAAAATAGATTTTTTTTCACTGAAAACTTGAAAAATCTTCTATGAAACCACAAGGCCCAGGCTTTTGATATTTGGTATGAAGCTTCATCTAGCTGAACTATACCAAGATTGTTCAAATTATAGCCTCCGCCTCAGGGGCCTTTGGTTTTACATAGGCTTTTATAGGGAAAATCTTTAAATATCTTCTTCTCTGAAACTGCAAGATATTTGGTGTGAAGCTTCAACTAGTGGACCGCCATCAAGATTGTTCAATTTATAGCACTAGGGCCAAAAATGCCCCCACCCCCGCCCCGGGGCCCTTTGGTTGTGTCATTCGCTTATATCGGGAAATATTTAAAAAATCTTCTTCTCTGAAACCACAAGGCCCACGTCTTCGATATTTGGCATATAACTTCATCTAGTAGATTTCTACCAAGACTGTTCAAATTATAGCCCTGGTGCCAAAGATGCCCCCGCCCCACGGCCCTTTGGTTTTACGTAGATTTATAGGGAAAATCTATAAAAATCTTCTTCTCTGAAACCGCAAGGCCCAGTTCTTTGATATTTGGTGTGAAGCTTCATTTAGTGAACTTCTATCAAGATTGTTCAAATTATAGGCCTAGTGCGATTAGCCCTGGGGGCCTTTGGTTTTATAAAGGCTTATACAGGGAAAATCTTTAAAAATCTTCTTCTCTGAAAACGCATGGTCCAGGTCTTTGATATTTGGTATGAAGCTTCATCTAATTGACGGCTACCAAAACTGTTCAAATTATACCCCTGGGGCCAAAAATGCCCCCGCCCCAGGGGCCTTTGACTTTGCACAGGCTTATATAGGGAAAATATTTAAAAAACTTCTTCTCTGAAACCGCATGACCCAGGTCTTTGGTATTTAGCGTGAAGCTTCAGCTAGTGAACCTCTATCAACATAATTCAAATTATAGCCGTAGGGCCAAAAATGCCCCCACCCGGGGGCCCTTTGGTTTTATAGGCTTATACAGAGAAAATATTTAAAAAATCTACATCTCTGAAAACCATAAGGCCGGGATCTTTGATATTTCGTATGAAACTTCATCTACTGAACCTCTACCAATATTGTTCAAATTATAGCCAAAAAATGCCCCCGCCCTGGGGCCCTTTGGTTTTACATAGACTTATATAGGGAAAATCTTTAAAAATCTTCTTCTCATTAACATTGGCTTATACAAGGAAAATGTTTAAAAATCTTCTTCTCCGAATCCGAGATTGTTCAAATCATAGCCCTTGGGCCAAAAATGCCTCCGCCCCGGGCCTGTTGGTTTTTACATTGACTTATATATAGGGAAATTTATGAAAATCTTCTACTCTGAAACCGCAAGGCCCAGGTCTTTGATATTTGGTGGACCTCTATCAAAATAAAGTGGACCTCTATCAAAATTGTTCAAATTATAGCCCTAGAAAATAGAAGTCAATGCGATGAAAACATTTCAAATCTTCTTGTCTAAACGGAGAAGGCCAAGGTCTTTGATAATTGACATGAAGCTTCGTCTTGATGATTTCTACCAAGATTGTTCAAATTCTCAGTGGGAATTATTTCTCAGTGAGAAATATCATTTTTCTTTTTAATAGAAAATCCTGTACTTACATAATTTCTATGACAGGCAATACATATATACATACAATAATGATTCATAGGAACGAAAGCTTACAGTGTTGATGGGGACATTAACCCATTGTATGCTAGTAGACTCTTCCACTGCCATATATTGGACAAGTCAATTTGTGATATAAGGGGGTCAGGTCTATTGTTTTCGTTTCTATTAGCTCACCTATCATGTAATGACGAGTTGAGCTTTTGGTATCACTTTTCGTTCGTCGTGCATCCTTCCGGGCGAAAATTTTCTCAAACGACATCTGGTAAACCACTGGTCGCATTTTGACCAAACTTCATAGGAATGAGTCTTACGCGGTTCCCTTTCAGAGTTGTTCAAATGGTTCCAATCCGCACACCAAGGTCACGGGAGCCAACAACAGACTTTTTAAATAGAAACTTTAAAAATATTCTCCTCTGAAACCAGGCCTTCAATATTTGGTGCGTAGCTTCATCTAGTGGACCGCTGCCAAAATTTTTCAAATTCTAGTCCTGGGACCAAAAATGCCCCCGCCCCGGAGCCCTTTCGTTTGTTTTACATAGACTTACGTAGGGAAAATGCTTTAAAAATCTTCTTGTCCGAAACCAGAAGGCTCAGGTGTTTGATATTTGGTATATAGCTTCGTCTTGTGGACCTCTATAAAGATTGTTCAAATTATAGCTCTGGGGCCAAAACTGCCCTCAACCTGGGGCCCCTGGGTTTTACATTGACTTATATAGGAACAATCTAAAAAAAAAAGAAAATCTTCTCCTCAGAAAGCGCAAGGCCCAGGTCTTTAAAATTTGTTGTTTATATTCATCTAAATGCCCCCGCCACATTGAACTTCATCTGCTAATCAGCCTCCCACTAGCAAGTTGATCCAGGTCATCTTGTAAAATAAGACAGTCAGACGGAGAATATATACAGGACACATCATCAGCAAACAAACTGACTGATTACCTGATATTATCAGTCAGATCATTGATGAAAACTAAGAAGTCCGGTCCAAGGACTGAACCTTGTGGGGGGGGGGGGGGGGGGTCCAGATAAAACAGGGACTGGATCATATGCTTGGCCATCAAGTACAACTTCTTGTGAGCCCCCAGAGCCATGAGCTTATCCACCTATGTGTGGATCTGCTTATCCCACAGTAGTCAAGTTTATATAATAGCCCTCTTTGAGGTACCTTCAATTTTGTCAAAGGCCTTGGCGAAGTCTGATGATCAATTCAGTCTGTTTATGGCCACGATTTATGGCCCCATCCAGATTGCCCACAATGGCATGGTAAGATTGATTTAGTTGCATTTCGCGAGACCTTTGACTTCGGAAACCATGTTCACTGGCGAAGGATTGTCTGTGGACCAAGGTTTACAAAAAAAAAGCGGGAAATACTCATATTTCCCTGGACGGCGGGAAATACAGGGAATTCCCGGGAAATACTGGGAAATATATATATTTACATAAGGACCACCAATTGAGACTGCTTAATATACCCCAACTACCTAACTATTTGAAAGCAAAATTATTTCAAGTTCATGAAGGGCTCGAAAATTCCACTTGCCTGCTTGCAATGACCAAAACATTGAAGGGCAAGTAAAAAGTTTGTTTAGTCCATAGGGGCTTGAATCATGAAAAAAAAAAATGAAAAAAAAAAAAAAAAAAAAAAAATTTTTTTTTTTTTTTTGGTACTATATTAGAGACAAGGGGGGAAACTTCGACTCCATTTTTGAGGGGGTTACCTCATTTTACCCAGTGTATCTTTTTCGCAAATGCAGTTTTTCACCTGCTTATTACGAATTATACAAGTTAAATATGTCCACTTTGCAACAATAATCCGCCTCTGTCTGTCACTTGCAGGAAACATGTTTTTCTCGCATGGATTACCTCAGCAAAGCAAAATTCAGCATAAACGTGTGACAAAAATTTTCAGGTTTTCATCAATCACAAGCGAACTAGTGTTACGGAGGAAACTTTTTTCGCTTTCAACTGATGTCTTTCATTAAAATGAACCTCTCTTGACCAATTTGAATCCAAAATGATGTATTTGCAGCTCTAAATTTAGATTTTACTCCTTTTACATCGCTTTATGTAACAGATCAAGAAAACAATCGTCGCGAAGCTTGGTTTTTCTGCTGATTCCGGGCTACTCTATCGATGAACTAACGACCGGAACGACCGGTGCTGTTTAATTTTTATACCGTTCGAAGTAGTGACAAATGAGCATTATCGCTATTTTTCTTCCATTTTCAACTAAACCCCAAGAGGGGACATAGACGTTGTATACTGCATATACTCCAGTTTTGAAGGCTGAAAGAGTACACAGTCACCATGTAATTACGGTAGGGTTCTTTAACCTGCACAGGGGATGGTTCTCCCTGCACAGGGGTCTCCAGTTAACGTCCAGATTCGAAGGACGATGCACTTTATGATATTCATACCTGCAAAATTTATTATGCCAATGGAATGTGTTCTGACACCGAAATCTTGTCACCGCTGCTGGGGATCGAACCTGGGACCTTTAGCATATGAGGCACTGAGCTAGGTGGGTGGTTAAATTTAGGAAGGCAGGGATTAGCCGTAGTTATCTCCTTACCGGATTCAGAAAAAGTGAAATGTATTTTTTGTTGAAATCGTGTACGTTTTGTGTTATTTTCAAAACAGTTTCACTCGTGCTTGTATAGACAGAAACAAAACAAGAGGACCCTGTATCGCTCACCTGAGCTTACAGATTCAAAGTTTCAGGAAGTGCCAACCTTTACTGAAGGATTAAAAAAAGGACATGGTGATGACAGGGTAAGCATTTTCTGCAAATCAAGTAGAATGTAACTCTATGATAAATGGGCTGACCTCACCAGTTTTCAAACGCACCCAAGCTTTTATTCCTGACTTGCTAAGAAGATCCGATATGAACTGATGGGGCTATGGTGATGACAAGTTCAAAAATAAGCAATTAACTGCTGCAATCAAGGGGATGTTACTCTGTGACAAATAGGCAAACCTCACGAGTTTTCAAACTCCTCCGAGCTTTTCTGTCTGATTTATTTGTTTGTAAGTTTCATAAAGATCCGATCAAAACTGAAGGTGCAGCAGTGCTAACAAGGTCGAAAATATGCATTTTTAAGCAATCAATGGCACGTAACTCTATGATAAATGTGCCGACTTGGCCAGTATTCAAACTCATCCAAGGTTTTATTCCCAGCCACCTTACATATAAGTTTCAGAAAGATCCGATCAAAACTGAAGGGGCTACGGTGATGACAAGGTCAAAATTTGGCATTTTTATCAATCAAAGGGATGTTACTCTAAAATAAATGGGCCAACTTGGCCAGTTTTCGAACTAATCCGAGGTTTCATCCCCAGCCACCTTACATATAAGTTTCAGAAAAATCCGATCAAAACTGAAGGGGCTACGGTGATGACAAGGTCAAAAATCAACATTTTTCAGCCATCAAAGGGACATAACTCTACGATAGATAGGCTGACTTGGTCTGTTTTCGAACTCATCCAAGATTTTATCCCCAGCCACCATACATATAAGTTTCAGAAAGATCCGATCAAAACTGAAGGGGTATGGTGATGACAAGGACGTAAATCTATGATAAATGGGCCAACTTGACCGGTATTCGAACTCATCCTAGGTTTTATCCCCAGTCACCTTACATATAAGTTTCAGAAAGATCTGATCAAAACTGAAGGGGCTACGGAGATGACAAGGTCAAAAATCGACATTTTCAGCCATCAAAGGGACATAACTATATAGTAAATAGGCCACCTTGGCCGGTATTCGAACTCATCCGAGGTTTTATATCAAGCCACCTTACATATAAGTTTCAGAAAGATCCGATCAAAAGTGAAAGGGCTACGGTGATGACAAGGTCAAAAATCGGCATTTTCAGCAATCAAAGGGACGTTACTCTGTGATAAATGGACCAACTTGGCTGGTTTTCGAACTCATCCGAGATTTTATCCCCAGCAACTTTACATATAAGTTTCAGAAAGATCCGATCAAAACTGAAGTGGCTACGGTGATGACAAGCATTTTCCCATTGTAAGTCTATTAGAACTTGTGATTGCCATAGCAACCAAAGTTTTCATGCGATTTAAAAAAAAAGCTAATTTCATCAATGCCCCACCTGAGGCATGCTACAGATGAGAAATGATTGAGATCAGCATGCAGGCTACAGAGATATAGCTGCTCAAAAGTGTGGACGGACGGACGACGGAGGACCCACTATACTATAAGCTCCCCTGGAGCCTTCGGCCCAGGTGAGCTAAAAAAAAACAGCTAGCTTGTTAAAATGCTACCAATACGTAAATGTTCAAAATGATGCAGCATGGAAACAATTTGTTCCCTATTGCAACATATTCCTTTTTATGTTTTGAAATTTTGATCCTGGGTCGCTAATGGCCAGTAAATGACAATAAGCACTTTTGAGGTTGGGCCCATTGGGTGATTTAAGGGGACAGAACCCCTACAGTGCAGCACACACATGCTTTCTCATCCGCGAGTTTCTGAAGTGGACGCTTCTATTTATGAATTCGGCCAAATCCATTGATGTAGGGACTTGGGTAAGAAAAAACACTGCTCAATTCTTCTGCTCAGTAAGTTTGTATTAATCTGAATAGGCACCACAACACGGCAAACAAAAAAGGTCAGAATAAGCTATAGCATATCTACCTTGATTTACGCTGACTCTTAGTCATTAGGTCTCTCACCGCCGTGGGTTCGAGCCTCGCTCTGGTCACGTGTGAGACGCCAAGTTCTGCAACGGAAGGTCAGGTGGTTTTTCTCCGGGTACTCCGGTTTTCGCCCACCTCTGATTAACGATCGGCTCGATATGAGTGAAATAATCTTGAAAGGGCCGTAAAACCCAAACCAAAAAAAAAAAAAAAAATCTACCTTGATTTTTTTTGGGGGGGGGGGGGTGTGAGGGGGGGGGGGGGGGGGTGGAACGGGGATCATTTTACGGTCCTTTCGAGTTTATTTCACTCATATCGAGCCGATTGTTAATCACATGTGGTCGAAGACCGTAGTATCCGGTAAAAAAACAAACAAAAAAACACCAGGCCTTCCGTTGCAGAACTTGAATGCCTTAAAATAGATGACTTTTATGAAAGGTTTGATTGTGAAGTGCTTAGATCTGTTGAAAAGTACTTGTATTAGCCTAGAGTGTAGTGGAAAGTAAGTGAGAAATGGGTCCTTTTCAATATATAGGACATTTTTTGGTGCTGTTGAGTAAAGCGGCATTCCAATCTTACTGTTTCTCGACTAGGCTATTTAAAGGTTATAAAACGTTTTTCATGCTCAATTCAGTCGAGCGTTAAATTTGTAATGCTCGCTATTTTTAGCTCGTCTGTTTTTTTTTTTTGAAAAAAAAAACTTTCGAGCTATTGTCATCACTCCGGCGTCTTCGTTGTCGTCTGGCGTCGTTCTTAACCGAAAACCTTAACCTTGACCATATTTCCAAAAGTATTTGGCCTACCTTCATGAAACTTCATACACATACTCACCATCACAAGAGCTACATTCCCTACAAGTTTTATAACTCCACCTTGCAATTTGATTGCTCTTGTTTGACTTAGAACTTTGGTTTTCTAAAAGAAACTGCAGACGAGCGTTGGCACCCGCATGCGGTGCTCTTGTTAAATACTAACAGTTCATCAATTTTCCTGCTTAGATTTGTTTGTTTGATTTGAGGTTTAACGTCCCCGTCAACACTGCAAAGGTCATTTTGGAGACGTTGCTTCCAATTTTGTGGGACTTTTACCCGACCTTAAGATGAAATGACATCTCAAGCCCTGCCGCCCAATGAACAAATAGGGTTAATTAACATGGACCTAAAGGTCAGAATAAGCTACAGAATAAGACCCCGCTTTGCCTGGGCAGGCTTAGATGCTCTAAGCGGATTACCAGTACTCGTGTGCGGGTCGGTTTCAGCTCTGCGTGGAAGCATCATTTCTTCATGCCCCGATGGGCGGGGCCGTTTCCTGCTTAGCTAAGAACTGAATAATAGAATGTATGATGGGATTGAGGCCGAAACCAGGAATTTTCAAGCAAGTTTTCAGTTTAGTTCAGTATCATGTAGGGTTTTGTCGAGCATGGGACTTTAATTCACTGAAAACGAGCCCGAAGCCACGACCGCAATATTAATTAATTTTCTCACCCAAACACTTAAAGGAATTTATTTGTCTGATTAGATGTTTAAAGTGCCCATCAACAGGTCATTTTGGAGACGTTGAATCCATTTTGTGGGACTTTTACTCGACATTGAGATGAATTGACATCTCAGGCCCTGTCGCCCAATGAAACCAATAGGGTTTATAAGCATGAACGGTCTGACTCGCACCGCTTTGCCCGGGCAGGCATACATTGTTTGAGCGGTTTAGCAGTACTCGCGTGCGGTCGGTTTCAGCTTTGCTTGGAAGCGTCACGCAGCCCACCCATTTCTTTAAGCCCCGATGGGCAGGTCAGAAAACTTTAAAGAATGCGTTATGAACTGCACAAATATACAGAAATTAATAAGCGATAAAGCACATTCACACCAATGTAACACAACAAAATGTCAGTATTTTAATAACGAGCATAGCGGCGGCTGCCGAAGGCAGCCGTCGACGTCCGCCGAAGGCGGGCGTCGAGCGAGCTCGTATCTAGGTAACGCGTATCATCACAAGACACAATCTATGCAAGAAAGTTTGCTTGCGCCCAAGAACTGGCTTAAACCGGTTTTCCGGTTTCCATGTATTCCATTCAAACCATGTAATAAGTCGGGAACCAGAGCCTCAAAAATCTTATGTAACCCGTATCACTCACCGGTTGAATTGTGTATCGCAAGGCTGATTGGTGATTTGGTTAGTTGCAATAGCTAAAAAATCAACATTGGCGTATCAAGGAAGGTGAATTTGGTGTGATTTTCGTTTTTCGTTTTTCGATATTCATTTTCAGGTGAAGTTGGTTTGATTTTCGTTTTTCGTTTTTCGATATTCATTTTCAGGTGAAGTTGGTTTGATTTTCGTTTTTCATTTTTCGATATTCATTTTCAGGTGAAGTTAGTTTGATTTTCGTTTTTCGATATTCATTTGCAGGGGAATTTGTTTTGATTTTCGTTTTTCGTTTTTCGATATTCGAATTGAGGCCGAATATCGTATTTTGACATTCAAAATCCTAGTTTGACATTCGATTTGGCGAAGAAAATCGTATTTTGACATTCAAAATCCTATTTTGACATTCGATTTGGCAAAGAAAATCGTATTTTGACATTCAAAATCCTAGTTTGACATTCGATTTGGCGCTGAATATCGTATTTTGACATTCAAAATCCTAGTTTGACATTCGATTTGGCGAAGAAAATCGTAGTTTGACATTCAAAATCCTAGTTTGACATTCGATTTGGCGAAGAAAATCGTAGTTTGACATTCAAAATCCTAGTTTGACATTCGATTTGGCGAAGAAAATCGTATTTTGACATTCAAAATCCTAGTTTGACATTCGATTTGGCGAAGAAAATCGTAGTTTGACATTCAAAATCCTAGTTTGACATTCGATTTGGCGAAGAAAATCGTAGTTTGACATTCAAAATCCTAGTTTGACATTCGATTTGGCGCTGAATATCGTATTTTGACATTCAAAATCCTAGTTTGACATTCGATTTGGCGAAGAAAATCGTATTTTGACATTCAAAATCCTAGTTTGACATTCGATTTGGCGAAGAAAATCGTAGTTTGACATTCAAAATCCTAGTTTGACATTCGATTTGGCGAAGAAAATCGTAGTTTAACATTCAAAATCCTAGTTTGACATTCGATTTGGCGAAGAAAATCGTAGTTTGACATTCAAAATCCTAGTTTGACATTCGATTTGGCGAAGAAAATCGTAGTTTGACATTCAAAATCCTAGTTTGACATTCGATTTGGCGAAGAAAATCGTAGTTTGACATTCAAAATCCTAGTTTGACATTCGATTTGGCGATGAAAATCGTAGTTTGACATTCAAAATCCTAGTTTGACATTCGATTTGGCGAAGAAAATCGTAGTTTGACATTCAAAATCCTAGTTTGACATTCGATTTGGCGAAGAAAATCGTAGTTTGACATTCAAAATCCTAGTTTGACATTCGATTTGGCGAAGAAAATCGTAGTTTGACATTCAAAATCCTAGTTTGACATTCGATTTGGCGAAGAAAATCGTAGTTTGACATTCAAAATCCTAGTTTGACATTCGATTTGGCGAAGAAAATCGTAGTTTGACATTCAAAATCCTAGTTTGACATTCGATTTGGCGAAGAAAATCGTAGTTTGACATTCAAAATCCTAGTTTGACATTCGATTTGGCGAAGAAAATCGTATTTTGACATTCAAAATCCTAGTTTGACATTCGATTTGGCGAAGAAAATCGTAGTTTGACATTCAAAATCCTAGTTTGACATTCGATTTGGCGAAGAAAATCGTAGTTTGACATTCAAAATCCTAGTTTGACATTCGATTTGGCGAAGAAAATCGTATTTTGACATTCAAAATCCTAGTTTGACATTCGATTTGGCGAAGAAAATCGTAGTTTGACATTCAAAATCCTAGTTTGACATTCGATTTGGCGCTGAATATCGTATTTTGACATTCAAAATCCTAGTTTGACATTCGATTTGGCGAAGAAAATCGTAGTTTGACATTCAAAATCCTAGTTTGACATTCGATTTGGCGAAGAAAATCGTAGTTTGACATTCAAAATCCTAGTTTGACATTCGATTTGGCGAAGAAAATCGTAGTTTGACATTCAAAATCCTAGTTTGACATTCGATTTGGCGAAGAAAATCGTAGTTTGACATTCAAAATCCTAGTTTGACATTCGATTTGGCGAAGAAAATCGTAGTTTGACATTCAAAATCCTAGTTTGACATTCGATTTGGCGAAGAAAATCGTAGTTTGACATTCAAAATCCTAGTTTGACATTCGATTTGGCGAAGAAAATCGTAGTTTGACATTCAAAATCCTAGTTTGACATTCGATTTGGCGAAGAAAATCGTAGTTTGACATTCAAAATCCTAGTTTGACATTCGATTTGGCGAAGAAAATCGTAGTTTGACATTCAAAATCCTAGTTTGACATTCGATTTGGCGAAGAAAATCGTAGTTTGACATTCAAAATCCTAGTTTGACATTCGATTTGGCGAAGAAAATCGTAGTTTGACATTCAAAATCCTAGTTTGACATTCGATTTGGCGAAGAAAATCGTAGTTTGACATTCAAAATCCTAGTTTGACATTCGATTTGGCGAAGAAAATCGTAGTTTGACATTCAAAATCCTAGTTTGACATTCGATTTGGCGAAGAAAATCGTAGTTTGACATTCAAAATCCTAGTTTGACATTCGATTTGGCGAAGAAAATCGTAGTTTGACATTCAAAATCCTAGTTTGACATTCGATTTGGCGAAGAAAATCGTAGTTTGACATTCAAAATCCTAGTTTGACATTCGATTTGGCGAAGAAAATCGTAGTTTGACATTCAAAATCCTAGTTTGACATTCGATTTGGCGAAGAAAATCGTAGTTTGACATTCAAAATCCTAGTTTGACATTCGATTTGGCGAAGAAAATCGTAGTTTGACATTCAAAATCCTAGTTTGACATTCGATTTGGCGAAGAAAATCGTAGTTTGACATTCAAAATCCTAGTTTGACATTCGATTTGGCGAAGAAAATCGTAGTTTGACATTCAAAATCCTAGTTTGACATTCGATTTGGCGAAGAAAATCGTAGTTTGACATTCAAAATCCTAGTTTGGCATTCGATTTGGCGAAGAAAATCGTAGTTTGACATTCAAAATCCTAGTTTGACATTCGATTTGGCGAAGAAAATCGTAGTTTGACATTCAAAATCCTAGTTTGACATTCGATTTGGCGAAGAAAATCGTAGTTTGACATTCAAAATCCTAGTTTGACATTCGATTTGGCGAAGAAAATCGTAGTTTGACATTCAAAATCCTAGTTTGACATTCGATTTGGCGAAGAAAATCGTAGTTTGACATTCAAAATCCTAGTTTGACATTCGATTTGGCGCTGAATATCGTAGTTTGACATTCAAAATCCTAGTTTGACATTCGATTTGGCGCTGAATATCGTATTTTGACATTCAAAATCCTAGTTTGACATTCGATTTGGCGAAGAAAATCGTAGTTTGACATTCAAAATCCTAGTTTGACATTCGATTTGGCGAAGAAAATCGTAGTTTGACATTCAAAATCCTAGTTTGACATTCGATTTGGCGAAGAAAATCGTAGTTTGACATTCAAAATCCTAGTTTGACATTCGATTTGGCGAAGAAAATCGTAGTTTGACATTCAAAATCCTAGTTTGACATTCGATTTGGCGAAGAAAATCGTAGTTTGACATTCAAAATCCTAGTTTGACATTCGATTTGGCGAAGAAAATCGTAGTTTGACATTCAAAATCCTAGTTTGACATTCGATTTGGCGCTGAATATCGTATTTTGACATTCAAAATCCTAGTTTGACATTCGATTTGGCGAAGAAAATCGTATTTTGACATTCAAAATCCTAGTTTGACATTCGATTTGGCGAAGAAAATCGTAGTTTGACATTCAAAATCCTAGTTTGACATTCGATTTGGCGAAGAAAATCGTAGTTTGACATTCAAAATCCTAGTTTGACATTCGATTTGGCGAAGAAAATCGTAGTTTGACATTCAAAATCCTAGTTTGACATTCGATTTGGCGAAGAAAATCGTAGTTTGACATTCAAAATCCTAGTTTGACATTCGATTTGGCGCTGAATATCGTATTTTGACAATCAAAATCCTGTTTGACATTCGATTTGGCGAAGAAAATCGTATTTTGACATTCAAAATCCTAGTTTGACATTCGATTTGGCGAAGAAAATCGTATTTTGACATTCAAAATCCTAGTTTGACATTCGATTTGGCGAAGAAAATCGTAGTTTGACATTCAAAATCCTAGTTTGACATTCGATTTGGCGAAGAAAATCGTATTTTGACATTCAAAATCCTAGTTTGACATTCGATTTGGCGAAGAAAATCGTAGTTTGACATTCAAAATCCTAGTTTGACATTCGATTTGGCGAAGAAAATCGTAGTTTGACATTCAAAATCCTAGTTTGACATTCGATTTGGCGAAGAAAATCGTAGTTTGACATTCAAAATCCTAGTTTGACATTCGATTTGGCGAAGAAAATCGTATTTTGACATTCAAAATCCTAGTTTGACATTCGATTTGGCGCTGAATATCGTATTTTGACATTCAAAATCCTAGTTTGACATTCGATTTGGCGAAGAAAATCGTATTTTGACATTCAAAATCCTAGTTTGACATTCGATTTGGCGAAGAAAATCGTAGTTTGACATTCAAAATCCTAGTTTGATATTCGATTTGGCGAAGAAAATCGTAGTTTGACATTCAAAATCCTAGTTTGACATTCGATTTGGCGAAGAAAATCGTATTTTGACATTCAAAATCCTAGTTTGACATTCGATTTGGCGAAGAAAATCGTAGTTTGACATTCAAAATCCTAGTTTGACATTCGATTTGGCGAAGAAAATCGTAGTTTGACATTCAAAATCCTAGTTTGACATTCGATTTGGCGCTGAATATCGTATTTTGACATTCAAAATCCTAGTTTGACATTCGATTTGGCGAAGAAAATCGTATTTTGACATTCAAAATCCTAGTTTGACATTCGATTTGGCGAAGAAAATCGTAGTTTGACATTTAAAATCCTAGTTTGACATTCGATTTGGCGAAGAAAATCGTAGTTTGACATTCAAAATCCTAGTTTGACATTCGATTTGGCGAAGAAAATCGTATTTTGACATTCAAAATCCTAGTTTGACATTCGATTTGGCGAAGAAAATCGTAGTTTGACATTCAAAATCCTAGTTTGACATTCGATTTGGCGAAGAAAATCGTAGTTTGACATTCAAAATCCTAGTTTGACATTCCATTTGGCGAAGAAAATCGTAGTTTGACATTCAAAATCCTAGTTTGACATTCGATTTGGCGAAGAAAATCGTATTTTGACATTCAAAATCCTAGTTTGACATTCGAATTGTGTCCGAATATCGTATTTTGAAATTCAAAATCCTATTCTGACATTCTATTTGGCTGTACTGGGCCCCTTTGAGCGTGACCTTGATCCCCAAGGTCAAAGGTCAAAAAGTAGGACATGGGCATATCTTCTAAACCGTTGGGAGTTACACTTCTGAAACTTGGTCATTGGATGGTCCTTGGAATTTAGAGTGTACTGGGCCCCTTTGAGCGTGACCTTGATCCTCAAGGTCAAAGGTCAAAACGTAGTACATGGTCATATCTTCTAAACCGTTGGAATAACACTTCTGAAACTTGGTCATTGGATGGTCCTTGGAATGTAGAATGTACTGGGCCCCTTTGAGTGCATGCTTGGCACCAAGGTCAAAGGTCAAAAAGTAGGACATGGTCATATCTTCTAAACCGTTGGCGTTACACTTTTGAAATTTGGTCATTGGATAGTCCTTGAAATGTAGGGTGTACTGGGCCCCTTTGAGTATGACTTTGACCCCCAAGGTCAAAGGTCAACAACTAGGACATGTTGATATCTTCTAAACCGTTGGAGTTACACTCCTGAAACTTGGTCATTAGATGGTCCTTAGAATGTCGAGTGTACTGGGCCCTTTTGAGTGTGACTTTGATCTCCAAAGTCACGGGTCAAAAAGGAGGACATGGTCATATCTTCTTAACCGGTGGAGTTACACTTCTGAAACTTGGCCATTGGATTGTCATTGGAATGTATGGTGTACTGGGCCCCTTTAAGTGTGACCTTGACCCCCCAAGGTCAAAGGTCAAAAAGCTGGCCATGCTCAGATCTTCTAAACCTTTGGAGTTACAATTCTGAAACTTGGTCATTGGATGGTCTTTGGAATTCGGAGTGTAGTATCCAAATTATGATTTGACCCCCTAGGGTTATGTAGAGCCGATCGTCCGCTTCAGAAGGGCGAAAATTGTGTTTTGTATTTAACAGAGAGAGAGCGAGAGAGAGAGAGAGAGAGAGAGAGAGAGAGAGAGAGAGAGAGAGAGAGAGAGAGAGAGAGAGAGAGAGAGAGAGAGAGTTCAACAAGTATAGTAACGTAACAACACAAAGGACACACTCAAATGAGTCGCCCTCGTCCACCGGGGACTGAAGAAATAGATGAGCTACATGATGCTCCCACGCAGAGCTGAATCCGACCGCATACGAATACTGGTAAACCGCTTAGACGATCTAAGCCTGCCCAGGCAAAGCGGTACGGACCATGCTTATAAACATCGGACGACAGGCTTTTAGACGTCATTTTATCTCAATGTCGGGTAAAACTCACACAAAATCGGAAACAACGCCTCCAAAATGACCTATATTAAGTCCCCACCAATCGAGGCTTAAAGAAATATATGGGCTGCACGATGCTTCCACGCAGAGCTGATCGCGACCGAACATAAGTACTGGTAATCTGCTTAGAAGGCCTAAGCCTGCCCAGGAAAACTGCTGCGAGTCGGCCCGACCATGCATATAAACCCTTTTGGTTTTATATGACGGCAGGGATTGAGAAGTCATTTCATCTCAATTTTGGGTAGAAGTCTCACAAAATGGGAAGCAACGTCTTCAAAATGACCTAAATAGTGTTGACGGGGACGTTAAACCTCAAATCAAACACAATGACCTATACAGTGTTGACGGGGACGTTAAACCTCAAATCAAACAAAAC
Organism: Lucinisca nassula; assembly: GCA_963580285.1. Lineage (NCBI taxonomy): Eukaryota > Metazoa > Mollusca > Bivalvia > Lucinida > Lucinidae > Lucinisca > Lucinisca nassula. The sequence goes on from OY757017.1 coordinate 46,101,910, forward strand.
AAAACACTCCAATGCGGTGTCTGATTATGCTCGTTGATTATAGATGATTTTCTAGTGTTCGTTCGAACCAGACTTTTTGTCTGAATCCTTGACCAACGTCTAAGCAACGTCGCATCAACATGAACACGAATACGACGCTGCAAAGAAGATAAAGTTTTAACTTGACAAATTCATATATTTAAGATCAATGTCACCCAAATCAAATAAAATATTTTAAGTGGCAATGATATATCGAACCAAGTTCGACCAATTTTCATCTAAGGCGGTCCATAAAGTATGTTCTATAAAAAGTCTATCCTTTGAAATCAAGGAAGACATCGCAGAACTGAAATTATCATCACGAAAGCACGCCTATATAATTTTGACCCCCTTGAACCACACTTTTATACAGCAAAACTGGGGTATATAGGGTTAAACGCTATTTTTTCTTATTTATGATTAAAAAAAAACTTAGATTCTGGGTACTCGATAGAACCGCCCCATCGAGTCGGTTTTATCGAGTCCCCGCAATCTAGGTTTCGAGCAGAAATAAGAAAAATATCAGAATTTTCAAAAGAAAAGTTATTTCTTTTGGATTTAAATTTCCAATACATTTAGACAGGGCCTGTTTTCGTAATGGAAGTGTGTATGTTTCCTTGGGCAGACTAGCCATTTAGGCCTCATAAGTGACCCTCCGATATATTAAACATTCAACAGTGGCAACAATGATCCCAAAGGACAAGAAAATATAAATTACGCTATGATGTAGGATAGGGTGACTTTTTTACGTCTGCCTTAACACCAGCTGCAGTGACGTACTATATAAAGATTATCATACGCATTTTTTTCATATTATACCCCATATGAGCTCGAGGGTTGATGTGGGGTATGATATGCAATATGCCTTTTCGCAATACGAAAACACCCCTCTTACCCCCCTTGAACCTTAGGTTTACATAGGTAAAACCATGGGGGTTACAGGAGTATACATTATTTCTTCTTTTCTTATTTCTCCTCTAAATCAGAGATTGTGGGTACTCGATAGAGCACCTCGTCGAGGCGGTTCTATCGAACCCCGCAATCTATGTTTTGAGAAGAAATAAAAAAAAAATATTACGCCGAAAAAAAATGACAACACACATCTTTTATACAGCATCTCATTTAGAGGTTGGCCTGACGTTGCATCGACGTTGCAGTGTGGTTATGTAGGTCGCGATCCAATTTCAACAAAAATACAACGTCTCTACAACGTCGCATTCTGACCTTGAACTGACATCGCAGTTACAACGTTGTATCGATGTTGTGTTGTGTTGTGTTGCGACCTAAATACAAACAAATACCAATGTTGATCCGATGTCAGGCGTTTGCTTGGAAAATATCCTAAATCATCAAAATAGTGTTATTTGGTCATTAAATCTAAATTTAAACAAAAATAATTAAATGGAGGCCTCGCTTATGTGGTCCGGCCTCGGTAGCTCAGTCGGGTGCGCGTCTGACTGGCGATGAGGAGGACGTTGGTTCGATTCTAGCCGGGGTCTACAGCATTCTTTCGTGGAAATTGATCATGAAATATTTTATACCGCCATTATCTCCCTTTCGCTGATTCAAGAAGGGCAGTTGTCAATTCTCGTTCTGGCGAAAGAATGTCCTCACGGACTACGCTCCAGGTTAGTTCACTGCAGAGGAGTCAAGATATTCACCAAAGGGCTAGTACGGACTCCGTCTCGTTTAAATTCAATGGAAACTTCACGTCAGATGAGGCTTAAGTTGAGTTCAGTGGAAACTTTGCCTCTGGTGAGTTCTCTGGAGACTTCGCCTTAGGCAAGTATCTTATGTGTTCATGTCAAGTGAGTAAGTTCGCTCTATCAAGCAGAGGTGGGGAGGACATAATTTTGGTGCGAATTCCGTTTGCATCGGTGTTGGCGTCAGTGAACCCTGTGTTAACCAATTTGAAGCCTGCATGGTGGCATTGCTGTGTTGAAGGATTTCATTTTAAAGGAAAAAGTCCCAAAACTGTCACTTTTGAGTAAAACACACTGTTTTCTCCGTTTCGCTAGATCCGCCTTTTAATATAGATAAATTACAGTTAAAGGCAACGTTGAGAACGTCCTAGCGTTTTTCTCCGTCATCGGCATCGGTATCCGTATTCTGTATTGGTGTAAAATGTCTAAGAAAGAAATGATGAATTTTGATCAAATTTTGCATATGAATTGATATTGACAATGTCTAGCTTGGGATTGTTACACTGCTTTTCGCGTCAATTTTCAACAGAGTTATGGCCTTAGAATGATGCCAGAAAATGATTTCCGCTCAACATATATCTTAAGAAAGAAATGATTGATTTTAATCAGATTTTGCATAAGAATTGATATCGACAACCTCTAGCTTGGGATTGTTACACAGCTTTTAGCGTCAATTTTCAAAAGAGTTACGGCCCTTGAAGGATGCCAGAAAGTTGTTTCCATTTGATATCTTAAGAAAGAAATGATAGATTTTGATAAAATTTTGCATATGAATTGATGCTTGGGATTGTTACACGGCTTTTGCGTTAATTTTCAACAGAGTTATGGCCCTTGAATGATGCCAGAAAATGGTTTCCACTCAATATCATAAGAAAGAAATGATTAATTTTGATCATATTTGGTATATGAATTTATATTAACAAGATCTAACTTGGGATTGTTAAGCGGCATTTTGCATCTATTTTCAGCAGAATTATGGTCCTTGAATGACATCAAATATTTACTTCAGTACAATATTTTGAGAAAGAAATGATGAATTTTGATCGAAATTTGTATGTGAATTTATATTGACAAAATATAGCTTGGGATTGTTACATGGCATTTTGCGTCAATTTTCAGCAGAGTAATGGCCCATGAATTATGTCAGAAATTTGTTTCCGCTCAATATCTTGAAAACACATTAATGGATTTTCATCAATTTTTGCATATGAACTGATATTGACAACCTCTAGCTTGGGGTTATTACACAGCTCAATTTTGCGTCAATTTTCAACAGCGTTATGGTCCTTGCCCGATGCCAGAAAGTCTTATTAATTTTGATCATATTTATATGTGAATTTATATCAACAAGAGTTAGCTTTGGATTGTCATGCCAAATTTTGTCTCTATTTTTAACAGAGTTATGACCCCTGAATGGCATCAAAAATTCGTTTCTGCTCGATATCTTGAGAAAAGAAATGATGAATTTTGATCTAATTTGGTATGTGAATTGATGTTGACCAAATATAGCTTGGGATTTTTACATGCCATTGTACTATTGCGGGGGGTATTTAGTAAGCCCTGCTTACTGACATCTAGTTGGTCCTGAAGCGCTCACCTAACAGCTCAAGATCTGAAGGGGTAAGGGACACCTTGGGATCCCAAGATCCATGTCTCTTGGTCATGAATCGCTCACCAGAAGAAGAAGAAGAAGAAGAAAGTAGTAAAACTAGATATTATGCAATTGATGAAATGAGGGAGTGGGGCATGCCCCCGTTGTACACTCTAGGGTCCAAAGATCCATGCCTCTAAATGGCCCTTATCATAATGAACAAGAATATATATGGTTTATGGGTGGGTATCTGAACGGTTTCAGAGATATTAAGCATTTTACCATATATGGGCATGGCGGCAATCTTGGTCATGTGACCTGGACCCAAAATGGTCTCCGGATTAAATGTCCCTTATCATAAGGAACAAGAGTATATATGGCTTATGGGTGGGGATCTGAACCGTTTCCGAGATATTAAGCATTTTACCATATATGGGCACGGCAGCCATCTTGGTCATGTGACTTGGACCAAAAATGGCCCCCACTAAATGCTCCTTATCATAAGGAGCCAGAAAATATATGGTTTAGGGGTGGTATTCTAAACCGTTTGTAAGATATCATGCATTTTCACTTTTTCCCATATAAATGCCTATGTGACCAAATTTGGCGTTGGCAAAAATAGGTCAAGGTCATCCCAGGGTCACCATTTATGCAATTTATAATGGGCCAATGTCCCACATGCTACATACCAAGTCTAATGCAAATCGGCCCAGTGGTTCCGGAGAAGAAGATTTTAGAAGGTTTTTTTTACCATATATGGGCATGGCGGTCATCTTGGTCGTGTGACCTGGACCAAAAATGCAAACTTTCGTTCCCCCACCCCATGGAGGCTCCACATGTTCCAGAGGAGAAGACGCTTGAAAATGTGAACACACATACACACACGACACAAGACAGACAGACAAACTCTGGCCACCCTGTAAGCTTACCATTGAGCCTTCGGCTCAGGTGAGCTAATAAATGGTTCATATGTGGGGATCTGAACGGTTTCTGAGATATTAAGCATTTTACCATATATGGTCACGGCGGCCATCTTGGTCATGTGACCTGGACCAAAAATGGTCCCCCCACTAAATGCCCCTTTTCACAAGGAACAAGTATATATATGGTTGGTTGGTGGGGATCTGAAAGGTTTCCAAGATATTAAGCATTTTACCTTATATGGAAATGGCGGCCACCTTGGTCATGTGACCTGGGACAAAAATGGTCCCCGGACTAAATGCCCGTTATCGTAAGGAACAAGAACATGTATGGTTTGGGAGTGGTATTCTGAACCGTTTGTAAGATATAATGCATTTTCACTTTTTCCTATACAAATGCCTATGTGACTAAACTTGACCTTAGCATAAAATAGGTCAAGGTCGACCCAGGTCAACATTTTAACAATTTATGATGGGCCTACGTCTTAGATAATACTTACCAAGTTTCATGAAAATCGGCATAGCGGTTATGGAGATTTTAAGGGTGTTTTACCATATATGATTATGGCGGCTATCTTGGTCATGTGACCTGAACCCATTAGCAAACTTTCGTTCCCCCATCCCATGGAGGCTCCACATGAAATTTGACTTCAGTTGGCCCAGCGGTTTCTGAGGAGTAAACGTTTAAACATTTTACCATATATGGACATGGCGGCCAGCTTGGGCATGTGACCTGGGCCAAAATGCCCCCCCCCCCCCCCCACTAAATGCGCCTTGTCACAAGGAGCAAGAATATATTTGGTTTAGGGGTGGTATTCTAAACCATTTGTATGATATAATGCATTTTCGATTTTTTTTCCATACAAATGCCTATGTGGCCCTCGTCCCAGATGCTACATGTCAAGTTTCGTGGAAATCGGCTCCGGAGAAGAAGATTTTTGAAGGGTTTTACCATGTATGGGCCTGTCAGCCATCTTGGTCATGTGACCTGGACTGAATGTCAAAATACGATTTTCTTCGCCAAATCGAATGTCAAACTAGGATTTTGAATGTCAAAATACGATTTTCAGCGCCAAATCGAATGTCAAACTAGGATTTTGAATGTCAAAATACGATATTCAGCGCCAAATCGAATGTCAAACTAGAATTTTGAATGTCAAAATACGATATTCAGCGCCAAATCGAATGTCAAACTAGGATTTTGAATGTCAAAATACGATTTTCTTCGCCAAATCGAATGTCAAACTAGGATTTTGAATGTCAAAATACGATTTTCTTCGCCAAATCGAATGTCAAACTAGGATTTTGAATGTCAAAATACGATTTTCTTCGCCAAATCGAATGTCAAACTAGGATTTTGAATGTCAAAATACGATTTTCTTCGCCAAATCGAATGTCAAACTAGGATTTTGAATGTCAAAATACGATTTTCTTCGCCAAATCGAATGTCAAACTAGGATTTTGAATGTCAAAATACGATTTTCTTCGCCAAATCGAATGTCAAACTAGAATTTTGAATGTCAAAATACGATATTCAGCGCCAAATCGAATGTCAAACTAGGATTTTGAATGTCAAAATACGATTTTCTTCGCCAAATCGAATGATAAACTAGAATTTTGAATGTCAAAATACGATATTCAGCGCCAAATCGAATGTCAAACTAGGATTTTGAATGTCAAAATACGATATTCAGCGCCAAATCGAATGTCAAACTAGGATTTTGAATGTCAAAATACGATTTTATTCGCCAAATCGAATGTCAAACTAGGATTTTGAATGTCAAACTACGATTTTCTTCACCAAATCGAATAGCAAACTAGGATTTTGAATGTCAAACTACGATTTTCTTCGCCAAATCGAATGTCAAACTAGGATTTTGAATGTCAAACTACGATTTTCTTCACCAAATCGAATGTCAAACTAGGATTTTGAATGTCAAACTACGATTTTCTTCGCCAAATCGAATGTCAAACTAGGATTTTGAATGTCAAACTACGATTTTCTTCGCCAAATCGAATGTCAAACTAGGATTTTGAATGTCAAACTACGATTTTCTTCGCCAAATCGAATGTCAAACTAGGATTTTGAATGTCAAACTACGATTTTCTTCACCAAATCGAATGTCAAACTAGGATTTTGAATGTCAAAATACGATATTCAGCGCCAAATCGAATGTCAAACTAGGATTTTGAATGTCAAACTACGATTTTCTTCGCCAAATCGAATGTCAAACTAGGATTTTGAATGTCAAACTACGATTTTCTTCGCCAAATCGAATGTCAAACTAGGATTTTGAATGTCAAACTACGATTTTCTTCGCCAAATCGAATGTCAAACTAGGATTTTGAATGTCAAACTACGATTTTCTTCGCCAAATCGAATGTCAAACTAGGATTTTGAATGTCAAAATACGATATTCAGCGCCAAATCGAATGTCAAACTAGGATTTTGAATGTCAAACTACGATTTTCTTCGCCAAATCGAATGTCAAACTAGGATTTTGAATGTCAAACTGAGATTTTCTTCGCCAAATCGAATGTCAAACTAGGATTTTGAATGTCAAAATACGATTTTCTTCGCCAAATCGAATGTCAAACTAGGATTTTGAATGTCATACTACGATTTTCTTCGCCAAATCGAATGTCAAACTAGGATTTTGAATGTCAAACTACGATTTTCTTAGCCAAATCGAATGTCAAACTAGGATTTTGAATGTCAAACTACGATTTTCTTCGCCAAATCGAATGTCAAACTAGGATTTTGAATGTCAAACTACGATTTTCTTCGCCAAATCGAATGTCAAACTAGGATTTTGAATGTCAAACTACGATTTTCTTCGCCAAATCGAATGTCAAACTAGGATTTTGAATGTCAAACTACGATTTTCTTCGCCAAATCGAATGTCAAACTAGGATTTTGAATGTCAAACTACGATTTTCTTCGTCAAATCGAATGTCAAACTAGGATTTTGAATGTCAAACTACGATTTTCTTCGCCAAATCGAATGTCAAACTAGGATTTTGAATGTCAAACTACGATTTTCTTCGCCAAATCGAATGTCAAACTAGGATTTTGAATGTCAAACTACGATTTTCTTCGCCAAATCGAATGTCAAACTAGGATTTTGAATGTCAAACTACGATTTTCTTCGCCAAATCGAATGTCAAACTAGGATTTTGAATGTCAAACTACGATTTTCTTCGCCAAATCGAATGTCAAACTAGGATTTTGAATGTCAAACTACGATTTTCTTCGCCAAATCGAATGTCAAACTAGGATTTTGAATGTCAAACTACGATTTTCTTCGCCAAATCGAATGTCAAACTAGGATTTTGAATGTCAAACTACGATTTTCTTCGCCAAATCGAATGTCAAACTAGGATTTTGAATGTCAAACTACGATTTTCTTCGCCAAATCGAATGTCAAACTAGGATTTTGAATGTCAAACTACGATTTTCTTCGCCAAATCGAATGTCAAACTAGGATTTTGAATGTCAAACTGCGATATTCAGCGCCAAATCGAATGTCAAACTAGGATTTTGAATGTCAAACTACGATTTTCTTCGCCAAATCGAATGTCAAACTAGGATTTTGAATGTCAAACTACGATTTTCTTCGCCAAATCGAATGTCAAACTAGGATTTTGAATGTCAAAATACGATTTTCTTCGCCAAATCGAATGTCAAACTAGGATTTTGAATGTCAAAATACGATTTTCTTCGCCAAATCGAATGTCAAACTAGGATTTTGAATGTCAAAATACGATATTCAGCGCCAAATCGAATGTCAAACTAGGATTTTGAATGTCAAAATACGATTTTCTTTGCCAAATCGAATGTCAAAATAGGATTTTGAATGTCAAAATACGATTTTCTTCGCCAAATCGAATGTCAAACTAGGATTTTGAATGTCAAAATACGATATTCGGCCTCAATTCGAATATCGAAAAACGAAAAACGAAAATCAAAACAAATTCCCCTGCAAATGAATATCGAAAAACGAAAAACGAAAATCAAACTAACTTCACCTGAAAATGAATATCGAAAAATGAAAAACGAAAATCAAACCAACTTCACCTGAAAATGAATATCGAAAAACGAAAAACGAAAATCAAACCAACTTCACCTGAAAATGAATATCGAAAAACGAAAAACGAAAATCAAACCAACTTCACCTGAAAATGAATATCGAAAAACGAAAAACGAAAATCACACCAAATTCACCTTCCTGGCGTATCAGTCAATTAATACATTTTTCTTATTTATGTGTTGGCATAAATTTGTACATTTTGTATTTATTTTTGTTGTTATTATTTATGAATAAATTATAGTGACGTCACGAGGTCGAGCCATGACTGTGGTAATGTTCTAAGCCGCCATATTTATTTCTGTCGTTTTGTACTGGAAGCACTCCAAAAACAATGAATCATGATGATTAAAGCGTAAGTGATCTTCAGGCTCAGGGGTGTGATTTTTTTTCTATATAGTGACCCAGCGAACGCGGCCCATGCAACAACTTGGGAAGTTCAATCTCATTATAGGGACATCTCCACCCCTTGTCCTTGACAAACAACAACAATAATTCTTGGTCTTTTCGCCCCGCCCATCAGGGAGCGTGGTGCTCCCATCAAGCGGAACTCGGAATCAGGAGCGTGATAGATCAGTGGTTAGTGCACTTGCCTCTGATGCTAGAGGTCCCGGGTTCGATCCCCGGCACCGGCGATAAAATTTCGGTAACTGAACACGCTCCATTGGCATCACTTGCAGGGATAAATGTCATAAAGTGCACCATCCTTCGGATGGGGACGTTAACTGGAGGCCCCCTGTGCAGGGAGAACCATCCCCTGTGCAGGTTAAAGATCCCTATCGTAATTACATGATTACTGTGTAGGCTTTCATCCTGCAAAACCTGGAGTATATGTAATATTCACCTGCGGTAATGGTCAAATGTGACCGACGCAGTATCAGAAGATAGATAGACAGAATTGTTACTGGTGACACGTCAAATAACATTCATACACCAGAACTGAAACCGAGGAAACTTGAATTCTGCCATAGGGAACTGGAGACCACTCCCAGGAAAAATGATTGGTAGGGCCTGTGATGTCATTTCATCTTAAGTTAATGTCTATCTATCTATTTATACTGCAGCAACCCCATTAAGAGGACTATCGTGCAGGTAAATTTTGTTTGTTTGTTTGATTTGAGGTTTAACGTACCCGTCAACACTGTAAAGATCATTTTGGAGAAGTTGCTTCCAATTTTGTGGGACTTTTACCCGACATTGGGATGAAATGACATCTCAAGCCCTGTCGCCCAATGAAACCAATAGGGTTTATTAGCATGGACGGTCTGCCTCACACCTCAGTTCCTGGACAGGCTTAGATCCTCTAAGGGGTTTACCAGTACTAGTGTGTGGGCCGGATTCAGCTCTGCAGGGAAGCATCATGTAGCCCTAGTCCAACAAGTTAGACGTACGCATGCACTCATTTATAGATTTGTTTTTTTATAGATGTGCATGCGTTCCGAAGAATAACAAAAACATAAATATCAGCATATAAATGTAAAATATGAATGTCTGGAACGCAGAACTCTCATGTATGGGAGTACATGCAGCCCATGTATTTCTTCAAGCCCATTTTGTTTGCAATGGAGTTTAACCGCCAAGTCAACACATTTTGTACCGAATGGAATCTTCCTCCTTATATATAGCACGAGTCTATTCCAAAGTTTAGGGGTATCAGGTGTTTTCTTAAAAATCTATTTGGAAGTGCCTGAATGTTTTGCAAACAATGTAGGCCCGGACAATTTTTTTTTTTTGTTTGATTTGAGGTTTAAAGTCCCCATCAACACTGTAAAGGTCATTTTGGAGACACTGCTTCCAATTTTGTGGGACTTTTACCCGACATTGAGATGGTTATGATATCTGCAGCCCAATGAAACCAATAGAGTTTATAAGCATGGACTCTCACCACTTTGTCTGGGCAGGCTTAGATCCTCTAAGCGGGTTACCAGTACTTGTGTTCGGGTTGGTTTCAACTCTGCGTGGAAGCATCATACAGCCCCATCTACGTCAAGCCCCGATGGATGGGGCCCTGATGAGACACTGTGTTCTGCGGCATCTGACCTAGGCCTGACAGGCTGTATTATTTGGCAACTACCCGTTTTGGGGTTTCAGATACAATATTCGTTAAAAGACCAATTTCTGTTTTTAGCTTTTAAATATACTAACCTTCTCTTTTCACACTGTACTTGTAAACCCAGTTCATCAACTCCTACACCCTTCAACACTTGGTTTGCCGGAACCCCTCTTATGTCCCTCTCGGAGGGGTTAAGACGTATTGGAAGAAAGAAAGAAAGCACCGACTGGCTAAAAATGGCCTAAATGCAATACAACTGCTGCAATTTTTTTAACCATTGCATGCAACTCTGTGTTGGGGGGGGTGGGGTTTAAATTAAGAAATGCAATTTATTTTCCTGCAGTTCATGGAAGTATGAACGCAGTGGGTCCTGCAAAGTAAATGAACCCCAAAGGGGTTCATGTAAACATTGCTAGCGACCCACTGTTGTTCTTACTTTCATGAAAAGCAGAAAAATAAAGCTTATTTTTTATATTTACATTATTTGCCCCTCATCACTGAGCGAAAAAATGCTTGTAGGGCAAACGTTTAAAGCTAAAAAACATTTACACGCTGTCTTTCTACAAAGAGCGGAGCAGAGTTGACATCATCAACGCCTGTAGAGAACAATGGTTTAAAATGACGTCACTAAAAATCATGTGATTCGATGTGTTCATGGAAGTATGAACAAATTTTTTTTCTATAGGTCTACATTAGACTTTACACTGGAAATGTTTGGGCGACAGGGCTTGAGATGTCATTTCATCTCAATGTCGGGTAAAAGTCCCACAAAATTGGAAGCAACGTCTCCAAAATGACCTTTACTTTGTTGACGGGGACGTTAAACCTCAAATCAAACAAACAAACAAACACTGGAAATGTAAATATTCTTAAATGAACATCCCAGATCATGGAGTACACCTTCCGTTATTTTTTAACTACTTCCACATTCCTTTGACTTTTTTGTTAGATTTTTGCATATATGCATTTGCAATGATATGTAGATGTGCCTAACACGAAATTCATTCTGCTCGGATGAAGCGTTTTGGAGTTATGGCCCTTTATTTTCTAAAAAATGCGCTAATAATATTGTGACACAAACTACCTCCACATTTCTTCACAGATTGAGCTGAAACTTTGCACATGCTTACCTTGTGAGGTGAAGAGGTGCCAAACGCAATTTTCAAGTTGATCCTTTCACTTGCAACCAAGTTATGGCCCTTGTTTTTCTGAAAAATGCGTTTGAAAACCTTGTGATGCGAACAACTTCCACATTTCTTCACCGATTGAGCTGAAACATTGCACATGCAAATTTCCTTGTGAGATAAAGGGGTACCTAACACAATTTTCACGTCGATTCTATCATCTGCTAAGGAGTTACTGCCCTTTATTTTCTGAAAAACGCATTATTAAACCTTGTGTCTCGAACTACTTCCACATTTCTTTGTCAATTTGTTAAATTTTTGCATATGCATTTGCGATGATATGTAGATGTGCCTAACAGAAAATTCATTCTGCTTGGATGAAGCATTTTAGAGTTATGTCCCTTGTTTTCCCCTCAAATTGGCTCCCATGGGGGCATTGCTCACTTATAGTGACGGCTCTTGTTGGTTATAAAATTCTCATTCTATCATAACAGCCTATATGAGTATTGTGATCAACGAACATCACGAAAACATGCCTATATAATTCTGTACACGCATGATAACATCCAGTAAGCTTTCAAAGCAATCAAATGATTATCAGTGCTGTCATTGTGATCGATAATCAATTAGTAATCACTGAACATATGGGAGATTTGGTCATATTTTTACCTCTTGCCATAACTTCTTTCTTATCATGTGTTATACATTAGGCGACGGCTACTGACAACCGGTTGTCACCAGCCTGTGAGGTTACAGACAACCGGTTGTCACCAGCCTGTGAGGCTGCTGACAACCGCCTGTCACTAGCCTGTGAGGCTGCTGACAACCAGCTGTATAAACCTGAATTTAATAGTTTTTGAAAGTTGATTTTTTAAATCAAGTTTCTTTGTCATTACATTTCTACTTCCGGTACTGGACCGCGTTGCCCCACTTCCGCTGTTCGTTCGCTGCATAAAATAGTCCAAATGAACTCTTGAAAGTTAATTTTGCAGGCCGGCTCCGCATGGAATGTGTTTCAAAATATTTCAGTTTTCGAGACTTTATACGGATTGAATATAAATTGGCACAGAAAGACGAATTCTGAAAAGAAAACCGTACTCTGGAACTATTTTCCTACGCGCTTTTCGGTGATATTTATGAGGGAGTTCGACCATCTACCAGACCATGGTAGCGGAAGTCAAATTGTGCACGTTCTTCCCATGATTTCCATGTTTTTTCACCGGTGTGATCGAACGACGTCTGGTAGATGTTTTGTTGACTGGTACACAGACCCTAGACCCAGCAGGCGCACTATGACAAACCACAAACCATAATGATGAAGCCTAAGCAACGTCAAGTCTGCGTCGGGGCAACGTCATGACGTTGCACCGACGTTAACCTGACGTCGCCCTAGCAACATGTGCCTGCTGGGAGAGCATCTGGGAGAGAATCTCTGGTTTCAAATGTACTTTGTAGAAGAAAATAGTCCTAAACAGTACCACTTGGAAAGGACAAATATAGGCCTGGCCTACGTCCAATCCAATGGTACATATATATGTACTTATGTTTGTATGTATGTATGTAACCATGAAATTTCTAATAAATAAATAACAGACCCCCTTTTTCTTGAATAGAAGCAGTCAATTCCCGGACATTAGTGTTCGCACCTTTCGCCAACATCTTTGTTACGTATGGTGTGACGTATCTACCAGAGTAACCCACACTTTAGTCTGGTTCGACCAGAGTGACGTCACGACACTTCCGCCATGCTACCAGACCGCTACCAGACTGAGTTCGCTCACACTTTGGTTAACCACTGGTTTACCATGGTTAACCACTGTTCGTGATTGAACTACCTCTTTGTTTTACTCTTTCATCCCTGAGTTTCTAAACAGGACTCTTCTCGCTTTAAATATATTCTTATAGAAAAGGATTTCTGATTAGTTCACTGACAGGATGGCAAACAGTTTACATGTAGATTCTGGCGAGACGTTCTAGCTACGTGCCGTCTTATCAGAATCTTCAAGGTTTGCATAGATACAGTGTATTTCTACCTCGGCGTCTGCACCAGTCTACAGGGTTAAAAGAGATAGCTTATCACAACCCTTTACTGACCTACAATTCGCCTGCTTTCGAGAGCTCTAATATTACAAAACACGTGTTCCGTACTTTAGCAAATATGAAGACACCGTTCAGAAGCAACATTCTGTGGCATCTAATCTATCTTAACTGTTTCCAAATGTCACAGTATTGAAACAATTTACATTTATGAGTCAATGTTTTTAGGACCCCGTACAGGTGGGAATAAATGTATTTTAATTCACCTTGGGTAAACGCGGTGTCTGACCAGTTATAATGTTAAATCAAATGGATTAAAAATGATCTTTTTTGTCAAGCTATTCTCCTTTTTATGTCCCGATGCCCGAAGGAACATAGCTCCAAGCGTCTGCACAACGTATGTGCATCGTCGTATCAATGTGGCGTTGATGCGACGTTGCTAAGACATCATGTGCCCGCTAGGAGAACTTCTCTGTAAGTTTATTAGCAGACATGTACTGAGCTAATTTAGAAATTTATGGTTGGACCATGAAAAAATTGGCAGGCACGTTTTTCTTTCTTTCTTCCGTATTTTCTATGCGGGGGCAATGGCGATGTGTATCTTGTGTCACTGGGGAGTCCGTCTTATATTGACTTACAGTTGAACAACACCTGCTGTCCTTGCAGCAGGTAACGGTAGAGTGAGGGAGTGTTGATATTTCTTCTGTTTCTACACTTCCATTCATTTTCCTCTGTCTCCTCTGTCCCTCACTTTTGTCTTCTCTACAACTGCCCTGCCCATGGGGCCTTGAAGAAATATATGGGCTGCATGATGCTTCCATGCAGAGCTGAAACCGACCCGCACACGAGTACTGGTAAACTGCTTAGAGGGTCTAAGCCTGCCGAGGCAAAGCGGTGCGAGTCGGCCCGTCCATGCTTATGAACCCTATTGGTTTCATTGGGCGGCAGGGCTTGAGATGTCATTTCATCTCAATGTCAGGTAAAAGTCCCACAAATTGGAAGCAACGTCTCCAAAATGACCTTTACAATGTGGACGGGGACGTAAAATCTCAAATCAAACAAACATATCATCTCCTCTACTGTCTCTTCTCTTTTCCCCAAAATGATCCACTAGGGTTGACCTGTCGTTAAACTCAAAACAATCGATGAATCATTTTTTCTTTGTCGAATTTTTTAACCCACTTGGACCTTGTCAAATCAGAACCAGAATTGTTACTGGTGACACGTCAAATGTCATTCATACACCAGGACCTGTGATATGGGAAGTTAGTCTCTATATTTTTTTTCAACAAAATATCTAGATAACTGCTTTATCTATGACTATCATTGTTATATAATAATTATTCCTCATAAATCAACTTTCCTCAGTACTTTCAGTACTTTGATTTTCTTTTGTTCTTAATTGATATGATATCCTGAATGACTTATCTTTCCTATAAACCTTTTTGGGTGTGTTTCTTGGAGTCTTTGTGGTTTATTATTTAGTATTGCTATATATATTGACATTGAATTTGTATGTTGCATACTGATGTTGTTAGAACAAATATAACTCAGCAGCAGTATCTGCTTTATGTGATCATAATTTAACCACATAGATGTGAATAAAAAGGGAAGTCCAGAAATGATCATTAGATATTTTTAATTTAGTTAAAAAGGTCTGGGTGGGTGGGGTAATTTCATATATCAGCCAAGACCTGGAAGAATCTAACTGGGGATTTATGACCTTTTAATATTAATTTAAGGTTGAGGCATAAAATTGTTAAGCTGCAGAAACATATTGATAAGATATTAGGATCGTTTGCATGCTGCCAAATGATGCTAGAATATATCACTTTATTTGCAATTTGTAAATTTTGTTAAATATTTGCACTTCCTATCTGTGTGAAAACCAGCTGTCAAGAACAGAATTGTAAAATGTCCCCCTTTTGGCTGACGGGTTTGTCGGTGATTGGAGACTGCTAAATATTGGAAGATCTTCTGTCAAAGCTGTTATATGGGACTATGAGATATGTGCCCTTGAATGCAGAAAATGCTATACAAAATTCCTAAGTCACAAGTTTTTATCTATTTACTGCCCACCCTTGGTTTAGCTGAAACTTCTATTGTCTGAGAGTCAAAAAAGTAAATATAATGTATCATGCATTAAAGGGATACATGTACCGATACCTTGCCAAATGAATCATTAATAATTTAGTGTTTTTTCTTTTTCCTAATTTTTTTTAGTTTTATGGCCCTTTCAAGATTATTTCACTTATTTCAAGCCAATCGTTAATCAGGTCAGGGCATTTTCTGCCTGTTCAGCAGGCCGAAACACCTCTGACCCGACTTCCCGTGGCAGAACTTGTGGCCCCGAAATACAGCAATGAGAGGCCTAATGATTAAGAGTCAGGGCTCTTACCTACATGTACATGTATTAATCCACGGAGGCCCATTAATAGGGAAATGGTAGGGGGGGGGCATTGTTTCCGGTGCAGAAAGTTGCTCTGCTTTAGTTAAAACTTCCATTGTGTAAGGGTTGAAAAGAAATACAACATATGGAAAACTTTATTGAACGAGACCAGGAGGTATGTGCCCCAATATAGGGAAGGGCATGATGTTTTTGGTGTGTTTTTGCTGGCTTTGGGTAATTGATGCAGTGTATCTCTAGAACCACATTTGCATCAACCAGTATGTGCATCCACTTGCATCAGTATGTGCATCATTAACTTAATGATTAAGACCTGGAAAAACAGTTACTTAGGTCTTTTGACCTTGACTTTATTTTCAAGGTCACAGGCTGTCCAAAACTGTCTTTTTTATTAGAAACACTTTGCCTCCAGAATGAATGTATGAATTACATGTATGGTCATACTTGGTATAATCTATCACTACAATGTACCAAAATACTTGAATAGATTGTGCTGACCTTGACCTGCTGCTAGTTTATAAGGTCACACCAGTACACAGACTCAAATTTTGCACTGTATGCTCTTATATATCTTCGAACCAAATAATATGTTCTATAATATCCTTTGGAAGCAAGGAATACACCACAGAACTGGAAAATATGAAGTGCACATGTTTTCTGGGCCAGACTAGCTAGTTTCGGCCAATTAGGCCTCATCAGTGACCCTCATATAGTTTCAAAATTCCACAACAGAATCAATGCTCCCAAAGGACAAAAAAATATAAACTACACTATGATGTAGGGCAGGGAGACTTTTTACGGCCGCCACACATTACCAGACACCAGCTGTAGTGACGTTAAAATCTCAAATTTGGTGTTAACAAGGAACATGTATAAATACATGTATGTGTAAAACTGATTTACCAATAATAGTCTCCCAGACAACCCCCAGTGCTCAAATGAGTTCCAATGTGGACTCCATTTCTATAAAGAGGCACTTCCAGTCAACATAATAAATAAATGCATTTTCTCATTACAAGAAACAATAACAGAGATGGTTTAGGACTGGGGATCTGAAGGGTTTCAAAGCTAGTAAGCCTTATTTGTGCTGAAGAGGGAGGGGCATACCCCTAGGTGACCAAAGGGGATACCAGGGTGATGCCATTGTCATGTGTCTCATCATAAGGAACAGCATCTATGAACATAAATGATTTAGCCCTTTAGATACCACAAAAACATGCATCCAAGATTTCATCTGTTCATATTGTCTGCTGCGTCTTCTTGCAAACATTTTAGAAAATATCTTTGTAAACAGGCAAAGAGTGTGAACTCTGACCAGGCTGCACATACAGATCTGGGTTCACAAAGATGTTAACATAAATGACTTTTAAAGCTACCAGCAGGTGTTAAACAGATGACAACTGTTGTGTGGGTATCTTAAGTATTCGGGTGGGGATCTGAACAGTTTAGGAGGTGTAAGCCCACACTCATAAGTGCAACATCTGAGAACATAAAAATCAAAATAGTACAGAAATAATCTGGCCCCTGCACATCGGGGCTGGGCTGCCACAAAGAGTTGAAACCGACAGTACTGGAAAACTGCTTAGAAGGTCTAAGCCCGTCACCAGGCACGGGCTTGAAGAAGTATATGGGCTGCATGATGCTTCCACGCAGAGCTGAATCCGGCCCGCACACAAGTACTGGTAAACCGCTTAGAGGATCTAAGCTTGTCCAGGAATCGCGGTGTGAGGCGGACCGTCCATGCTAATAAACTCTATTGATTTCATTGGGCGACAGGGCTTGAGATGTCATTTCTTCTCAATGTCGGGTAAGTAAAAGTCCCACAAAATTGGAAGCAACGTCTCCAGAATGACCTTTACAGTGTTGATGGGGATGTTAAACCTCAAATCAAACAAAACTGTCACCAGGCAAAGTGATATATGTCAGACCGACCATGCATTATAGCCTTCAGTTCCAGTTCTGTTGTGTATTCCTTGCTTCCAAAGGATAACCCTTTTATAGAACATATTTCATATCAATTCTACATTGGTTTCACTGGGCGGCTGGGCTTGAGATGTCATTTCATCTCAATGTGGGGTAAAAGTCTTACAAAAAAAATGAACAAACTTCTCCAATTTAATGACCTAAATAGTGTTGATGAGGACTTAAAAACCTTTATTTAAATAAACAAAACTGTTACAGAAATAGATCAATGATTAGGACGCACTAGCATGAAATAAGTGAAATGCTGGAGCAAAAGAAAATCTACAGTTTCACTCTGGTGGCCTTATTTGAACTGGAGATGTGGGGCATACCCCTGGTGACCCACAGTCAGTATTACTGAATGCGTCTTATCTTAAGAATATACATGGTTTAGGGGCAGGGATCTGAACGGTTTCTGAGATACATGCATTAAGCCTTTCAAGGAAGAGTATGTGGAATGAGGTGCATGTCCCTGGGGACCAAGGCAAGGGGACCCTTTGAAGCCCTCTTGCAAAATCTTATATCCATATTTTATCATATCCCCAAATATCAAATTAAGTCATCTAATAGTTACTGTGGACCCTTTTTGACAAAATTTTCGGCTAGTTTTTCCATGCCTTTGAAACTGGAGTGGGTGGGGCGTACCACCTGAGGAAGCCCTTTAGGTGTCAGTGACTGTCTCTTATCATAAGACAGAATTGATTTTGATTTTATGACCCTTTCAAGATAATTTCACTCATATAGAGCGGATCGTTAATCAGAGGTGGGCGAAAACAGGTGTACCTGGAGAAAAACCACCTGGCCTTCTGTTGCAGAACTTGGCATCTGACATATGACCTGTACCCAGGCTCGAACCACAGCGATGAGAGACCTATTGATTACAGAGCATATTAAAGAAACAATATCATATATGGTTTGTAATTGGGGTCTGAATGGTTTCTAAGGGGGCATTCCCCTGGGTCCTGAGATTTCTTTTCGAGTAGCAGGGCAGTGTTCAATGTAGGATTTGGGGTTTGGGGGCCCTCTGGGTCTTTGCTATGAACATCTTGTGGACTGTTGACCTGGTCTTGCTGGACCGTCGTACAGCTACAAAGTCCTCCTACTTATAGCTGAAATGTTGAATGATAAGCTGTAAAAGCAACTGATATAGATTGTTCCTGCATGCATGTAGTCTTTAGCTTATAAATGCTTTAACACTACTTATTTTGCATTGCTTGCTTTAGTAACACACACTATTTACAAACTCTGTCTTTTATAGCACTGCTTGCTTCCTATATATGCACCCTTTGGTTATTAATCACCCTCTGCTTAGTGCTAGCTGGCATTAGTAACACAAAGTAAGGTGAGTGGTTTGACTGATGCACTACCATATTAACCATTTAACCAGGCTCTGCAAGCATCATGCAACCTGGGGGTTCCGGCTAGTATAGAAATACTAGTTTGTATTAACTCCTCTATTTAGCGCTAACATTCCATTTACTCACCGTTGAGCTAGGCTAACATAGTGGTGAAGGTGACTGGTCAGGTAGGTATCCCAGGCGAAGAAGACCATAATGACCAGGCTCAGAAGGTGCTATCAGAAGATTGGGCTCCTCAGTATGAATGATGTGTAGCTTCACTTGTAGCATGTTTGCAAGGGATTGTATGCAAACATGGTCCGCATAGGTACCATCTTGGGCCATTTTTTTGACATAGCTGGTGAATAGTTCAGTCAGAAATTGCTCCATTTCTGATTGCTTTGACTGAAAAAATACAATCTACTATCTGCCATATGATTTTAGGCCTACTGCTCATTTGTATTGGTTGCCATGGAAACCAAAATGAAAAAAAAAAAAAAATAGAAAAAAAAAATAATAGTTAAAAAATCATCTCAGAAACTGTATGCTCTATGAGGCTGAGAGTTTATGAAAATATTCACCATATTTGCCTTTACAGATTTGGTGTTTTTTATGAAATTCGGCTCTTTAGTTTGATTGCTGTGGCAACTTAGATTTTCCAAAGACTTATAATGGGGAAAATTGAAAAATGGCATTAACTACAAAGCCTTTGCAGATATTTTGAAAAAAACTTTCATAGAAATGTTTCTTTAGTAAACTTCTCTCAGCTGTTTGCTTTTGTGTCAACCTGGGGGTCCAGTAGGTTGTGCCGGGGCCATGCTCCGCCCCCAGTACTTCATAAAATGCTTTATATCTCAGAAACCTTACAGATCCCCACCCCTAAACTATATATATTCATGATCCTTATGATAAGGTGCAATAAGTGACACAAACCTGGGGATCCCCCCGGATGTGCCGGGGACATGCCCCACCTCCTCCACTTCATAAAATGCCATTTATCTCAGTAACCATTCAGATCCCCACACGTAAACCGTATATATTCTTGTCTCTTATGATAAGACGCACTCAGTGACACCAACCTGGGGGTCCTCTGGGATGTGCCTGGGACATGCCCATCCCCTGCATTTCACAACAGGCCCAATATTCCAGAAACCTAACAGATCCCAACCCCTAAACGAAATATATTTTTGTTCCTTATGATAAGTTGCATTCAGTGACACCAACCTGGGGGACACCTGGGATATGCCCAACCCCCTCCACTTCGTAAAAGGTTGGCCCCCGCCCCCGGCTTGAAGAAATATATGGCCTGCATGATGCTTCCACACAGAGCTGAATCCAGCCCGCACACTAGTACTGGTAAACCGCTTAGAGGATCTAAGCCTGTCCAGGAACCGCAGTGTGAGGCGGACCGTCCATGCTAATAAACCCTATTGGTTTCATTGGGCGGCAGGGCTTGAGATGTCATTTCATCTCAATGTCAGGTAAAAGTCCCACAAAATTGGAAGCAATGTCTCCAAAATGACCTTTACAGTGTTGACGGGGATGTTAAACCTCAAATCAAACAAACAAACAAACAAAACTTCATAAAAGGCCCAATATTCAAAAACCTTACAAATCCCCACCCCTAAACCATATAGATTCTTGTTCTTATGATAAGAAGCATTAAGTGGCACCAACCTGGGGGTCCCCCCCCCCCCCCCAGATGTGCCGGGGACATGCCCCACCCCCTCCACTTTATAAAATGCCATTTATCTTGGAAACTATTCAGATCTCCACCCTAAACCATATATATTCTTGTTCCTTGTGAAAAGACACATTCAGTGACACCAGCATAGGGTCCCCCCCCCCACCCGCCTGTGGTGCCACGGGCCATGCCCCATCCCTTTACTTCATTAAAAGCCATATATCTCAGAAACTGGTCAGATCCCCACCCCTTAACCATATAAATTCTTGTTCCTTATGATAAGATCTCACTTCATAATAGGCCATATATCTCAGAAACTATTCAAATCCCCACCACATAATCACATATATTCTTGGTCATTGTTATTAGCCACATTCAGTCACCCCATCTTGTGGGGTCTGCAGGGGCCATTTCTCTCCCATCCACTTCATAAAAGGGCCTCATATCTCAGAAACTGTTCAGCATTAGGTTGCAACAATCTTGGGCTTTTCTGGAATCCACCATGCCCGAATCCCTCCACTGCTTAAAAGACCTTACATCTCAGGAGCCATACATATCCCACCGCTAAACCATATATGTCTCTATTCCTTTTTATAAGACACATTCAGTGACACCAACCAGGGCTCCATTGGTTCATGCCCCACCCTCTCTACTATATAAAACACCTAATATTTCAGATACAGTCCACATGAGTGCTCATTTGGGAATGGGGTTTGTTTGGGAGACTTTATAATTGGTAGATTAAAATCATACCATGTTAAAATACATGTCTGCCATTGGGCAGTGCCCATCTGAGCTCCGGTTTATGAAATTTGGCTCTTTGGTTTGTTTGCTATGGCAAGTTAAGAGTTTCCATTGACTTATAATGGGGAAAATTGAAAAATGACATTTATGCCTTTCAAGATATTTTGTCAAACTAACATAGAAATGTTCCTTTAATAATGTTCTTTTAGGCCTATTTGTTGCCACAGATGGGAAATTGTCAGTTGTCATCTGTTGTCCTGCAACAACACATTCAAGCGATATCAGACCTCTGAAGCCACTAGGCTGATCGGGTCCGAATTTTATCTGTAGCATCCTTGGGCGCAGGGCTTCCATGGTTAATTAAAATACTTTGCTGCCAGTCGGCAGTGCCCCCTGAGCTCTGGTGAGCAAAGTGGCCCATGGGCCTCTTGTTTAATATGAGTTTGGTCGCATGAACAATATGGCCACCGTGCCAATATACCTGTGTACACAGATCCGTTCAAACTTCGATGGGCTTCATTTCATCTTGACTTGAACATCATTCAATATATCCCAACATCCTGCCAGTCAATGGCCGGATAGAAATAAGTTCAAAACACAAGATGATTTTTTAATACGAGTTCGGTCGCGTGAACAATATGGCCACCGTTCCCATATACCTGTGGACACAAATCCGTTCAAACTTCGATGGGCTTCATTTCATCTTGACTTGAAACATCATTCAATATATCCCAACATCCTGTCAGTCAACTGTCAAAACACAAGGTGGTGTACATATGCACATGTCATTGCTGACTCCTACACTGTCCAATCAAAATACGTCTCAAATGTCAACCAGAAAGTGTTTGTCAAAATAAGAACAATCAATTGCTTGATCTAATTTTAGAAATCTTTGTCAAACTAACTTGATGCAAAGCAATTCATTAGAAGGTACTTCATACGAACTTGAACAGTTTGTGTCCACAGGCGTATAAGGTAAAAACCCTTCCGAAATCTTCTCCGGAACCAATAGGCCCATTATCAGGTCAAATGTCCAAGAGTCTGCCATGGTAAAAAAAACCCTTTAAAATCTTCTCAGAAATATAATGGCTCCATAAACTCTCAGCACTCAGGTGAGCGGCCCAGAACCACTGGTCCCATGTTTTTTTTTTTTGTTTTTTTTTTTTGTATACCTGACACGGCTCAACAGTTTCCATCAGAGTTTAAAGGTTAGTGATCTGGGGCTTAGGTGAGTTTTTTAAACAGTTTTAGGTGTACAGGACTTCACACTTGTAAATAGCTACTGTTCAAGTATACTCCAGATACTGGTAGTTGTAGACATAGAAAGTTACAGCTGGATTCCAAAACATTGCAGCACATTTTAGTCAAGACAAGAAACCAAAAATGGGGAAAAAGAACTATATGTCAAATTAACTCACTGTCTGAAATATATTTCAGTGTCCCCTCGGTCATGGAAAAAAATAATTGTTAGTTATGGTCATGGGAAAACAGTTGTTATCGCACTGACTTCAGCTGTTAAATATTTCATGCCCTCCATCTCGACGAAAATTTTCCGCGCGTTTCTGTTTGCCCACGCTCTAAAGCGTCTTCAAAGTATGCTGCAAATGGTAAATACCGTATGCAGCCAGTGGTTCCCGTGGTAAGCGAACAGACCCAGTGATGCCCTCTGAACAACTTTGCTAGTCGAATGGTGCTATTGGCACTCAAGATAAAACATTTGGTTATTAGACACATACTACTTTAAGTTGCATCACTTGTAAAAGACAAGGCAATGTGCAAATAATTTTCCAGTCATAACTAAGTATTCGGCAGTTGACTTGAGGTTTCCAACTTTTGCATATCAATTATATACAGACATTTTGGTTTAAATATCCATCAGCTTCCTTGTGTAGTTTGCTATGCTCGTTTATAGGTAACACCTATTTTTTTCATATTATTCATACCTCCTGGAGAATATCGTCAACATTTTTCCAGTGAGCCGCATAAGTTTGTGTCTAAAGCATCCGTTTGTACATGTAAAGTGCTACGCATGAAATAAAAACCAGTGCATGTACATTTCATGACCTGCTTTCTTTGACACTTGACAGCAGTTTGATGAGAAATTGAATGTCCATTTCATTAAAAGTTGATAAGGACATGTCATTCTGACTGTTAAAGATGTACATTTCAGGGGAAACTGAGAAGCTGCTCCCCTAATTGCATGGATAACAAAACATGCTACAGGAGACGGTTTTGAAAACAAAATTACCTCGGGCTCAATGTGGGTGTTTTGCAATGACTGACATAATGAGATAGCTAATAAACTCTAGAGTGAGCAGCGATATGAGGCAAAGAAAACAAACGCTTAAGGAATGAAATTTATTTTTCTGCTGTTCATAAAAGTACGAACGCAGTGGGTTGTATGTAAAGTAAGTGAACCCCGAAGGGGTTCATGTAAACTTTGTTAGCGACACGCTGTCGTTCATACTTTCATGAAAAGCAGAAAAATTAAGTTTATTGTTTTATAATAACATTCTATGCCCCTCATCACTGGGCGAAAAATAATGCTTATAGGGCAAACTTTTTAAACTGAAAAACATTTACACGCCATTTTACTACAAAGAGAGGAACAGTGTTGACCTCACCAACGCCCGTAGAGAACCATGGTTTAGAATGACGTCACTTGATGTCACTGAAAATCATATGACTCGATGCGTTCACGGAAGTATGAACTATTTGAACTTCACGGAAGTATGAACTGTTTTCTATGTGTTTGCATTACATTATTTTATTTATGAGCCGGATAAATTCCATACCCTATCAGTTGAGCATGAAAGAAAGTTTTATAATCCTTGGGCCAGGTTGGTGCGGTTTAGGTCTGTACACCGTTCTTTCTACCTCTGGAATGAACAGTACACAATATTTCCATACCCCTCTACTTAATCTTAAGACCTCCACAAATTTAATCCAAATATCTGAGAGAGAGAGAGAGAGAGAGAGAGAGAGAGAGAGAGAGAGAGAGAGAGAGAGAGAGAGAGAGAGAGAGAGAGAGAGAACAGCAAACATTAGACAAAATACATGTTGAAACGTTTATCCCTTGGTTTCCACTTATCACAAAGAAAAAAAAGAAGGAAAATTCCTGCAGGCCTATTGGCACCAAAACAGCCATTGTTATTTAGGTAACAATATTAGAATACACGCTAAAAGTCGTCAGTCATTCCGACCACTATGAATTCAAATTTGTAAAACAATTTCATGTTATTTCTAGCCGTATCTCTTTTAACTAAAATTCTGAACCGTTTGGCTTAACACTGCTGCATTTTTATTTATTTTTTATTTTTTGCTTAGCTAACCGTCGCCGTGTACCGGGAACGAGCGTTTAAACATAAGGTGACGACGTCATGTTAACAGCGTACCCGCCCAAAGGGGCTTGAAGAAATATATGGGCTGCATGATGCTTCCACGCAGAGCTGAATCTGGCCCCCACTAGTACTGGTAAACCGCTTAGAGGATCTAAGCCTGTCCAGGAACCGCAGTGCGAGGCGGACCGTCCATGCTAATAAACCCTATTGGTTTCATTGGGCGACAGGGCTTGAGATGTCATTTCATCTCAATGTCGGGTAAAAGTCCCACAAAATTGGAAGCTACGTCTACAAAATGACCTTTACAGTGTTGACGGGGACGTTAAACCTCAAATCAATCAAACAAACAAACGTCATGTACACACGTTCTTTAGCACTCTGCCAAAAACACATAGATTTTATACGATACCCGTTGTGCAAGAAACTGACAAACATTTCCCCTTCAATACGGAGCTCTCTAGCAATCTCCTCGATAACGTGGGTTGTGCCCATCCCAGCCTGGGCATAAACAAGGCAGTTGGGCCCAGTTGGGCCTTGTTTTTTTTTATCAGATCAAAGGCCGTCTTCTGCTTGTTAGTAAACATTTTATTTCCTTTTCTGCGCATGTGTCAAAAAGTTACAGCGGCTGATTGGAAGTTGACCGCAAAGCGATACAATCCAAAATTCCCAGAGCACAGTCCATTATACGTAGAAACACCATCCAGTTATCTTATCTGCGTAATACGTGTGTACGTAGTCCTAGCAGAATATGTTACATTGACAAAATAAATCAAAGGAGAAATCAAGGCTATCACACACATTTTAACAGTAACAACTCCACTGCCGGACGTAGTTTCCGAAGTTCCGGATTATATCTGTCCTGCACGTCCCGCATTTTAAACACGACGATTATGGCAAGCGCCCGAGTTTATGTACCGATCATTGACAGAACACTGCGGAAAGCGAAGAAAAAGTTGGAAAATCTATATTTTGAGCTGCGAGTACATCTTTTTGGATTCAAATTGGCAAAGCGAGCTTAAGTTAAATGAAAGACAACGGGTGAAAGTGAAAAAAGTTCCCCCCGTATCACTAGTTCGGTTGTGATTGATGAAAACCTGAAAATTTTTGTCACACGTTTATGCCGAATTTTGCTTTGCTGAGTTAATCCATGCGAGAAAAACATGTTTCCTGCAAGTGGCAGACAGAGGCGGATTATTTTTGCAAAGTGTACTTATTTAACTTGTATAATTCATAATAAGCAGGTAAAAAACTGCATTTGCAAAAAAGATACACTGGGTAAAACGAGGTAACCCCCCAAAAAATTGAGCCGAAGTTTCCCCCCTTGTCTCTATTATAGAACCACAAAAAAAAAAAAAAAAAAATTTTTTTTTTTTTTTTTTTTCTTCAAATTTTTCATGATTCAAGCCCCTATGGTTTAGTCCTTATGACATTTACCAAAGTTTACATGCACTTAGTCAAGTAGGACAAATGAAAATTTGAAGAATTTTCCAGCCCTTTTTATATTGAATAACTTGAAAGATCTGTAGTCCCTTGCATTCATATAGTATATATATAATTTCTTTTCAAACGTGAGTCTAAAATATTAGTTTCTAACTTTCAGCTATTTCCCTTGACTTGTAAATACACGTAATTTTGATACAAAAAAGCGTTCAAACTCCGATGAAGTACCTGTCAATGAATCACTTTGCATCAAGTTAGTTTGACAAGCAAATGTCATTCATCAATGTAGTCTAAAACTGAATCAAGCAATATACATTGATTGGTCTTATTGTTGCAAGCACTTTTTTTTCCATTTTTAGATCTGATTGACATTCGAGGTGTATTCTGATTGGATAGTGCATGGTCCACAATGAAATCTACAGCACTTTGGGTTTTGAATTTATTACTGTCTTGCAGATGACTGACAGGATGTAAGGAAATATTGAATGAAACATCAGATCAAAATGAAATGAAGCTCATCAAAGTTTGAAAGCTTTTGTGTCCACAGGTGTAGGTGAGTGTCTGTAGATATTATGCTTAAATTAACTGTGTTCTTTTAATACCTGTCTCAAACAAACAATCACACCTTTTAGCATTAAGAGTATGATTACAAGACAAACTTGCAAACATAAACATCCTTAATATTCAAACATCCAAAGAGTTGTTGTAAATCTAAAAAAAATTGAACTGTGTGGTTTAGTGTTATACTAAAGCATACAAAACATGTAGTTCCAATGGCAAACTCTCTTAAAGAAGCCCCAGTGGCAAACTCTCTTAAGGAAGCTAAGTGATTCTGATCTGGGTCTGCCCTATTTGCCCAGGCATGTCTGTCCCAAAGATTGGGATCATTATGGTATTTTGTCTTCTTAAGCATATGAGTGATTTTAAATAACTCTCTGCACACTACATAACAACAGATCACTTTATATTTATGCTTGTGTTTGGTTGAGTAAAAGCAGATTTATGACATATATGTATGGGGAAGCATATTGCAAAATAGCTAACTGTTCATTATTTCAATTCATTTACACAAATATTAATAGTATTTTTCTATGAAATAACTAAATAAAAATCACATTTCCCAGTATTTCCCACTTTTGCTGAAATTTGTAGTATTTCCCAGGACGGTAAATACCGGCAAATACCAGTGGGAATTCCCGACACCGGTATTTACCGACCAACCTTGCTATGGACGTGTCACCAGTAAACAATTATGATTCTGACAGTGAGCAAGAATGCTCACAAGGCTATACAATCAGCAGTCAACAAGAATGCTCTCAAGTATAATAACTATACAGAACCAAAAATGTTGTCTGTTTCAACAATGGACGTAAGTTAAAGCTTATCCGTATCTGTATATTGGTAACCTGGCTTGCAATTATTCACTTCCCCTCTAGTGTTCGGACTTCAGATGGGTTAAAACACTATCATCTTTGCTTTTAAACATTAACTGACCGGTAATGCTCATGCCCGTATCTAGGCTGTGCCTAAGTTCATATTACTTATTTACTGTTTAATGTGTGCAAATTGTATTCACTTGAACTACATCCTTTGTTAAGGAGTCAGCTAGTGAGAAAATGACTTTTATGATAAAGGCGACCAGCAGAGACTGAGGCGAGCCTGTGCAGACGGGTAGTCTAGCCAGAACATTTGCTGCTCTTAAACATATAGAAGCTTCATGCAAGTGGTTATGCGCTTTTGCTGCCACATGCATTTGTGACTTATGAAATTTTGAAAATGCATAGGCCGTTTCCTTCAACATATGTTTATTATTAGCTCGTCTGTTTATCGCAGAAAAAACTTCCGAGCTATTATCATCACCCCGGTGTTGTCGTTGTAGTCGTCGTTCCGAAAAAAAAAATAATATTAACCTTAACAGTAATCTCCATTTGTGACATAGGAAAAAACGCCCGTTTCAAGAAAACGTTTTGGTATGGAAGCCCTGGAGGTACTTCTTACTTCACCACTTCTGACTTCTTACTTCCGACTTCTAACTTCCCACTTCTAACTTCCGACTTCTAACTTCTGACTTCCGACTTCTAACTTCTGACTTCTAACTTACGACTTCTTACTTCCGACTTCTAACTTCCGACTTCTGACTTCCGACTTCGAACTTCCGACTTCTAACTTCCGACTTCTGACTTCCGACTTCGAACTTCCGACTTCTAACTTCACCACTTCTAACTTCATGACTTCTAACTTCTAACTTCATGACTTCTTACTTCTAACTGTATGACTTCTTACTTCTAACTTCCGACTTCTAACTTCCGACTTTCTGATTTCCTACTTCAAACTTGAAGCTAGAGTGAGTGAGTTTTAGTTTTACGTCCCACCAACAGCTAAGGTCATACGGAGACGGGACCTCGGTTTAAAGACTCATCCGAAAGTCTGGAGAAGCCCGGGATCGATCCTGCGATCCCTGGTTTACAAGGCGAGTAGCGTAACCACTGCACCACGGAGGCTTCTAACTTGAAGCTAGAAGTAAGAAGTAAGAAGTCATGAAGTTAGAAGTATGAAGTTAGAAGTTAGAAGTTAGAAGTAAGAAGTTTGAAGTGGGAAGTCAGAAGTCGAAAGTTAGAAGTCGGAAGTTAGAAGTAAGAAGTCGGAAGTCAGAAGTAAGAAGTCCTAAAGTTAGAAGTAAGAAGTCATGAAGTTAGAAGTAAGAAGTCATAAAGTTAGAAGTTAGAAGTCATGAGGTTAGAAGTCAGAAGTGGTGAAGTTAGAAGTCCCTCCAGGGCTTCCATATTTTGGTCCCTCAAATTAATGCCACAAATAATACATCTGTCAAAATTCACATGTGTGTTCCTCGGAGCAATACATTTTCTACTGATATCAAACTTCTAGACCTGTAACCTTGAACGTTTTTTTTTTCAATAAATCATCCAAAGTCTTTAACTTTGGTACTGTGTCATCAAACTTGACACACCTGTATTATCACAACATTCTGACCAAGTTCCATAACTGTATCATGCAATTTGACTGATTTATCCCCCTTTGTGTCAATTTCGGTGCGCTTGTTTTCTGTATACTCGAAACCAGATAACATCTTAAGTCTTTTAATGGAAACACTGGGATTCTTTATCCCTTTTAAAAGGAAGCTTTTATTCACCCCTACAGTTTTCCTTGTTGCGTTCACTTCATTTTGTTCTGGTTAGGCTCACTGCGCATAAGCTATGCATTTTAATCTATTGAGCTATATGGTCGTATGAATGGCATTTTTTCAATTAAATAACTACTGTTGTTTTGCTGATATCTCCTCCAGAATGGAACTCCTGGGCCACTTCTGACGATTGGGAAGATAATGAGACAGGACACAACAAACACCGTATAGCGCCCCCCGTCCATCGGGGCATGGAGAAATAGATTGAGCTGCACGGTGCTTCTGCGCAGAGCTGAAACTGACCGAACTTGAGTACTGGTAAACAGCTGAGGTCTTAGCCTGCCCAGGAAAAGTGATGCGAGTCGGACCGCTCCTTAAACCCTAGCGGTTTCTATGGGCGGTAGGGCTTGAGATGTCCTTTCATCTCAATGCTGGGTAAAAGTCCCACAAAATCAGAAGCAACGTCTCCAAAATGACTTTAATAGTGTTGAAGGGGACGTAAAACCTCAACTCAAACAACAACAAACAAAACAAACAAACACCGTATAATGAGCTGTGTGACCAGCGAACAAACTTGCTATTACACACCGAAGACAGATTACTGTCTCTAAGACAGATCGCGGAAAACGTTTCATAGAAAGGGTAGGTGAAGTTTTTTTGTTTGTATAAATTGAGAAGGCAATCTGTTGACTTATGCTGCTATTGGAGAAGAAACTAAATGCCTGGAGATACCGCAGCAAAATTCTGACTATATTTCAAAGCCAGATAAGGCTTTTCCAGTTCGTTGAAAAATATTTTCATCGAAAATTTTATGATTGTTTGTTTTCGGCGTCAAGTGTACGTCTACGGAACAAAATATGTTACATTCACTTGTTTTTTATACGACTGTCCACAAACACAGATTTCGAAGGCTAACATTGATGACAGATCAGAATTTCGGTTACATCTTCAATAAAGACTTTCGGATGTGTCTTTAAACCGAGTACCCGTCTCCTTAGGTAACCTTAGCTGTTAGTTAGACGTACAACTCTCTCTCTCTCTCTCTCTCTCTCTCTCTCTCTCTCTCTCTCTCTCTCTCTCTCTCTCTCTCTCTCTCTATCTTTCTCTCACTCTCGTGGCAATCAGTAAACATCTGAGGCGTTATTTGTTTAATTTTCTTCTGCCTGTACCTTTTCTTTCCTAGATATCACACGGCTCAGCGATTTCTGTGTTGTAATTTGTTTGTTTGTAACGTCCCCGTCAACACTGTAAAGGTCATTTTGGAGACGCTGCTCCCAATTTTGTGGGCCTTTTACTCGACATCGCGATGAAATGACATCTCAAGCCCTGTCGTCCAATGCAACCAATAGGGTTAATTAGCATGGACGGTCCGCCTCGCACCGTGGTTCCTGGACAGGCTTAGATCCTCTAAGCGGTTTACCAGTACTAGTGCGCGGGCCGGATTCAGCTCTGCGTGGAAGCATCATGCAGCCCATATATTTCTTCAAGGCCCTATGGGCGGGGGCGACACTCTGTGTTGTATTTAGTTAGGAATTCGATATTGAAAGTAAACAGCTGACGTTCGTGCGAATATCTGGTTGTGCCATTTTTTTAACATCAAACGCCATGTATTTTTATTGCACGAACAATTTGCACAATGCAATAATGAACATTAAATAGGTCGTTATGCAAAGGGTGCAGAGGCGATCATGAACGACAAGATGGTACGTGCGTCTGTATTAACCAATTCAGTACCAGAAACCCCTAAAGAGGTACCTTTGCAAACAGTGCAGGCCCAGATCAGACACCTCAGAATGCAAACGGTGCAAAGGCGACCATGTACAACAAGATGGTACGTGCGTGTGTGTTAACCAATTCAGTACCAGAAACCCCTAAAGAGGTACCTTTGCAAACAGTGCAGGCCCAGATCAGACACTTCAGAATGCGGTAATGCGGCTTCTGATCAGGGCCTACACTGTTTGTTAAAAGCTGAACCATTTTCTGAATAAATTCTGAAGAAAACACAACCTGACACCCCTAAATAACGAAATGGACTCCTGCCATATATATGGTGGAAAATTCCATTTGGTTCAAAAAGGGTTAACTTTAATTCCCTCGGCGCCGCTTGTAGGTTATATTCCCGTACAAGACAAGAGCCATAATCTGAGTAACATTGAGGCTGTGGTTCTCATCACGTTAAGTCCTTGTAATGAACACCCCTCTACAACTTGCTTATATAGAGAAACCCTTTGTTTACAGGGGGACACATTATTTTTCTTATTTCTGTTTAAAGACATAGGTTTGGGGTTCTCGTCATACCTTCTCAATGCAACAGTCCTCACGAGCACCCTCAACATATGGAGTATAGAAAAGAAAAATATCACAATTTTCTCCAGAATATACCGCTTTGGAGGTATGACAGAAAGCACTATATCACATGGGTGTGTTATCGTAATGCGATCTGTTTGTGCAGCTTTGCAGTTTAGTTTAGCATTTGTTAATTGAAGTGTTCCGTGTTAGTGTGGCTGAATCAAATAATGTACTACTTTCCTCTATATTTGGCATTAGGACTTTTGTTTAACGCTTCACTAAAATGAAAAAGTAAACTTTACAAGTTGGTCCGTGTTTGAATGGAAGAACTTCTTTAGTTTGATTAAACATAATGATAGTAATAGGTTTTTGTTTGTTTGATTTGAGGTTTAACGTCCCCGTCAACACTGTATAAGTCATTTTGGAGACGTTGCTTCCAGTCTTGTGGGACTTTTATCCGACCTTGAGATGAAATGACATCTCAAGTCCTGTTGCCCAATGAAACCAATTGGGTTTATGAGCATGGACGGTCCGATTTGCACCGCTTTGCCTGGGCAGGCTTAGATCCTCAAAGCGGTTTACCAGTACTCGTGTGCGGTCGGTTTCAGCTCTGCGTGGAAGCATTGTGCAGCCCATTTATTTCTTCGAGCCCCGATGGGCAGAGGCATTTGCGCGTGCGTGCTTGCGCGCGCGCGTGCGTGCGTGTGTGTGTTCCACCAACAGCTAGAGTCATTCGGTTTAAAGACTCGGCCGAAAGTGTGGACATAAAGAAAACACGCCTATAAAAATACAATATAACCCACAAGTGGCGCCGAGTGAATTAATGTTAACCCTTTTTGTACCAAATGGAATCTTCCACCGTATATATGGCAGGAGTCCATTTCGATATTTAGGGGTGTCGGGGTGTTTTCTTATAATTTACTCAGAAAATGGTTCAGCTTTTTACAAACAGTGTAGGTCCTGATTAGACGCCGCATTACCGCATTCTGAAGTGTCTGATCTGGGCCTGCACTGTTTGCAAAGGCACCTCGTAAGGCGTTTCTGGTACTGAATTGGTTAAAACAGAGGCACGTACCATCTTGTGGTACATGGTCGCCTCTGCACCAATTGCATAATGACATATTTAAGGTTCATTATTGCATTGTGCAACCTTGTTCGTGCAATAAAAATACATGGCGTTTGATGATAAATATTCGCACGAACGTCAGCTGTTTACTTTCAATATCGAATTCCTGACTAATTACAACACAGAAATCGCTGAGTCGTGTGACATCTAGGAAAGAAAAGGTACAGGCAGAAGAAAATTAAACAAATAACGCCTCAGATGTTTACTGATTGCACAAGAGAGAGAGAGAGAGAGAGAGAGAGAGAGAGAGAGAGAGAGAGAGAGAGAGAGTTGTACGTCCCACTAACAGCTAAGGTCACCTAAGGAGACGGGACCTCGGTTTAAAGACACATCCGACAGTCTGGAGAAGCCCGGACCGATCCCGCGAATCCTGGTTAACAAGGCAAGTAGCATAACCACTACACCACGGAGGTTTAACGTCCCCGTCAACACTGTATAGGTCATTTTGGAGACGTTGCTTCCAGTCTTGTGGGACTTTTACCCGACCTTGAGATGAAATGACATCTCAAGTCCTGTTGCCCAATGAAACCAATTGGGTTTATGAGCATGGACGGTCCGATTTGCACCGCTTTGCCTGGGCAGGCTTAGATCCTCAAAGCGGTTTACCAGTACTCGTGTGCGGTCGGTTTCAGCTCTGCGTGGAAGCATTGTGCAGCCCATTTATTTCTTCGAGCCCCGATGGGCAGAGGCACTTGCGCGTGCGTGCTTGCGCGCGCGCGTGCGTGCGTGCGTGTGTGTGTTCCACCAACAGCTAGAGTCATTCGGTTTAAAGACTCGGCCGAAAGTGTGGACATAAAGAAAACACGCCTATAAAAATACAATATAACCCACAAGTGGCGCCGAGTGAATTAAAGTTAACCCTTTTTGTACCAAATGGAATCTTCCACCGTATATATGGCAGGAGTCCATTTCGATATTTAGGGGTGTCGGGGTGTTTTCTTATAATTTACTCAGAAAATGGTTCAGCTTTTTACAAACAGTGTAGGTCCTGGTCAGACGCCGCATTACCGCATTCTGAAGTGTCTGATCTGGGCCTGCACTGTTTGCAAAGGTATCTCTTTAGGGGTTTCTGGTACTGAATTGGTTAAAACAGAGGCACGTACCATCTTGTGGTACATGGTCGCCTCTGCACCAATTGCATAATGACATATTTAAGGTTCATTATTGCATTGCATAAAAATACATGGCGTTTGATGATAAATATTCGCACGAACGTCAGCTGTTTACTTTCAATATCGAATTCCTGACTAATTACAACACAGAAATAGCTGAGTCGTGTGACATCTAGGAAAGAAAAGGTACAGGCAGAAGAAAATTAAACAAATAACGCCTCAGATGTTTACTGATTGCACAAGAGAGAGAGAGAGAGAGAGAGAGAGAGAGAGAGAGAGAGAGAGAGAGAGAGAGAGAGAGAGAGAGAGAGTTGTACGTCCCACTAACAGCTAAGGTCACCTAAGGAGACGGGACCTCGGTTTAAAGACACATCCGAAAGTCTGGAGAAGCCCGGATCGATCCCGCGAATCCTGGTTAACAAGGCAAGTAGCATAACCACTACACCACGGAGGCTTCTACTGATTGCACAATTTGTGTGTTGACAGTAAATATAAATGATTATAAAGCAACCTCTATGTTACTCAGTTGCAGCATTATTACAAGTAATGCCCTGGAGCTGGCATGAAACAGCTTCCACCGAAGTTGCGGTGTTAAGTCATCCAGAATTCGTCTTTATTGAAATTGTAACCGAAATTCTGATCTGTCATCAATGTTAGCCTTCGAAATCTCTGATCTGTGTTTGTGGACAGTCGTATAAAAAACAATCTGTAGTTAGAGACAGCAATTTTTGGACACCTGGTGTCTTTAGTTGGGCGTAGTTTGTTTATTTAACCGAGTTATACGGTCCAATTTGGCAAATCGTAGTTTTAGCATGAGTAAGTGAATGTAACATATTTTGTTGCGTAGACGTACACTCGACGCCGAAAACAAAAAATCATAAAATTTTCGATGAAAATATTTTTCAACGAACTGGAAAAGCCTTATCTGGCTTTGAAATATAGTCAGAATTTTGCTGCGGTATCTCCAGGCATTTAGTTTTTTCTCCAATAGCAGCAAAAGTCAACAGATTGCCTTCTCGATTTATACAAACCAAAAAACTTCACCTACCCTTTCTATGAAACGTTTTCCGCGATCTGTCTTAGAGACAGTAATCTGTCTTCGACGCAGCCGGTTGTACGGTGTGTATTATTTTACTTCAATTCCTACAAATAAAAGCTTGTTTTGTAAACTCCGAAATCATGTTACCCGCTTGACCTGTTTAGGACTTGAATTTTGAAATAAAATCCGATTTTAGATAAGCAGTCGCTACAGAAGTGTCTAAATACAAGATCAAGTACTCTTAAATAGGCATACAATTTGTTTAATTTATTCTTATTCACGTGATTATATTGTAGAAATTTGTTTAATAGTTTCTCGACTTTGTCGGTGATTTTTGTCACCTCAATAACTGGCCATAGATCACAGCTTAAAAGATTTAAATGTTTGGTTTAGAAAATTACCTGTGAAGACAGTCTGATTTTAAAACCTGCAGTGACCGATTGAGCTAACCTGCATTGACCGATTGAGCGATGTTTCGTTTGTGTTGAGGTTTTGTAACGGTATCAACACCATTTGGGTCATTTTGGTGAAGCTGCTTCCAATTAATTCCCTGCCGCCTAAACTAACTACTAGCGTTTATATGCAACTCGCACCAATTTGCCTGGGCAGGCTAAGATCTACTAAGCGATTTACTTGTACTCATGTTCGGTCGCCTTAAGCTCTGCGCCGAAGCATCATGAAGCCCAAGCTTTTTCTACAAGAAAAAAAATAAAAAGTTGATTTATATGGACCACGGCTCAAAGTCAATTCAAAGACCCAGTCAGTTCCTAGAAATGTAGAAAATCTTCTCCATCAGTGAATCATTTCATGTACTCGTAATCATGAAGGCCCAGTTTTATAACTTGTTCCATCAGAATCAGAATCAGAACTGTTACTGGTGACACGTCAAATAACATTCATACACCAGGACCTGTGATATCGGAAATTAGTCCCTAGCTCTAACCAAAGAGGTAAACTTAGCTACCCAATCCTTAGCACATGCAGCTGTCGAAATAATTGAATCGGGAAGGGCATTCCAATCTCTAATGGTTCGGAGGAAGAACGGTTCTTTAGTTCTTGCAGTAAGAGTCTGAAACGCCAATGAATGGTACTTTCTAGAGTGCCTAGCTGGGGGAACAAGGTCATTTGTTGGAATGTTGGCAGCACCCTTTAGACCTTTGTATACGACCCACTGTCTCTTTTCCTTCTCTTGAGAGACTCCCATCTTAATTTTCCTAGAATTCCAGATTTCCATCAAACTATATGTATCTGTTTTGGAAGTATCGGGTGACAAACTTGAGACTGCAACAACCGAGGTCCCTGATGTGAAGAATGCCGGGAAGAATGCCTTAATTTCATGTGTGTACAAGGTAGTATTGGCTTCAAATTTGCATTTTTCATGTAAATGAATAGTTTTTTGTTGCTACAAAGGGAAATTAAAAGAATGACAAGAGGGCCATGATGGCCCTGGATCGCTCACCTGATCCATAGGGTAACAAGTGGGTCCCTTAGAGAGCCATTATTGGCCCCGGGTTATAATTTGAATAATCTTGCTAGTGGTCTAAAAGATGAAGCTTCACACCAACTATCAAAGACCGGAGCCTTCTGGTTTCAGACAAGATTTTTAAAGCTTTTTAAGTCTATATAAACCTTGGGGTCCCCGTGGGGAGCCAGTTTTGGCCCCATGGCTATAATTTGAACAATCTTGGTATAAATCCACAAGACGTAGCTTCATACCAAATATCAAAGACCTTGGCCATCTGCTTTCAGACAAGAAGATTTTCGAAGGTTTTCATTTGCCTTGACTTCTATTTCCTAGGACTATAATTAAGGCCAAACAATACCAAATTTCGTGACACAGAGGCCTTTCTGATATTCAACCCCAAAGTTCTGAAACCGCTTTAATTTGAACAATTTTGATAGAGGTCCACTAGATGAAGCTTCACACCAAATATCAAAGACCTGGGCCTTGCGGTTTCAGAGTAGAAGATTTTTTTTTAAATTTCCCTATATAAGTCAATTTAAAACCGAAGGGCCCCGGGGCGGGGGCATTTTTGGCTCAATGGCTATGATTTGAACAATCTTGGTAGAGGTCCACTAGATGAAGCTACACACCAAATATCAAAGAACTGGGCGCGTTTTCGGAGAAGATTTTTAAAGATTTTCCCTGTATAAGCCAATGTAAAACCAAAGGGCCCGCAAGTGGGGTCATTTTTCGCCGCAGGGCTATAATTTGAACAATCTCGGTAAAGGTCAACTAGATGAAGCTTCATACCAAATATCAAAGACCTGGGCCTTGTGGTTTCAGAGAACAAGATTTTTTTTTTAAATATTTTCCCTGTATAAGCCAATGTAAAACCAATGGGCCCGCAAGTGGGGGCATTTTTGGCCCCAGGGCTATACTTTGAACAATCTTGGTAGAGGTCCACTAGATGAAGCTTTATACCAAATTTCAAAGACCTGGGTCATGCGGTTTTAGAGAAGATTTAAAAATTTTCAGTAAAATAAAAATCTATTTTTTAGCTCATGTGACCTAGATGTGCAACGAACCGGAACCATTTGAACAACTTAGAAAGGGGACCACCTAAGGATCATTCCCGTGAAGTTTGGTCAAAATCCCATCAGTGGTTTAGGAAGAGATGTCGTTTGAATAAAAATGTTACGTACGCACGCACGCACGGGCGCACGCACGATGACGACAGATAAAGTGATCTTAAAAGTAAACCTCGTCATTACGTGACAGGTGAGCTAAAAAGTGATCTATGGGTACGGATGAACAATGAATTCTTTTTCTCTTCCTATTAAGAAGCCTCCGTGGTGTAGTGGTTATGCTACCCGCCTTGTAAACCAGGGGTCACAGGCTTCTCCAGACTTTCGGATGAGTCGGTAAACCGAGGTCCCATCTCCGTATGACCTGAGAGACGTAAAACTCGAACTCACTTCTTCCTATTAAACCCCTTAACCCCATATTCTGTAATCGTATCCGTTTGTTTGTTTGATTTGAGGTTTTACATCCCCGTCAACACTGTATATGTCATTTGGAGACATTGTTGCCAATTTTGTGGGACGTTTACCCGACAATGAGATGAAATGACATCTCAAGCCCTGTCGCCCAATAAAACTAAAAGGGCTTATAAGGATGGACGGTCCTACTTGCACTTCTTTGCCTTGGTAAGCATAGATCCTCTAAGCAGTTTACCAGTACTCGTTTGCGTTCGGTTTCAGCTCTGCGCGGAAGCATCATGCAGCCAAAATATTTCTTTAAGCCCCGATGGGCTGGGGCGAGGAACCGTTTCCGTATATCCATATTATACATATAAGCAGCAGCAGTGGGGTCACTATGGAGTCATGGACTGCGCATGCGCAGAATGACGTCACTCCCGGAAACGTAAGGGAAACGATTAGATGACGAAACTACCCTAAATATCGGACTAGTGTTTAATTTATTTAAATTATCGTAATTACGCCGTAATTATCCTAAAGTTTGAGGCCTCGGACGACGCTCGAAAGGCGTTCCCGCGGATTGGCGAAGTTCGCTGTCCCCGATCGGATCGGGGTGATCGGGGTCTACCCCGTTCGCTCGAGCGCTCCTATCTCAATATTTAGGGAGATACTACCCGGTATAGTATTGATGGGGCGCAAATTAATTCTCTCACCCGCAAAACAATTATCGCCTCGAAAACCGGAAAACAATGGAAGGTGCTGGAAGAGCGCGATTTGATGAACTTTTATCGATTCAATTACTAAAGGCGTGAGAATGGACTGCGCCCCGGGAAAATGTTTTTTTTTTTTTTTTCTTTATCAAACATTTTGCCCCTGGTTTTACATATAAATATTTTTACAAAAACATAATAGACTTAATCTGCGCGGAGTGACGGGACTGCTCGGATTTTAGGTCTTTGACCGTTCGCGTATACAATAGCGTATTCTACTGTTTTGACCTTCTACACGCGCAGTAAGAGCAGTAGTATAGGGGGGCGGTATGGGGACCAGATTATGGGGACCAGATTATAGGGACTGGTCCCTATAATTTTGTTGGTCCCCATAATCTGGTCCCCATACCGCCCCCGCTTGATGTAAGCTTGACTAGGCTAGATTGGGGACTTGGGTGTGTAAAGTGGATACCTTCCGAGATGGACTGAGTGTTTTGTGTTGATTACCTTGGTCCCTATAAATCCTCATTTTCTGAAATTTATAGGGACCCAGTTTGAATTGACTATGCTTTTGACTAAGCCTGAAAATAACTTAGTTTTTTGGTGATCTTTCAAGTAGATCCATGTGTTTGTGTTGATTACATTGGTCCCTATAAATCTTCAGTTTTTGAAATTTATAGGGACCAAGCCTAAAATGACTTGGTCCCTATAAATCTTCAGTTTTTGAAATTTATAGGGACCAAGCCTAAAATGACTTGGTCCCTATAAATTTGATGTTTGGTGAAATTATAGGGACCAAGCTTGAAAATGACTTAGTATTTTGTTGGAAATCTTTCAAGAGGTCCAGGGATACCACAAGATGACATTATGTTGTTCTTGTATCTCAAGACTTCATAGTGTCATGCTTATATATTGAGGCTATCTAGTACCAAGTTTCTATGAGAAATAAAAATATCTTGTATCTCAAGACTTTATATTTCGTTATCGGTAGAAACTTGACTGTCAAGCATCAAGTGTTTTGGCAAATATATTGATGCTTGATAGTAGCAAACTTCTGGATATAGATCTTGTATCTCAAGATCTATTTTTGTTTCATTAGTTTGACTATGAAGCGTCAGTGGATGTTATTTCTAGTCATCTCAAGTTTAGATACTACTACCCTCTTCGAAATGAAGAGGGGGTGAAAAGACAAGAAAGATTGGTGAACAGTTTTAATTTTATTTGTCCCGCTAACTAACTTGATTACGATGAACAGAGGATTAGGACCGTCCCTCTGTCCTCGTTTACAATTTGAAACCTTAACGTTGTTGTGAAATTGGTTTTAATAATGTCTTTTGATTTGTCTGTGGCACAGTCTCTTCTTCCTCGTCATAGGTAGGTGAATCATATTCATCCAGTGTCTTCTCAAAGAGAAATCTGCGGTTCTTGATGGCACAGTCCATGGATTCGTCTGCATCGTAATCTTTCTCGTCCCTCAGTCGTTTTGCTGTGCTTATGATTTTCTTATGCACTGGATCTTTCTTCAGTGCTTCTGAATATCCAACCAATGTTCTGTAGAAGTTTACAAGCCCCTGTGTATATCTTGGTTTGAGTTCCTCATATGCCAAATTTTCAGCAGCTTCTGTGTCGATATCAGTATGTTCTGCCAAAGCTTCTTCCACGGTCTCATTGAATGTATCTTGTAAGGTTTCCTGGGTTTTCATAACCATTCGATCCCACGGTCTGTACTTAGATTTCATTTTTTTCTTTTTGGGTATCTCAACTTCGTCATCACTATCATCTTCTTCGGTGTATTCTTCAGAATCATTGGTATAGTCATATTTTCCAAATATATCTTCTCCTTTTCCCAAATTATAGTGTGGGCTTGAAGACGCTACACTTTCTTCGTCATCTGACATATCTGTTTTATCCTCTTTACAAACACCACTGGATCTATGTCTTCTCAAACTGTCAGATCTTGCAAACTCTCGAAAACACTTATGGCATTGATATCTCCCCATGGATGTCAAATAATGAACTGATTTTTATTCAGTCTTGTCATTCCTTTTATACTCTTCCACAAAACTTTCTAACTTTCTGCACAATTTTCTGCAACTGTCTGTGACTGTTTGTCTTCACTTTTTCTTTTACGCTTGATATTCTTTAGTGGTAAAGACGTAGGTCTCCTGGGAGTATCAGGCCAGTGTTGTTTCATTTTTCTTCTTGGTTCAGCCAGACGACGTCTTTTCGGATGTCTTGTTTTCGCAAGTTGTTGGATTTCTGCGTTACATATTTTGCAGAATCTGGAGGGCCGTCCTTCCCTGAGCTTATTGCTGAGAACTGTGTTCAGTCTTTTCATCAAGTACCGCATCTGTCCATAACTTGTTTCGTATTTACTAGGGTTTTGTGTCACTGGTAACTTTTTGCATTTGACCATCTTTTTGCAGGATGTTTTTGTCTGTTTCTCTGAACTAACCATCTTATTTCCTTTCAGGAGTCTGATAAACTGACAAAGTTAGTATTAATGCAGAGTATTTATATCATGTTGAAAAAACTGTTTGTGTCTAAAGTGTAATTTAACCAAAGATTTTCCAGTCATAAAAGGT
Organism: Lucinisca nassula; assembly: GCA_963580285.1. Classification (NCBI taxonomy): domain Eukaryota; kingdom Metazoa; phylum Mollusca; class Bivalvia; order Lucinida; family Lucinidae; genus Lucinisca; species Lucinisca nassula. The sequence continues at coordinate 46,143,281 of OY757017.1, forward strand.
ACACTTTTACCAGTGGCTGTTTTTATGCTGATATGAACTTGGTCAATGAAAGATTTGGCTACTGGCACATAGTGCAAATTTTTTAGTTCTGTATGAAAATAAGTAGAATACTTGGTATGATTAAATGGAACAATTCTCAAAATCGGTGCCTTCACATCACCAACATTTGTAAAATCTGCAATATCTGAATATATGAAAAACGTATCATGTGGAGCATTCAGGTCTGCATTAAAAATAAATGAATCTTTTTCATTCCCAATAGGTTTTCCGAATAGAGAAGGATTGAGCCCTAATAACTTTCCAAACTCTTTGGAAAATTGTAACCTAGTTTGTCTTTCATCTTGACAAATTATTTTCATGCGTTTAGAATTTTCATCAAACACAAATCCAATGCCAACATTTACATGTTCTAATAATCCGTTCTCAAACGCATTGATAGAAGATTGCATTTCTTGTGCCAAATGACTGGGAGAAACATAATTGCCAGGTGGAATGATCAGTTTAACTTTGTCACATGCATTAGTATTTCTACACATTTCAGTGACATTTTCGAAACCGTGTCTTCTTATGTAGCTTGGATCAAGAAAAACCAAATAGAAAAAGTTATTTTCTTCACTGATGTTCAGCACTTGTGCTGAAGTCATAATTTCTACTAATGCAACTTCCCAGTTTTCTTCATTGATATTAATTGGATGATCTAGTCTCACCGTAAAACTGTTTTGTTTGTTTGTTGGAAAAATGTCCAAGGAACTGTCACTTAGCAGTGTAAGGTAGAAGTCGTTCATTATTCAGGTGTGGCGTCTGATCGGGGCCCACAATGTTTAACAATGTCCCGCTGAATATTTATATACTTTCTTTTCTACAGAATGACAGTGTTTCAGTTGTGCATTTCAGTCATTTCTTAAGCAACACAAATTTAAAGTTACAATTATTATTCAATATCGTTATAAAAAAAAGTTAGTTTTCTTTTTTCTTACTATTTATAATTATCGGAAAACCAATCTTTTTTTTCCGGGAATTGGCTACTTTCAAATTCAATTGACAAAAATCGCTATTGATCGATTTTCGGAAAATCCAATGACCTGACATTTAACGGGAATGCGGTACCTTCGATATATATTCATAGTTTGTTAGTTATGGCGATACTAATAAGAAAATGATAAAGTAAATAACCAAAGTTATATCTAAAGCCCCCTTAAGAACATGATTTAGCGTTTAAAACGCCTTTATAAATATCCACTCTGAGCATTTTGTCTTATTGGGTTTTTCCCAATAGGAATTCTCAAAATAGTAACAGATAAAAAATGATAAAAATCATTATCATTTTGCTATTTATAGCTCAAATGGGATCAAATATTTTTTATCGAAAAAAATATAATACAAGCTTATAAATTTGTGCATCACCCATAGAACATAGTCTTTCTTTTCTTAAATTTAAAACAAAAATTTTCATTTGGAAATTCAACAAAACCATTTTCTTATCAAATTGGTTTGGGGTAGACTATATATACAAAGTGGTTTCTTGTTACAAACAGGCTAGTGCTCTAGCTTACTGGTGCATGGTTTGTGATTATTGCATTGCGTGTTTTTCCGGCTTGGTCCAAAGATGCGAGATTATCGAATATATGCTTAAACAGAGTAGAAGGTAGCTACGCTCAGGCTACTTTAAGGGGATCCACGGACATTGGAAAGCCTCCGCTCTGGGAATCACTCTGGTCCATAGAGACATTCAGGTGGTTCTAAAGTGTATTCGAGATAATCTCAAATCGCCAGGAGTCCCAAGTTGCAGGGAAACCCATTAATGCAATTCACAACCACACTAGGGAGGTTGTTTGCCATCAGAGGTGGCATCTAATTCTCTTGTTCTTTTTTTCCAATAAACAGCTTGGTCCTACCAAAGTTATCTTAAGTTATATACCTGCCACCGGCCAGGTAATAAGAGTCAAATTGTTCAATGTGTAGATGTGGACGTGTGGAATCTCCGCATTGTGGATCCACATTCTCCGCATCACATCCACATTGGGCATTTTAAGCTGAGTCTTAGAAGCCAGAAAGGCCTGGTTGCAATATTGCCGAATGTATAGATGTGGACATGTGGAATCTCCACATTGTGGATCCACATTCTCAACATTACATCCACATTACATCCACAATTTCAATGTGGAGATGTGGAGGTTCCACAATTTCGATGTGGAGGTTACACAATTTCAATGTGTAGATGTGGACGTGTGGAATCTCCACTTTATGGATCCACATTCTCCACATCACATCCACAATGAGTATTTTAAGCTGAGTCTTAGAAGCCAGAAAGGCCTTGTTGCAATATTGCCGAATGTGTAGATGTGGACATGTGGAATCTCCACATTGTGGATCCACATTCTCCACATTACAACCACAATTTCAATGTGGAGATGTGGAGGTTCCACAATTTCGATGTGGAGGTTACACAATTTCAATGTGTAGATGTGGACGTGTGGAATCTCCACTTTGTGGATCCACATTCTCCACATCACATCCACAATGAGTATTTTAAGCTGAGTCTTAGAAGCCAGAAAGGCCTGGTTGCAAAATTGCCGAATGTGTAGATGTGGACATGTGGAATCTCCACATTGTGGATCCACATTCTCCACATTACATCCACATTTGCTCCACATTACCTCCACAATTTCAATGTGGAGATGTGGAGGTTCCACAATTTCGATGTGGAGGTTACACAATTTCAATGTGTAGATGTGGACGTGTGGAATCTCCACTTTGTGGATCCACATTCTCCACATCACATCCACAATGAGTATTTTAAGCTGAGTCTTAGAAGCCAGAAAGGCCTGGTTGCAAAATTGCCGAATGTGTAGATGTGGACATGTGGAATCTCCACATTGTGGATCCACATTCTCCACATTACATCCACATTTGCTCCACATTACCTCCACAATTTCAATGTGGAGATGTGGAGGTTCACAATTTCAATGTGGAGGTTCCACAATTTCAATGTGGAGATGTGGAGATTATACATTTGTGATGTGGAGATGTGGCAGTGAAGAGACCATTTTATTACATACAAAATATATCTTGGCACTTTAGCTCAGTTGGTAGAGCACCTGTCTGATAAGCAGGAGGTCATAGGTTCGAGCCCTATTCGTGCCAAACATTTTTTTCAATTTCAATTTATTTCCAAAAGAACAACATAATGTCATCTTGTGGTATCCCTGGACCTCTTGAAGATTTCCAACAAAAAACTAAGTTATTTTCAAGCTTGATTCCTATAATTTCACCCAACATCAAATTTATAGGGACCAAGTCATTTTAGGCTTGGTCCCTATAAATTTCAAAAACTGAAGATTTATAGGGACCAAGTCATTTTAGGCTTGGTCCCTATAAATTTCAAAAACTGAAGATTTATAGGGACCAAGTCATTTTAGGCTTGGTCCCTATAAATTTCAGAAAATGAGGATTTATAGGGACCAAGGTAATCAACACAAAACACTCAGTCCATCTCGGAAGGTATCCACTTTACACACTACCAACTACCCAAGTCCCCAATCTAGCCTAGTCAAGCTTACATCAAGCGGGGGCGGTATGGGGACCAGATTATGGGGACCAACAAAATTATAGGGACCAGTCCTATAATCTGGTCCCCATAATCTGGTCCCCATACCGCCCCCCCTATACTACTAAGAGCCTTCGTTGTTCGTAATACGCATTAAGTACGGTTTTTCTCTTATACCGGCTGATTTTAAACGACATCGAACGTTCTACCTACGATTTTGCATACGTACACACTACGTTACAATCCCATGATTCTTTGCGTTTCTAGGAAAGCGTCAATCATTTTAATTTTGTAAGAAATCGTAATAAGCCCCCGCCCTCTGATAATGTTACAGTCAATCAAAAGGAGAACTGTTGCGCAAACCGTAATGTAAGAATGTATTATGGGGCAACACTATTTCATTCTAGCTTAAGCGATATAAGAGTAAACATGGATTCATTCCAGTCAGTGTTCGTTTCAATGGTTAAATTCGTACACGGATGCCGGTAGAGTATTCTTGATATCTAAAAAAAAAAAAGAAAAAAAAAGCAGTTTTGTTGTTAATGAAAACTTATCGATACTCAAAACCAGTTCGGCAACATTTTTGCGTGGGTATTGATCATGAAATCTTTTCTACGGGTCATTCTTTCCATTCCGCTGATTCAAGAAGGACAGTTGTCAGACGTTGCACTCTACTAATTAACCGCTTACGTATAAGCTTGCCCTAGAAAAGTGTGGATAAGTAAACTGACCGGCTCAAAATGACCTAAAAAGTGTTGACTGGGCCATTAACTCCAATACAAACAAACAAAAACCCAGTATACATGTAAAGTAGAAGTAAAACAAAGATCAGGAATCGATACAATTAACTTACTCCACCCATCAAAGACACCAAAGGGAAAGAAACACAAACATGAAGCGACCAGACCATAATGGAAACCTAAACAAAGGAAGGCCATAAGGACAGTTACTTTCCCACAAAGTGATACACACAGTAACAAACACAACATAAATAAACCGACACAGAAGAACCGCCTTGGAATTCACTGGGGGGGGGGGGGGGGGGGGGGGGGGGAGGGGGGGCTTAAATAGATTTTACATGGCCATAATGCTCGCCCTTACCGCTGTCACGGTATATACTATCTTTTGTTAAATTCGAGTCAAGATATAATAATAATAATAATAATAATAATAATAATACCAACAACAACAATTGATACTCATTATCTAAATAGCACCAACACTTCATATGAATAAAGAATGCACAGTAGTACCCATGACTCAATCTTTCCGGAAATAAGGTAATCCATTATACCTTGCACGCGTGTCCATTCATCTTCGGGCTTCCTGACGGTCGGTAGCCGGAACGCAATACACATTACACGTGTCATAAAAGCGATAATTGTCTTCTGATATTTTCCCCTGAGTGTAATTAAACGTTCATTATGGACACAGAATCGCCAAATTGAAATCTTTCAACCTATGTTTTTGTGTTTATTAAGGTCAAAATCATGCTCAAGACATATGTTGTGTGTGCTCGTTAGAACCGCCTCGTTGAGGCGGTCAAAACGAGTACCACAAACTATGTCTGTCGCATGAGTAAAGTATTCATCTTTATTAAGAGACACTATACCGGAGTGAATCTTATAGACAAAAGTGTCAATGAGGAATACCCTCGACGGCCGTCAAGAGGCGGCCACTCCGATTCGCTGAGCATATCACCGACGCTACTTTTATTTCGCCACCGCCGATAGGTCCATCAAGCTACTGACCTAAGAATTTGAGTTCTAACATGGTGATGTCAAATGGGTAATGTATACGTACTCAAGTTGAGGGCGAACCAGTGCAAAAGCTAAATAACATCTAAGAAAACTTCCAAGTCCTAGTTGTTTTTGTGGTTACCAGTGAAGTTGCTGACCCCAATCAATGTCGTCTGTGATGGTGATACCGAGATATTTGCCGGATTAAACATGCCCCAAAGTGTGCTGGTGTTGTGAATAGTCAAACTTAATCTACTTGTCAGGAAGATGTCGTGACTCCCTTGTCCACAATGCACTTCATCTGCCCACCGTGCTAGTCGACATAAGACCTGATATTACCGGGAAGATCATTAATGAATGACCTCCCACCTCCACCTCTCGCCCCACAAAAAGGACCAGTCCAAGTACAGAACCTTGTGGAACTAACGTTTCTTCAGATGAAAATGTGTTTGATGTTTGCTTATCTTTAGTCCAAATGCAGACTGAGTGCCCGTTAGAAACCGCCTCAACAATTATGCCCCAATCAGGCGGTTCTAACAAGTACACACAATCTTTATTTTCGAGCAAAAAAGGAAAATACTTGATTCTCCCGTCAACCCGCTTTTTCTGTACATAATGTGGGCTTATAGGGGTCTTAGTTCACGGACGTGTTAATCTCATGTCTATATAGACGGACTGTTATGGAATGGGACATGAAAGAGAAGTGAACAAAAAAGACATTTGAAAATTCTCACTCTGCTGAACGATAACTATGAATAAATAAATAAATAAATAAATAAATATAACTAAAATCACGTAATCAGCTGTCAAATTCCGGTAGCCCGATATCTGAATCATAACAGAAAGGAAACATTATGCATCTGCCAAATAGTTTTTGGAGATTACCTCGCCTACCAAACTCCTGAATTTATTCATGTTCAAAACTATGGGAATTGCATTTCTGTTTGAGGATAATTGTCTTGCATCAGAATGACAAAAACACAACACATGTTGGAAAAAAATATTAAAAAATGAATACAGCAAGTGTGTATCTCCAAGTATATCTGATTTGAATTCATAGAAAGTTGTTATAAAAATGTCACCAACTCCTCCCCATTCATATATATCAAGTTAGTATGCCAGAGACAAATCACCTAATTTGAAAGAAAGACATTTTTCTGACAATTATATAACACATCAAGTTTTGCAACCCCCTCCCCATTCATGTACATTCATGTTTCGTTTAAGGCTCCATTTATAGTTTGTTTTGCATCTTTATTCATTCCCACTTGAACTGACTGGTATGGAAGCCACTGGAGGGATTTCTAACTGCTCCTTTCTAACTTCTGACTTCCTACTTCTAACTTCCGACTTCTTACTGCCAACTTCCTTCTTCTCACTACTGACTTCGACTTCTAACTTCCGACTTCTAGCTTCCGACGTTTACTTCTAACTATTACGTTCTGCATTACACATCTGCAGTAATTGTATGAGATTGAGTAGGAACTTCTGGCTTCATCTCTCCTTGGCTATTACTTCTGGACTTCCTACTTAGTAATTTTAACTTACTGCTTCTGACTGTTACTTTACAACCTCCGATTTCTTACTTCAGACCTCCTACTTCCGAATTCATACGTCTATGTTCCGACTTCGTACTTCGTACATCTGGAAGTAAGAAGTTGGAAGTAGGAAGTCTGGAATTAGAAGAAAGAAGTTGGTAGTAAGAAGTTATACGTAGGATGCAGGAAGTAGGAAGTCAGAAGTCAGAACTAAGAAGTGATGAAATTAGAAGTCCCGTCTCTTACAATCACAATAGATGTGTAATGCAAGAAGTAATAAGTTGGAAGTCGGAAACTAGAAGTAAATGATTGTTATGGTTTAATGACACGTCAACCCGTGTGGGTCATTTTGTGTTGTCACCCAGAGGGAGGGAGAAAAGAGATAGAAGAGAAAATAGAAGATATTTGTTATAGACAGAGCAGAAAGAGGAAAATAAATGGACGTGTAGAAACAGTAGAAATTACCAGACTTCCCCACTACCCTTACCTGCTGCAATGACTGCAGGTGTTGCCCAACTGTAAGTCAGTATCAACTGGACGCCCAAGTGACCGTTGCCTCAACCGACCACCCAGATACAAGTAAAAGGTTGGAAGTTGGAAGTAAGCAGTCGGGAGTTGGTTGAAAGAAGGACGTCCGAAGAGAGAAGTTGAATGTAAGATGACAGAAGTCAGGAGTCGGAAGTAAAGAAGTGAAAGTAAAAAGGCTGAAGATAGAAGTGGAAAAATCGATGTCCCTTCAGGGCTTCAATATGATGCAGATGGGGCTCTGGATTATTTTGATACTATTTACAATACCAAGGGGGCTAACCTTCAATATATGAAACGACTGTAGAATATTGCAAAAACGGCAAGTTGCTGGCATAATAAACAGGATAGGTTCTGTGTGTGTTTTATATTAGCAACCGTACAATCAGTGTTGATTTCTTATAAAGTTATCAAAATAGTGCATTGTGGTTCCACACAGAGCTGGTAAACGTCTTAGAGGTTCTAAGTCTGCCCTGGCAAAGTGGTGTCAGTCGGCCCGTCAGTGCATGTAAACCCTATTTGTCTTGTTGAGTGGCAGGGCTTGAGATGTCATTTGGTCTCAGTGTCGGGTAAAAGTACCCCAAAAGTGGAAGCAACGTCTCTTAAAATTGCCTATATATACTGTTCAGGGGAACGTTAAACCTCAAATAAATTAACCCGTTAACCCTGGTAGATCAGTTTTTGTTGTCTCTCAGAGAAAGTGAAAAAGATAGAAGATTTGTTTGAGGAGATAAAATTGAAGGACCTAGAGAAAAAAATGAAAATGAATGCAAGGGTAGAAACAGAAGAAATGACAACACAACATTTGCCTCACCCAACCACCCAACATAAAGAAATAAAAGGGACGGTCCCTACAATTACCAAAAAGACCAGAATTACCGGAAAGACCTCCGAAATACCGGAAAGACCACGCAAAATATTTATGAAAATAGGTTTGGGTAGTTGAAGTTTTTAACCATTAATATTTTTAAGCTCTAGTGAGGCTAGAAAGAACAAAAATAACAATAAATAAATAAATAAATATTTGAAAGATTTATAAAAGGGAGATTTAGATCTGAATTGATCTGATTTTAATTAAGATCTGAACAAATCTGCCAATACAGTTAGGGGTACAGGTACTCAGCAGTTAATCGTACAGTAGTCTGCTCAAAGATGGTAATTAGGGGTACAGCTGCACCTACAACTCGTCATTTATTCAACTCAAGATTTTTCACAGATCTTCCATACCACAGCAATACCAACCATACATTCATGTAAAGATTCGTCGTCTGTGTCTGCGTCTGCGTCGTCAACATTTTCAAACAACATCTCCTCTGAAACTACTTGGCCAATTGAAACCAAATTACATGTGGAGCCTCTATGGGAAGGGGGAACGAAAGTTTGTTCGTGAAGACTGGGTCACATGACCAATATGGCCGCCATGCCCATATATGGTATAAACCTTTAAAAATCTTCTTCTAAAGAACCGAACAGCCTATGATCTTGAAACTTGGTATGCAGCATCGGGGACTGGGGCCCTACCAAGTTTGTTCAAATGATGACCTTTGGTTGACCTTGACCTGTTTAACGTCAAGGTCCTTTAGACATTTGTATGGAAAAATGGCAAAACAGTGGTTTTTTCTAATTGTATGTTAGCTAGTGGCATCAGAAATGGTATTTGCAATCAGCTGAATGGAAGTTTATCAGTTTCAAAGGTCAAGGTCATTTACCGACCTTTGTCCTGGACGGCTCAGATTCAGTATTTTTATCTTCTTCTTCACTTTAACTGCTTGGCCAATTGAAACCAAATTACATGTGGAGCCTCTATGGAATGGGGGAACGAAAGTTTGTTCTCGAGGACTGGGTCACGTGACCAATATGGCCGCCATGTCCATATATGGTAAAAACCTTTAAAAATCTTCTTCTCAAGAACCGAATGGCCGATTATCTTGAAACTTGGTATGCAGCATCAGGGACTCTGGACCTGCCAAGTTTGTTCAAATGATGACCTTCGGTTGACCTTGACCTGATTTATGTCAAGGTCAAATTCGGTCACTTAGACATTTGTATGGAAAAATGGCAAAACAGTAGATTTTTCTGATTGTATATTAGCTAGTGGCATCAGAAATGGTATTTACAATCAGCTGAATGGAAGTTTATCAGTTCCAAAGGTCAAGGTCATTTACCGACCTTTGTCAAGGACGCCTCAGATTCAGTATTTTTATCTTCTTCTTCACTTAAACTACTTGGCCAATTGAAACCAAATTACATGTGGAGCCTCTAAAGCATGAGGGAACGCAAGTTTGTTCGTGAGGACTGGGTCACATGACCAATATGGCCACCATGCCCATATATGGTAAAAACCTTTAAAAATCTTCTTCTCCAAGAACCGAATGGCTGATGATCTTGAAACTTGGTATGCAGCATCAGGGACTCTGGCCCTACTACCAAGTTTGTTCAAATGATGACCTTTGGTTGACCTTGACCTGTTTCACGTCAAGGTCAAATTTGGTCACTTAGACATTTTTATGGAAAAATGGCAAAACAGTGGATTTTTCTGATTGTATGTTAGCTAATTGCATCAGAAATGGTATTTACAATCAGCTGAATGGAAGATTGTAAGTTCCAAAGGTCAAGGTCATTTACCGACCTTTGTCGACGTTTGCACAGATTCAGTATTTTTATCTTCTTCTTCACTTAAACTACTTGGCCAATTGAAACCAAATTACATGTGGGGCCTATATGGAATGAGGGAACGAAAGTTTGTTCGTGAGTACTTGGTCACATGACCAATATGGCCGCCATGCCCATATATGGTAAAAACCTTTAAAAATCTTCTGCTCAAGAACCGAATGGCCGATGATCTTGAAACTTGGTATGCAGCATCAGGGACTCTGGCCCTACCAAGTTTGTTCAAATGATGACCTTTAGTTGACCTTGACCTGTTTTACGCCAAGGTCAAATTTGGTCACTCAGACATTTGGCAAAACAGTGGATTTTTCTGATTGTATATTAGCTAGTGGCATCAGAAATGGTATTTACAATCAGCTGAATGGAAGTTTATCAGTCCAAAAGGTCATTTACCGACCTTTTTCCAGGAGGGCTCAGATTCCGTATTTTTATTTTCTTTACATAAACTACTTGGCCAAGTGAAACCAAATTACATGTGGAGCCTCTGTGGAACGAGGGAACGGAAGTCTGTTCGTGAGGACTGGTTCACATGACCAATATGGGCCGCCATGCCCATATATGGTTAAAACCTTTAAAAATCTTCTTCTCCAAATACCGAATGGCTGATGATCTTGAAACTTGGTATGCAGCATCAGGGACTCTGGCCCTACCAAGTTTGTTCAAATGATGACCTTTGGTTGACCATGACCTGTTTTATGTCAAGGTCAAATTTGGTCACTTAGACATTTGTATGGAAAAATGGCAAAGTAGTGGATATTTCTGATTGCCTGGTAGGCTGTGACATCAAAAATGATATTTGCAGTTAGCTGAATGGAAGTTTATTAATTCAAAAGGCTAAGATCATTTACTGAGCTTTGTCTTGGATGGCTCAGTTTCAATATTTTTATCTTCTTCTCCAGTATAAGAGCTGTGCTGATTGAAACCAAATTACATGAAAAGCCTCTATGGGGGTGAGGCAATTTAACATTATTCGTGGTATTGTTGTCACATGACCAAGATGGGCACCTTGCCTGTATATGGTATAAACCTCATAACCTCTGGTGAGCGTAGTGGCCCATGGGCCTCTTGTTAATCTTACCAGAGTTTGTCGAAGCTATACAATTTTGAATTACAGTTGCACACTGAATAAAATCTAAAATATCTTGTAATTTCCGACCTCTGGTAACACACGAATCTTTGCATTCGTTGTTTACATACCAGAAGCATCCGATGGAGGGTACAGCGAGTCTGGATACTGTGAAAAATGCACAATATTGTAAACACATTGCGTCTGATGCGGGCTTTTTTTTTTTTTTTTTTTGCAATATTAACAGAAAGTGAAGATTTTAGCCGTTAAAGTAGGGTACTGTCTTTGTTTTTCCACAGTTTTATATGCTTCATGTAAGGATTAAGGGTTGTTAATTTGAAAATAAAAATGCCGGCAGCTAATTAAATAAAAGTTCCATTTATTTGAAGGTATTTAAACGGACAATGAGATAAAAGCAGAACAGAGTTGTCAAATTGAAAAATAAATAAGTTATATTTGTTTAAAAATTATTTTTCTTTGAAACGCCTGCTATTTCCAACAAGAGATTCGGTACAGGTAAGCCGAGAAGGTCAGCGCTGTGCACAGTAAAATGCTTAATCCTTTGCGCCAAAGGCTTAAATGTCAATAATAATTGCGGATGTTGGGGGCGGTTCTATTGAGTACCCACGTTCTATCTCTTTGGAGGGGTGGGGCATCACACCCTGGGGGACCCCAGGTTGGTATAAAAGCATGTGGCTAAAAGAAGTTCACTCAAGGAATATTTCTATAAAAGTTTTGTGAAAATATCCGCAAAGGTTTGGCAGTAAATGCCATTTTTCTATTATCCCCATTTTAAGTCTATGGTAACTCTAAGTTGTCATAGCAACCCAACAAACGATCCAATTTTCATTAAAACACAAATTTTCAATCCCCCAGCCCAAGGATGCTACAGTTGAAATTTGGGCTGAATCGGCCCAGTGGTTTCAGAGGAGATGTTGTTTGAAAGTGTTGACGCGAGACGACGCAGACGACGACGACGGACAACTGCCTATCCTATAAGCTCCCCAGGAGCCTTCGGCTCTGGTGAGCTAAAAACCTGGTTAACGGTTGGTCAGTCACCCATTGTTATACTCTATCTGTCTCTCTGGAAACATTGATAACCCAACTTAGCGAGCATGGAGGTACAAAAGCTGGCTTTAGTTCTGAAGGAACATGTCGGCCATTGGCTTAGACAATAATCTGTCAGATCAGCCTGCACACCTGCAGTCTATTTTTTTGCTGGTCAAACAGGTCTTATTGTAGCTATGGCATGTTCTGGTTCAATTAAAAAGTGTTAAAATCGTATCGAAGAACACGTCATAAAGCAGGTTTTGGCTTGTTGCAACTGAAATCAAGCAGGAAAACAAACTCTGTAATTACCATCGTGATAAGGGCCCACGGGAGCAATTACCTTTTACAGTTCCACCAACCAAACAACAAACAAAGTTGGAAGGTCAATAATTGACTCTATTTCACTTTTGTCCTGAGTCAGACCTATTTTCATTCGAGCCCCAAAATTCGAGCCCAAATCCTGCCCATGAGCCCAGGTTTGGGCTTGAAGAAATATATGGGCTGCCTGATGCTTCCACGCACAGCTGAATCCGACCCGCACACGAGTACTGGTAAACCGCTTAGAGGATCTAAGCCTGCCCAGATACATTGTAAAGCGGTGCGAGTCGGACCGTCCATGATTATAAACCCTATTGCCATGGTTTCATTGGGCGACAGGGCTTGAGATGTCATTTCATCTCAATGTCGGGTAAAAGTCCCACAAAATTGGAAGCAACGTCTTTTAAATGACCTTTACAGTGTTGACGGGGACGTTAAACCTCAAATCAAACAAACAAACAAACCCAGGTTTTACAGGTCACCGTTTCTGTAAGGTCATTCGTGGCCATAAATTCGGTTATAGAATGTCTGATATCCTAGCAGCAACTTAATTGATTCATTACCGTTAATTAGAGAAACTTTTAAGAGAACCCATATGACTTTTATTATTCTTCACATGGGTCTGAGAAAAAGAAATTTAAGACGGTAGACGCCAATCAAATCTACTGTTGGCTGCTTTCTTGTCTGATGTCTAATTAAAAGTGATTGTTGCTAACAGCATGGACCAAATTCAGACAGCTCCTGATCAGTATGCACTATGTTTGGCGAAAACAAAGGTTTGAAAAGTTGGCAAGAATATGAAGCAGGCGATATAAATAGACAACATTTACAGATGCAGGTTTTCTTGGCACCTTAAGGTTAATTTGACAGCATTGATCGGTCGAAGGTCCCGGGCTGATACTTGACCATTAAATACAAGTATTTTAAGCAACCAGTATAGATCCTAATCAGACGCTTCGTTCTGCGGCGTCTGAAATGGGCCTGCATTTTTCCAAGTTAACCCTTTTGAGGTTTCCGGTACAAAATGAGTCGATGAAACTGCCCGATTTCAAAAGCAACTGCATATAAAGAAGCAGGTTTAGTCACATCCAATTAATGTTTGGACTTAAGCTATGCTATATTTAATGAACGACATTGTTTATACAAAATGTTCCATGAAAAATGTTCCAAAGTACCAATATTAATTTGGGCCACCTCCAGTTGAGGCTTGGAGATATAGCCCCCCCCCCCCCCCCCCCTACGCAGCGCTGATATCAACCATAAGTGAGCACTTGTACGCCGCTAAGAGAGTCTAAGCATGTCCAGGCAAATTGATGTGAGTCGGACCGTCCACGTATATAAATCCAATTGGTTTCATTGGGCGGCAGGTTCAGGAAGTTCCACTCAAGGAGTTATGCTGATGACAAGGCCAAAAACGGTCAAAACAGGATTTTTCTGCAATTGAAAGGCAGTAACTCTATGACAGAAAGGCTGACCTCGTCAATTTTCGAACTCATTTGAGCTTTTATCCCAGATTTACTTTTAAATAAGTTTCAAGAAGATCTGTTGAAAACTAAAGGGCTACGGTGATGACAACGTTACAAAAAGACATTTTCTGCTATCAAAAGGCATATTTTTATGAAAGACAGGCTGGCCTCACCAGTTTTCGAACTCAAATGAGCTTTTATTCCTGACGTATCAAGAAGATCTGATAAAAACTGAAGGGGCTACGGTGATGACAAGGCCAAATATAGGCATTTTCAGCAATCAAGGGGATGCAACACTACAACTAATGGGCCGACCTTGCCAGTTTTCAAACTCATCTGAGCTTTTATCCCTGACTTACTTATGTGTAAGTTTTAAGAAATTCAATAACAAGAAGATCCGGGCTATGGTGAGGACAAGGACAAGAAGGGGGACATAACTCTCCGAAATATAGGCCAACTACGCCATTTTTATAATTCAGCCAAGGTTTTATCCCTTACTTACTAACATGTAAGTTACAAAAAGATCCGATGAAAACTGAAGGGGCTATAGTGATGACAAGGTAAAAATAGGCATTTTCATCAGTAAAGGGGACGTAACTCTACAACAGATGAGCCAACCTCGTCAGTTTTATTTTGTATGTTTGTTTGATTTGAGAGTTAATGTCCCCGTCAACACTGTAAAGGTCATTTTGGACACGTTGAAATGACATCTCAAGCTCTGCTGCCCAATGAAGCCAATAGGGGTTATAAGCATGGACGGGCCGATGCGCACCGCATTGCCTGGGCAGTCTTAGATCCTCTAAGCGGTTTACCAGTACTCGTGTGCGGGTCGGTTTCAGCTCTGTGTGGAAGCATCATGCAGCCCATATATTTCTTCAAGCCCCGATGGGCGGGGGCTGACGTCAGTTTTTTTTTAACTCATCAGAGCTTTTATCCCTGACCTACTTGTTTGTAAGTTTCAAGAAGATCCGATAAAACTGAAGGGACTACGGTGATGACAAGGTCAACAAGAGCACCGCATGCGGGTGCCAACGCTCGGCTGCAAACATCTAAGTCGAAAAAGGGGCATAACTGTGCCAAAAATACTTTGAGGGTTATCTCACCTATTGATTTGAGTTCCCCTTTTCATAATGAACAACCAGTCCGAGTTTCAAGTAAATATGTTCAGTAATGACAGAGAGATTACAAAATGCCCAAGTCTTTGCACGACGACGCAGACGACGACGACGCAGACGACGCCAGAGCTATGACAATACCTCGTCGTTTTCTTCGAAAACAACCGAGCTAAAAATAAACATGTTCGGCAAAGAAGGGGACATAACTCCGTCAGTAATCGATCCACATTGCTAGTTTTCGAACTCTTCCAAGCTTTTAACCCTGACTTACTTGTACTTAAGTTTCAGGAAGATCCAATTAAAACTGAAGGGACTACGACAAGTTAAAACCAGTGAAGTTGATGTCGCACCTGCTTCCCACCTGCCCAACACAAAAAATAAAGTTTATTTAAGGCAGAAGAAATGAATATAGGGCTTTGAGAAGAATCCATCGCCTATATATGTGAGGTAAAAAACTGACAAAGTTCAAAACGTGATAAAATGAACTAAAATGATCCAAGAATTATATCCAAAAGCATATGAACATCCTCATATCATAGAAAAACACAAGCTAAGTTTCAAAATGATTAGTATAAAACTGTAAGAGGAGTTGCGATGACGAGGTACCTATCATATATCAACTGAAGGTTAACAATGACTATGTTCACAATGAGGAAAAAGTGACAAAAATTGATCAGAAGATTAAGTCCAAACCACATGCAGAGCCTCATGCCATGGGAAAAACACATGCAAAGTTTCAAAATGATTAGTATAAAACTGTAAGAGGAATTGCGGTGACAAAGAGGTACCTCCTGTATATCAAATGAAGGTTAAAAATGACTAAATTCACTATGTGCAAAAAGTAGAATAAATTATTCCGAGAATTATGTCCAAACCACATGCAGATCTTTATACTATGGTGAAAGCACATGCAAAGTTTCAAGATGATTGGTATAAAACTCTAAGAGGAGTTGCGATGACAAGAGGTCCCTATGGTATATAAATTGAAGCTAAAAAATGACTAAGTTCACAATGTGCAAAAAGCGAAAAAAAATATTCTGAGAATTATGTCGAAATCACATGCACATCCTCATACCATGGCAAAAGCACACGCAAAGTTTCAAAATGATTGGTATAAAACTGTAAGAGAGGTTGCGATGACAAAAGGTACCTATAATATATCAATTGAACGTTATAAATGACTACGTTCACAATGTGGAAAAAGTGATAAAAACTGATCCGAAGATAATGTCCAAACCACATGCACATCCTCATACCATAACAAAAGCACACAAAAAGTTTCAAAATGATCAATATAAAACTGTAAGAGGAGTTGCGATGACAAGAGGTACCTACTGTATATCAACTGAAGCCTAAAAATGGCTAAGTTAACAATGTGCAAAAAGTAAAAAAAAAAATATTCTGAGAATTATGTCGAAACCACATACACATCCTCAAACCATGTCGAAAGCACACACAAAGTTTCAAAATGATCGGTAAAAAATGCAAGAGGAGTTGCGATGATAAGAGGTACCTATCATATATCAACTGAAGGTTAAAAATGACTAAGTTCACAATGTGCAAAAAGCGAAAAAAAAATATTCTGAGAATTATGTCGAAATCACATGCACATCCTCATACCATGGCAAAAGCACACGCAAAGTTTCAAAATGATTGGTATAAAACTGTAAGAGAGGTTGCGATGACAAAAGGTACCTATAATATATCAATTGAACGTTATAAATGACTACGTTCACAATGTGGAAAAAGTGATAAAAACTGATCCGAAGATAATGTCCAAACCACATGCACATCCTCATACCATAACAAAAGCACACAAAAAGTTTCAAAATGATCAATATAAAACTGTAAGAGGAGTTGCGATGACAAGAGGTACCTACTGTATATCAACTGAAGCCTAAAAATGGCTAAGTTAACAATGTGCAAAAAGTAAAAAAAAAAATATTCTGAGAATTATGTCGAAACCACATACACATCCTCAAACCATGTCGAAAGCACACACAAAGTTTCAAAATGATCGGTATAAAACTGCAAGAGGAGTTGCGATGATAAGAGGTACCTATCATATATCAACTGAAGGTTAAAAATGACTAAGCTCACAATGTGAAAAAAGTGACAAAAATTGATCGGACGATAAAGTACAAACCACATGCGCATCCTCATACCATGGCAAAAACACACGCAAAGTTTCAAAATAATCGGTATGAAACTGTAGGAGGAGTTGCAATGACAAGACACCCAGTGTAAAATGTTGACGGAAAGACGGACGGACAACCAGACGAACGGACGGACGGACGGAAACTTGCACGCCTATGTCTTCCTGCTAAAGCAGGTGCGACAAAATCGGCATTTTCAGCAATGAAAGGGACGTAACTCTCTGATATCGGTTTTCGAATTCATCTGTGTTTTTATCCCCAGCCATCTTACATTTAAGTTTCAGAAAGATCCGACCAAAACTGAAGGGGCTACGGTGATGACAAGTTCAATCAAAGCGCCAAAGGCACTGAAATGACATATTCTATGAGAAAATCAAAACACTGTGAAAACAGACAACCTTTCTAAAAAGATCTTAAAATTTAGAAAAGTAGTTCTGCAAATTCCATTGTATGATATGTTTGCAGATGTCTATACGCCGGGGGTATCATGAAATGCCATTCGATGTTTCAAATTTTGGAAAGAAACTATTTACGGTTTCAAAACCAAACATTAAAATTCAACTTTTAACAATGCTTCTGTCAATTAGTACCATTTTTGTCTGGTCGGTTGTGGATACTCCCCACAAAAGATACTCTATTTTTCACAAACAGATCGGAGGAGAAAGGCTGGTCAGTCCAGTACATGAATTCCATTGGCTTGAAGACATTTTTGAGTAAGAACAGCACTATAAACCTGCTGGATTAGATATACCGGATTCTGAGCGTAAACAAATAAATGGAACCACGTGAGGCCGACGCACTTGATTGATGTAACGTCTCGCTGTTCAGTTAACGTCTCAGCCATGATCTTGAATGTTCTCAATGTCGCAAGCTACATGCAATAGCTCGACATACCATTTCGCTTATTCCATCCGATATGTCATGCTCTATTACGCACGCGTTGCCTCGGCATACCTTACACCTATATGTCGAAACATCCCGAAACGACAATCGGCGTGATTCACGCTGAAGTGCGATGTGCCACTGAAACGCATATCGCGCGAGTCGCTTAGACGCCAATATACATGCACCAGCGTAAGTGTTCCGTACTTTTTCGACGTCTTAATTTTGGTTACGACAGGGACGTCTTGCTCTCAAAAGTGCATCGCATAAGAGCGACGAACAGTCAGTGCTTATTAGTCGGTAGTTGACGCCCTTTGTTTATCTACAGGTACAGTGTAGCAGATGCCGGCGGAAATCTGCTTCGCATATGCATGAATCTGTCGGATGAATCGATTTTGACGTACTGACGTCGGTCTTCCGATACGTCGACGTCCACTAGCGTCGTCTGTTGATAGTAAGATGTCGCTCCAACAGAAAAATAGATCACACACATGTGGCACCCAAAATCAGAGTCAACGCCATCCGCTTTCCGACCAACTTCTAACTGTCCATTAGAAGCCTCTGTGGTGTAGTGGTTATGCTACTCGCCTTGTAAACCAGGGATCGAAGGATCGATCCCGGACTTCTCCAGACTTTCGGGTGTGTCTTTAAACCGAGGTATCGTCTCCGTATGACCTT
Organism: Lucinisca nassula; assembly: GCA_963580285.1. Taxonomy (NCBI): domain Eukaryota; kingdom Metazoa; phylum Mollusca; class Bivalvia; order Lucinida; family Lucinidae; genus Lucinisca; species Lucinisca nassula. The sequence goes on from OY757017.1 coordinate 46,162,031, forward strand.
AGCTGTTGGTGGGACGTAAAACTCAAACACTCACTCACTCTAACTGTTCAGGGTTTAATGTAAAATGTTGCAATACGTTCTCACTTGATGCTTTTTGAGAACAAAATATAATTTCTTCTTTTCTAGGCACGACCTTACATCACACATCAAAAGTTTGATCCTGAACATGTGGTTTCTATCAGTGCTGGTGTGAAGGTGGTACACAGGATCGTTGGCCCCCGCCCATCGGGGCTTAAAGAAATAGATGGGCTGCATGATGCTTCCACGCAGAGCTGAAACCGTCCCGCACACGAGTACTGGTAATCTGCTTAGAGGATCTAAGCCTGCCCAGGCAAAGAGGTGCGAGTCGGACCGTCCATGCATATAAACCCTATTTGTTTCATTGGGCGGCAGGGCTTGAGATGTCATTTCATCTCACTGTCGGGTAAAAGTCCCACAAAACTGGAAGCAACGTCTCCAAAATGACCTATACAGTGTTGATGGGGACGTTCAACCTCAAATCAAACAAAACAAAACACAGGATCGTGGCCGGACTGGTAACCATACGTCACGGTTGATTGATTTAACCTTTTTTAGCTTAAGGGCATGGCGCCTAAGCGTGTCGTAATCATGCAATCGTTTGGTTTCAAAATCAAAGCACCGAATGTGTTGAAGGGATATAGGTTGGGGTAAAGGTCCTGGGCTGAGATTAAACTGTTTCATTTAACTCTAAAATTCCAAACAAATAGTGAAGACTTTGATAAGAAGCGCGTTCTGCAGCGTCCGAAATTGGTCTACAATGTTTGCCACGCACACTCTGATATTCCAGGATGACCCTCTTCAGTCTTATGGAATACCCTGATTTCACTGCGGCTATTTTCTGCAAGAAAAAAGGTTGTTCTGAGAAGTCAGTGATAGTCACGTAGACGTAAGCGCTGAATCGCTTTTTTATTACATGATTAGTAGCTTCGGGTCGAATGCCAAACAATCAACCCAAACATAGCCGGGTCGTTTGTCTGTCTTGGGTACATGTAAGTGTTATCTGTAAAATCTGCACTTGAATAAAATGTTCGATCGGGCAAACAATGTAGACTAAGATCAAACGCCACAGAACACGATGCTGATCTTGTTCTACATTTTTTGCATCAGTTACTAACATCCGTTAAGTTTAAACGGATAAGTCCAAGTCCTCGTTCATGACCAGCCTGCATTTAGAGACAATCGCCATGAGTGTTGTCAGTGCTTTGATTTATTCACTGCCTTGAGTTTCTGGAGTGTACTCTTCCATCACTGAAGTTGGGCTCGTCCATTCTGCTAAATATGACACCTAGAAATATATCACTGGACCTACACTGTTTGCATAGGTATCTGTCCCATATTCCAGGGTTGAAAGGGACAGCCTTTCTCGCAAAGTCAGATATACACCTAGTTGTAACTGACCTAGACTTGACCTCGAATGTCGGAAAACCATTAATATTCTGATTTGCAGCTGACCGGCTGGTCTTTAAGGATTAAATATTGACAGCACTGTTAGAAAACAGTGTAAAACCCGAGCAGACGTCTGAGCAGGTGCCGCATCGATCTGGGTATACAGTCTCGCTTGATGCAGCTGATTCATATGAAATGCTGAATCTATTCTCTGAAAGGTAAGATAAAATCGTCAAGTCGTCTGCTTCAAAAGTTTGTATTGCGATTATAGGATGTACAATTTTGATAACTGCGCCAAATAGGACTACATTTTTGTGCGGACTCATATTTCTTTGGCGGTCAAAGCCGGAAGAAAGTTTTAAGAAAGCCGGAACTACTTTACAACACGCAGGACAGCTAGAAATGACAGATTGAATCTGTCATTAAAAATCGGCATTTTCAGCAATCAAAGGGACGTAACTCTATGATGAATGGGTCGACTTGGCCCGTTTTCGAACTCATCCGAGTTTTTATCCGCAGCCACCTTACATATAAGTTTCAGAAAGATCCGATCAAAACTGAAGAGGTTACGGTGATGACAATGTCAAAAATCGGCATTTTCAGCAATCAAAGGGAAGTAACTCTATGATTAAGCGGCCGACTTTGTCGGGTTTCGAACTAATCCGAGTTTTTATCCCCAGCCACCCTACAGTTATGTTTCAGAAAGATTCGATCAAAACTGAAGGGGCTACGGTGATGACAAGGCATTTTCAGCAATCAAAGGGACTAACTCTATGATAAATGAGTCAACTTGGACGGTTTTCGAACTCATATGAGTTTTTATCCCCAGCCGCCTAGAAAGATCCGATCAAAACTGAAGGCGCAACGGTGATGACAAGGTCAAAATCGGCATTTTCAGCAATCAAAGGGACGTAACTCTGTGATAAATAGGCTAACTTGGCCGGTTTTCGAATTCGTCCAAGTTTTTATCCCCATCCACCTTACATATAAGTTTCAGAAAGATCCGATCAAAGTAGAAGTAAAACAAAGATCAGGAATTGATACAATTAACTTACTCCACCCATAAAACACCCCAAAGGGAAAGAAATACAAACATTAAGTGACCAGACCATAATGGAAACCTAAACAAAGGAAGGCCATAAGGACAGTTACTTTCCCACAAAATGGCCATATGGCCATCCAAAACCAAAAGACACAAATGATACACACAGTAAGTAACAAACAACAACATAAATAAATCGCCACAGAAGAGCCGCCTTGGAACGGTCAGTGGAAGATTTCCACTGGGGGGCTTAAATCGATTTTACGTGGCCACAATCCTCGCCCTTACTTCCGTCGCGATTTAGACAAATAATTTGTTCAGTCCACATGAAGGCCTCCTAACTCATCAGTGCAACATCTCCGTGAACACAAAAAATCAAAGAACCACAGAGGTGAGACAACGGTGAGGACTCGACAGCAAGAAACCACTGAAATGCTGGAGCAAAAGAAAACCAACAGTTAGACTCCGATGAGCCCGACCAGAGACAGAGCATCAGGCACCAACCGACATAATCTCTCTAATTTTCAATAAGCCTTTACGTTGGAGCCAAACTGAGGGGCTACGGTGACGACAAGGTAAAAAAATCGGCATTTTCAGCAGTCAAAGGGACGTAACGCTATGATAAATAGGCTGACTTGGCCGGTTTTCGAATTCATCTGAGTTTTTATCCCAAGCCACCTTACATATAAGTTTCAGAAAGATCCGACAAAAACTGAAGAGTCTACGGTGATAACAAGTTCAAAAATCGGCATTTTCAGCAATCAAAGGGACGTAACTCTATGATGAATGGGTCGACTTGGCCCGTTTTCGAACTCATCCGAGTTTTTATCCGTCGCCACCTTACATATAAGTTTCAGAAAGATCCGATCAAAACTGAAGAGGCTACGATGATGACAAGGTAAAAAGAATCGACATTTTCCGCAATCAAAGGGGCGTAACTCAATTATTAATGGGCCGACCTGGCCAGTTTTCGAACTCGTCCTAGTTTTTATCCCCAGCCACCTTACATATAAGTTTCAGAAAGATTCGAACAAAAATGAAAGGGCTACGGTGATGACAAAGTCAAAAATCGGTATTTTCAGCAATCAAAGGGACGTAACTCTATGTTAAATGGCCCAACTTGGCCGGTTTTCGAACTCATCCGAGTTTTTATCCCCAGCCACCTTACATATAAGTTTCAGAAAGATCCGACAAAAACTGAAGAGTCTACGGTGATAACAAGTTCAAAAATCGGCATTTTCAGCAATCAAAGGGACGTAACTCTATGATGAATGGGTCGACTCGGCCCGTTTTCGAACTCATCCGAGTTTTTATCCGTCGCCACCTTACATAATAGTTTCAGAAAGATCCGATCAAAACTGAAGAGGCTACGATGATGACAAGGTAAAAAGAATCGACATTTTCCGCAATCAAAGGGGCGTAACTCAATTATTAATGGGCCGACCTGGCCAGTTTTCGAACTCGTCCTAGTTTTTATCCCCAGCCACCTTACATATAAGTTTCAGAAAGATTCGAACAAAAATGAAAGGGCTACGGTGATGACAAAGTCAAAAGTCGGTATTTTCAGCAATCAAAGGGACGTAACTCTATGTAAAATGGCCCAACTTGGCCGGTTTTCGAACTCATCCGAGTTTTTATCCCCAGCCATCTTACATATAAGTTTCAGAAAGATCCATAGAAACCGAAGTTTTCGTGCGATTTCGAAAAAAAAGCTTATGACATCAATGCCTCATCAGAGGCATGCTACAGCCTGCGGGCTGCGGAGATATAGCTGGTCATAAGTATGGACGGACGACGGACGGACGGACGACGGAAGGACTTTCACCCTATAATCTCCCCTGGAGCCTTCGGCCCAGGTGAGCTATTAAGGGCGATGGGCTGCAATTTTCCAGCCAACACTCAGACACAACCGCCCACTGCTGATACCAGTGCTTATGCTGACATAATGTATTACTATTGCAATATATAAATACTTATAACCTTTGTTCCTGCTTTGTTTCTGAAAGAAGAAGAAGACCTATATTTTCTAGCTGATTTTGGCATTTACCGGTCCGATGTCGTGACATTTACCGGTCTGAACCGTGGCATTTACCGATCAGATGCCATGACATTTACCGGTCTGATGCCATGACAATTATCGGTCTGATGTCGCGACATGTACCGACCTGATGCCATGACATTTATCGGTCTGATGCCGTGACATTTACCGGTCTGAACCGTGGCATTTACCGATATGATGCCATGAAATTAACGGTCTCATGCCATGACATTTATCGGTCTGATGCCGCGACATGTACCGACCTGATGCCATGACATCTATCGGTCTGATGCCGTGAGATTTACCGGTCTGATGCAATTCAAAAATAATATATGATATGACGAAGGCGGTGTAATATCAAATTACTAAACAATTTAGAGGACTGTCCAGTCATCTACGATCTGATATTTGATTCATAATTTTCAGACTAAGTATGATGTACCATGATTGTTTCTAATCGGCACTCAAATCTACCTACTCTAAGTCTAAATCCTTGGCTTGCATAGAGTGAGTGAGTGTTTCAGTTTTACGTCCCACCAACAGCTAAGGTCATACGGAGACGGGACCTCGGTTTAAAGGCTCATCCGAAAGTCTAGGCTTGCATAGAAAATTAGTGAACTGCTATACACAGGAGACACAAATATAGTTCAGCTCCAGATAAGGCGACGATTAGGGCAATTTCCTTGATTAGTGTGTCAGAAACACATATTTCGGTACCCTATACTCACATTATACGTTTAACTGAGAATTGTAAAAATATTTGAAAAAAAAAAGTCTCTTGTTACTCGTTTTTGTCTGTAGCTATGCAAAACTACGCCATGATTACAAATTAGCATATTAAGAAGGCACCCTGTACAGTGAAAAACAAAAACTTTAAACAATCAAAGCGCCAAAGGCACCGAAATGACAGATTCTATGAGAAAATCATAACACTGTGAAAACTAACAAAAAACCTTTCTAAAAAGATCTGAAAATGTAGAAAGTTAGTTCTGCAAATTCCAATATATGATATGTTTGCAGATGTCTATAGACCGGTGGTATCATGAATCGCCATTCGATGTTTTAAATTTTTGAAAGAAACTGTTTTCGTTTTCAAAACCAAACATTAAATTTCAAGTTTTAACAATGCTACTGTCCATAAGTAACAGTTTTTGTCTGGTCGGTTGTGGATACCTCTCCAAAAAGATACTATATGGGAAAGAGATCGGAGGAGTCCAGTACATGAATTCCATTGTTGAGTAAGAACAGCACTATGAGCCCGCTCGCAATCTTGCTGGATAAGATATCCCGGATTCTGAGCGTAAACAAATAAATGGAACCATGTGAGGCCGAAGCACTTGATTGATGTAACGTCTCGCTGTTAAGTTCACGTCTCAGACATGATCTTGAATGTTCTTTATGACACTAAGCTGCGTTCGCTAACTACATGCAATAGCTCGCCACACAATTACGCTTATTTCACCCGATATGTCATGCTCTGTTACGCACGCGTCGCCTCGGCATACCTTACACCTATACGTCGAAACACCCGGAAACGACAATCGGCGTGTTTCACATTGAAGTGCGATTTGTCACTGAAACGCATATGTCAGTCGCTTAGACGCCAATTTACGTATTTCATGCACTAGCGTAAGTGTTCCGTACTGTGTCCTGTGTCGACGCGTTAACTTTGGTCACGACAGGGACGTCTAGCTCTCAAACGTACATCGCATAAGGGCGACGAACAGTGTCAGTGCTTATTAGTCGGTAGTTGAGACCCCTTGTTTATCTACAAGTACAGTGTAGCAGCTGCCGGCGGAAATCTGTTTCGCATATGCGTCTGACCGTTGAAACGATCTTGACGAACTGACGTCGGTCTTCCGCTACGTCGACGTCCACTAGCGTCGTCTGTATATAGTAAGATGTCGCTCCAATAGACGATAGATCACACACATGTGCCACCCAAAATCAGAGTCAATGTCATCCGCTTTCCGACCAGCTTCTAACTGTCCAGGGACACGCTTACGATCCTTTAATGAAAAATGTTGCAATACGCTCTTATTTAATGCTTTTTTGAGAACAAATTTCAGTTTCTTCTTTTCTGGGCACGACCTTACATTACACACCAAAAGTTTGATCCTGAACATGTGGTTTCTATCCGTACTGGTGTGAAGGGGGTGCACAGGATCGACGTGGCCGGACTGGTAACCTGACGTCACGGTTGACTGATGGTGCATAAGCTTGTTGTAATCATGCAATCGTTTGGTTTCAGAATCAAAGCACTGAGAGTGTGGGTTGTAGGTTGGAGTAATAGTCCTGGGCTGAGATTTAAACTGTTTCATTTAACTCTGAAATTCCAAACAAATAGTGAAGATTTTTATAAGAAGACACGTTCTGCAGCGTCTGATCTTGGTCTACACTGTTTGCCAACCTCACCCTATGATTCCATGATAATCCTCTTCAGTCTTATGGAATACCCTGACCTCACTGCGGCTATTTTCTACAAGACAAAAGGTTATTCTGACAAGTCAGTGATAGCCACATAGACTTTAGCGCTGAAGCGCTTTTCTTATTAGCAACTTCGGGTCGAATGCCAAAAAAATCAATCCAAACATAGCCGCGTATTTTGTCAGTGTTGGGTACATGTAAGTGTTATCTGTAAAATCTGCAAATGAATCAAATGTTGGATCTGGCAAACAATGTAAACTCAGATCAAATGCCACAGAACACGGTGCTGATCTTATTCTAAACTTTTCTGCATTAGTTACTAGCATCTTAAAATTAACCGAATCAGTCCAAGTCCCCGTTTATGACCAGCCTGCATTTAGAGACAATCGGCATGAGTGTTGTCAGTGCTTTGATTTATTCACTGCCTTGAGTTTCTGGAGTGCACTCTTCCACCACTGAAGTTGGGCTCGGTCCATTCTGCTAAACAGAATTATATCACATGACCTACACTAAGTATCTGTACCATATTCCAGGGTTGAAAGGGACAGCCTTTCTTTCCAAGTCAATATACACCTAAGCTTTAACTGACCTAAACTTGACCCCGAAAGCCGGTCAGAAAGAAAACCCATTAATATATTTGTCTGCAGCTGAACTGGTCCAACAACAGGCTGGTCTTTAGGGATTAAATATTGACAACACTGATAGAAAACAGTGTAAAACCTGAGCAGACTGCTAAACAGACGCCGCATTGATCTGGGTACACAGTCTTCGCCAAACCCGCCGCATGGTGCAGCTGATTTATATTAAATGCTGAATCGTAAGATAAAATCGTCAAGTCGTCTGCTTCAAAAGTTTGTATTACGCTTATAGGATAACTAATACGCTTGTACAAGTTTGATTACTGCGCAAAACCTGACTACATTTTGTGCGGACTCATATTTCTATGGCGGTCAAAGCCGGAAGAAAGCCTGACTTACTTTTAAACATGCAGGATAGCTAGAAATGACGGATTGAATCTGTCATTAAACTGCAGAGACTGCGGTAAACGTATGTATTGCGAAAGTTTATGTAGAAATGTTAGTGACAGAATGTGTTCCCTAACAATCTGTACTATAACGAATTCGCCACTATAAAGACTTCCAATAAGAAGTAGTAGTATTTTTACAGGTTATTACGGACTCTCTGTTTCACCTGAACAACACTGAAGGTGCATTCATCCAGAATACAGCGAATTTATGGTAAGGACATTATGTGACGATACGGGCCACATGTTGCGGCCATTTTTTAAAGGTTATTACTCCCAAGAGACAAATATTGTGAATGTGAATAACCATAAAATTTGTTTCGGAATATTGAATAATTACTATAACGAAAACACGCCCACATGTATATAATTTTGACCCCACTTTTATGTAGTAAAACTGGGGTATAAAGGGGTAAACCTTATTTTCCTTATTTCTGCTCTAAAATAGTTAAAGCAGAAATAAGAACATCTAGGCGGTTCTAACGCGTACCCACAATGTATATTTTAGAGCAGAAATAAGAAAAATATCGAATTTTTTCATCCTGAAATTTTCATTTTTTTTCGGCGATAAAGGTTTCAATGTATTTGTATAGACGTATTTTCGTAATGATATTCTTGAATATCTCTACTAATCTCCGGATTCGTTCAAGTGCAACTTACGTTATAACAAGTTAAGTCGCATGTTCGGCACTCTGACCTCTTCACCTTTGCCATGAACACTAAGGGAAATTCGACACCTATTGTTTCAGTAAAAGATTGACACTTGAATGCAGGACAGATAAGCAATACATATCAAATTTATTTTGATTACTGATTTCTGTACGTTGGAGGTAAATGCGTTTGATAAATAGTTCTATATGCCCTAAAGACACAGGCATATATCTGTCAATGCAGTTGTTTTTCAGCCACTTTTTTAATACAGAAGAGAGTTGTTTTTTTTTCCTACATTAACTAGTATTGGAACCTTGAGAATTTGTCTGCAAAAACAAACAAACAAAACAAGAGAGAGAGAGAGAGAGAGAGAGAGAGAGAGAGAGAGAGAGAGAGAGAGAGAGAGAGAGAGAGAGATCCATGACAGCATTTGTGCTGTGTATTTCCATTGTTTATTTCATTTTATTTTCATTTAAAGTTATTTTTACAGGAAAAAGAATGAATTCAACCGTCAGTTCCGCAACATGTGGCACATAATATCGTCACATAATGTCCTTACCATAAATTAGCTGTATTCTGGATGAAGGCACCTTCAGTGTTGTTCAGGTGAAAGACTTCGTGATATATATCATTTGTTTATTTAAGAAATAGATCAGCTCTTTCTGTGATTTGTCGAGTAATAAATCACATTTTGTCTACTTACAACTGACCGACAAACTGTGATTTATTACCCAACAAATCACTAGCTAGAGCTGATCTATTTCGATTCTAACGCGCTGAAAATCGGCAATTATGTTGTTGTTTCCTTCAAAATCTCACAACCTTTCGCCATTTGTTGGAAGAAATCCCGCTAAAATTAACGACTGAACCACACGCATTTACATCCTTTTATAACGTTTTCGATGCGAGAAAGTGACGTTACACCGTCTAACGTAAAGGAAATCTACTAGTGACGTCATAAATTGGCAGTTTTTAATGACGCCACTCGTCACGTTCTTCCGAGTTGTGATTTGTTGCAGAATAAAACACAGTTATTTTGCATTGTCTGTATAGGCGCGCTGTGTAAGATTTCACGTCAACATAAGGTACGGGGCACTGCATAGTATTTTTATGCGGTTTTACTTATAAATGGTTATTGCAAGTTAATTGGCAATAGCGGTTTTACTTATAAATTGTTACTGCCAGTTAATTGACAATAGCGGTTTTACGTTAAAATGGCTACTGCCAGTTAACTGGCAACAGCAATTTTAACCTAAAACCGCTATTGCCAGTTGGCTTGCATAATTATTTCATTCCCGTCATTACGTGTTCAGTAACTACTGTTATGACTGTAAAAGCTTACATGCATATGCTTGTTCTAGAGTGGTTGGTCTTGTGTAACTCGACTAAGATACGAATCGTTGCATTTCCATATTTTGTACTGTGTTATGCATTGTTGACTTAATTTAGTAATTTAATCACCTCGTTTGGGAAGATATGAATAATTTGTGTGATTGTTTCTGCAATGGACAGCGTCAATTTTCTATTTCTATTTTTCTTATTGCTGTTGCAAACATAGATCGTGGATACTATTTAGCCCAGAATGCCTTTTTATGGAGTTGTAAAAAGGCATCTTCAAGCATTACCACTGGTCACACAACGTGAATGCAACGCCATAGCAACGTTTTTGTAACGACATGACGTTGCATCAACGTTTGTGCGACGTTACCTAGACGTCATATGACCGCTGGGAATAAACTGATCTGCCTTATTGGTGGCACGGGCCACATATATGTGTTGGTGACTTTCATACGAGTATACACGACCAACGTTTTAGAACAGAAATAAGAAGAAATAATGTAATCTAAGTAATCCCAACTTCATTACAGAGACATGCAGCATACAGAAAACCACTTTTTGAACTCACTAGTAACAAATATTTTGCATGGAAATAAATTTGATTGCTCAGGCTGACTAAAGTTGTTGATAAATATCTAAATTAACTAACACACAAAAGTGGGGTTCAAGGGGTCAAAGTTATATAGGCGGGTCCAACATAATAACGCCTATTGCGTCCCGAATTACAGTCACTGTGGCGATCACCATGCCAGCAGATGGTTGTGTCTTGAACTTCTTTGGCCTCGGGGACCCAGACCCTACCCACTGACGACTCTGAGCTTTATCCTCTGGCTCATAATAATGAACCTAATTCTCACCTACAGTCGCCAGACACAAAAGAAAATCATCTTTTGACCTGCATACTGATGCTCTGGTTGCCACTTGCTTATCGCTAAGGGATTTGGGGACCCAACGAGCTGTTAGCTTGCACATACCTAAACGATCATGTAAGATTGTTGAAACGTTACCGTGTGAACTGCCTAATGCCTGCACTATTTCTTACACCTGAATTCACCTATCAGAGTAAGCGAGATCCCGAACTTTCTTACACATTTCTTCGTCGGTGACATCTAGTGGGCGTCCAGACCTGACTTCATCTTCTAAAGACGTTCTACCCAGTTCGAATTCCCCTACCCAGAATTTGACCTGAGCATAAGATGGTGCAGAAGAACCATAAACATCGGCTGACTCGCCGTGTATTCCCTTGCCTGTTCAAGTACCGAATTACAGCACATTGCTCAACTTTAGATGAAAAGCATGCTTTTGCATCACTAGCCATGTTTGAATTCAATGTCTTATGCAAACGTGCAATTGTGTGCCCAGGTATAAGACATGTATTAAAACAAGGCATGAAAATCGTGACCGTTTAGGTCAGTCGGAAACGGGATAGGCTGGTTACTTATTGACTCGCCCGTATCTGCGCCCTGTATGCATTTGTCATACTAATACTATTTTCTTGAATCTCCAAACTTCAAGTGAAAAGCGGAACTAAATTATCTCAATGAGTTAATTGGGTCGATCGTTTACGACCGACCTAAATTTACTAAATGGCAAAACGGAATTCATGCGGTTGTCCACGTGACCATCACTGATTTGGGAAAACCAATATTAAAAGAACTTGAAACGTTGCGCTATTTTTATCGATGCAACATATATAGGTCATATAGGTCAGAGCTATCTATAGAGTCTTGGCAGGAATCGTGTGAACACTGAATACACACATCAGACGCCGCGAAATGTGGTGTCCGCTCAGCAGGTTGCACAGGGACTACACTGTTTGCTTAAATAGTGGCATTTGAGGGTCAAACGAACTAGTATAAGAATGCCAGGTTGCTCACGTAATGAAAGAAAAACAATACACGTTGTCAGGTGACGTCTTTCGGAACATTCCATTCATAAAATTGTTACACAAATGTATGCCAAGTGGTTTCGATCTGCAAACATGAGTAATCCAGACTTTATAGGTTGTACCGTTTTAGACATACAGCGTAGACCCAGATCGGATAGACATTACCTTGCTTCTGATCAAGGTCGGCACTGTTCGCCATATGTATGTAGCAACTGTTTTGGACATGATTCAGGCCCGTACGCAGACTCTGAAAAGGAGCGGGTTGAGGGTTCCAATTTAAGGTATGAACTGCATGAATCTGAGATAATTTCCAAAAGGACGGAGGGGGCTGCGTTTGCACCTTCCCAACTGTGTGCGGGCTGCATCAACGTGTAAAATGAACATATCCCTGAAGGGGCTCTGTTACAAGGAGCTGGGATGCAGTGGTGGGACTGAGCGAGAAGAAAAGAGAGAGGAGAAACTTTGACATTTAAAATGCTGATCAGAAGCCATCGATGGATCTACAATGTTTGCATCTAGATAAAATGTTAACATGTAATATTTTTTCAGCATAATCAATGAAATACTCTACATTCAGAAAGATGAATACGCGTGTTCAGAAGGGAAATAATTAAACACATTAACACATGACAATTTGTTTGTTTGTTTGTTTGATTGGAGGTTTAACGTCCACGCTAACACTGTAAAGGTCATTTTGGAGACGTTGCTTCCAATTTTGTGGGACTTTTACCCGACATTGAGAAGAAATGACATCTCAAGCCCTGTCGCCCAATGAAACCAATAGGGTTTATAAGCATGGACTCGCACCGCATTTCCTGAGCATACTTAGATCCTCTAAACGGGTTACCAGTACTCGTGTGCGGGCCGGATTCAGCTCTGCGTGGAAGCATCATGCAGCCCATTTATTACTTCAAGCCCCAATGGGCGGGGGCCGTAACAAATGACAAGTACATGTAAATAATTTGACGGAAAATGCTACCATATTTTTATTTTCAGACAAAAATCTGAATGAATAGGCACACACAGAGACGATCGACCCACAAGTACTCTCAGTGCTTTTATTTTAACTTGCGCATTCCGAACAGCTGCAATTTCTTCAGATCTCGTCTCTAACCGTGAAATCGGCTTCTGCCTGCCAATTTGCAATGGTAATGGATTTCACAGAGTGTGATGAATTTCAAAGAAAAAAAAATGCGTTAATTTGTAGGTTGTAAATACGGTAGCCATCACGAAAAATTGACCCCATTAAACCCCGATTTTATATGGTAAAACTGGGGTTTGCAGGGTATATATTTTTTTTCTTAATTCTGCTCAAAAACATAGATTGTGGGTACTTGTTGGAACCGAATATCCACAATATGTTTTGGGCGCAAATATGGAAAATATCATAAGTTCTACCTGAAAATGTTTATATGTTGGTGGCAAAACTTTTGACATATATTTGAATAGGCGGGTTTCATAATGCATTTCACTGCTCTGCAAAGCAGTCATGTTAACGCTAAAGACTTGATCAAGTGGAGTCGTATTAAATTACCTTCACATTTAAAGTGACTTGATCCGGAAGAATAACGTCGGCTAATGAGTATCAAAACGATTCGACTATGAAAGCAATCTGATCCGATTCAATGTGGATCTCATGAACACCTAGTGCAAACCCAGCTGCTAGTGCGGCATAAAGGTGACATGTGAAAAAATTCTTTCTCGATCACATTATAGTAAACTGTAAGTAAATGGGCTTTGCAATATATGGAAGTTAGTGATTCAGCTTAACAAAAATTCTCTGCGAAGACTGGGACTGTACAGCATAACATTCCGTTTGAATCACTTAACAATGACTCAATCGGCATAAATTAAACGTTCTTCAGTTAGAAATGTATTTTACAGAATAGCACGCTCATTAATATTTCAAATACCAAGGTAACCAGTATATTTGCAGATATTTTCTCCACCTTCAAACACTTAAACACATGTCGATGAAAGCGGTGAGGCCAGCCGCTATTGTTTTCGTACTTACTTAAAGTACCACCAGTCCCTTGTGACACAATCCATGGAAACCATTGTGGTTATGTACACCTGCGAGTGACACACAGCCACAGGCAGATAGATAGATAGATAGATAGATAGATAGCTAGATAGATAAGATAGATAGATAGATAGATAGATAGATAGATAGATAGATAGATAGATAGATAGATAGATAGATAGATAGATAGATAGATAGATAGATAGATAGATAGACAGGCAGACAGACAGACAGACAGACAGATAGATAGATAGATAGATAGATAGATAGATAGATAGATAGATAGATAGATAGATCGGCGGCGCAGAAATGAGACTTCTAACCTCAAACATCGAGAGAAGGGCAAACAGTCTACTTAAGGCAGCGGGAGGAAGAGAAATACCGTGGCCTACTAACGAAATATCACAACCTACTGACGCCGATCGACAGTAGAGATAATATCACAGCCTACTAACGGCGGCGACAAAAGAAATAATATAACAGCCTACTAACGGCGATCGAC